>CM053594.1:45858738-45899171 GCA_028646575.1 Pseudocheirus occidentalis
CAAAGTAGACCACGAAATGTTGAGTGCCTACTGGGGGGGGGGTGAGAATGTTGATGAAGAAGATAACCAAGAAGGTTAGCCCAGAGTGCCAGTTTGCATGCCACCCCCAGGCTTCAGGAGGCTAGAAAGCACCACACCCCTCCCCAAAGGAAGAGAAAATACAAATATGCCCAGCCTTCAGAGCAGGGCCCTACCTGCCAAGCCCTTACTCACCACTGCCACCCACCACCTTCTTTCTGATTTCTTTCTAGGATGCCTGGGAGGTTTTTTTTAGGATCATTGAGTTTAGAGGCCATCTAGTCCAGCCTCCCCATTTGATAAAGGAGGTGATTTGGTAATTTGTACAAATTCACATTTTAATCTAGGTTTACCCAGAAACTTCAGTTAAGTGCTGGATAATGCAGATTCCTGAATGACTTTTTATCTCCAAAGATAAAATCTGGGATCTAAAGGTGGAATGGATTTCCGAGGTCATTTAGCCCAATTCCCTCTTTTAACAATTAAAAATAAGGCTCTGGCAGATTAGCTGATTTGCCCCAAATCACAGTAAAAGTGCCAGAGGCAGATTTCAATCCCAGATCCTCTGACTCCAAATCTGTTACTCTTTCTACTGCTCCCTCCTGCATTCTGGGAGCTGCCTCAATTTCCTCTTGTGTAAAATGGAGGTGGACATTTCATGATTGTGTCTCTCTCAGTTTTGAAGGTCAACGACTATCCATTTAAGAACCATCAAGGGGGATGGCTAGGTGGGGCAGTGAGTAGAGCACTGGCCCTGGAGTCAGGAGGAGCTGAGTTCAAATCCAACTACAGACACACTAGCCCTGTGACTTTGGGCAAGTCACTTAACCCCAATTGCCCTCCAAAAAGCAATAAAAAATAAAATTAAATTTAAAAAATACAAATACATTTAAGAACCATCCCTTGGGTTGGTTAAATGGAAATTTACACCCTTGAAATTCTTTTCAAAGGGTGTTTAAGCAAAGATAAAGCACCTGTTGTCAGCCAATCGGAGAAAGCCTAGCTGAGCCCTGAAGCCAGGAGAGTCTACAGTGTCAAAAACTGTAGAAAGGTCAAAGGAGGAGAACTAAGAAAAGGTCATCATGGCTTCATAGGATGCTAGGGTTACATGAGGGCTTTTAAGGGGCTGCACCTGGACACGTTTGTAGGTGGCAAGAAGGAGCCAGGAGATAGAGAGAGATTAAAGATAAGAGAGAGACTTGGGGCATAACAGAAAGGATAAGATGCTGGAGAGAATGGAAGGGAAGAGATGAAGAACTCAAGTTGAGCTCGTGAAGAATCCTCCCACCCTCTCATCAGACACTGGGACAAAGGAGGACGCTGGAATGACAGAAGGAGCTTGTAGTAAATGGCCTCCATTGGCTCAGTAAAGTATTAGTCAAGGTTCTCTCAATAGGCAGGGTCAAGGGTGGTGTGTGGTGACTTGAAGAGAGAAGTGAACATTTGGAAGAGCCAGATTGGGGAGAGCGGTTGTCAATAACCCTTTAACTTGTTGTTCAGTGGTGTTTAACCCTTCGTGACACCACTAGGGGTTTTCTTGGCAGAGATGCTAGAGTGCTTTGCCATCTCCTACTCTAGCTCATTTTACATATGAGGAAACTGAGGCAAACATAGTAAAGTGACTTGCCCAAGGTCATACAGCTAGTAAGTTTCTGAGGCCAAATTTGAACTCAGGTCTTCTTGACTTGAAATCAAGAACTATCCCCTATACCACATTACTGCCTTGGTAGTCAACTAGGGAAGAGCAGAAGGATTGTTTTGCTTTATAAGGGCCCAGTAGTAATTAGATAATATACATTTTTATGGACCAAGTCAGTGTGCATGAATGGCAGTGGGTATAAGGTGGGGATAGATGGTGGGGGTAGTTAAGGGCTGGTCATTTCTAATTCTTAGAAAATTCTTCCTTGTATAGAACTGAAATTTACCTTTCTTTTCAATCCAATAATTATCTGCTCCACCCCACCCCCATTCTTTACCTTTATTTTGGGAGTATCCAGAATTTACTTATCTGTGAATAGGACGGCCCCACTCCCACCCACCCAAGTTGTATGTTTCTTGAGGGCAAGGACTGTCTGGATTTCATGTTTCTCCAGTGCATTGTTGGTACTTAATAAAAGGTAGATTAATTAATTGATTCATATCTCTGGAGCACACATTTCATGATGGATGACTTATTGATTTCAAGGTAAATAGTTAGATCTTTCACCTTTGTGGTCAGTCTGACCCATGCTGCAAATGGATTTGTTCCTTGCCAGAGGGAGAAGTCAAGGCTGTGGCCTGCTTTCCAGAAGGCACCAGGGTGGGTGGGTGGGTGGAAATACTGAAATAAACAGATCCCTCTAACCACTCTGTTCACTATGGAACCTAGGACTGCTGAGCTTAATACTAATCAAATTGGCAGAGAAGTCCCCTTCCCTTCCCTGTACTAATTTGAGGCTTAATATCTATGAGTTGGGGTGCTTTGCTCAATGTAATCATATCTTAGAATTGGGTTGCTGCTCCTTGGAATACTTGAGCCTACTTATAACATACTACTCTGGCAAGGAAAGGGATGGGAGCAGGGTTGGTATTGCAATTTAAATCCTAAGCAACAAAATAAGTGTTTGTATTTGTATGTAGGTGTATATGTGTATGTATGTATAGATACACATATATACTTAAATACATATACACACATATACACATATGTACACACATATACATACTATATATTAAGAACAACTTTGAGTGACTAAGTTATATTGACTATTATAAATAGTAATGCAGTAAATAACGTAAATATATTTACTGTTATGAAAATGCTTGTTTTATTTCATAAGTTAAAAATAAGATAAATAATTTTTTTCAAAGAAAATTTTCCTAGAAAAAATATATCCCTTTCCGTGAATAGAATGCCCAATTGTGCTTGAATTTATATACTTCCTGTTGGTCTAAAGACATAGATGGTGATGCTACCTTGCTGTGTGACATCTGTTAAGTTACTCTCTTTGGTCTTCCATTTCCCCCATGTATAAAAGAAAGGGTAGGATTTGATGATTTCTAGGTCCCTTCTTTCTCTCGTTTAAGGTATGTTGAGCTGGATGTAGTAGACAGACTAGCAGACCCGAGTCAAGGAAACCTGGGTTGAAATCCCACCTCTGCCCTGATGCTGCTTGTGTATCCAGAAGCAAATCACTTCCTTCTCCCGGTCTCACTTTTCCCATTTAAAAAGGAGGGGTTGGATGAGATGATCTCAAGGTCTCTTTCAGTCGCCAGTATAAGGCGATCCAGCAGTGTGGAATCTGAGGCTGTACTTAAAATAAGGAAGGGCTTATACCCTACCTCTAACACTTCTAAGCTGTGTGACCAGAGCAAGCTATTTTTGCTCTCTGAGCCTCAGTCTCCCTATCTGAAAACTGGGGATAATAACACCTACTTCACAGGGCTATTTTGAGACTCCAGTTTGATACTGCATACAAAATTCTGGATTTGGAGTCAGAGGACCTGAGTTCTAATCCTGCCAGTTAATGTGTGTGAGACCTTGAACATATCAGTTCCCTTCTTTGGGCCTTGGTTTCAGCACCTGTAAAATGAAGGGGGTTGGTAGATGATCCCACTTTCCAGCTCTGGATCTATGCTTGTCATAAGCAGCTAGGTAGCACAGGGGATAGAGCACTGGGCCCGGAGGTGGGAAGACCAGCGTTCAAATCCAGCCCCACACACTTAACTAGCAGTCTGACTCTGGACAAGTCAGTTTTCTCATCTACAAGATTGGGGTAATAATAGCACCCACCTAACAGGGTTGTTTGTAAAGCACTCAGCACAGTGCCTGGAATATTATATAAGTGCTATATAAATGTGATCCATGATCATTATTATCAATGTTTAGCCTACCTTAAAAAGCCGCTTCAGCATCACTTAATATTGTGACAATCCCTTCAAGCTCAGACATTCTACATACCTTCTTCCCATCAAGGAAAGGGGGGTGCACATGCAGGTGGAGGTCTTAGGGTGGCACGTGGCCATTGCATACATACGTCAGGATCAGTGTGTGTATGAGTATGCATGTACACACACACACACACACACACACACGATGGGAAATAGCTTTACCCTAGGAAGCAAACCCTTTCTTGGCTCTTCAAATACGTAGTTTGTTGTCAATTGGGCCAATAGTCTAGAACACTCAATGCTGAAGAAGGCACCTGAGACCTCCCTTCCAGCACCAGCTGTGCCATACATAGGGTACCATTCTCTGGGATTCTGTTTCTTCTGCTATAGAATAGGGTAATGATGACTCCCTTCCCTCTCCCTAGCACCATGTGTCAGGAAAAGTGAAATGACAAGGCAGAAGGGAAATGGCTTTGAAAAGGATAAAGTCGGGGCAGTTAGGTGGTAGAGTGAATAGAGCACCAGTCCTGGAGTCAGGAGGACCTGAGTTCAACTCCGTCCTCAGACACTTGACACATTTACTAGCTGTGTGACTTTGGGCAAGTCAACCCCAGTTGCCCTTCAAAAAAAGCAAAAAAAAAAAAAAAAGGATAAAGTGATAGGTGAACTAATGCACAGTGAAATGAGAGGGAGTAAAAAAACAATTTATCCAATGACCCCCTGACTCTAAAGACAAACCGGATCAGAGGTATTAAACTGACTCCCCAGTGCAGCCTGAACCAGATTACAATGTAATTAGGAAATGGTCAACAAAATAAGTAAAAATACAGTACAACATAGATAATGTGAATCTGTGGTTTTCTAAGTTGATACGCTGCCTCCCAAGGATCCATTTCTATCTGAGTTTAATACCACTGGACTAGAGAACTTTGATCAACACAGTGACGGATCATGTTGCTGGATGACCGATGATAAAATATGCTATCCGCCTCCTTAGTGAGAGGTGGTAGACTCAGGGTGCTGAGTGAGAAATACATGACTGATTGGGTCACTCTAAAGGAACATTCTCCCTTTGCTCTGCAAATATTTCCCAAAAATGTAATAAAAGCAATGCAAGTTCAATTTGGAAGGGAAGGGACTTGCACCAGGTGGGGAATCAGGAATAGCTTCACACAGAAAGTGGTGCTTGAACTGTCCTTTTCAATGTTCACTTTTTAAAAAATAATTGAGTTCCAAATTCTCTCTCTTCTGTGCCTCTCCCACCCATTGAGAAAGCAAGCAAAATTATATTAATTACATGTGTGAAGTCATGCAAAACTTTGCATGAAAAAAACTTTTTGCATGAAAACATGCAAAAAAAGTCCATGTTAACCGTGTTGGAAACACACACGCACACACACACCAAAACTAAAAATCATAAAGGAGGTAAAAAAAAAAAGTACGCTTTAATATCTGCCCTCTGTGTTCAGCTGTTGGAGGTGGAGAGCATTTTTCATCACGGGACCTTTGGAGTTGTCTTGGATCATTGAACTGAGCAGAGTCGCCAGGTCTGTTTGAGCCGGGGCTCAAAGGAGAGAAGGGACAGTGAAAGGTACAGAGGAGCTGGGAAGGACAGGAGTATGGGCTGTGTTTCAAACAGTAGCTTGGAATCAGGTCACAGAAGGTCTTGAATATCAGGCTTCAGATTTTGCATTTTATTCTGTAGGCAGAGTGCCTGAAGATTCCTGAGCAGAGGAGTCACACTCAG
Source organism: Pseudocheirus occidentalis (assembly GCA_028646575.1). Taxonomy (NCBI): domain Eukaryota; kingdom Metazoa; phylum Chordata; class Mammalia; order Diprotodontia; family Pseudocheiridae; genus Pseudocheirus; species Pseudocheirus occidentalis. The sequence goes on from CM053594.1 coordinate 45,864,374, forward strand.
ACCTATTCAGCAGAAAAATGACTGACCATGTTGTCAGTTGAATTTGTCTGTCCCTCTCTGAGGTTTCTTCATCTGTCAAACAGGGACAACACCTTTGCTTATGGTGAGTTCAACTGCCACCACCTACAGGAGGTTTAGCCAGATTAGATCCCACTAGTAAGTTAGTGGCAGCTAGGTGGAGTAGTGGATAGAGGGTCAGTCCTAGAGTCAGCAAGACTCATCTTCCTGAGTTCAAATCTAGCCTCAGACATTTGTGTGACCCTGGGCAAGTCGCTTGACTGTTTGCCTCAGTTTCCTGATCTGTAAAATAATCCGGAGAAAGAAACGACAAACCACTCCAGTAACTTTGTCACAGAGAGCCATACACGACTGAAAAATGACAGAACAAAAAAGTAAGTTACTAGGGCCATCCTTCTCCCCCCCCATTATTACAAGTATATTTTGTACATAGTCGCATTTACATTTCTATATTGTTTGCTCCCAAATAGGCAACAGCTGAGAGAACACTGAGCCTGAAATCAGGAAGACCTGAGTTCGAATCAGACCTCAAACAAACATTTACTAACTGTGTGATCCTGGGCAAGTCACTTAACTTTTGTCTGCCTCAGTTTCCTCAATGGTAAAATGGAGATGTTTATAGTCTCTTGCCTCACTGGGTTGTTGTAACTAAGAATCAGCTGAGATATTTGTGAAGTGCTTAGCACGATGCCTGGCATAGCGTAGGCACTTAATAAATGCCTGTTTTCTTCTCCCTTAAGGACAAGAACGGTTTCCTTTTTGTCTCTATATCCCTAGCAGTTACAGAAACAGGGTCAGGCACATAGTAGGTGCTTCCATAAATGCTTGCTGAATGGATGGGTGAATAAATTAATTAAAATATGAAATAATATAATATTAAAAATATAAAAATAATGGATTAAATGAGGTCCTGGAGAGGGATCTTCAGAAGGTTAAAGACTCTTTAGGGCACTTCTTCCCCCTCTTTCTTTATTCTTTGTTATAGGGGATGGTTCTCTGGGTCAAGGAGGAGGGAAGGATATATTTGAAAATGACAGTAAGGTAAAGATAAAAGATATAAATACCTCTATATAAAAGCCAAGCCCCTTCAATCTGAACAATAGTCAACTATAACGATCATAATGAAATATCACCTGAAATGGCTGGGTTTTTTAATCTTGCAAAAAAACCCTGGCATGATGTTATCAGTGTTGCTTTCTATCATACATAACCCTCAACTATTTAATCACGTAGAGATGCTAGCACCTTCCTTTCCAAACTAATTTTGTGTTGACTTTGTACATTCTTTGGCTATACTTGCATCAGAAAGGTGAGAGAATGTTCCTGAAGAGTAACACTATCACTTGTGTATGTCTCACTCTGCACCCTGAGTCCACCACCTCTGAGTCAGAAGGTAGGTAGCCTGTTTTATCATTGATCATCTTGCATAGGTTCCCAAAGTGGACAATACTGCCTCCTGGGGGTACTGGAATGATCCGGGGGAACAGTAGTAGCCTCAGGTACAATTGGAGGACATTGAATAAAAATAAAGGGGTGGTGGAAGCATAAGCAAAGAAGAGAAGATAAAAAAATTTTGAAAAACCATTCATACATGTTTCATCTGTTGTATAACAAAGTTAAAATTGTAGTGATTGCATTATTTTTCAAATGAACATACAAAATCCAAGTTATAACTGATCAGTGGTCAAGTCCGCTGACAGGTTTTAACAAGTGAGTGTTGGCAGGTGAGCACGTCACGCATTTTCAGGAAGTCCAGCATGCATCAGCAGGAATATGTGCATGTAATAACTTGTTTACAGTATGATTCTATGACAGTTACATGATACAATTCAATGCAGGGGAAAAACACACAAATTTACAATAAATTATTAAATTTAAGATGTATTATTTAAAAAATATATTGTTTTTGTCTTTTTGGAAGGAGGGAAGGCAGAACCATTGGGGTTAAGTGACTTTCCCAGTGTCACACAGGTAGTAAGTGTCAGTGTCTGAGCTCAGATTTGAACTCAGGTCCTCCTGACTCCAGGGCCTGTGCTCTATTCACTACGCTACCTAGCCACTCCTGTCTTATATATTTTTAAATGATGCAAATTTTTTTAAACCATTAAAAGCTTAAAGAAAGTAGATTTACAGGGGGGCACTGAGTAGTTTTGTGGGGGGTTTTAGAAAAGGGGGCAGTAGACCAAATAAATTTGGGAACCTCTGATCTAGAATCATGGCCAGTCATTGTGTTGATCAAAGTTCTTTAGTTTGGTGGTATTAAACACAATAGAAATGGAGGATCCCCATATAGTAGGAGGGATCTGTCCGACCATGAATTTCCTGGGAGAAAAGAAGGAAACAAGAATTTTTATTTATTAAGCATGTACCTTGTGCTAGGCACTGTGGTAACTGCTTTGCCAATATCTCATTTCATCTCACTAACCACCCTTTGTGGTAGGTGCTATTATCCCCATTTTGCCATTGAGGAAACCGAGGCAGAGAGAAGTTAAGTGACTTGACCATGGTCAAACAATCAGGCAGTAACTAAGGTCATATTTGAACTCAGGTCCTCCTGACTCCAGGCCCTAGCTGCCTCTAGAGCCAGTGTTTTTGCTTTTGTTTGTTTCTTTGTTTTTGAAGGAAGGACAGGTGCTGATGGGACAGCATAGGGGGTGGTTCTCCCTTCCTCCTACCTCCCCACTCCCACCATCCTCAGCTCCGTTAGCTCAGCTCAGCCATACAACGAGGCTCATACTCTGACTGTGGGCCCCAAGCTACTAAGGACTCAAGCACAGAGAGTCTTAGACAGAGCTGATGGGGTACCAGGAGGAGCTGGCCCCATCACTCTAGAACAGAACAGTGTCTCTACCTGTGCGATCAGTATTGACTGATCCACTGATTTCCTCACTAAAGGTTTCCCTACTAATGAAACTGCTATTGGGACCAACACTAAAACAACCCCAAACCCTAAAGCAGTGGTTCTCAACCTTCCTAATGTGGGACCCCTTAATACTCATATGTAGGTGTATCTGCATGTGGGCGGACCAGCCTGGAGACAGATAGAGGAATGGTATCTCGGTTCTTAAGACCATTGGAAATATGTGTTTTCTGATAGGCTTAGGCAACCCCTGTGACAGGGTCATTTGACCCCCAAAGGGGTCATAACCCACAGGTTGAGAACCGCTGCCCTAAAGTATAAGGTATGTCATAGGTTAGTTACAAGCTATGTGGAGGGTTCAGAGGCTGAAGGGGAGAAATTCTCCAATTTCCATGAGGAAATGGACAGTCCCTGCCCTCATGGAGCTTACATTATATTAGGGGATATAATGTTTACATACATTGCTTGGCAGGGACACTAACAATTCGGGGGCACAGGAGGGATAGGAAAGTCTTCTAGAAGGCAGAGCTGACTCTTGAAGTGAAAAGGAAGGAGGACATTCTAAGCATGGAGGACAGCTTCTTGTTTGAAGAACAGAGACGAGAATTCCTGTAACTTAGTGGATAAGTCATAGACAGAGGCCTGAGCCTTAGAGAGGTCCATGATCATGGAGCTGATGTATCAGAAGCAGGATTTGAACCCAGGACATCATACGGCTATAAGTTTAGCTTTCTATTCACACTGCATCTCACAATCACACTCATTTTCATAGGATCTTCAAGTCTAAAGCTTCTTGCAACCACTTTGTAAGGGGGCATCAGCACCAAGATTATACCTTTCGTGGGGAGACTGAGACTTGTCCCAAGTCACAGTTAGTATTGGACCCCAAATTCAAAGCTAGGCCATTTCTGTTTAAGTAACTAATATTTGCCCTGGTTTGAGATTGTCGCTGGAGGGACTGCAACAAATAGAAGGGAGAAGGGACAGCCTATGGGAATTCCTGGAGGCCAGAGAAGGCAAGGTTATCTGGACTGTGGCCTATACGAAGTAACAAGGTATAGTAAAGAGTGCCCTGGATCTGGAGTCAGAAAGACCCCGGTTTAAATCCTACCTCTGACACTACCTGTGTGACTTTGGGAAAATGGGCCTCAGTTTCCTCATCTGTAAAATAATGGGGTTGAACTAGCTGACCTCGTAGGTACCTGCAAACCCCACACCTAAGATCTTATCAAAGGGAATAGTGTTTGAGACTGATATGAAGAACCTCAGATGTCAGGCTAGGGAGACTAACTCTTATCTCATAGGTAAAGGGGAGCTATGCAAGGGTTTTGAACAGAGGAGTGACCCACAGTGTGTTAATATCTATTACTTCATTGGTGAGTGCAGAGAAGTACTTTAAATTCTAGACAATAAGGCAGGAAGCCATCTGGTTGGGTTCCCATGCAAGTGTTGGTCTCCTCTGTCCCCAGATCATGGGCGTGCATCAGCTGACGATGAGATCACAGATGCTGATTATGACCTCAGACTGGGCCTCGCTAGGGTCCTCCCCCACATTCTGCACTAGGGAATCAGTGGTGGGTTGGCATTATCCTTAGGTGTGAAAAAGCTGAGGATGTCTAGACCTGTGTCATACTGAGTTCATTGACCAGCATGAGTATTAAATTGAACCAAACTGAAAAGTCTCCCATAAAAGACACTGAGAGATGTTTCAAAAAGGGGCATCCAATTTTATTGGGGGAGGGCGGAAAGCAGGAAGAAGCAATTTATGTACCCAGTAGATGGAGAATGGCTTTAAAAACGCTCTTATATTTATGTAATAGGACATCATGGGGCCATAAAAGCAATAAATGTGAAAAATCTGAAGAAGTCCGGGAAGACGTAGAAGCAAAAGAGAGAGGGACCAGAACAGAGCAGGAACTGACTTGCAACTGGAGAAAACAGAAAATTAAACAAAAGGTAATAAAAAGGCTGCTAAATTTGGAAGGAAGCATGGAAGCAATCTAAATTACTCAGGTGGGTTGTTCAATACCGTTCTTTCAATTTTATTTGGCTAAAATGTATGGGAGAGAAGTGGCATCACATCCTGGAGAAAGAGCTGGCTTTGAAGCCAGAGAGAACTGGATTCAGATTCTGCCAATGACACATAATGGCTCTGAGACCTTGGATAAGTCTCTTAATTTCTCAGTGCACTAGAAAACAAAGATTAAGTTTCAGCTGAGTTTCTGCTCTGCATTGGTAGATGGAGTTTCCAGACTGGGAGGTCCTCACATAAATGAAATTGATGGGGATAGAATTTGAAATAAAATCACAGGTCCTGACCCTGTCTTTATTCTCCAGAAAATTAAATTTATGATTAAATTTTTTTTTTTTTGCTTTTTGGAGGAGGGAAGGCAGGGCAATTGGAGTTAAGTGACTTGCCCAAGGTCACACTGCTAGTAAGTGTGTTAAGTATCTGAGGCAGATTTGAACTGAGGTCCTCCTGATTCCAGGGCCAGTGCTCTATTCACTGCATCACCTACCTTCCCCTATGACTAAAAATTTAAACAGTTTACCAGCATGAACATCAAAACCCCTCTAAACCTCACACTTTCATGGGCTGACTGAAAAAAAAATTCATCACCTAAAAAAAGTCAACATGGATATTAAGTGCCTGTTATGCTTGAGCCCTGGAGAAGAATCCCTGAAATGTACATGGATGGGGGGAACCAGAGTCACCACTATGCCATTGCTCTGGAAGATAATGAGTTGGGGTGTAGCAGGGCTGGGTCTGAGAAAAATGACCACCTGAAGGAGAGGAGACTGCTGGAACTTCCTAGTTTAATATTACTAACAAGGTGTTAAAAGCCCAGTTGTGTCTAGCTGTTGAAGGCCCACAAGTGCTATCAGCACTATCTAAATTGTACAGCCTTGGGACTAAGCACTTGTAGCCCTGCCCCAGTTATAGTTCCAGCAGATTGTAAATTCCTAGAAGACAGGCTTGTTGTGACAAAGCACTTTGTAGTCCTTAAAGTGTTTTATGTTTCTTACTCTTTAGCACAGAGCCTTGAATAGTTATGGTTGTGGTTTGTCCTTCAAATGACATCAGGAAAATGATGACATGATTTGCAATTGAGTTGGATTTAAGTGAGGCAGGGCTATGCAAAGTCACCAGCCTCACTTTCTCCTCCAGAGTGATCTGGGTCCTGCAGCCAGGTATAGATCAAGTCGACTGGAGATAGTGCAGGACGCAGTAGGGGACCTTGGCCTTTGTAAGCTAAGGTCTTTCTGAGTTCTCATTTTGAGTGATCTAGCTGCAGTCTGGCATCTGATGTCCTTTTCAGTTCCAGATCTGTAATTTGACCCTGTGATCATGGTCCCTAGCCCCACATTTCAGATGTTCAGGGTTGGAGGTGCCAAAGACTGGTAAGTGTAAGGTGTAAAATCCCCTCTCACTAAGGAAGTAACAAACAGCAAATCATAGCACCATGATAGGATACATTTTTAAAATAACCTTATACTATACCAACATTTGGTATCAGCCGTATTTGGGGAAAAAAATGTTAGCAGGGTGTCCCCCAGCTCCTCTGAAGATATGCGATCTGTGGGTGTAGAGCATTGCGTTTAACATCAGATTTTTTTTGATGTGTTAATTGTTGTTGCTGATTTTTTTCATTCTTTTTTTTTTTTAAATAAAGGGTAGCCCTCTAGGCAAGTAAATAAGGATCAGCATGGGAGGAAATGTAAGTGATATAAAAACAAGAGACATAAATAACAACCTTTTGTTTTGCTTTGTTTAAAGAAAAAAAAATCCAGGCTCATTTCTCACCAGTACAGTAACATCTGCCCTGCCTGCCTGCATCACAAGGCTGCTGTGAACACTGGGTGATACAATGGAAGTGCAAAAATTTTGAAATCTCTGAAGCATTATTCAGATGTCAGAAAGTAGAATTGATCCTTGTTATACCACCCCTGTGAAGTCAGGTGGGCAGGGCTTATTATTCTCAGTTTACAAACAGCCCTGCTAGAATCATACCACATTGCCTCTGTGATATAGAAGTGACCCCTGGTTCTCAAAGGTCACACCAATTTTTGCCAGAAAGGAGGCTTTGGCAGATTCCCTCAAAGATGGAAAAATGTGGTTCTAGCAAATGTCAACCTGCTGTTGGAAGACCAGCTCATCACCAGCCAAGAGATGGTGAAATTTTGGGCCATGTGAACCTATAAAATGGAGAAAAATCCAATATGGCCTATAGTCCATGCAGGCCTCTTTCCACTGTGAAGGTGTTGGAATGGCAGAGAAAGGGAAAGATGGTGCCGAGAATCACAGTTTTTTAAACCATTCATAAACAGCACTGATGTTGGTACAATCTTTGTGAGATCTCTAACAATTGATGAGTTGACAGACTCTAGAGCAGTGGTGGGAAAACTGGGCCTCAAGGCCACATGTGCTCCTCTAGGTCCTCAAGTGCAGCCCTCTGGCTCCGCTTCTTTGGTGGCCCAGCCAGCCACACTTGAGGACCTAGAAGGCCACATGTGGCCTTGAGACCAAAGGTTGCCCACTCCTGCTCTAGAAGAACTGAACCAGTTTCTTAATTTTGTTGGGAGTCCACAGGATTTTTTTATCACATTATTGGTTCAAGTTCCTTCATGATCATATTTGCTTAATACACTTCAGTTTCTCCTTAAGTTTTCACTCATTCTTCCTTTTGTTTTTAGATTCCTCTATTTGTGTGCTAGGTTTTCATTAAGGCTTTTTCTCTTGATATTTTTTGGTATTTCTGACTTTTTCCTTTATGCCCTATTACTTTCACTCCTTGGATCTGCTCTTCTCACTGGTACATGACTCCCCAAGGCTGGACCACTCATGGTATCAGCATCCTTACACTAGGAAATATAGAGGTTAGTTGGCTTGGGTCTCTGCCCTTGAGTGTCTGAATGCAGATTGAAGCATACTTTTTTTTTAACTTTGTTTTTCTTGAGGTATTTTTTTGTCTGTTTTCTTTCACAACATGACTGATGTGGATTGGGGCTGCTGGGAACCCTGAAATGTCAAGGTACAGGGAATCTTCCACCTGGAAAGAATTCATAGCTTAAACCTTCTTCCAGTCAGTGTCAAGGTCAATAGTATGGGCTAGATTCCTAGGAGTATGCAACTTAAAGGAGGTGAGACTGATACTTATATACAGAAAAGGGATAGTGAAAAGATCTGGATGGGATTAAGGAGTGATAAATAGCCTGGGGTAGGCCCAGAGCAAGTCTGAAAGGACTAACAAGTATCTATCTCGGTGGACTGAGATGGTCCGGATAGACGCCTTCAGTGAGATGTGGTGATCTGGGCTGCTGAGATGTGTGGGAAAATTCAGGGACTGGGTTCTTTTCCTTTTAGGAGTCCAGGCCCCATCACCCCATCAATGACGATTATTGGAAGTGTTTTGCATGACTACACATGGAGAACCCATATCTCACTGGGGGTAGGGGAGCTGGGAAAGGAGGAAAAGAGAGCATTTGGAAGTCATAGTTTTTTAAAGGAATGCTAAAAAATGTTTTTATGTGTAACTAGGGGAAAAGAAAATACTCAATAAATTAAAAATAGATGAACTATAGGGGGGAAAAAGGGAATCTCTGAGAAGAGATGACTGACCCCAGGTGGTTTTCTAGTCTCCTTGGCCTTAGGCCTAATGCTTTGTTTCCCTCAGCCTGTAATTCTGAACACATCCACATGCACAGCATGTTTTCAGCCCCCCCCCCCCCATCATCCTTTTGCTCTCCGGTTTTTGCAGAATCAGTGTCTGCCATTTCTTTGCAGAGCTGAGGTAAGGAGTGGGGAGTCAGTGTTGGGCCAAATCACTAGAGGCACATGAGAGCCATATGACCAGGCCACCTCCAGGCACAAGTCTATGAATTTCCTAGTATTATTTGTGCCGAGCCTGTGAAGTTGAATGGGGGAGGGGTGGGCACTGAATGGGAGATCTAAATATTCAAGTTCTCAGATGTAAACTCAAATGGTTTGTAAGTAGTACAAGTTGTTCTTACCTTGTGGAATCGGCTGTAATCTTCCTATCTCTGTCACACAATTTTTTTTTTAAGCCTTTGAATTGAAAAGGTACAAGTATCTGTTCTGCCATATTGCTAGTCACATGACTCAGCTGTCATAATGACAGTCCCACTATAAATGAAACCAGAAAACGCAAAGTAGTTGAGGTCAAATACAGTGGTGACTCACATTCTCCTTGGAGAGGGACAAGTGAAGGCAGGATGGAGTTAGTTTCGTTGTGGGCCCCAAGGCAATGAGGAGCATCATTCTGTGGGACACTTCTTCATCTTGTCTTGTAATGCTCATGACAAACAAGAGCAGACCAAACTACCACCTCTAGCTTATGCGCTAACTTCGGCATCAGGGGACAAAATAATAGAGAAACCTTTTTTTAAATTATTAATATATTTTGGGTTTGCATCACAAAAACTAACTACTGCATCATCAAAATGTGTATTGTTCCATACCAATAGGCCCCAACCTCTGCAAAAAGGAGAGGAAGATAACATTCAGCAGGGAAATTCTACAAAGCACTTCTTGAAATCCTCCAAACCTACACATTGGTAACCATTGTCACCATTCCTTGCAGAAGTGACCATAGTGAGAAGACCAAGAAGTTGCCTCTCTTCCAGGAAATCCTTGCCCCCTTGCTAAACAGAGAGACACGGTAGCCAGGGGCACCAGTGGTGTAGAAGACAAGCTCCTCGGCAGGGTGTTAGTGAGGACACCATCAAAGTAGGAGCATTATTGCCCAATGAAGTTAGTGGAAAAGAAAACAAGTCTGAAGAAAGTATGAGACTCTATTAATTCAAATCATCCCAAGAACATTTATAGCTACAGCTGGAAGAGGGACAAAAATCCAGAAAGATGCAAAAATGGAACAGGTTTGTTAGAGTTTCTATAGTGATCTGTTTTCGTCATTGACGACAGCAGCACCAAGTTTGGACTCCAACACGTAAGTACCTAATTTATATGTAGTTTTTAAGGAAATGAAGTTGGGAAGGGAGACTGGACCAGATTTGAGAAGATACTAAGAAGACCTGTACTGGAGGTAGCATGTTTTCAAGACACTGAAAAATCAAGTTTCATACTAACTCAAAGAAGGGAGATTAGCAAAAGAAAAGAAACATAATAAGCAATAATATAACAACGATGACGGGGCAGCTAGGTGATGCAGTGAATAGCGCACCAGCCCTGGAATCAGGAGGACCTGAGTTCAAATTCGACCTCACCAACTAGATACACTTACTAGTCGTGTGACTTTGAGCAAGTCACTTAACCTCAATTGCCCTCCAAAAAGCAAAAAATAACAAGGATGTGATTGAGAAGTATTAGTATTAGCAACTACCAAGCCCTAGACCTACAGGCTTATCTCCATAAAAATCTTTGAAAAAAATGGTCAATACACTTATTTCAGAGTATCCTTGATGAAGATATGAGAAGGGAGGAACAGGCTCTTACAGATTTTCTATAGCAGATAACATTTTTCCAGTCAATGAATTGAGAAGGCTATAATCAATGCCTCTATTTATTCTCCTTTCATCTTAACTGCCTATAATCTGGCTTCCAGCCTCCTCATTCTACTGAAATTCCTTTCTCCAAAGTCACTGGGCGATCTGTTAATTGGCAAATCCACTGTTTTTTCTCAGTCTTCATTCTTCTTGAACTCTCTGCAGCCCTTGACACTGTCACCTTTTTCTCCTTGATACTCTCTTCTCTCTGGTTTTTTGGGACACTGCTTTCTCCTGGCTCTCCTCCAATCTCTCCTCCTCAGTCTCCTTTACCGAATCTTCATCCAGATCATGCCTGCTAACCATGGAAGTTCCATAGAGATCTGTCCCTGGGTCCTCTTTCCTGTGTCAGGCATTTCATTTGATGATCTCATTAACTTTCTTGGAATCCATCAGTATCTCCATGCTGATGATTCTCATATCTGTTTATCCTGCCCTAATGATCTCTGCTGATCTTCAGCCTCCCTTCTTCAACTGCCAATAAGATGTCTTCAAATGGATGTTCCCTAGACATTTTAAACTCAACATGTCCAAAACTGAGCTCAGTATCTTTCCCCTCAAACACTTCTCCTTCCTTCTGAATTTCCCTAGCACTGTCAAGGGAACTACCATCCTCCCAGTCCCCCAGGCTTACAACCTAGTAGGTCTCATCACAACTCATCCCTGTCTCTCACCATGCTTATATTCAATCTGTTGCTAAAGCCTTTTGGCTTCTCCGTTGCCACCTCTCTCAAATATATTCCTTTGTCTCTTCTGGTACCCCTCCTCTGCTACCACTCTGGTACAGGTGGTGTTTAAGGAGGCCCCACAGCACCACTGTGAGGGCTGCTGAACCCTTTTCAGGGCCACTCATCCCTCTTTGGTGTCCACCTGGCACTCAGCTCTCGCCGGTAGCTCCAAGAAGCTGTAGCAGGCAAAGAGGGCACATTCCAGTAACTACCTTGGCAGACGGGCTAAACCAGCTTGAGGATAACTGGCAGGCCTAAAATCAATCAGTTAGTTGGGGGGTGTCTACCCAAGCATGTGAAGACTTCCTCCAGCAGAATGGGCAGATGAGAACAATTTGTTCCAAAAGCCATTAAAGAGGCTGAAGCAGGCTCTGTGGAGGCCTTAGAGCTTGGTCAGACATGGAAGATGCCAACTGTGATATACTGCATCCTGGGCCATAGCCAGTAGTTTTGACTTTTGTCTTGCCAATGACTCAGGAACAAGGAGTGAAGCTAAGGACTTTGTACAACTCTATCTCACTTAAATACAATTCACTTGCAAATGAAGACATCACCTCTCTGTCACAGGGTCTTCTTCAAATACAAAAGACAAACCACAACAACAGGCCCTGGCCTCCTTAAGTCTGGACTATTGCAATAAGGACTTAATGGTTGGTCTGTGTACCACAAGCCTCTCCCCATTCCTGTCTGTCCTCCATTTAGCCATCAGTGATTTTCCTAAGATGCATGTCTGCTCATCTCTCTCTCTCTCTCTCTCTCTCTCTCTCTCTCTCTCTCTCTCTCTCTCTCTCTTTCTTTCTCACACACACACACACACACACACACACACACACACACACATCAACTCCAGTGGCTCCCTGTCACCTCCAGGATTGAACATAAAATCTTTTGTTTGACATTCAAAGTCCATCGTGACCTAGTTCCCCTCACCCCATCTTTCCATGCTACTTACACTTTATCCACCCCTCCACGTACTCTTGGATTCAATGACGTTGACCTCTTGACTATTGCTTGAACAAGACACTCTCTCTCTCTCTCTCTCTCTCTCTCTCTCTCTCTCTCTGCTCTGGGCATTTTCATTGATTGTCCTCCCTGCCTGGAATGCTCTCCCTCCTCAACACTTTCTCCTGACTCCTTTGATTTCCTTGAAATCCCAACTAAAATCCCACCTTTTACAGAAAGTCTTTTCCAATCCCTCTTAGTTCTAGTGCCTTCCCTTTCTCAATTACTTTCCATTTATTCTGTATATAAATTGTTTGTTCCTCACATTATTTGTGCTTAGTTAGACAGCTAGGTGGTGCGGTGGATAGTGCTGGTTCTGGTGTCAGGAAGACTCATCTTCCTGAGTTCAAATCTGGCTTAGCTGTGAGTGGGGCACACTCTCTGCACCCTCTGTGAAGACTCCTCAGAATGAGAAGGGAGAGAAACTATCTGGAAACCAGAGACAGACTTTTGTATGACTGGACAGACCTGAGTCCTGAGTTTGCACAACCTAGGACCCTCCCCTGCCCTTCCCTTGCTGTCAATCAGCCTTAAGCCCTTCAGGAATTTTAGGAATCTCTTAGCCTCTCCTCCTTCAAGTTGGCATTTACCAAATAAGTTCATGCCAAACCATGAACCGGTTTCTTGGTTTTCTGTCCCACCTCCCAGCCAATAGGAGATAGTGGAGGGCTTCTTTGTTATTCACCACTGGATTAGATTTCTTTGGGCCAAGACTGAGAGCCAGCCTCCCAGCCAGTGGAAGAAGGGACAGCTGGGGAGGAGGGGGATTGACTGCATTAGGGTATAAATTCTTGTTCTGTCTTTTGTAATAGGCCTCCTTTCCTTGATCCTCACCTTAGAGAGGACTGCCCTCTTCCTATGGGGGAAAAGAATAAGACTTCCTGTTCCTTCTTCTATGTACCTCTGACTTGTGATTTTTCTTGGGTAGGGGACTTTGGGGTTCCTATGCCCCACATAGCTGTGTGACTCTGGGCAAGTCACTTAACCCTGTTTGCCTCAGTTTCTTCATCTGTAAAATGAGCTGAAGAAGAAAAGGGCAAACCACCTCAGTATCTTTGCCAAGAAAACCCTAAATGGGGTCACGGTGGGTTGGACTCAACTGAAAAACAACCAACAACCTAGTTATTTGTAAACTCTGTCTCAAAGTTCATTGGTAAAGAACTCTTTTTTTTGGTGAAGATGAATGCCTGGCACTTCTGGCACTTCTGGCTTCCATGCCAAGGACAACCCCACTTCATCTTGCTGAAGGAAAAGACTGGGAAGACATGAGTGGAACCAAGAGGCTCCATCATGTCTCTATTTCTAGTTTGCTTCACCAAAGAAGGGAGTTTTCCTCTTAGATGAGATCCGGGGCTCTCTTAGTTGAGCTGGGTCAGTCTGTTTCTAATGGGAGAGCTCCTTCACTCTGTATTGTCTGGTATATTCTCCTATTGATGGGGTATGGGGCATAAGCAGAGGCCTTTGCCCCTTGACCCTAAAGAATTTGGGTCCCATTTGTCTATGGGCCCCGGAAAACCCCACCTTGGGCTCAACTTGAATTTCCCCTCTTGATCTAGCCAGTCACCTGAGGCTATAAGCCTTGCATTATCACTGTGCCCAATTCTCTGTTACCGTTACTTAACCTAACCTAGCCTTCCATTGTCTGTTATCTCTGCATCCCTTCTGCTACTTCTCACCCTTGATACTGTTCTCTGCTTATTAAGACACTTTTTAAAAAAGTCTCTGTAGACAGAGGGCTGGATGTGAGCTGATTATCATCCATCAGGTTAGTGAAGATGCCAGAAAAGGAAAATGGCAAATGCTGGAGGGCATATGGGAAACAGGTATGTGGGAAAACATTCATCACGGTAGGTAGAGCTGTGAACTGATCCAACCACTGTGGAAAGCAATTTGGAACTGTGCCCCCAAAGCTATTAAACTATACATACCCTTTGATCCAGTGATACTGCTACTGTCGTTATACCCTAAGGAGATCAAAGAAAGAGGGAAAGTATTCATGTATAAAAATATTTATAGCAGCTTTCTGTTGTGGTGGCAAAGAACTAGAAGCTAAGGACATGCTCATCTACTGGGGAAAAGCTAAACAAGTTTGGTATATGAATGTGATGAAATACTCACAGGCTGTAGGAAATTAAGGGGGGGGGCAGCAACACCAGCAGTGAATCTTGGAGGCAGTTGCAGCAGCAGCAGCAGCTTTGGGATTGACAACTGGTCAGAAAGAGATGACACGGAACCCTTGGCTGGCACTGGGTGCAGCAAGTACTGATTGGCAACTCTGCTGCCCATATGTAGTTTCAGGTTGCAGTTCCAGGGTGAAGATGAGTGCTGGGGGTTGGTCACAAGCAAGGAGGGATTCTGGTCACAGTTCCAAGTCCAAGAGGAGCTCTGGTACTTGTAGTTTCAGGGAAGAAGGGGATTTTCCTAGGTAAAAAGCAGAGCATAGACTGAGAGAGCAGTGACTATACCTCTCCCAGGATAATATCACCCTGGAAGCACTGAAAACTTTCAGACTCCCAGAATTACCTCTGAAAATAGGAGCACAAAAAAGCCTGAAATTTGGCACAGTGCTGTTTCCTCCCTGCCATCCCCAGCCCAGGTGAGCAGGGCCCAACTTTTACATCAAGTTCAAAGTGAAAAAAATAGGCTGGGAAAATGAGTAAGCTACTTGGGGGTCAGGAAGACCAAAACACAAACTTAGAAGAAGACAACAATGTAAAACCATCTACAAACAAAGCCTCAAAGAAAAATGCTAACTGGACCCAAATCCAACAAGAATTCCTGGAAGAGTTAAAGAAAGGGATTAGCTTGGTAGAGGAAAATATTGGACATAAGAATAATGCAAGAAAATCACATCTCTAAAATGGGGATAAAATGGCACCTCCCTCCAAGGGTTGTGAGAATAAAACAAGATGAAGGGGACAGTTTTAGGAAATCTGGAGATTTGTACGAACGGTGGCAGAGTGAAGTGAGCAGAACCAGGAGAAGAGTGTACATGTTGACCGCAATAATGTAAAGGAAAAAAAAACTGCTAACAACTTTAGAGCTCTGATCAATAATGACTTCAGAATGCTGATTCAACATACTTCTCACATGTTGGCAGGGAAATGATAGACCGGAAGTAGGTGGTAGAATTGGAAATGTAGAAAGAGGCAAGCGTTCACAAACATATCCAGTAAGTAGATCTGCTTTGCTTGAATACACTTGAGAGGCTGTGGCTCAGTGAATAGATAACTGACCTGGAAGCCAGGAATATCCTTGGGTTCAGGTCTCTCCTCCAGGACATATTATTCCCATGACCCTGAGCAAATCACGTACTCTCTCACTGCTGTAGGCATCCATTCAGATGTTAAATTGCTAAGAAGGTGGTGATCTGACATTGGCAGAATGAGTTTCCTCACCTGGGAATTCCCTGTATGATATCATACTGATATGATAGGCCTAGAAAGGGCTTCCATTCCACGGTGGAAGGGAATGTAGTGGGTGGTTTATGAGAGTGAGGCCAAAAAAAAAATCAATGAAACCTTAGAAAGCACAAGAAAACAGAATGGAAGAAAGTTCAGAAGAGGATAGAGTCAAACAGGTCAGGTTCGTTACTCTCACATATTTCATGTACAATACTCTATCATTCTCCTTTATTTATTGAAATGCCAATGTTTGTTAATGTTTAAAGTCATAATAAAATTGGCTTTTCTCAAAAAGAAAAGCTACAGAACTTTGATCAATGAAATGACCAATCAGGGCCTCAAGAAGACTCTGAGCGTGAGATGTCCTTCCCAGCTCTTGACAGAGAGATGATGGATGAGGGGTGCAAAAGGAGAAGATTTTCAATGTGTTGAATTGTTTTGCTTGATTACACTTCCATGTCCCAAGGGAGAGCTTCTCTTGGTGTGGGAGGTGTGAATAAGCATATAAATGCCCCACCAAAAGAAAAAAGAACATCAATAAAGTATTTTTGAAGTACTCACATGAAAACAAAAGTTTAGAAGAGAATACAAATGAGGCGATTTTATTATTGATATGGTATAGGTTCTGGGAAACCCCCTGCACTCCCCTTGAATCTTCCCACTTGATCTGGTGTTTTTCTGAGGCCATAAGCCTCCTATTCAAAAAGCTCTGTTACCCTTAACCTAGCCTAGCCCCACATTGCTTATTACTTGCATATTGCCTCCCCTGCTTCCCACTCTTGATCCCCTTATTAATCCCATTCTTGAGGTTCCTGGTGTCTGACCTCTAGTCGCCCCAGTCCCATGGAGATCCTCCTTAGATTCCTCCTCCAGATCCTCTCTGGATCCTTTCTCCCATGACCACAGACTACTAGACCTCCCACAGTCTTTCTGTATGTAAGAGCCATCTTGCCTCCATGAGGATGTTCAGATTCAGCCTAGCTCAAATTTAATCTAGTTGAGGTCCAATCTGGTCTGCTTGTCAATACAAGCAAGCATCACAAATGCTTAGGCTCCTTAAGAGTTTACCCCAGTGGTTCTCAGCCTTCCTAAAGCCAGACCCTTTAATACTCGTATGTGGGCAGACCAGCCTGGAGATGGATAGAGGAGCAGTGTCTCGGTTCCTAAAACCATCAAAATATGTGTTTTCCGATGGTCTTAGGCAACCCCTGTGAGCCCTGTGAAAGGGTCATTCAACCCCCAAAGGGGTCACGACCCACAGGTTGAGAACCGCTGGTCTACCCAACATGGCAAATCTTTAGTAAATTTTGTTTTTCTTTGGCTGAAAGAAGGCTTGGGTCAAATCCATTTGGGGAGGACCTGGTCCTGAGCACCCCTAAACCCCAACATTCTAAACCTCAATATCATTACTCAGTTAAATTTTATATACACTAATAAAAAAACCCAAATTATCTAGAAGAAAATCTCATGGTTTCATATGTAATCATCTTTGTTCAATGAAATGTTCATAATAAATGGTAACAATTGCTAGCATTTATATGGCGCTTTAAAGTTTACAGAGCACTTTACAAGAATCATCTTCCTTAGCCTTTAATACAGAGCCTGGCACATGTTCTTTGTGGTTCAGTCATCTCAGCCATGTCTGACTCTCCATGACCCCATTTGGAGTTTTCTTGGCAGAGATACTGGAGCTGTTTGCCATTTTCTTTCCCAGCTCATTTTACAGATGAGGAAACTGAGGCAAACAGGGTTAAGTGACTTGCCCAGGGTCACACAGCTAGGAAGTTTCTGAGGACAGATTTGTGCTCAAGAAGATGAGTCTTCCTGACTCCAGGCCCCAAACTCTATCCACTACACCACTTAGCTACCCACCTGGCACATAGTAGGCCCTTAATCAATGTTTATTGACTGACTGACAGACCAATTCTCAAAACTCTCCTGGGAGATGGGAGCTATTATTCTCATTTTACAGATTTGGATACTGAGACAGATAGTTACTTGCTCAGGATCACTCAGTAAGTGTCTGAGGCTGGATTTGAATTCAGGTCTTCCTAACATTGCTCTACCTAACAGCCTGTTGGTTTATGATTATTACTAAATTCATAATAACATTTTTAATTTAAAATTTTTACTTTTAAAATTAAATTAATAATTTAAATTTTTAAAAAATAATTTAATTTTAAAAAGACCAATAAAACATTAAAAAAGGAAAAAGAGTGAAGTTAAACACATGACCCAGGCTTGAGACTCAAGGGGGAGCCCAGAGGTAACGGAGATTTCCTAGGACGGGGGTGGGGTGTGACATGGTCAGGACAATACCTTAGGAAAGCTTGACAGTTGAGGAGAGGAGGGGTAGCCTTGAGTGAAGAACAGACAGACCAATAGGCTGTTACCTTGGGGCAATTTAATTTGTATTTTTTAGCTGTATGGTGCCGAGTTTGGCAAGAGCCGAAGGTGGTGGCCCAGATACTATCAAGTAAAAAAAATGAAATCTAGAACTCTTTCAACAGCCCTCTGTGCCCTGGCAGATGCCAAACTTTCTTTTCTCAAATAAGATGGAAAATCCTCAGGGGCAGCTAGGTGGCGCAGTAAGTAAAGCACCGGCCCTGGATTCAGGAGTACCTGAGTTCAAATCCAGCCTCAGACACTTGACACTCTAACTAGCCGTGTGACTTTGGGCAAGTCACTTAACCCCAACTGCCCTCAAAAAAAAAAAGCAAAAAAAAAAAAAAAAGAAAGAAAATCCTCCTGTTTGGTCTTACTGCTCAGCTAGGATACTCTGCTGAAGAAACAGAAAGCAATCACGCAAAGGAACAAATGGGAGAAACTCATTGTTTCTAAGTAGCAGGTTGACCCACCAACCAGTCACTCATCCCCATCACTTTCCTGATTCCCGAACACCTGGAAGGCCAATGCCAAATGGCTCCATGTTTCATTGGAAAGGCCACTAGCTTGAAAATCATGGTGGAATGAATGAATGACTACATTTCTACATGCCAATCAAAGTATTAGAGATACCAATGCAAAAGTGAGGCAGTCCCCTGTCCTCAAGGGGCACACACACACACACACACACACACACGTATATGTATATATACATGTGTATCTGTACATGCATATACATATATGTATGGTTGATATATACTATATACATATATTTCCCCAATTACAAGTAAAAACAACTTTCAGCATTCATTTTTAAAAATTTAAAAATTTTGAATTCTAAATTCTTCTCGTCCCTCCCTCTTCCTCCTCCCCCCCATTAAGAAGGAAAGAAATTTGACATAGTTGATCCATGTGTAGTCATGCAAAACATATTTCCATATGATAATGTAAAAGAAAACATAGACCAAAAAAAAAGAAACCCAAGAAAAATAAAGTTAAAAAAAGTATGTTTTGATCTGCATTCAGACTCTATCAGTTCTTTCTCTGGAGGCAGATAGCATCTTTCATTATGAATACTTCGGAATTGTCTTGGATGATTATATTGCTGAGAATAGCTAAGTCATTCACAATTGATCATCATACAATATTGCTGTTACTATATACAATGTTCTCCTGGTTCTGCCCACTTGACTTTGCATGAGTTCATGAAAGTCTTCCCAAGTTTCTCTGAGAGCATCCTACTTTTCTTTTTTTTTTTTGGTTTTTTTTTTTTGGAGGGCAGTTGGGGTTAAGTGACTTGCCCAAGGTCACATGGCTAGCTTTTGTGTTAAGTGTCTGAGGCCGGATTTGAACTCAGGTACTCCTGACTCCAGGGCCGGTGCTCTACTCACTGCACCACCTAGCCGCCCCACATCCTACTTTTCTTAAAGCATGAAGGTATTCCATCACAATTGTAAACAACTTATTCAGCCATTCCCCAACTGATGGGCGCCAGGCGGCTTATATTCTTATAAATTTTATACATACTTATGTTATACATAGGTATGTTTATACATTCCCATGTTATCAAATCTCTTAGAATGTGAGTTCCCTGAAGACATGCACCATTTTTTTTTGTTTTTCCCTTTGTATCCCCAGTCCTTATCACAGGGCCTAGGAGACAGTAAGCACTTCATAAATGCTTGTTTCTTGACTGAATGATTCTGATATGGGGAGACAAAACAACACATATAAGGAAATGTGGTGAACCGGAGGGGTGTTTTTGTCCTGTCGATTTTCTCTTCTTAATATCTCTCCTATATTCTCCTTTCTCTTCTTCTGACCCTGCCACCCCTCTGGTGCAGGTGGATCAAACCTCTCCCCAGCCCAATCCATCCTCCATTCAACCATCAATCCTAAGGCACACCTTCCCTTCATCCCAACCGTACTCAATAAACTCCAGTGGCTCCTTATTACCTCTAGAATCAAGTACAAAATCCTGTCATTCAAAGCCCTTCGTAACCTTGCCCCCTCCCCTACTTCTACTGACACATACTCTTCAGTGCAGTGACCCTGGCTTCCTGGCTGTTGCATGAACAAGACACTCCATCTCTAGGCTCTGGACATTTTCTCTGATTGTCCCCCGTGTCTGAAATGCTCTCCCTCCTCCTCTCTGCCTCCTGCTCCCCTGACTTCCTTTAAATCCCAACTCAAATCCCATGTTCTACAAGAATCCTTTCCCAGGCCCTCTTAATCACACTGCCTTCTCTCTTTTCATTATTTATCCTGTGTGTGTGTGTGTGTGTGTGTGTGTGTATAGCTTGTCTGCTTGTTGTCTTCTCCAATAGATCATGACTTCAAGGGAAGGAACTGTCTTTTGCCTCTTTTTGTATCCCCAGAACTTGGCACAGCCCCTGGCACATTGTTAGTTCTTAACAAACATTCACTGACTCCTGAATTGACAGCACTCACTAGCGCACTTCTCATTCATAATGAACTTCCATTAATGGGGCAGCTGAGTAAGAACCCCGTACCTGGAGTCCAGAAGACCAAAGTTCAAATGTGGCCTCACATACTTCCCAGCCATGGGACCCTAGCATGTCATTTAACCTCTGTTTGCCTCAGTTTCCTCATCTATAAAATAATAGCACCTGCGTTCCGGGGTTGTTGTGAGGCTCAAATGACATAATAATTGTCAAGTGCTTAGCACAGAGCCTGGCACATAGTAGGTGTTATAGGAATGTTAGCTACTATTATTTGTTATTCTTATTATTCATCGTCCGGTGGACAGCTTCTAGCAAGCAATTTACTGATGTGATGCAGCTTCAACAGTCAGTACGGATCATTCTCCCAGAAAAGCCTGGGATGGACATTACCCAAGATACACACAGGTCTGTGGGAAGAGTGGAATCAAATTTAAAAAAAGAAACACACAAAAACCTGGGGCAGCTAGGTGGTGCAGTGAATAGAGCACTGCCCCTGGAGTCAGGAGGTCCTGAGTTCAAATCCAGCCTGACACTTAACACACACACACACACACACACACACACACACACACACACCCCTAGCTGTGTGATCTTGGGCAAGTCACTTAACCCCATTTCCCCTACCTTCTCCCCTCCAAAAAGCAAAACAAAAAAAAAATATACTAGTAATAATAATAACCCATAAGTTGCCAGCTCTTCCACTCAACATCCACTTAAGGGACTCATCGTTATCACACAGTGTAGGCTCCACAAACATAAAATAGGCTTCCTCAAATTCCTACTTCATTGGGAAAAATATTTATCTTCCTTTGTAATGGCCAGGAAACAGTTAAGTGGTACTTTATGAAATTAGAAACCAGTCAAGTAAAACTTGGGCTGATGCCATTTCACCTTCTCCAAGGAATGGTTCCCATAGGTTAGTTACCTATGCTCTTATTACAAATGTTAGTGTCTGAAATAATTCTGGTGTCCTTGAAAGTAATGGTGAAGTTTAGATGGGGCATAGTTTTGAAGAAAAAGATAACGAGTTGTGTTCTGACATTACTAGCTGTCCAGTAGACCACTGATGATGTGGGAATGGAGGTCAGGAGAGACACTAGGACTGTATGATGAGATGACCACGTTTAGAGAGTAGAGAGACAAGAGCAGAAGGTCTGCTATGGAGACTTGAGGAACATCCCCAGTTAGTGGGAATGACATGAATGTCCTGCAAAAGAAACATAGAGGAAGAGTAGTTAGATGGGATGAGAACTGAGAATAGTATCACAACAAGCCAAAGAGGAAAGAGTATTCAAGAAAAGAAGGTCAACAGTATCCAGCGTTGCATGGAGGCTAAGAAGGATAGGGACTAAGAAAAGATCATTAGATCTGATTCTCTCCTAGTTATCTGATTGCCCCGTATTCCCCTTGTGTTGTTCAGTTGTGTTCGAATCACACAGGGCATACTGGTAAGAGTCTGAGGCCAGATTTGTACTCAAAAAGGTGTGTCTAACCTGAGGCCAGGACACTTTATGCTCTGTGGTGCCATCTAGTTATCCCATTAATGAACTAGAGGAGGGCAACCCAAATGGTGAAGGGCTTTGAGTAGATGCCATATGAGACTAAATGAAAGGAACTGGGGCTCTTAAGCCTAGAAAAGAGAAGTTTCAGGTAAAACATGTCTACTGTCTTCAAGTATTTGAAGGACTGTCAAGTGAAAGAATTTGATTTGTTCTGGTTGGCCCTGGAAGGAACAACTAGGGAAAATAGGTGGACATTGAGAATAAATAAACAGGCTTGATCTCCAGAAAAATTTCCTAATGATTAGGACTCTCCCAAAGTAGGATGTGTGGGGTGCCTGAGGAGGCTGTGAACTCCTTCTTCTTGGAGGTATTCTGTTGTCATTGGGGGAGGGTGTCACTTTGAGGAGGTGGAGGTTGTAACTTCCAACTCTAAACCAATCATTCTAGAACTAGAGCTCAGGAAAGAGTCTAAAACGTACATTTGAGAACCACCTATATAGAAGAGATGCTTGAGTCAATGGAGGCAGGACATTGCTAAGAGAGAGATCTCTACCAGAGAGAGAAAAGAGCTCCAAAGACAGAGCCCTGGGAACTGCTCACACTGGCTCAGAACAAGAATAATAAGGAAAATAAGGGGCAGCTAGGTGGCACAGGAGGCAGAGCAGCAGACCTGGAGTCAGGAAGACTCTTCTTCCTGAGTTCAAATCTGGCACAAGACAGTACCTGCATCATCCTGGGCAAACCACTTAACCCGGTTTGCCTCAGTTTCCTCATCTGTAAAATGAATTGGAGAAGGAAATGGCAAACCACTCTAGTATCTTTGCCAAGAAAATCATAAATGGAGTCATAAAGAGTCAGACACAACTGAACAACTGAAGCTTATTAATATCCTTTCTAAACTGTAGTACCCAGAACTGAATACAATTCTCCATGTGTTGCCTGAGGAAGGCAGAGTACAAGGGGACCATTACATCCTTATTTCTGAAGCTCTGTGTCCCACAATTAATGGCTGTATTAAAAAGCATCTATTTTTTTGTAAAATGTATTTTACTTTATTTTTAAAAATTCAATTTTATTTGATTTTCAGGACTGAATTCTCTCCTAACTTCCCCTCTCTATAAAAAAAAGGATTAAAAAACCCATTACAAATATGTATAGTCAAGCAAAAGAAATGTTCACATTGGCCATTGCAAACAAAGAAACAATAACATTAGAAATAAGCCTTAATCTGCACTCTTAGTGCAGATTTCTATCTGGAGGTAGGCAGCATGTTTTATTAGGAGATCTCTGGAATTGTGGTTGACCTTTTTATTGATCAGAGTTCCTAAGTCTTTCAAAGTCATTTGCCTTAATTTTTATTGTATTGTGTTGTTGTTCTCCAGGTTCTTCATTGTTCTCACTTTGCATTAATTCATACAAGTCTTCTCAGGTTTCTCTGAAGTCATCCCCTTCATGATTTTTAATAGCCCAATACTATTTAATCACATTCATATACCATAATTTCTTCAGTCATCTCCCAACTTGTGGGCACCCCCTGTTCCTACCCTTTGCCATAAGAAAAAGAGTTGCTATAAAAATATTCATACATATGGGTCCTTTCCCTTTTTTTGATCTCTGAAAAAGCATTTAGTAAGCACTTATGATTTGCTAAACATAAAATCATATTACTTCTTTTGGCTTCCATAGTGTTGCCTCATATTTAGTTTACAATCCATTTAAACCCTAAGATCTTTTTCAGAAAAACTGCTGTCTAAATATGCTCTCCCAATTATGTATTTGTGAAGTCAATTTTTTTTTTTGGAAAGAGACAGTGCATTTATCCCTATTAAGTTTCACTTTAATGGATTCTGCCCAACATTCTTCTCTATCAATATCTTTTGGATTCTGTGTCATCTAGTACATTAGCTAGCCCTTCCACCTTTCTGTCATCTGCAAATTTGATAAATATGCCTCCCATACCTTTATCCAAGTCATTCATAAACATTTTAGGCAGCATACGGCCAAGCACAGATGTCTGGGGCAATCCACAGGAGACCTCCTTCCAAGCTGATATCAACTAAATAATGAAGAGTCTCTGGGTCTGGTCCTTCAGCCAGTTCCAAAGCCATTGAATAGTAATGTGATTTAGATCATGTTTTCCTGTCTCCTCCGTAAGAATAGCATAAAAATGTTTATAACTTCATTTACATGTACAACACTCACGTGACTTGCTGGTTGTTCATTAGGTCATTTTGGTTGTGTCTGATTCTTCATAACCTCCTTTAGGGTTTTCTTTTCTTTTCTTTTTTGCAGGGGGTAGACAAAGCAATTGGGGTTAAGTGGCTTGCCCAAGGACACAAAACTATTAAGTGTGTCTAGTGTCTGAGGTTGAATTTGAACTCAGGTCATCCTGACTCCAGGGTCAGTTGTCTATTCACTGCACCACCTACCTGCCCCTTTTGGGGGGCTTTCTTGACAGAGATATTGGAGTGGTTTGTCATTTCTTTCTCCAGCTCATTTTACAGATGAGGAAACTGAGGCAAACAGTGAAATGACTTGCCCAGGGTTACACAGCTAGTAAGTGTCTGAGGCCAGATTTAAACTCAGAAAGATGAGTCTTTTGACTCCAGGCTCAGCAGTCTATCCACTGTGCCACATCTACTGGTTTAATAGCTGTCAAATAAGGAAACAAGGTTAAGTTGGTGGGATGTTTTCTTGATGGAGCCACCATTTTCTTTTCTAGATATTTACCATCTCCTTAATAAGCTGTGACTCCTAACAAAGCTTGAACAGGCTTCATGCTGCCTATAGAATTTGATTCATAAGAGAATGCTCACTTGTTCCTGTGTGACTGTGTGAAGGTCACTTGAGTGTGAACATGACTGTATGAGTATGTGAACATCAGAGTTGGTGCAAGAGCTTTGGAGAGAAGTTCTTCATCCCTTCTTTTAGAGAGGACATAGAGGGTTGCAGACTATCTCCAGGACCAGTCTGAGATACATGGGATTGGGGGAGATGCAGCCCTATGTTTCATGGTGCTTATGGAACATGATCCCAGGCTGATGCAACTCTGAGTGACAGTGTGAAGGGCAGGCCTAGTACAAGAGCAATGGAGAAGAGAGATATTTTTCATTCTTTCTTCCAGAGAAGATATTCACAGTGCCAGACTCATTAGGACTTACTCCAGCAAGAAGAAGGAAAAAATAAAAAATGCATTGGAAGTGCCAAATATGTAGAGAGAGTGCCTCCTCAATACTGCCCTGATTTCTAGCTTGTCTCCCCTGAGACTTCAAGGAATTTCCCCTTAGGCAAGATTGGGGAGTCTCTCTCTTTCAGTGGAGCCAAGATCTCATCTTACTCCTATCTTAAGAGCTCATTCACCTGTATATTTTAAACTATATCTTTTCTGATATAGTTTCTTGGACAAATGGATTTATTTGCTATTCATTATTTGTGATAGTCTTTTGTGTAACTAGCATTTGGTGGGAAGGAATCTAGACTGTGGGTTTAAGCTTGGGTTGCCCTCCATCTTTAAGGGATAGTTTAAAAAAACTCGACAAACTAGTAGCTTTTAAACCTAAAATTTGTGCCCTTAAACCAACAACATATAGTAGGGAAAAGAGATAAAATTCTAGTCTAGTACCCCCTCTCTCAGTGAACAATGTGGCCGGTTTCTTGGTCTATTCTGTTCTGCTCCAGTTTTCCACCCCTGGATCACAACTGAAATACAATATCATCCAGCACCCTCTCAAGAGGCAGTGGAAGGCTATTCACCTTTAGGTCACAATTCAGTTACAATATCATCACAACATTTAAAATCCAAGGAGAGGTCTTTTCTTCATCTTGACCCAAGGCAAATTTCTTTGTTCCTAGGAAGATAAAGCTTAGCAAAGTCACAATATACATTGCCAGTGTCCTCATCAACTCACTCCCAGCCTGAAGAATAGTCTCAGGACCCCTGAAAACATCAGCAAGACCCTTCTCCAGTATTTCTGTAAACATACAACAAGAAAATCCTGCTTCAAGGCTTCTGAACCAACAGCAAGGTTCCAGGACCTCTGCAACAATGGCACTGTCCTTTGCCAGCAGACAAATCTGGCAAAACAACATCCAAACAGACAGACAAAATACTGGCATCACAGTCATGCCTCCTCACTTCTTGGCAGCTCTGGGTGGCAGTTCTCAAAAGTCCTGGGCAGTTCCAACTGGCCCTCAGCAGTCTGGGTGGCTTTGGCTGGCAGTTCTCTTTCTCTCTCTGAAACTCTGGCTCCCAGCAATTCTCTCTCTCTCTGCCTCCACAATGCCACTTCCAGAAATTCTGGGGTCTCTCTGCTTGGGCCTCTCTCTAAATCCAGGGCACCAGCTCTTCCCAGTTCAGCCCTCTCTCTTTACGTCAACAAGTCCATCCCACAAGTGGGATTCACAAGCTCTGGATTTCAACATTCAACCCATAAACCCAGCCAATATAGGGGGATCTTTAAATTCCATTACCATTACACTGGCTCTGTTCACTTCACTTTGTATCAGTTCATATAGGTGTTCACAGGTATCTCTGAAACCATCCCTTCTGTTTTTGTTTGTCCTTTATTCTCTAAGAGGACCATGATATCAGGAAGATGCCATGACTTGCAAGTAAATTGGATTTAAGTGACAGAGAGCTGTGCAAAGACACCAGTCTCACTTTCTCTTCAGGAGCCATCTGGGTCCAGTGACCAGATATAGATCAGGAGATTCTCTCATCCCTTTTGTAATTTCTTAGGACACAATGGTATTCTGTCTTATTCATACATTCTTATTTGTTCACCTGTTTCACAAATGAACATCCCTTGTTGCCAGTTCTTTGCCATAATAAAGTTCTTTTCCAGTGTTTCACACGAATATGCACATGGAAGTATGCACATACATATATTTTACAAGAGTTCTTTCTTTGATCACATTGGGGTATAGGCATAGTAGTATCACTGGATCAAAGGGTATGCACATTTTAGTGACTTTGGGGAAACAGTTCCAAACTGATCTCCAGAACAACTGGACTGATGCACAGCTCCATTAGTAATGTAACAATATGCATGTTTTCCCACATCTGTTTTCAACATTTGTCGTTTTCCTTTTCTGTCATTTTTGCCAATCTGATGGGTGGGAGATGGAACCTCAGGGTTGTTTTAATATGCATTTCTGTAACTATTAGTGACGTGGAGAATCATTTTTTCATATGGCTGTTGAGAACTCAGATCTCTTCCTTTGAAAACTGCCTGTTCATACCTCTATCAGTTAAGGAATGGCTATTTAAATGAACCATTCAAGAATTTTTCCAGAAATAATTTTTTCCAGTCCACTGGCCTATCATCTTTAGACTCTATTCTTTTCCTTCTTTCAAAAATCCAGACATTTGCCCTTCTGTTTTGTAGTGACTTGCACTGAATGTATAGGAAGTGATTATCTGTGTTCTGGAGGCTTGCTTTTCTCCTGGAAGGGAAGGTGAGGGGACTTGAAGGACACCTCTCCACACTCCAGATAGTTAGAGGTAATGGGAGTGTTCCCAAAGGAAACAGCAGTAGATCTCTAATGGGGGAAAAAGAAATCTAAGGTAGAGAGAAGAAGAGAAGACGTAAGATTTGTCAGGGTGGAGAGTGAAAGAAAATCATACAAAGGAAGAAGGAAAGGCAAATGGCAGTCATCTACTCAGAGCTGATCTTGGAAAAAAGGTAGCTGGATGTTCTGAGAAAGTGGCTGCTTGTTCTGACTTCTAACTTCATCATTCAACCAAAAGTACTCTCTTCAAGTTACCAATGATACTGTCTGTTGCTTCTCCTTCATTCTAGAAGATGCCAATGACATTAGGAGGGTGATGTCTTGACTTGCAAGTGAATTTAAGTGAGGTAGGGCTGTGCAAAGTCATTGGCTTTACTCTCTCCTCTAAGGTCACCTGAGTCTAGTGGAAAGACATAGGTCAGGACGACTGGAGATGACCAAGGAAGACTTGCTGCCAAATAGAATGTGCTACCTCTACCGCAAAGCCCCCTTCCCCAATTCAGATCCTCCTGGACTGTTCTGCAGTTGACATTGTTGCTCA
The DNA here is from genome assembly GCA_028646575.1 of Pseudocheirus occidentalis. NCBI lineage: Eukaryota > Metazoa > Chordata > Mammalia > Diprotodontia > Pseudocheiridae > Pseudocheirus > Pseudocheirus occidentalis. The sequence goes on from CM053594.1 coordinate 45,892,314, forward strand.
TTCTCTCTTCCTGGATATTCTTTCTCCTCTGGGTTTTTTTGTAATATTTCTTTTGCTTCTCTTTTCTGACTGTTCCTCATTCTCTTTGGCAAGATCTTCATCTATGTTGTCTGAACCTACTCACTGTAGGTGACTTCCAAGGCTCTCTCCTGCCTTCTTTTCTTTTTACTGTCACTTGTTGACTTCATCAGCTCTGATGGGTTTAATCATGCTTCATGTAGATGATTCTTTCTCTGTCTCTCCTCTCCAGTTCATCCCTCCTGGGATTCAATTCTACATCACCAACTGTTTATTGGACATTTCAAACTGCATGTACTGCAGGCATTTCAAACTTTAATATACCAAAATCACAATTTATTAATCTCCCCTGCAAAACCACCCTTCTTCTGAATGTCCCTAAAATTGAGGGCACCACCAACTTCAGTGTGTACTAATACTAGTTTGCTAATCTAGTTATCTCATTTTTCAGAAAATTTCTAGGGACATGTCCCCTCTCCACTCACAAACAGCACCTCACATTCAGATGCTCACAACCTCTTACTGGACAACTGCAATAGTTTACTTGATAAAACCCAGGGCTTATACGTTACATATGACCCCTAGGATGAAACAGAAATGCCTATTTGACACTCGACATTACATTTTCAATCTCCATGCCTTTTTGCAGGCAGTGAACATGTTCAGAACTAACTCCTCACTCACCTCCACCTCTCAGAACTCTTAGCCTCTTTTCATGATCAGCTCAAGAACCACTTTCTACATGAGGCCATTTGTGACCTCACCAGCTGCATCTCCCCTGAATTTCCTCTGTATATATTTAGTAGCTATTTAAGATGAATACATGTTGTTTCTGATAGAATGTCAACTCTTTGAAGGCAGGGACTGATTAATGTTAGGGTCATTGAAGTCCCCCATCACTACTACATCCTGTTTTTTTATCTGGCTTAACAACTGTTTCCTGAAGTCAATGATTTCCTCTTTCCCTCCAAGTGGTCTGTTTTACACTGATGACAGTACCATTCCTGTTACAGCTTCTTCTAACCTTCACCCAAATGCTGTTTGCCACACTGCTAGTTTCTGGGTTTTCTCACAGAAGAGACAAATCATTTATTAGACTCTAGCTTCTGAAACTGTTTCACATATAGACATAGAAGATAATTTATTATGTTCTTATTACGTTCCAAGCGTAATACCAGAGCGTTTACCAGAGATAAAAAATAAGACAATCCTTTCCCTCACGGAGCTTATGTTCTAATCAGGGAAGACAAAGTATAAAGGAAGAGTAAAAGTGAAGTGGACAGACATAAGGTGTGGAGACTCAATTCCCAGCAAGACAAGGCAAGTTTACCTATCACTCCAGGGTGATGGAGTCCAAAATTTGGGAGGTGAGAGGAATATATGACTGCTTGAATACAGGCAAATGTGGCTTGGAAACTGAGTCTAGGAACCTATACTTCCTCTTACTCATCCTATTTCTTTTGAGCAAATATCATTTCTCAAAGTCATTCTGGTCATGGGCCTCAATGCCCAAACTAGGGAGTTCCATGGGGCACTGAACAGTCTCCTATATATAGTGTGACTCTGAGGCTGGCTATCTTCTATTATCATTTCCATTTTACAGAAATAGTTTCATTATTTACCTCAAGTTAAAGAGTGAGAAAAGTCCTCAGACTTCTAAGTTACCAAACCTAATGTGGAGAGTCTATGAAATTTTCAATGGTGCCATTCTATACCTGTGTTGTCAAAGCATTCCAGAAGAGAACTTTAGGTTAGCGCTTATATTTTCCCCCAAGAGTAACAAACATGGATGGTGAAGTGGTGGCTGCAGACACACTGGCTCACGTGTTTTGTTCCTGTCCATCCTTTTCCTGAAAAACAACCCACAACTCCCCCTTTCCCTCCCCCCCACAATCTAAGGGACATAAGTTGTCATTAGGCTTAGCTCTTACTTAATCTCCATGGCCCTTCTACAACATTCTACCTTCCTTTGAATATTTGAGTTCACTACCTCAAAATATGTTCCATTCTATTTCTGTATTGTTCTAATTGTTACAATTCTTTCTTATACAAACTGGAAAAGGCTTCCACCCATCAATGCTAGTTGTCCTTTCTGGAGCCACAGAAGTAACCCCTTCTTCCAACCTAACAGCCTTTCACACCTGAAGACAATATGCTTTTTCAGGTAAATGGCAAGAGCAGCAGATTCGGGTGTGTTCATTCTTCTGGCTTAGGAATCCACAGGTCAGGCCCAAAGTGTCTGGCCATCTGTAATGCCCAAGGGATTTGGTGGTGCCAGTCTTGCAGACCCTGCAGACGGTCATTTCTCAAGGATGTCATTTACAGAGCAGACTAACAACCATTTCCAGGGTTATTCCTTACAAATGTAGGGTTTTGCCTTATTTGCTGACATTTTATTTCTATTTTAGCTAGTCCCTTTTTTTGGTCATTAAACTGTTTCTAAACCCTTACTACGGTGACCATTTCAGGAACTATTCCGGCCAAAGGCGCAATGCGGTGGTCAGTAAAGGTGCGCGTCTCTTCTCAGAGACAAAGAAACAGCTCTGGATATTTCTGTGTCCCTGCCCCAGGAGATGAACCAAAGCTTACTAGATTTGCTGAACCAGCATATGTTTAAACTGGAACTGATCCAAATTTAATTTCTATTGGAAATGCCACTTGATTGCCTTTGCCTTGACTCTAGGTACTTCTTAGCCTAATAGTACAGTAACATAACAGACTTAGTATAATTAGTCCATCAAGGTCTGAAGCTTCACTTATAAAATCCCTGGAAGCATGATCTCTGAATCAGAGCCATGTTTGCTAATACCTACTATTCTTTCTGTTTCTTGAGATAAGAGGAGGGCAGCAGGTCAGTCGTCCATGACACCTGTTGTTATCATGTCTGACTCTCTGTGACCCCATTTGAGGTTTTCTTGGCAAAGATACTGGAGTGGTTTGCCATTTCCTTTTCCAGCCCACTTTGCAGATGAGGAAACTGAGGCAAACAGGATGATGTCACTTGGCCAGGGTTACAGTGTCTGAAGCCAAATTTGAACTCTGGAAGCTGGGGCTTCCTGATTCCAGGCCCAGCTTTCTATCACTGTGCCAACCTAGCAGCCCATGACAAGACTACAGACTTAACAGACATGTTAAGGTAGGAAGAGCCAGGAGACAAGAGCTCTAATGCATCATTTACTAGCTCTGAAGCTTTGGGCAAATCACATTCCCCTTTCTGGGCCTAATTTGTCCACTGATAAAATAGCAATGGCGTCTTGGCTTCAGAATACTCATCCTGACTGCTACTTACTCCCTATCTATGTGACAGAATATCGAGTTGTAAAAGGTGAATAAGAGATTCAAAGATGGAAAAAAAATTGAACAGAATGCAGAGGGGAGCAGAATCAGCTAAGTGACTACCACAGTGCACACTCCAATGAAGCCCCCCTGAGTCACTGCACTGGTCAGTCACGGTCAGCGTTGGCGCTTGAAGAGATTTGAGGACACAGGTCCTTCTGGCAACAGAGGTGAGCACAAGAGGGCACACAACTCAATGACAGTCACTGTGCTGAGTGGATTTGCTTAATTGTTCTTTCTCATAAGGGGGTGTGTGGGGGACAAGGTAAGGGTTCCAGAAACCAGCATCTCAAGGGCCTTCCCACTTTGAATTCCAGGTATTTGGTGACTAAACTATTGCCTCTAAGGTCTCTTCTCTGGCTTGCATATACCATATTCTAAGTGAGGTTCAGGCCTTTGTAGACAGCCCAGTCTTTTGGATCCGTAACACTCCAAAGCACCTCATCTTTGTGAATATTGAACAGCCCCAACAACTCACCTTCCCATACCAGGGTAATTTATTCAAATGTTTATAGATACAAAAACACACATTAAAGGGGAAAATCATCCTCTTTATATCAGCACCAAGTTCTCCAGATTCCAAACCAGGGATTGAAAAGCTGCGACCTGACTCCATACACACAAGGGGACCTTGTGGTGACAGAAGCACCTCTAACCATCCCCTAGCTGCTCCAGCCATGCTGCTTTTAAGAACCGTAACGCTGCTGCCAATTCAACTAGTAGTAATAGTAGATATGACATAGAACAAAATGGCAATTTCAAAATTTCCCCCTGCAAAAAACTGCTGAAATGGCCCCCAACCAGCTGGAAAGGTCAGTAGACAGGTCACAGAGGAACTGAGAGGCAATTCCCATGTAAAAATGCAAAGCCCCAAACAATGGATGTGGTACATCGCCAGTCTAGAGGCACAAGTCGTTGCCAGATCTTCCTTTTGATGATGGCCTATGAAGAGCTGGGGACTTCTAGACCAAAAAGATTAATGTCTCATCAACAGCACAATAACCTTCCTTGTACAGCATGAAGCTGACACTGTGAAAGTTAGCGCTCCGATGACATAAAAGGCATTTACAAGGCAAACTGGCCCAAGGACCACCCTAACGTGGTGGGTGGATCTGCTTGGCATTTGTGCTTTGATAAAAATGATAAACCTTCCCTACTTCCCCTTCACCCTCTCATGCTGCTTCAAGTCAATTCCTCTTCTCCACCAAGTCAGAGGAGGATAGGTGGGGAAATGAGCGATTATTATTTGTCTTTCCAGTGAATTCAATGATTCTAACTTCTGTAGGGTAGGGAAGAACATTAGAAAACCCTTCAACAACAAAAAAACTATATGTAATCCCCAGAAATAGTTTTCATGAGTTTGGGATTGGGACGGGAACATCCCTCTCTTTCCTCAATACACACAAGTTTTTTCGCCAACACACCTGGTAAGATGTTTATCTTAGACGCTGGGTGGTGAACTCATTGCTTGATCTGACCAGTGATGGCCATTACTCATAAACAAGCGGAGGAAGGGGACAGGGCTCAGAAGAGACCATCAACATCAACATCATGATGAAAAAATAACCCTCATCCCACTGTCCACTTTTTTGCAAATTGGCATAAACAGGGACATAACCAGGAATCCTGGGCATTTCATAAATATGCTCTATACTGATGTTGATTTGTCTTTAAAAAAAAAAATCTGTACTAGCAAAAAACCCAAAAGACTACAACTAGAGATAGAAGGAAGAGTACCAGAAAAAGGCTACACTAGGGGGCAGATTCAAATCTGGATTAACATTGCCCTCTACATTTCGTGACAAATTACCTAATTTTTGACAATTCCCTTAATCCAGTCCAGTCTACAAACTATTGTGCCAAGAACGCAGACCTCAGTAGGGAACTTGTCTTGCAGGTATCTGCACGCTCAGCAAAAATCTTGAAACCACCACCCCAGGAGATCCAGAGCAAGTTCCACACTTGTCCATGATTAAATTGGGGGAGGCTAGGCAAGGAGGTTTGCTGCTCATCCTTCTGGTGCCTTCTCAGACTTCACCCTCTGTGGGCTGGGAGAGAACTTCAGAAACAGGCATATCAGACTTTCCTCCAGGGTGATCTGTGTCAGAAACTGGGAGGGGATATGGGGCCCATGAAGTGGTCTGCAGAAAAATATTTGCACTACCAAGATATAAGAATGCTGGTTTCAATTTAAACTTTCCAGAGGAAGGGAGAACTTGCATCTTGTGGCCGGCATCATCTGACTACAAGAGAAGACAATTGCTCTCCAAGTCTTTCCTCTTGCCAGTATAGTCCCAGCAGAAAAAGAAATCACTTGGCCTGTGGAAGAACATCTTTATCCCCACCCACAGCAGTGGCCACTGTAGTTGTCAACCAATGTTAACGTGCCCATCTTCCCAAGGCACGCAGAGGCACAGAACTGACGGCTGACTGGGCAGGAGATTGAAACAGCATGACTTTTTTTTTTAGGCTGTTTAGTGTTTTTAGAAGTTACAGTATCTTTCTGGAAATGCCTAAGGCTTTCTCAAGAGCTAAGCAGGGAAAATGTCTTTCAAAAAAAAAAATCTTAAGTTGTTAGATGGAAAGACATTACATGGCCCTTAAGGGGTATGATACACTAACCCACTACACTGGAGGCAGCTTTCCTGCCTCCGTGTTAACTTAGCTGGGACTTGGACAAGTCACTCATACCTCCCAGTTCACTTCACCAAACATCTGTTTTTTTGTCATGTTTGATAATAAGGCCGTCTCCAAGTTCTCCAGCTCTGTAATTCTAATATTCTCTTCTAAATTGCCCACAGGATCATGGCAGAGCCTACAGGTGAGAAGTCTGTGCCAGAAAATATCTGGGCTGCCCTTCCCTCTGCCCCTAAGTAACTCATGCTAGAAGAGGGAGAACTGTGCCTATGATTATTTCTGTGTCTGAATCTCAAGCAGCTGCATAGAGAGATGGGGTAAGAGTTCCAGATTCCCATATCCGACTGAGGATTCAGAACTCCATTAAGGCAGTTTGACTACATTACACTTCTCTTCAACAAAGGCCAAAGTTCACTTCAATGGCACAGCAAATACAAAAGGTTAAAATGTTCAAAAAAGGATTCGATTCAGTTGATATTATCAATTTATTAAAGAAAGTTGAACTTTTTTAAAACGAGGGTGAGACTATCACAGCTTCATGGACTGCATAGTCGTGCAAACAAACTAAAGGTGACTCCTTCCACATCTGTTCCCCTGCAGGGGCGGAAGTCCTGGCACCAGAATCAGGCCCTCTTCTTAGCAAAGGATCTTCTGTTTTGCTTGGAAGTATTTCCCCAGCCTCACTTGAGTAACCACACTGAAAAATTTCATAGACCACTTGTCTCTTCTGCCACCCCACCTATGGGATGCTGAGGACCCCAGGAACAGGCTGCTCTGGGAGCATCTCTTTGCTGGCAGCTTAATTCCACGATGCAGAATGAAGTAAGGACAATACAGAATTAGAGTAAGTTTGAGGAAATTTAGCAT
>CM053594.1:45905336-45926449 GCA_028646575.1 Pseudocheirus occidentalis
TTTTTTAATTTTAATTTATTTATTTTTTAAAATTAACTTGTTTATTCACTTTTAGGTTACAAGATTCTGTTCCATAGTCACTTCAGTTATAGATTTTTCTCCCCTTCCTCCCCATCCCCCACCCGACACCCCCATGGTGGCATACAATCATGTATAGGATCTGCAAACTCCTTCACATTGTACAATAGTCCGGTTGTATAGGTGTTATAGTCAATGGAGTGAACAATGAGAAAAGAGAAACAAAAGCCGAACATCGAAAAGAATGATAGCATGCATTGCTTCAGTCTCCATTTAAACTCTGATCTTTCTGGATCTTTCTCTGAATGTATAGACATTGAGAGGTGTAATTTGAAGGCTCAAAAACTAGAGAAAAGACTGTTCTTAAAATGTACAAGTTCAGCATGCAGTCAAAAACAGTGACTAATTACCTTGTAAGCCTTTAGGTAGATCCATCGTTTTCACAAGCTCTTCTGCAATGTCAAAGGCATTCAATCCACTTAGTTTCTTTTCCCAAAAAAGCTACCAAAGAAAACATTTATGTTTATTTACACAGTTAAAAAAAGGCAACTCAAGGAAGACCCTGATGATACAAAACCCCCCAAATCAAACAGAATTCAGGCAGCTGGCCTAGGTTATTAAGACAACAGGCTGCCTAAGGTTGGGGCGGGGGGAGGGGTTACCATCCATACCATAATGTTACCATTGGGCGGCTCGTCTGAAACAGCAGCACACCAAAAAGGGGTGTTATCTTAGGCACATGGAGAGATATGGCTTTACAGTTTTTGAGGAAAACATAGGAAAAGGAGGAACATAAGGGTCAGTTAACTGGTGTCCTGCTCACACTGACCTCTTCCTGCACTTGTCTGTAGCCCTACCCCATCCCCTATTTTTCTCTGTAAAACTGCAGTTTCATGGACACTTACTATAGCAAACCCTCTCATGTTTAGCTGGAACACATTCAATTTCCTTAATGTGTTTTTTTTCTATACTGAGCATATTAAAATTGTTGCTTCAATGACCAACTATACTCTCTTCCTGTCCAGGAATAGATTTTCACATGTATTCTCATAGCCACACAATCTACTGGTCTATAGAATACTCTTCTTTATTGTCATTCCCTTTCCAGCTCTGTACTTTATCAGGCCAAATGAATCAGTTCTACTTTCACCTTCTCAACAGTGAATACAGACAGGCAGGCCTCGTTTTACGGTGCTTCACTTGCCCGGGCTCTGCAGATACTGTGTTTTTCACAAAGTGAGGTCTGTGGCAACCCTGTGTCCAGCAAGTCTGTTGGGGCCATTTCCCCAACAGTGTGTGTTTGCATTGTGTCTTGGTGTCATGTACTTCTTCATTACTGTCTCTGTCCTCGTGATCTGGGATCAGGGATCTTTGATGTTACTTTTGCAATTGTTTTGAGGCTCCACAAACCATGTTAAAACAGTAAATTTAACGGATAAATGTGTTCTGACCACTCCATTGAATGGCCACTCCCCTGTCTTCCTCTCCTTGGGCCTCCCTATTCTCTGAGACACAATATTGAAATCAGACCAATTAATAATCCTACAATGGCTTCTAAGTGTTCGAGTGAAAGGAAGCCAGTCCATATGGCAAACTTCATTGCCATCTTATTTTAAGAAACTGCCACAGCCACCCAGACCTTAAGCACCCACCACTCTGCTCTGTCAGCTGCCATCAACATAGAGGCAAGAACCTCCACTAGAAAAAAGGATTTGTTAAGGTTCAGATAAGGTTAATATTTCTTTTTTTAAGTAATAAAGTATTTTTAAATTAAGGTATGTACTTTGGTTTTTTAGACATAATACTATTGCAGACTACTTACCAGACTACAGTAGAGTAAACCCAGCTTCTATATGCATGGGGAAACCAAAAAAATCTGTGTGACTGACTTTATTGTGATGTTGTTCACTTTACTGCAGTACAGCAGCATTCTGGCATGGACCCTGCAGGATCTCTGAGGTCTGCCTATCCCGTGTGGTCAAATGAGAAGAATGCTAGATTGAGAATCAGGAAACTTGGGTTCTATGATCAGTTCTGTCCCTAGTCATTGATCTCTAACTGTGGGCAGGTCACTTCCCCTTGGTTTTCCCATCTGCAACGGAGTTGGATCAGATGATTTCTAACATCCATGTTTAGCCCTAAAATTCTGTGCCCCATAAAACCCACAACCAGTTTTGATCCTTAAGACCGCCCTACATTCAGGATAATGGAAAAGCAGTCATGAAGCAGCCTGATGAGAGCTATGCATCATGTTACATAAGGAAGACCCAAGCTGTGAATCGGCCTGATTTTGTGTTCCCTGGGCTGGCAACATTGCCATACTGATACGTTAAGCCTACTGAGGTCACCAAGAACGGAGACCTAAAATTGTCAGAGAGAATTGTAGCTTTGAGAACTCCCAATAAATAGTCTAGGCAGGAATTCAAGTCTCAGGGCAATGCAATGCCGTCACATCCAAAGTGAAGGAGGAAGGCATCCAAGATGCTGGAAGCAGCAAGCTCAGGTGCAGCACAGAAGACATAGTGGTGGAAACCCCAGGGTTTATGAACCAAGAGCACCAGCAACCAAATGGCTAAGAATACGCCACCTAGTGCAGTGGGGAAACATCCTCATTTGGAACCTGGGGCTATGGGACTCCAGACAGGGAAACTGAGGTCCCAGAAGCCAAAGTCCTCTGACAAGTGGGCAGCAGAGCCAAGAGCGGCCAAGAGCAGCACATTGGTTTTTTCATCCCTTCCAATCCCTGTCTCTGGCTCTCTCCCACGTCACTGGATGACTGAGCCTTACTCAGAGAAGGACAAATGCAATGAACTGGTCTGTGAGTCTCACCTGTCGAGGCTGGTCCACGGCCTTCTGAGGATCACTCTTTACTTTATTACTGGGGTGGTTAGTAATCTTGGTAACAGGCTGTTTGAAGATGGATGCCGTCTGCCGGACAGGGAGTGCTGTATTTAAATCTGGTTTTCCCTGGAACAACAAGCAAGTTAGACTAATACTCCTAATAACAACTCACATCTGTAATGCTTTATTTACAAAGTGTTTTCCTCAAGGAAGAGAGGGAACCGCTAAGAATGACATGGCTGTCCCCACCTCGATTCCACTTAATCCTAAATGGGCTAATTATAGAATGCCAGAACTGTGATATTTTAGAGACTCCATAACCCAGATATAGGTAACAGGAAGCCCCTGGGCTTTATGCTGTGGTCCCCAATATTTCCGAGGCTTATCCAAAACAGACTAAAATATAATTAGAAAATAGTTAACAAAATAAATAAGAATATGAAAGAGCATAGATAACATTAATATGTGGTTTTCTAAGTCACTATGTGTCCACGGGGATCCTTATCACCCTATTTCTGAGTCTGATACCACAGCTCTAGCCCCATTTCTTAATTTCCCAGGCAGGCAAGGAAAGATACAATACAGAGACCTGATTTATCCTCATACTGAGTAGAAAGCTGCTTTTCTACAACTTTTTTTTTTTTGAGGACAGGGCAACTGGGGTCAAGTGACTTGCCCAAGGACACACAGCTAGTAAGTGTTAAGTGTCTGAGGCCAGATTTGAACTCAGTTCCTCCTGACTAGCTGGTGCTCTATCACTGTGCCATCGAGCTGCCCTTTTTCTACAACTTCTACCTATTGTTTCTAGATTGCCCTTCTTTGGCCAAAGGACTCCCCAAAACTTTCTCCCACCTAACAGCCCTACATATTCTTAGAAGACAGCCTCCATACACCCCCGCACCCACATCTTCTTTCCAATAATTAAACATTTCCAGAAGCTCCTAGAAGACAAGCTCTTTGAGGGCAAGGGGATTTAATTTGTTTTTGTGTTCCCTAGGATTAAAACAACCCCTCTTTTCCCTGATCTTCTCTTATCTCCTAGACATGTGTCTGAAGAGATAATCATTTCCCTTCTCCTCTACTGTATGAAACAACACTGACTTTGGACTCAAGAGAATCTAGATTTGAATCCTGGGTGCCCCGACGTTATCCATGTGACCTTGGAAAGAAGTCACTTCTCTGGGCCTTCAACTTCTTGATCTGAAAGGTGAAGAGGCTGTTCTAAATCTGAGATCCTGTTTCATAGAATGTTGGAGCTAGGAAGGGTTTCATGGGTCACTTAGTCTGAAACCCTCACTCAAGAGATCAAAGTCAAGCTCAGAGGGGTGCCACAGCATTAACAGCAGAGCCAGTATTAGAATCATGCTCTCCTGATTCTCAGTTCTTCATAACAGTACCCTCCTGTCCTACTGAAAGATGGGCAGTTCATCTTCTGTCACTGCCTAATTGTTTCAAGTACAGAAATATCTTCCTAAGTAGAGTAAGCTACTCTGAGGTATGGACTATGTCTAACGTATTTTGTATGGCTTACAGATAGGCCACTTACATCAATATGGGTACTCCCTCCTCTCCTAACACAGACTACTAAGAAGATAATCTTTGACAGCTGGAAAGGCGAAAAAATCTGCCACATGGCTGTCAACCTATGAAAAGCCCAACCAAACTCATCTGACAAACGCTGTTCATCACCAGACCTAGGAATGAACTGAATGGCCCTAAGGTGGATCCTTCTACTCTGGGACCCATTGAATAAGATGGTTTTTGCTCCAACAATCAATTCAGTACAAGAATTTTTCTGGAACTTAAGTGACTGGCATGGTGGGGACACAAATGAATTGTGTTAAACAGAGAAGGGAGATCACTTCAGGGTGGAGAAGTCAGGAAAGGTCATGTAAAAGCAAGAGGATCTGGGTAAGACTTTGTTAGCAAAAAGAAGCGAAGAATCCATTTCAGGTAAGTTGAACGGTGTGAGTAAGCAAATTCCCTGAGCTAAGTTAAGTGCCAAGGGTGCTCAAGATACAGACCATGAATCTTTCTTGCTAGAAAGAACACTCACCTAGGGGAAGAGTAAGAGGCCTAGATAGACAGGGGGTCAAGCTGAAGCAGGCCTCTAAGGCCATGACAAATCACATTTACATCAGTAAAAGAAACAGTCAGAGAAAAGAGCCATTGTTGTTCAAAAAGAATGACAAACACCCACCAAAATACACATTCTTTATAACCCTTCCTAAATTAGGTACACTCTACACTATGAGGATGGTTAATAAGGAAAAACATGAACTTGGTAGCACATTGGAGCCAGCTGTATGAATGAAGCCTGGATGAGGAGTCACTAAAGATATTACACTTTGAGTCTTGGCTCAATTTCCTCACCTGTAAAATTTAAGTAATACCTGTCCTATAATTAACTCCTTTGTTACTCCAAGGCCCAAACATCGTAATGTATTGAAAACATTTTTGTAAATCACAAAGCACCAAAATAGTCATAGATTACAGACGTATAGCATGATATAAATGTCAACTGTTAGATGGAAGAAAAGGTTACAAAAGTGCTCTCCAAAGTTCCTACCTCACCATATGCTTTTGTCTTGACAGATTTGTCAGATTAATCTTTAAAGGGGGAGGAAGAATTCAAATATACTATATCTGGGTACCTAAAAAATAACCTATAATACATAGACATATTAAATTAGCAGCAAAGGTGCCCCACTACCCCCAATTCTGACACACAGATGTTAGAAAGGAGGGACTCCTCCAAAAGCATCCGTGGGGTAGGGATAAAGAATGCCTTCAGGAAGCACAGAAGGTTAATACTGTGTTGAGGCAGTACCTGTTTATACTAAAACTGTCCAGGAGATGGGGTCAGCTGCTTGGCAGCCTGTCAACCTGCTGATAGTGAAGGCAGAGTAGATAGAGCAAAAATACAATTATGTGTCCAAGTTAAAAAAAAAAAATCACCTGATATTTAAATTTACAGATTAAAAAAAAACAACAACAAAACACCAAGGGTCTTAAACAGCTTTGCAAATTACTTGCTAATTCTGGTTATAGCTATCCAAGTCTCTTTCACACCTCCACTTTTCAGCACACATAAGCTTCCCATCTACAAAATGAATGGACTGGCCAAGATGATCTCTAAGGCCCCTTCCAGCTGCAAACGCTATGACCCATGATCAAAGGGCATAGACACACTGGAATTTCAGAGATTCAGAAAGAGTTCCCCTTCCTGGATTTCTGCTCTTGTCTCTCTGCAGCTCTTCCTCTAATCCTTCCCGTTTAGTCCATCCCACACCCCACTGCTGGGCAGACCTCCCTACAAGATTACTGGCCAGGAGTAATGTGGGAAAAGCAAATCAGGAGATGAAGAGCAGTAATGGAACTTTGTTGTTGTTTAGTCCTTGTTCAGCTGTGTCTGATTCTCTGTGACCCCATGTGAGGTTTTCTTGACAGATACTGGAGCAGTTGGCCATTTCCCTCTCCAGCTCATTTTACAGACAAGGAAAATGAGGCAAAACAGAGTTCGGTGACTTGCCCAGGGTCACCCAGTTGGGAAGTGTCTGAGGTCACATTTGAGCTCTGTGCACTATGGCACCACCTAGCTGCAGAGCAGTAACAAAGGCCCCAAGCCTCCAAGCTCCAAACTCCCTGTTCCTCCTGCTAGCTAAGCTATCATCAAAGCTACATCCCACAGATCACAGGTGTGCCCTACAATCCGACTAGCAGTTATTGGGGTGAAATATCAGTGTTACCAGTGTTCTTCCTTAAAACATAAAACAGGAAACTATGTATTTATAAAACATGCCTGAGGTTAAGCATGCCCATAAGTGCTATTACCCTCAAATCCAGAAACGACGTGACCTGCCCACGGATCATTCAGCTCATAAGTGTTAGAGGCAAGATTCCAAATGAGGCCTCTGACCCCCAGTGTTAGCACTCTGACCACTGCTAACATCCCGACAGATGCCCCATCAACTCTTGCCTGATAAGAACAGCCCACAACATTCTCTCCTGTTTGCTTACCACATGATTATCACCACAGGTAACAGGCCGACTCTAACCATGTGTGCTACACAATCCGGCGTGTCGCCTTGTCTGCGATGCTAGGAGGCCATCATAACTAAGGCTGTAATGTGGATTTTACCTCACCTGGACTGTAAGCTCCTTGGACAAAATCACTCTTTTCTTATTACCCCCCTCCCAAATGTTCAGCACACAGATTCATTTCCTGGGAATTTTGTTTTACACTTCAAAAAATGATGTCTCCTGTACCCATGTCAAGGTCACACAGACTCTCGTGACAAATCACATGGGGACTGTGACTGGAGGCAGTCTGGTGCAATGAGCCCGGTCACTTAGCTGAAGGACCAAGAGCAAGTCACTGTACAGCTACTGTTCTGTTCCCTCACATGAGAAGAAAAATTAGGGATGAAGCCCGTATAGTACTTAGCCCATGATCTGTTTCACAGAAGAAAGGAGATAATACATGTAAAGCTTTGCAAATCTTAAAACACATTAAAAGGTCAGTTATAATGTTTAATCCATTAGTGACTCCATGACCATGGTTCCTATTCTACCACCCACAAGAATCCTCTTGCCCCATCTCCGCCTCTGTGCCCCCCAGTCCAGGATCCTACTATCCTAACCAGCTACCTTCCTTCTTGCCTAAACTAAAGTCTTCTACAACGGCTGCCTCCATTTCCTCTCCTCTAAATCCTCTGCAGTCTGGCGTCCAACCTCACCAACTCAACGGAGAAAGTGATTGGCTAGGGATGCTCTCTTAACTACCCAAACTAGTAGTCTTCTCAATCTCCCTGACTTCTCCACCATCTTTAACATTAGTGGTCCCTTACTCCTGGACACTCCCCTCTCTAAGTTTCCAGGACACTACTTAAGGAGAACTAATTATCTTCCCTGAACCTTCCTTTCTTTCCAATGTTCCTATCACTGCCAAGGGCATCAGCAATCCTCCCAGTTAACAAGGCTCACAATCAGTGTCATTCTTGACTCTTCACTCAGACTAACTCCACACGTTCGATCCCCTGTCAAATCTGGCCATTTTGACCTTCACAGTGTATCTCTATAGGACCTTTCTCTTTATTCACCCCATCACCCCTGTACATCCTTGGCTTTGCAATAGCCTCTTGATTGATTTCTCTTCCTCAAGTCTCTTCTAATTCCAAACCATCTGGTCCAAGTCATTTTCCTAAAACTCAGGTCTGACCATGTTATACCCGTAACTCCAAGTAGATCCCTATTACTTCCAGGATCAAATAGTATTTGGCAATGGAGCCCCTCCTACCTTTCCAGGCTCCTTCCTCTTTGCACCCTTCCACGTACTCTGATCCAGCTACACTGGCTGCCTCGCTGTTCTTCCCACAATCCTCCTCTCCCCACTTCCTGCCTCATCCAGGCAGGATCTCCTTCCTTCCCTACAACTCTTGAGTTTCCTTGGCTTCCTTTAAGAGTCAGCTTAAATCCTACCTTCTGCAAGAGGCTTTTCCCATCCTCTCCTCCCCCTTCTTTATCCACATATATATCTCTTGTATATACAAAGTGATTCCTTACTGTCTCCCCCATTAGACTGAGGGTTCTTGGAGACCTGGCCTCTTTTTCCTTCTCTTTGTGTTCTTGGCCCATGACACAGTTCTTGGCACGTCATAAGCGCTTAATGACGGATGAGTACTGTAACTACTGAAAACTCTGCTGAATAATTCATGGATTATCAACATCAGGTAAGGCCAGAGGCAGGGAGACAAATATGGTCAGTGTTTGCTAGTGTCATGGAGGAAGGAAGGTCAAGCAGATTTCTTATTAATAAAGTTCTCTAGACAGACCCTCTGGCAGATCACATCCTGCTTACTGCACTGGGTCCTGGGACACTCCAAAGTGTCCTTAATCGGATTCACAGTTACCCAGGACATCACCCTAACTACCCACACAGGAAAAACAAAACAGATCAAAATAGACAAGTATTTTGAAGTACTTTGCCTCTGTTATAATAGGTAGTTGAATGGAAAGTTCATTGAAATCACTACCTATCTCTTGGTCAGGCACTGAATATGATCAAAGAGCTGGACTTAGAAGCAAATAGGAGGAGACAGTTAAATCATATTTGAAAACTACATTTTCAATGATCCCAAAATGCTCTTTTGCTGTAGAAGCCCACCTCATGATACCAATATTCCCCCAGACATGCTATACAGTTGCAAATGAGGTACAACCCCAATCTCAAGAGAATTACAGGTGAGCCAAAGAGCAACAGGGAGTCAGGTGGCAGGTGTGAATTACTCATGGTACCTTGTGCACAGAAGTGGAACACACTTAAGACACACTTAAGTAACGTTGAAAAAAAAAGGTGGGTTAGTCACAGCAAAAATGACAGATCACTGAGGGATAGCCACTTTCTATCAGAAAGCAGTAAAAGAACCAGAGGAAGACCTCCAACCTACTCAAGAGAATCTCCAGGAAGGCTGTATGCAAAGGCACAGGAAGCAATGACCCAGGGTAAGAAGGCACTGCTCTTGTGTCAGCCATGGGGAGTTAAGGAAGAGGGCACAGACTCACAATGATGAGTGATCTTCCAGAGGTGCCTGGGAGAAGATTCCATGGGTTTTTGACGGCCATACCTGTGCCAGGGAGTGGGAGTATAGACCTGGTAGTGGACTGTACATCTGCCATTCTAGGATCAACCTAGCTAAATTTGGAGAGACTAATCACTAGAATGTGGACTACTGCAGGATGAGTTTTTTTGGTCAGAAAAATTTATGATATTTGCTTCAATAAGAGGACCAATGCCCACAGAAATTAGTGATTTTGACCAAAATAGAAAATTTGCTGTAGAATTTCTCTGATAAGAATGAAATTTAGGATGATAAAGCAAAAAGACTCTGTATCTCCATGCAACATTATCTCTGAGTGGAAAAAAGAAATCTGTCTCACATCCTAGAAAAGCTAATGACTTGACTTTCTACCATCTTAGAAGAGTGATCACTTTGAGCTGAGATTACAGACCAGTACCCTGATGAAATACTAGACAAGAAATGTGGTAAGATAAGGAGATTCTGATGGTTTTCAACAAAGCAGTCCCTAGAATTCAGGGGTGGGGAACCTGCAGCCTCGAGGCCACATGTAGCGCTTTTAACTGAATTCCAACTTTCACCGAACAAATCCCCCTAATAAAAGGATTTGTCCTGTAAATCTTGGACTCAGTCAGAGGGCTGCCCCCAAGGACCTAGAAGGTCACACATGGCCACAGGTTCCCCACCCCTGCCATAGATGGACACTGAGGATAGGTATGATTTTCAAAAATCTGGTCACTTTCTGGGTCATCCAATTGAAATCTTGGACTAAATGAGCAAGAGCTATTACCCAACTGTCAAAATGAACTATTTTGGATGGTGTTACATGAGACAACTTCTGAGGCTTGTGGGGCACTCTGTTCCCAACACCCCACAAGGAAAGTAGGGTTAAATAGTATTTAGCCCTATCCGAGAGATGAGAGAACTGAGAATCTCTAACAGAACCTCTACCCAAGATGCCACAGTTGGTAAATGTCACAGTCAGGATCCATAATCCAGTTCTCCCAAACCAATGTTCATTACTTTTCCCTTTATACAAACTCACAACAAGTCTTTTCACTAAGTCCTCTTACAACTGCAACTGAGTTTTTAAAAATTTTATTTGCTATTATCTAGTATTATTCTATAAAATGTCATATAATGTTCTTAAAAACACAGGTGGGTCTTATGGGAAGGTATTCATCAATCAGCAAAAAGAATAGATACTGTTAGGAACTGAGTCCACTGAAGTATAAGGAAAATGTGGATCATAGTAATCCTTGGATATAAGATCCACAGGCTTTCAAAGAGACTGCCCTGACCCAACTGCCCAGGAAAAATAAAATGGCTCAAGAAGAGATGCTGTTGAAATGATTGAAGACTGCTGGACGAAGAAGGGACATGGTACCAAGGGACACAGGCAGCTCACTGGTTACTTCACAGGTGGCACAGAAGGACACAGAAGCAGGTTCAAATCTTCTCTTTGCCACTTACCACCTGAGTGAATTCTGGGCAAGTCACATAACAACTCTGGACTGGACCCCAATGTCCTTTTCAGAATGAGAGTTAGATTAGGTTACCTCTGTGGTCCCTTCCAAGCTCTAAATTTAGGTTCCTAAAGATTAGGAATCTATGGCTAGGCCTCCAAATTTGGAGAAATGGACCGTCGGTCATATAGCTAGAGTTAACAGATGGGCACACCAAAAAATACACTGGTACCCATGAAATATTCAGAGCACTAGGGAAAGGCATCTGGTGTATTAAGTCAATTATCTATGGCAGTTTTACAAAAACACATGGGGCAAAAATGGCACAAGATAACAAGGCATGGAAAAAGGCAAGCTGTACAGATTTTCCATGCGTGTAAAATTTTCTTTTTTTGTTCTTCTGGCATTTATTTGTTAAGAACAATAACAATAGCTAGTACTTAAAGAGCACTTTAAAACCACCTCATTTTATTCTAACAACTCTGAGAGGCTTTATCATGCCCATTTTACTGAAGAGAAAACTGAGGCAGACAGAGGATGAGTTACTTGACTAGGGTTACAAAGCTAGCAGGTGTTTGAGTCCTGATTTCTAGTGACTCTGGGGAGTCCAGAAGCTTTTCCACTAGCAGTCACATCTGCCATTCCAGCTCTGTGGCTCTCAGTTTCTTTATTCAATAAAGCATAATAGTATTGGTCCCATTTATCCCCAGTAGTTGCTGGGAGTATAAATGAGATACTGGATGCCAATGTACACTTTGTAAACCATAAAGTGCCAAATGTGAGGTTATAAATGAAAAAAAGACCCAGACTAAGTGCAATTACCTGGTTCTATTGGTATTAGAATAGCTCGTTTCCCATACCATTAGACAGTTGACAAAGCCCTGTCTTCCAAACAGAGCTGAGAAACAGGTCCTGGAATTATCTCTATTTTACAGATGAGAACCCTGAGGCATCAAATAGTGACTCTCCCACAATCACATGACTGTGTTAGCCAGACCTGATTCAAAGGCTACATAACATTTGTGTACACAGATATTCATCCCAAATTACTACGTTTTCAGTCAATTTCCAGAATCTCAAGACTTGGATAGGAACTTCTCAAGGTATTTAATCCAACTCATCCATACATGAATAAAAATTCCTTCAGTATCTAGAAAAAGGGTCATTTGGCCTCTACAAGTGGGGAGCTTCCCACCTTTTGAGGGTAACCCTGCTGCATTCATGGAGAGCTCTGACCATTAGGAAGCAGAAGCCTGCAGTTTCCACCCATCACTCCTAGGATCAAGATCTAAAGAGACTCGATGTGAGCAAGAAGGTCTTGAAAACTCTCAGGTATAGAAATGCCAAGAGCCAACTCTACAAAGATTACTGGGAAAGGCAACTCCAGGGATGGGGAGCTATGGCTCCCCACAGAAGGACAAGAGCTTGTAATGGAAGGGGTCCTTACTTTGGCTTGGTTAGAACAGTCATAGCGCATCCTCTGCCGATTCTTGTTCATCTTACTCATGAGCATTTTCCCTGTTCGAAAGTCAAAAGTGCTCAGGTCCATGGAGCTCCCCAGGTAACGGGCTAGCTGAGGTTTGCTTCGGAACTTCTTCCCACTCGGGCTAAAAAGGAAAAGGGAAATTCCTATTTTGTAGGGTAGGTTTTGATCATCTTTCCCCATCCTAAGTGCTATAATAACATTAAATCTATCACTGTTACTGTGAAGCATTGTTATAGATGAGGAATGAACCATGAGGCAAAACAGCTCCTTTCATACCCTATGGGAGGACCTCATTTTTGACAATAAATTTCCATGATGCCAAGGTAAAGGCAAAGCATGTTCTTTCTCAGTCATGCCAATCTAATAATGAAGACAAATGTGATCTTTTGCCCTTGAAATCACTAGATTATCCAATGCAACAAACTTCTAGATGAGGAACTAACTTTCCCCCTCTATAGGAAGTATAATCTCTCATTCCCCTTATCTAAAGATCATAGAATATTGGGAGTTGGAAGAGCCTTAAAAGGTTATTTAGCATCACGAACCACACACTGATGTGAAGCTCTTGCTCATTTCCTCTAAGCTCCAGCTTCAGTGGAAGGTACAAGTTTCATACTAAATCTAAGAGCCCTCAATGTAAAATCAGAGGAGCCAGGTTCAAATGCTAGCTTCTGCTGCTTAGGACTGGTGTGATGTTGGGCAAATCCTTTCTTCTCTCTGGGCTTCTGCTTCTTTACATATAGAAGAACAGGATTAAATGAAAAGGTCTCTAATATCCCTTCCAACTCTAAATCCTATGACCTTTAGAGCAAAAAATAATGCGCAATTCAGAATTCAACAATCGACCCCCTCCCTCAGTTTAAAAAATGACAAACCAGGAATACAATATTAGACAAAATGTAACAGCAATACCTTTAAAAACCTTTGATCTGACAGGAAGGCTGACAGTCAGACAAAGCTACCTTGTCATCTCACAAGCTGGTTTATTTCCACTTACAAGACAGAAACATTTGCAAACACAATGTAACCCTAGTTTCACCAACTTGGTAAAACAACAACAGTATCTTTAGTTACTGCATAAAGCAATTTATTTTCACACAATGTGTTATGTCATTTATGGAACAGATCTTCAATAAGATAATAACTTAGAATCTACAACTTAAGAGTTGTCTCAGGCCCAGGAAAGATCAATGATTTGTCCAAGGTTACACTGCTAGTGTTAGGGGTAGGATTCAAATTCAACCCATCCATTCTAAGTACAAATCCAGTAGTCTAACTACCACTGTTCTTTCCACAGAGTATGTGACCAGCACTGTGGTCAACTCAAATTATGAAGGAGGCAGGTAAGAACAGGAACTTTTCTCAAGTTCTTGAATAGTTTATATGTTCCTAGCCTGCCTTCAAACCCCCACCCCCACAACCTCAGTGGTACTAAAATTAGTCCATGGTCCCTAAGTACATGTAAACTGGGCAACAGCAGGGGGCCATTTCCTATATTCAGTGACTGCTGGAACTAGAAAGGAGCTAGCTTACTGATCAGCTAAGACAACCCTTTCATTTTATACAGGGAAAGTAGGCCCCCAAAGGAGGGAAACGACATGCCCTTGGTCATCACACAGCAAGAAAATGGCAGAGGAGGGACTGGCACTCAAGCTTTTAAGGTTTTTAAGTCCTCATTTACAAATCCTACCTCTACACCATGCTGTCCTCTGCAAAACTGGCTACATTTAAGTCAGAATTAATCTCTATTTTTAAAAAAATCCACTTTTATTTGTGCTTTTCCAACCCACCCTAGCATAACAGCACTCCTACCATCAATGTAGCCTCTAATTCTTTATGGATTAATTTGGAACAAGCAACCTATAGAGTTACCTAAGAAACACAGGGAACATTTCACACCCTGATCCAAAGAAACCCAACACCCACAAAGGTTATATATATAAATTACATTTTATTTTCCACTGACTTTTAAAATTTCTAATTGTCACATTAGATCTTGTGTATAAATATTTTCTGTGCAGAAAGGAGCAAAAAAAAAAAAGGATACAAAGGAAAAGCAATGGTTTAGTGTTAATCATTGTGAATTGCTTGACTAAAAAGACTTCTCTGTTCTGTATCCTTCTACCGGTGGTCCAAAGTGTACAATCAAGTGCCAACTGGCAATGTACAATTTTCTCAAGAGAAAAGAGGAGAGGGGTCATTGGTACTGCTTTGTGATGAAAGGGATGAAGACTAGGGGCTTAGATTCACAGAAAAGCTAAAGAAACACTAAATACAAAGGAAAAGAGGCAGCAAGGAAAAAAAAAAATCAAGCTGTCCAAAACAGGTCTTAAGAAAAATACTTCATTAGTAATTGCTTTTCAACAACTAAGCACTAAAAAAAGCTCCAGAGAAAGATGATTTTGGACAGGGCACTGGTTCTGCTACTGACCACAAGCCAGGGCTACTTTTCCTCAGTTTCTCTAATTGAAAAGGTTATTTTAATTTGATGATGTTAGCCTACATTTTAGGGAGTAATAGTCATCTACCTCCCATCTCCCTTGCAAAAGAAGCCAAGAACTAATTAGGCAAACTAATTTTTTCTTACTCCTCTAAACAGTTTAATCTAAAGTTAGATGCATTTTAGAGAATGCCTGATGCTGATGCTTAAATTTTAACAAATGCTGACACCCTTAACAAGCACTGGCTCCAACAAAAAACCTACTATTACTTTCCTCTATTTGGCCCCACCAGAAGAATCAATTCAACATCTCTAAAATTGGTTTTCAAAGAGCAGGAAGTGCTCTTTATCTGTAAAAGGGGCATCTCACTACCTTACTGTGTACTGCTCTGCAAACCTTAAGGCATCACAGTCATAAAGAAGTTCACATTGCTGAGGGCTGCATACAGAAACTGACCAGAAGCCTATGCTTAAAGCAATCACTTTCCCATGTTGTTAGTTTTGGTGAGGATTTCTTTTAATGCCAAAAAACAAATACTGATAACAGAGGGAAGAAAAAGGAAACATTTGGTCTAAGTGATTCATCTTCTAGTTTCAGCTTTTAAGAGATTTTCAAGTTCATGTTCACATACAAGACAAACAGCTTCCCCTACCCCCCCATTAACATGAAATCAGATTACTAAATCACCTGAATCACACTTTTTTAAAGATCAAATTTCAGTATTACCAAACGAGCATACTCTTGGATTTAACTTGAGTACATTTTACTTGTGATCACCAAATCACAATCAATGATTGACTTACCTATCCATTAAAAGTCCTTTCATTCTCTGCACTAGAAGCTCCACTGCACAGAGGCAACAAGGCGCTTTGTGAGTCTCAAAGTTCTATAGATTAAGGTTCACTATCACTCTTATTGCAGCGGAAAGAGCCTCAGGCTCAGAAGACCAGCGTTCAAGCCACATTTGCAAGCGTTATGACAGTGGGTAAATCACCACCTCTGAGTCTCAGTTTCCTCATCTTTAAAATAGGGAGATTAACAGTTGATCTACCTACCACAAACTACTTGTAATGAAGAAAGTGGTTTATAAAATTTAAAGTGCTATAGTAATGTTACTATCACATACCCTGTATAATTGAGGGGGGAATATAAAAGCTGTCTTCAGAGGCAAACTATTTTTTAAGAGTGGGAAAATTTGGGAAGAGATTGAAACAAATGGATTGGAGGCCATTCAATGCAGCCAGCCAATGCCAGGTGCACGGTCTAAATGTGCAACTAGCTCTTTGTTCTATTCTTGTTATGGTAGGAGAGGAGGACCGCCTTCCCCCTCTGGTTCCTACCCTGTGAAAGCCTAGGCCAAATAGACTCCCTTCGAACTTGGGGGGAAAGAAAAGAAAAGAAACCCCCAGGTGCTCTATGCTTCAAGACAGAATTGGCCAGAAGAAAAAATACTTCCCTGGGGTTTTGAGTGATTTAAGCTTCATAAATGACAAACTGCATTGTAAATTTCTTGAATAAAGCACATTTGCATTCTTTAAAATGAGCTAGTCCAGTCCCCCACCCCTCCCAAACACACAAAGGGCTGGGGGATGGATTAGGGGGCACTCTGTGTTCTACACTGCATGGCTATGTCTAATAAAGGGACCCTTCACGATAAAGCAGTCAAGTTTCCTGCACTGCATATGCTGCATTAAACAAAGCGGACTGCAGCTCTAGAAGCCTATTAAAGTTTGTATTCCAATAGCTGCATTTAGGGAAAGGGAACCCCATGTGGCTCCAACGGCGCCTACACCAATCTATCATTTGTGAATTTAGACATTGCAATAAAGACTGTATTTCTCTCCCCCTCCCCCCACCCCCAGCTGCTGCACCCAGAAGGCTTCCTATTTCTCCTGCATGCAGTCATGCTAGGTGGCTTCGGGGAAAAAAATTTGGGGAGTGGGAAAGCAGAAGAGAAGATGAAAATGAGTATTATTTTTTCGTAAAGGGCTTCTCCTAGCATGCAGGTCTAGCAGCACATGCAAGTTTCTTGCCAGACTGGATCCTGGCAGCCCTGGGGGACAGGGCGGGGGTGGTTTGCAGGCAGCCAGGGGGCCCGGCCAGTCCCAGGGGTTGGCTGTCGCCCTACATTAAAGGACAGTAGTGCAGGCAGGCGACTCCCGGTGCCCTGGCTCTGGCCTGGGCAGCAGCTGCAGGCTGAGGAGGAAGGGAGTGGGGAGAGCTGCTGCAGCCCAATGCAAGTTTCCTCGCTCCAAGGGGCCAGTGCAGGGTGGGGGGAAGGGAGCCAAGCCGGGCCGGGCCCCCGCCCCGCGGGCTTCGTGGGCTCTTTCCCCCCGTCCCCGGTTCCAATGGTCCATTCACCTATAGTAATAGACATCACTCTTGCCGGCTGACAGACCCGACTTTCTGGTCACTTCTTCCCTTTTCCAGCCCTGCGGGAGAGCTGAGCACTCCCACCTCTTCCGCTCCATCGCTGTGCGGGCACAGGGGCTCCCCCGCCGCCGCAGTCGCTCCTCCTCGCTCGGGCTCCCCCGGGCCAAGCTGGCCCCGCTGCCGCCGCCGCCGCCGGCTCCCCTCGACCCCGACCCGCAGCTCCGGGCTGAGCTCCCGTCGCCTAAGGAGCCCGCCGCGGAAGGAGAGGGGCAGCCGCCCGAGCCGCCGCCGCCCCGGCCGGCCGCGGTAGCCTCCTCTTCGGTCGCCGCCGCCGCCGCCGCTGAATCTACTTTCCGCGGCTGTTCCGCCCTCCCGGCCTCCGCCCTCCGCCCCCATCCCGGTGAGCGAGCGAGGAGGCAGCGAGCACGCGCGCTGGGCTCTCCGGGGCTGCGCTCGCTCGTCCCCCCTCCTCTGCCAGGTTCTCCCCCCCTCCCCGCGCCCGCGTCCTCGCGCCAGCCGCCGCCGCCTCCTCCTCCTCAGGCCCCCAGACACCCCCTCACAGCCCTCCCCTCCCAGACCAGCCCGCCTAGCACGCCGCAGGTCTCTTGGCCCCGCCCCCGCGGCCAAAGGGAGGCGTGGCCTCCAGCCCTATAGGGGAGCCATGGGGGCGGGGCTGAGCCGGGCGCCCGCGAGGGAAGAAAGCTAGAGCAGAAAGGCCGGCGGCCGAGCTTCCCGGCTCCCCAGCCCACCATCCCTGTCCAAAGCCACCCGGGGGCTGCGCACGACGCCCGAGGAGCCCCTCCCAACGCCCCGCTCCCAATGAGCGCGCCGACTGCTGGGGAGGGGAACCTCGGAGGAGGAGCAGCGGTGGGGAAGGGTCTGCCCGCGGGGTCTCGCTCGGATCCCTCCGCCGCCCAGAGCAGGCGGGCCGCAGCACGGCATGAGGACGACGCCGCCGCCGCCGCCGCCGCCGCCATCAAGTTCCTGCCCCGTCGAGCGGCCCCCAGCCCCACTGTCTCCTTCGACCCCTATTAGCGCCCCTAGACGGGCCTCCAGGCACGCGCTGGTACCCCTCCCTTCCCTGCCAGCCCCGGCCGGGAGCAGCTCCCGCGGGGCCACGCGTAAAAAGGAGGCTGGCCGGAGCGGGGCTGGGCCGGGGGCCCGGGCGCCCCTCCTCGGTGGCTGCGCCGCGCTGCGCTCCGCTCCGTTGCCTGCACTCCCTCCCTCCCCCGCGCCTGCTCCTCCCTCCTCCTCCCGCTCACTCCGCCCGCTCGGGAGAAACTTTCCCGCCTCCCCGTCGGCTCGGCCCCCGGCCCGCCGCGGGGCCGCCCCTCACCTCGGCAGGACACCGCCCTCCCGCCCGGGCCAACGGGCACACCGCGCGCCTCTCCGCTCACCTTGGCGCCGCCGCCGCGCGCTGCTTCCTGCCCGACAGGAGCCCCCGGGGCCCCCACGCCTTGGACATGGCCCCGCCGCTGCCGCCGGCTCCCACCTGGCGCTCCCGGGTGAGCGCGCGCGCGAGCGAGACAGAGAGTCCGGGCCCCGCCACCGCCGCTCCAGCCTCCGCCACGAGGCGCCTGGGGCAACAGCCCGGCTGGCTCCTCGGCCCGCCCCCGGCCCCCGGGGACGCCCCCTGCCGGCCTGGGGGTCTTACCCTAGGCCCCGCCCCTCCCGCCCATCAGCCCACTCGCTCCCTCCCCAAGTCCACCCCGCCTTCCCTCTCTGGGACCAGCCCCGCACTTAACCAGTGACTCACAGTGTCCCCTCCGTGGGGACCAAGCTGTCCACTCCCCCTGGGAGGACCTCCCCATTAGGAACCTGCCCGCCTGCTCCTCTTTGTGGCATCCTCAGTACCTTGATGGGGTGGGACTAGATGACTTCCAAAGTCTCTTCTGGTTCTCAATCTCTAACCCTTTGACCTGCAGCTCCCCCGCCCCCTTCCCTGGGGAACAGCCTGTCCACTCTCTTGGGGACTCAGTGCTCTTCCTCACTGTAGATTAGCCTGTCCACTCCCCCTGGTGTTTTGCAATGTCCCCATTCTTTGGAAACCAGCCTATCCACTCCCACTAGTGACCCACATTATCCCCACCCATCACACAAACACTACTCAATAGCATGAGTTGGTGGGCTATAATTGGAGACAAGCTGTGCCAAGCTAGGTTTTGATCAGGGGAGGATCTCTTTTTTGAGGTTATCTAATGAAAGAGTTTGTTCTGATCACCTTCGGAGGAGTAGTTCTTACTGTCTCAGAGCCCTTCCCCCAAATCCCAGGAAACATTGTGCACTAGATATGCTGGACAGTACTGGACAGACCAAATCCCTTACCAGTACAGTTAGCTGCAATGTATCAGACAAGCTTTAAAAACAACAAAGATGGGGAAGCCCAGGAACAGTTTACATTAAGTCCATTAGAGCACTGGTGAGAGCCTCTTGGAGAAATGACCCAAACACCAGCAGTCTGACTAACCAAGAATCTTTCTGGATGATGCTTCTCTAAGTTTTCTGGGAATGGGGCACCACCTGCAACAGTTCCCTTATTTCTCTCACCCATGCCTCTTTTACATCCAGTAGCATCCCACTAGTTCCTGTTTTGGATTCTGCAGGTGAACACTTTATCACTTTGTTATGATCACTCAAGAGCAAAGAATAGCACAACAGACCATCCCTGAGACACAGAAATTCCTGTAGCAATCAAGACTGTCTTTAACCCAGTGTCTCTCCAGCCTCAGTGAACCTGGGCACTTTAAAACTTTAAATCACTTTAAAACACATGTGGGCACATGCGTGCACACACACACACACACACACACACACACACAAACTGTTTGTCCTAGTTTTCCCATCTGTAAAAATGGGAATAAGAATAGCACCTATTTTCCAAGGGTTATGAGGATCAAGTGAGATCTTTGTAAAGGGCTTGGCCGAGTGCCTGGCCCATAGCATTTCACAAATGCTTATTTCCGTCCCTCCTTCCTTTTCCATGTACTTCCCTTGCAGCCAAAGTGGACTCTGCTTTCTGAAATCTTCTGCTTCTGCTCACTGTTCCCTAAGCCTGAAATGCCCTTTCTCCCCCTCTTCTTTGCTTGTTGAATCCCTTTGCTTCTCTTAATGTCCATTCCAGATTCCATCTCCCAATCTCCTAGGGTACTTTTCAGACCTCATGTAATATGGTTTTGACTTATCTCCTTAGTAGACTAAGCTTCCTGAGGGAAACTTCATTGTACCTTTGTAGCGCCTCTAGTGCAGGGGCAGGGCTATGCATATAGTCATTGTTTAACATGCAGGAGCTTTAGACAACCCCTCTCCTTACTTTTTTTTTAAATAAATTTCCTTTTTCTCAATGAACAAAAAAAGCAAATTTTCTTCCACATTCCATTGGGGGGGAACACAATAACCATGTAACAAATACACATAGTTAAGCAAGACAGATGGCACATTTAGCCATGTCCAAAAAATACACATCTCAATTGACACTCAGATTCCAGAGATGAGTATAGCATGTTCTACCTTTGGCCCTCCAGAATCCTGTCCAACTAACTCAGTCAATCCTCTTTCCAGGAAGCTGCCAGATTGATATTCCTTAAACACAGGTCCAACCAGGTACCTGGCACATAGTAGATGCTTAATGTTCATTGACTATCAACTCCTGCTCAAGAAGCCACAGAAGCTTTAGACACCTCTAGAATAAAATACAGCCTCCCACATTTGGTATTTAAAGCCAATCCAGGCAATCTGAATCCAGCAGATCTTTCCAGGCTGATTACTCATGACTCTCCCTCAGGTTTCCTTTCAGCAACCCCCTTCAGAGCTCCTCTCAAGGGCCACCTCCTCCAAGAGGCCTTTCTGGATTCCTCAGTTGTTGGTGCTCTTCTCCCAATTACTTTGTATTATTTACATGGACTTCTGGGTG
>CM053594.1:45926949-45939003 GCA_028646575.1 Pseudocheirus occidentalis
TGTGATAGTTATTCCTGTGCTCAATACCTAAGCAGCCAGCAAGTTTCAGAGGGAGGTTTAATTACCCCTATACAAGTGATACATCAAAGGTGGTCACTGAGATGACGAGGTCCTTGGAGTCTACCCCAAGTATTTCGCAATTCTGTCCGATCAGGATCCCCGAGAAAAGCAGTCCCCAAAAGTCCTCCATCCCTTGACCTGCAGCAAACAAAACCCAAACATAACAGGTGACTATGGCAACACTTCCCTGAAGTGAAAGCAGACAGGAGACATCATTCTGAGAGCTGGAGGCTTAATGAGCACTAAGAACTACAGAAAAGCAAAATATCAGATTTGTTCAATACAAAGACACACACGCTTCCTCACACTCAGAGGGTTCCAAAGTGGGAGAGATGGACTTGAAAGGGATAAATGCTGTGTCAGCGGATGTCTTCACAAGATGCCTCAGACTGGGCTTCTGCTCAACACGGAGCAGATAAGCTCTGAGGTTCACAGGTCCCGTGTATGTCAGTAACCGCTTCTAAACTCTCTAAAGTCTGCCTCTAAGCTCGAATCAGTGTGTGCTGGTCATTACGTGCACTCAAATGGCTATGCTAGACATTCCAAAATACGGATGCCAAGTATATATTTGGAAATGATTCTGATAAGGTCATAGGCTTTGACAATAAACATTTCCCACTACCTCAGTTTGCTAGTGATTTTCCCTCCAACATATTTCTGCTGAATAATAGATATAAATTTTCATCTAGCTCTGACTACATCTTTGGCATTTTTCTGATGATCAATAATGATGTCCACCTGGCTGCTACATGTCTAGACAAAGAACATTAAAAATGAATTACTACAACTTCAAGGGGGAAATGGACAAGAAAGTATTGTCAAATTCTTTTGATCAACAGAATTCCATTGTACCAAATGCTAGGTGTAACCTATTAATACATGTAATGACTTGGTCTTTCTAAAAAATAAAACAATCCCCCCCTCAAATGTTCTTAAGTGTTGTGTTTAGAGCCATCACATTTCACCAATGCATTTTTAGAGCTGCCCTTTGAAAAGTCTTCAGAGCAAGCCATGTGTCACAGAAGAACTATCATGTTATTTTGTTACCCCAAACAGCTCTTTCCAAAAATCTAATCTTCCTTCAAAGGATAATGATTTACCACCATGAGGATAATTTCAAAAATGTGCCAAAGATTATGAAGGCAGTTTCCCCAAATGGTTTTGGAGCAACAGCAACACAAACGCAATCAGTGCATGGCCTTTGATGGGGTCTGTTCTCTTTTTAGTGAAAGAAGTCTTGCATGTTTACTCTTAAAACAAATTCAGTCTCACTACTTCCTGTCATACCAGGTAGTACTTTGCCTGTTTAAACAGCTCTGTACCTAGCTGCTCATGTTATCATATATTGCTCTGTCTCCTTTATTCCAGAATTTCAAGTGTCTGAAGAATCATTTGGAGGGCACTTAGTCCAACCTCTATCTGAGCAGGAAGGCCTCTGCATGCTCATCTACTTTCATCTTGATCATCTTCAGGGGAGGGGAATTCATTTTCTTACCAGACACTTCTGGACAACTCTGCTGTTAAGATGAACTAGGCCTCCCTGTAACTCCTACCCTTGACTCCCATTCTGTCCCCTACAGATTAAGCACTAGTCTAAACCAATCCTCTTCCACAGGAAGGCTCTTCAAATACTTGAAATGAACTGTCTTGGCTGTTCAAACTCTATTCTTCAACAAGCTAAACCTCCCTAGCTCCCATGCCATGGATTTAAGGTTTCTAGGTCATTCACTGTGCTAGTGGCCCTATTTGGGATACACTCTATCTGACCACTAGTCTTCCTAAAATGTGGCACCCCAGCTGAATACAGATGTAGTCTGGTCTGGCCAGAGAAAACATCACACGTGTCTTGTAGGAATACTGGCATCTCTTAAAGCAGCCTACAATGGCTGGCTGTTATTGTAGCTCTTATTTGGTGGGGGTGTGGGGAAGGGTGCTCTAACATCTCTCTTTTCTTACACGTTACTAAGACCCCCAGATCTTTTTCCACACTGCTGACCATGAACCCCTTGAGTGAAGGGCCTGTCTTTTGTCTTTTTCTAAATCTCCAGAGCTTCTCACAGTGCCTGGCACAAAGTAGGTATTGTTGACTTGCTGTCTGTTTTATACATTACATTAAGCAGAGTAAAATGATGCCGCCACTGGATGTTTATAGATGGTTTCATGGTTTTCAAAGCACTCTCACATTTATCATCTCATTTTATCCCAAAGTTATGTGAGACAGACAGGAACAGAATTATCATCGGCATTTTACACATAAGGAACAGTCCTGCAGAGTCGGGACGTGGGCTTACTGACCCTAAGTCATGTGGCAATCCCATTTAACCCTCTGTGCCTCTAATTCTTTGCCTATAAAATGGGAAGAGTAATACTCGAACCACCTGCCTGCCAAAGCTGTTGTGAGGAAACTTCTGAGCTTATGAAATCTGCATTATTCTCATTACTATAGCCTGTGCCTTCAGACTCCTACTCTGGAGGGGGGCTTACACTCTATCTTGGTCCTCTGCTGAGAGGCAGGTCAGAAGAGACCACTTGAGTTGCTAACCTATACTTTTGCTTCCCCACAGACAATACTGTTAAGAAAGTACTCTGCAAATATCTAAAGGTCAGTGTTTTTCAGACTGTTATGGGAGTCAACAGTGCCGTATGGCAGTAGACAACCTCTGTTTGTTTCTAGGGCCATTTCTGAGTGGTGGGGTAGGTGCTGGGCCACAGCAGGACAGCTCACCCATTAGTGTGAGCTCTTTCCCCAAACAGGTACCTTTCTGAGCTATGACAGCTAGAAAAACAAAACAAAACACACACTTCAGTTGTTAGTAATGAGTATAATTCTTTGTAAATTATTCCTCCCTTAATGTAGGACTTTCTAAAGTGAAAAAAAGTGTCTGTAAGAGAGTCCAGCAAATTTGTATTGGAAACAAGGAAATGTCTTTGGAATCAAAGAGTGTGAATCCATAAAAGTGAATATATCAAATAGCACCCAATTATCTAATGAATTTATCAATACAATCCTATTAAATGGGCTACAGTAGGGACTTACCAGAAGATTGAAAAGATAAATTAAATGTCCTTCTTAAATTTGCCATTGATGTATGGTACCCAATCCAGAATCAGACGCCAGTCAGTGGCCCAAACTAGCCCTACAGCACCAACGGCACCCCATGTGCCTGCTGTGGGAAGCCTAGGTGAAGAAAGAAAAGCATCAGTTCATTAACTCATCAAGTGCTGAATGCCTGCTTCAAGAGCTGCCTGGCTTGTAGGGACTTCGGGAAATAGCATGAAGAATGATCCTTGTCCTCAAGGAGCTTGTAATCAATTCGGGGAAATAAATCTGAACAAACCAAGCACTTTCTTCACAACAACAGTGGGGTTGGGATGGTGTCCAGATTATAATCCCATGTTATAAATGTGGAAATTGAGGGTCAGAGCAGCACCTGCCCACGGTCAGAGAGACAACCTAAGACTTGAGATGAGGTTTTCTTACTCCAAATCCAGTTCCACTACCACTCCATTACTGACGTCTTTAACATATATGGCAACAAGTGAATACTAGACAGAAAGGAATTCGGAGCTGAACTTTATAGTGCAGAATAAACTCAGGGGAAAACAAAGAAGTTGTGGAGCTCAGGAGAGGAGGCTGGCAGGCTAGGAAGAAGGGAGAGCATCGAAAGAGGCCTTTAAAAGATGAGCAGGTTCTCAATGCAGGATGAAGAAGGAACAGGGAAATATTTGAGGCCTAGGGAAGAATATCAACAAAATTCAAGACTTTGAAGGAAAGAGAACAGAACTGGAATAGAGTGCACAGAGAAGAGAGATACAAAGTTAGGCCAGAAAGGTGGGTTTGTGACAGACAATAAGTCCCTGAATGTCAGGCTAAAGAATTTGAGATTCACTCAGTAAACTGTTAAGAACTGCTAAATGTTCCTGAGCAGACAAATGAGATGACCTTAAAGTTCTATAAAAATGTTTGCTAACGTCACCCCCCTCTAAGACCTCTTCAGCCTTAGCACTCTAACTCATCACTACCCTCTGTCCCTCTGACTGGAGGGTAGGGCCACGAGTCCCAAACTTCTATTTAAGAAGGGAGCCCAGCTTTTTATTTTTCACTTGGCTGCATAGCCTTGGGACTTTCCTAACTTCACCATCATTCCCACCCCTCAAGCTGCCACTTTTCAGCTTCCTTTTGTGTTGTAAGACTGCAAACAATTTGAGGGCAGGGGCCATCTTTTTCCATATTTGTATTCTCATGGTTTAACACAATGTCTGGCACATGGTAAGAGTTTAATAATTGTTGGCTAACCATAACTATTTCAATGACCAGATACATGAATAACTATTCTAGGGGGTGAATTGGAGAGAGCAGAGAGAAAAGGCAGTGAGTCCAAGTGGATGGTAATGAGGGCTTATACAGACAGACTGCATTATCTTTCTTTGAACAGTTGCCTGTTAGTTTATATCCAGGTTAACTAACACCTTCAAGTCCTTTCTCCACAAAATGCTGCCCTTCTATAGTTTATATCCAGGTTAACTAACACCTTCAAGTCCTTTCTCCACAAAATGCTGCCCTTCTATAGTTCCTTCTACTCTCATATTCATATAGTTGGGTTTTGAGGTGAACTGAAGATTGGAGAAGTCACAAGGTACAAATCTTCAAGGTTGCATGTTTAAATAGCATCAGCCCAGGGCCCTTAGTTGGCATCCATCAGTAATCCTACCTGTGACTGGCACCAATCAATGGTGTTGGGCCATATGCTGCTTCACCAATACTTCTTTGCATTAAACAGAATATGTAAACAGTAATCACTCACCCCAAAAAGCCAAAACACTGAAGACAAGAGAGGCGGTGGGTCAGAGATATAAAGAATGGGAAACAGCATCCTCCTGAGATGCAGGGAGCTAGAGAAGAAAACACTCTCAATGTGAAGAAAGAACACCTGGGTTTGTTGGAATCCAAGCTCTGAAGGAACATCAGATCAGGAGTCAGCAGACCAGGCTCTGCACCTTGGCTCAGACACAGGAGTTGAGCAACTGTGGGCACCCCTTTTGGCCTTAGTTTCATCATCTATAAACACTGCTTACGTTAACCTACCTCACAGAGTTCTTTGAAGGAAAGAGCTGCAAACACTAAAGCACCAGAGAAAAGGCAGCTATAATCATTATGGGTGGGGAGATAAAGCTGTAACACCAACTACACTGTGGGAAGAAGGGAAGGGGAAAAGAATATTCCCCTGTTGCTTACCGGATAAAGTCCAAATGGCTCTGACTAGCATATGAGGTCTTCTAAAATCTGAACCCAACCTTGCTCTCTAGCCTGGTATCCCACCATTCCTGATATGCACTGTTAATACTCAGAAAACCTGGCCTGTTCTTTGCCATGAAACATACCTTCTGCTGTCTGCTCATGACCCTCCACATGCTCAAACCTCCTTCCTTAAGCTCTAACCCAATACTACCTTCTCCCTGATCACAAGGGTCTCAAGTCCCTTGACTAATAACAATGAAAATAATATTTAATAACAATACATATTTCTATAGAATTTTAAGGATTACAAAATGCTTCCCTCCCCAAAAGGCTATTATTATAAAAGGCATATTACAGACATGGAAGACTCTTAAGAGCTAAAGTGACTTGTCCACATTCAAAGCTAGTGTCAGGATTTGAAAACAAGTCCCAGGGTCTATCTTCAGGCCTCTTTCCAGGCTGCTTCTTATACTTAAACTGTATTTTCTGTTCCAACATTCAAAGACAAAACAGCATACAACACTAGCTTTCTAGCTATCCAGCATCTTCTTGCTTCCTGGCTAGATTGGAAGTTGCTAGAAGATAAGGATCATGCCTTAAATTTTCTGGAAATCCCCACAGTGCTTAGAATGGTGCTAAGCGCATTCAAACCCACAAACATTTATCAGGTACCATACATGCTAGGTCTGGTATTTGGTACAAGGTACCAAAGATGAAAGATGGAAAATGACACCTTATAGGCCTCTGGAAGAACTCCAACTCCAACACAAACATGCATGACACAAAGGAGGTGTGTGATAGGGTTGTCCAAAATGGGGAGAGGAAGTGGCTGGTGTCTTATTAATTCTTGTTACCATCAAGGAGGCTAAGTTCTAGGTAAAACCCCTCTTTCTCTAGGTCGGCTAGGGACAGGTGAGGAGATCTGCTCAAGGTCAAAGTATGAGGGCCAACAGTCTCCAGGGCTCCTGCCTTCTGTCCTGTCTACTCTTTGAATCTGACTCAACCTTCCAAACCTTGCTTAGTTCTGCCTCTAGCATCAATTACTCCAGTTCCTACTGTTCTTCAGTCATCAAGTCTGTATTACTTAGAAAAAAACCCAACATTGCACATTTAAGCAATAAGTTGTTCTTGTTTCTAATTTTTTAGGACAGGGAGATGTAAGAAGTGGAAGCACTACCCAGTATGGGAGAGAAGACAAACTATTCAGACAAGTTCAGCTATGTACTGTCATTTTGGCTCTGACACTGACCTCTTGAACTCTACAGTCCTGACAGTTCTTCATAAAAGGAGGCCTTCTTGAACAAGCTGTGCTATATGAATGTAATGGAATACCATAGTTCTATAAGAAATGATGAGCAGGTGATTTCAGAAAAACCTGGAAAGACTTATATGAACTGATGCTGAGTGAAGTGAGAAGAACCAGGAAAACATTGTACACAGAAATAGCAACATTGTGTGATGATTAACTACAACAGACTTGGCTCTTCACAGCAATACAACGACCCAAGAAAATTCCCAAAGACTTATGATGGAATATGCTATCCACATCCAGAGAAAGAACTATGGAGTCTGAATGCAGATCAAAGAAGACTATTTAAATTGTTTTTTCTTTCTCGTGGTTTCTCCCTTTGATTCCGATTCTTCTTTCACAACATGACTAATGTGGAAATATGTTTAATATGATCATTCATATATAGCCTATATCAGATGGTTGCTGTCTTGGGAAGGAGGGAAGGGAAGAAGGAGAAAAAAATTTGGAACTCAAAATCTTATAAAAATGAAAGCTGAAAACTAAAGTCCCTCCAGGCAGTAACATCCTAGGATTCCTTGTTAGTCCATTATTTTGACTAATTTATGGAAATACATTAGTGTATTTTACTTAGACCCAGGGCTTGAGGAAATCTTGTCTAAGAATGAAGAGCTGGATTTCTTTCTTGTAGAATTCACTCCTGATTTTGTTCTTGATCATATAACCCAGGACCCCTGGCTTCTCTGAATTTTAGGAATACTTCCTCAACTCCCACTCACATGATCACTAGGTTTTCTGAAGCTAAACATTTTGTACAGAAAGCAAGGACAAAAATTCTATTTGAGGGAAGAGAGGTAAGATTTGATGCTAGAGAAAGGGACAAAAAGCATGGGAGAGATAGGTTCTGTGAAGGAAAGAATGGAGTTTTATGAAGAAATAATAGATTCTCAGGGAGGGGAGGAACAAGTTATTGGTGAGGGAAGGAATAGTGACTATGAAGAAGTTTGGACCATTCATCACCTTCATACTTATACATATGCTGCTAAACAAAATGAAGAAAATGACACAATCAGTTACACAACTTTAAATGGGCCCTCCTTGCTGCTAGACAATCCTTCTATACCTCTCTCATCAACTCAGTCTCCACAGTGGTTATTCCAAACCTTTTCATTCCTCCTCAAACTTCCCATGGCTCCCTCTCCTCCCATTCTTTCAGTTGAAAACCTGGCCTCATATTTCATAGAAAAAAACTGTGGTGATTTGCAGAGTTCCTTCTTCTCTCTTCTTCCTCATCTCCTACCATGCAGGTGCCTTTGGCCCCTTCCTCTGCCTTCACTCCTGTCTTACAAAATGAAGTAGCCTCATTCCTTACTAAGGCTATCCCTTCTACTTGCAGAAGCAATCCCATCCCATCCTGTCTGCTCTAACAAATTTTCCTCTGTTACCCCCATATTCACTTATTGGCTCATTTCCCACTGCCTACAAACATGCCCGTGTTTCTCCCCCATCCTCAGAAAACCTTCACTTGTTCTTCTTTTCTTGCTAACTATCATCCTCTATCTCTTCTGCCCTTTGTGATTAAACTCCTAGAGAAGGTTGTCTACAATAGGCGCCCCCACATCTCTCCTCTCACTCTCTTTCTTTACAATCCAGCCTCTGACCTTATTACTCCACCTAAACTGCTCTCTCCAAATTATTAATGATCTCTTAGTTGCCAAACCCAACGGCCCTTTCTCAATTCTCATTCTCTTCGACCCATTCTGCATCCTTTGGCATTGATCACTCTACCATCCTTGACACTCTTTTCTCTCTAGGTTTTTGGGATACCACTGTCTATCGGTTCCTCCCACCTTGCTGACTGTTCCTTGTCTATCTCTTTTACTGGATCCTCTTCCAGATCACACTCTCTAAACTGTAGGCACTCCTCAGGGTTCTGTCCTGGGCCCTCTACTTTTTTCTAGTTCAACCACTTCACTTGGTAATCTCATCAGCTCCTAAGAATTCAATTACCATCTCTACGCTGATGATTTTCAAATCTACCTATCCTGCTCCAATTTCTGTCTCCAATGACATTCATACAGCTCAAATGGAATGTCCAGTAGAACTCAGTATGTCCAAAACAGAATTCATTATCTTTCCCCTCAACCTTCACCACTTTCCCTATTATTGTAGGGAACAACACCATCCTCCAGCCAAGGCCTGTCAAATTCACCTTTGCAACATCTCTTGAATACACCCCAGTCTTTCCTCTGACACTGCTACCACTCTACTGCAGGGCCTCATCAACTCACTCCTGATTATTGCAATAGCATGTTGGAGGGTCTGCCTGCCTCAAGTCTCTCGCCACTGCAATCCATCCTCCATTCAGCCATTAAAGTGACCTTCCTAAACCAAAGGTTCAATCACATCACTCCCTTACTCAATAAACTCCAGCAGCATCTTAGTGCCTCTAGGATCAAATACAAAATGCTCTGTTTGGCACTGAAAGGCTTCCATAATCTAATCCCCTCCTATCTTTGCAGTCTTCCTACATCTCAATTCTGGATACATAATCTTTGACCCAGTGACATTGGGTTCCTGGCTGTCCTATGAATAAATATGTCTCAGCTCAGGGCATTTTATCTGACTCTCCTTCCTCTGCTCCAACTACTGACCTCCCTGGCTTCTTTTAAACCCCAACTAAAACCACACCTTCTACACCAAACTTTCCCCAGCTCCTCTTAATTCTAGTACCTTCCCTTGGTTAATTATCTTCTCTTTATCCTGTATAGAGCTTGTTTTGTATATATTTCCTTTGCATGTTGCCTCTCCCATAGATTGTAAGCTCCTTGAGGGCAGGGACTGCCTTTTGCCTTTAGGTATCCTCAGCACTTATCACACCTAAACTGTTCTCACATTACTAAAGTGCCTGGCACACAGTAGGGGCTTAATAAATGTTTATGGGTTGACTGGACTTCAATATTTATTAAGTCACAGTGGGTGAAAAACAGTCCTTGCTCTCAGGGAACATAAATTTTACTGGGTGACACAACATGCAATAATAGTTTAGTCTTAAGTTGACTGAGACAAAGCAAACACAAGATAATCTGATGCCAGGAAAACACATTGAAAATTTCCAGTTGGGAAAGACCCTTTTAGAAAAGAGCCCCTGAGATGTCCTTTGAAGGAAATGAGGTATTCTAAAAGGCAAAGGCATGAAGGTACATTTCAAGTATGGAAGATGAGCCTCTACAACAACATGAAAACAGTAATTTGCAGATCAATAAGTGGTCGGTTTAGTTGGAACTAGAAAAGTAGACGGGAGCCAGACTGTTCAAGGTTTTAAATGTAAAGTTGAAAAATTTACATTTTATACTAGAGGGAATAAAAAGCCATTCAAGATTCTTGAACAGAAGTAACAGATCTTATGCTTATGGAGCTAGAAAGGTCTTTAAAAGTCACCTGGTCTAAGCCCTTCATTTTACAGGTGAGGAAAACAAGGTCCAAGGCTAGCTGGCTGACGTACACAGCAGAGTGACGTGGTTAGCTGTGACCATGTTTTAGTAAAGTAATTTTGACAGTGGTGCAGAAGATATATTTAGAAATGGTGGAGACCTGATGCAGAGAGAAGAAAGAGGCTTCTTAAAGAGTCCTGATGAGCAATGATAAGAGACTAAATTAGGGCACTGAGCCTGTGAGTAGAGAAACTGCATGAGGTGCTATAGACTCAATAAGACTTGGCAGTTAATAACATATGGGCTATGAAGGAAGAATTCTGAATGACTGGAAGGATGGGATTTAGTACCCTTAAAGGGAAATTTGAAGCACAACTGTTTTGGATATAAGAAGTTTTGAGATGTTATGGAATGGTGGTGTCAAACTCAAATAGAAAGAGATTCCTGTGTATTGTATACTGACTTAGAAAACCAAAAACTAATATTTATCTATGTTTTATTGTATTTTTAAATCTATTTTGTTAAACATTTCCTAATTACAATTTAATCTGATTCTGGCTTCACTCGGAGTTACGTGGATGTCTGCTGGTCTTGAGTTTGACACCTCTGCCACAGAACATATAAATAATGGTCAAATCCAGCAGGGAGTTTAGTGATCGGGGACTTTAATCTTCAAAAGAATCAATCAAGGCTGAATATAAGATCTGAGTCACCTGCAAAGAGCTAACTGTATATGATCTGATGAAAGGGCCGGAGGTATATGGAAGTGAGAGGAACGTTTTAGGAAGGATCAAGAATGGGGTCTATGGAAGGAAGAAGCCAGGTCACTGAAAGGGAAAGGGACTGTTCCAAGAGATGAAGAGTCCTATGAAGGTAGAAAGTTATCAAATATGGGGGGTGGGGAGATATTTCTCTTGAGGAAGGTAGGGTATCAATGGACCGGGAAAGAAAATTTTCAAAGTGGCTGTGTTCTCTGTGGCAGGGAAGTGTCATTGTAGGGGGAAGGAAAGTTCATTCTGCCATTCTCAGCTTATTGTACGGGATTCTTTTGCAATCAGTTAAACTGGCCTATTCACGGTTCCTAGAGTAGGACTTTCCAACTCTGCATTTTGCACAGGCTGTCTCCCATGCCTCAAATGCACCTCCTCCTAACCTCCAACTCAGAATCTCCAGCTTCATTTGGATCTCTGTTCCAGGGTCACCTCCTACAAAAAGCCTTTCAAATAACTATTTCTGTGCCTTCCCCTATCCTGAAGTACTTAGTCTCCTCCTCACTACTCAAAAGGATTCTGCATTTATACTGTATATATTTTGCATTTTCTTTTCTGTCTCTTCTCTGTATCTCCCTGCCCCAGTGCACAGCTTGGCACTTGGTGCTTCCTCAGTGCTACAGGAATGAATGGACCAATGAGTAATCTATGAAGGTCAATCAACAGAGTTTTCAAAAGGGTGATGAGTCCTATCAAGGTGCAGAGGTGGGATCAAAGGATGGGAAGGGAAAATTCTAAAGGAAGAGGATGCTATGAAGGGGAGAAGATAAGAAGGGGGGGGGAAATTCTTAGGAGGGGTTAGGATTCTGAGGTGTCCAGGTAGGGTCAAAATAATAAAGTGGAACTGTGGATAGAGCCCTGGGCCTGGAGTCAGAAAGACCTGAATTCAAATTTAACCTCAGACGCTTGCTGTGTGACCTTGGGCAAGTCACATAACCTGTTGGCCTCAGTTTCCTCATCTGTAAAATGAGTTGGAGAAGGGAATAGCAAACCACTCCAGCTTCTCTGCCAAGAAAACCTCAAATGGGGTCGTGGAGATTCGGACACTACTGAAAAACGACTGAACAACATTCTGTGAATAGAAATTAACGAGAGAGGGAAAGAGTTAATGGAGGAGGAAAGAGCAGAATCGAGCAGTAGGGTCAACGAGGGGGGGAAGGGGTGAGAAGGGGGTTCCTGGGGAAGGTTGGGGACGGAAGGGTTGGGAAACGGAGAAAGGGGAAGAGAACTGGAGGAGGGGAGGAGAGAAAACGGGAGGGGAATATGGGGCGGAGGAGGGGAAAAGGAGGGGAAGGGAGAAGA
>CM053594.1:45939103-45954654 GCA_028646575.1 Pseudocheirus occidentalis
GCTCCTTGTAGCGCGGCCCCAGGAACTTGTTCAGCATAGCTGCTCGGCTCTGCTAGGCCCGCTCGTTAGCCTATCAATGGGTCCACCTCAGGGTCACCCCGGTCCTCAGCGACGGGACGCACTGCGCAGGCGCCACCTAGGACCCCGCCCCCCCCGAGGCTGCCCTCGCACCGCCTGTCGGCGCAACGGACAACTGCCGCCTGCGTCGGTTGGGTGCGTAGCGTCTCTGGGTCACCTCTGGCCCCTTGCACCGAACACTGCGCAGGCGTATCAGGGGTCACCAGCTTCGGGTTCTCGCGTGCGTGCACACAGGCCTTTGTCGGGCAGGAGTTAAAAAAAAGTTTACTTTAAAACTTTATTTAGAGTAACTGAAAGGATAAAGGTGAAAGGCCGAGTGCCTGGGAAGAAGAGAGGGAGGAGAGGAGAAGATGCTCCCTGCCCCTTGCGCTTACGTCAGGCAGGCTGGTTGCTAGCGCTCCCTGCCGGTAGATCTTTGGAACTACAACGAGGTTGGCGTTTGATCCCCTCCCTGGATATAGATACCCTGCTCTCGGAAAGAAATCTGATCCGACCAGGAGTGGGCTGGAGTCAGAGAAGTTTGGGTTCAAATCCCGCTTCTGACCCCAGCTCTGTGACCCTGGGCAAGTCACTTGATAGCCCTCAGTCTCAGTTTCCTCATCTGTAAAATGGAGATAATAAAGCTCTCTGCAAACCTTAAATCACAATATAAATCTGTAAATAATATGTCATGTGTCGTGTATAATGTTATGTAGAACATATAAAATTATATAGAATGTCATCTATCGTGAGATGACGTGTTCTTGTGGGACTTATCTGATTGTGGGGACTTGCACAGCAGTGCATCCTTAATAAATTTTTGTTGAATTTAGAGTTACTGTAGGACCTAGAACTGGATAGATCCTAAGAGGATCCAACCCTCCCAACCCCATTTTACAGATGGGGAAACTGAGGCCCAGGAAGGGCAAAGGAATTTGAAAGAAAGAGTTAGTGGCAGAGCTGAGATTCAAACCCAGGTTTCTTACAAATCTGGCACAATTTCCCCTGCTGCCTCCTACAAAATAAGAAGCAAAAATCATTCAGCCTTTGAGGAGTGACAGGTGGTTGTCTCCACTCTGTGTAACAAGTAGTCAGCCAGCTTCCTCCTGAAGATCTCCAGTAATTAGAATTCACTAATTCATGAACAAAAGAATTTATTTTTTATTAAGTGCTGAGTGCCAAGTGCTAGACTAAGCCCAAATGGGGTCACAAAGAGTTATTCACAACTGAAAAATGATTTAACAAAAGTCTGGCTTTGAAAGCCCTTTATAACTTGGATCCCTTGTATCTATTCTTCCCGTATGTTGGACACCAACCTCCTTGCTCTTCCTCAGACAAGACACTCTGTCAGCACTGGGCATTTTTTTTAGCTGTCCTCTGTCCTTGGATCTCTCTCCTTCTTCCTCCCTGTCTCCTGGTTTCACCAGCTTCATTCAAATCCAAGCTAATTTCCCACCTTCTACAGGAAACCTTCCACAGTCCTCTGTAATCATAGTGCCTTCCCTCAGAGACTACCCCCAATTTGTCCTTTATATATCTTATAGGTACATAGTCAGCACTGCATTTACTCATCTGGGCCAGAACATTCACACACATCAGGATCGTTTTGACAAAAATGCTGGGGAAATTCAGAAGCTGCTAGATGAAAAACAAGAACTCCACAGGGTTTACCAGCAGGATAGTTCATCCGTCTTTAAGAAGGCAGCATTTTATTCCATTGAAAGTAAAGTACAAGCAAAACTCAGAGAGATGCAGAATTCTTGGCTCAGTAAGAAGACAGATGAAACTCAGTAACAATCCAAAGTGCTTT
Source organism: Pseudocheirus occidentalis (assembly GCA_028646575.1). NCBI lineage: Eukaryota > Metazoa > Chordata > Mammalia > Diprotodontia > Pseudocheiridae > Pseudocheirus > Pseudocheirus occidentalis. The sequence goes on from CM053594.1 coordinate 45,940,971, forward strand.
TATGATATCCTGAAGGCTATGGGTCAAAAGCCTATGGTGCATCTCAACTACTCAGTACTGATGGAGCCACATTGATTAGTGATAAGGACATGATCCTGGAGAGATGGGCTAAACACTTTCATAGTGTTCTCAATAGATCATCATCAATCAATGCTGAGGTCATTGACTGTGTATGTCAGGTTGAAGTCAATCCCTCTCTAGTCAAACTTCCAACTGAAGAATTGAATGCCATTAACTCCTCTTGTGTGGTAAAGCACCTGGTGCTGATTCTATTCCAGTTGAGATTTACAATGCAGGGGGGCTACTGCTCATACCAAAGCTTATTGAAATCTTCCAAGTTATATGACAAGAGGAAGTTATCCCCCAGGAGTTCAAGCATGCTTCCATTGCCTATCTCTATAAAGGAAAAGGAAATAGATTGTTGTGTGACAATCACAGGCAGGGCAGGGAAGGGGGGTTTGGGGGGGTCTATTTCTTAGTCATTATTGGTAAAGTTCTTGCCAGAGTCTTCCTTAATAGACCAATCCTTCACCTGAAAGATGGTCATCTACTCCAGAGCCAGTGTGGCTTCAGAAAGGTATGTAGGAATTATCAATATGATGTTTGCTTCCTGACAAGTCCAGGAGAAATTCCAGGAGCAGAATAGAAGTCTACACACATTAGTCAATCTGACTAAAGCCTTTGATATTGCCAGTTGTGAGGGCTCTTGGAAGATCATGGTAAAATTTGATTGCCTGGAGAAATTCATCAGTATTGAATTCTAGTTCCACAATTGTGTGCTTGCACAGGTTCTGGATAATGGATGATGCTCTCGAGCTTTCCCAGTCACCAGTGGAGTGAAGCAGGGCTGTGTGCTTTCTCCCATGCTTTTTAGTATGATGTTTTCATCAGTATTGTCTATGAGAATGAAAATGACATCAAGGTCTGCAATGATGGTAAATTATTTAACTTGAAAAGGCTATAAGCCAAGACTAAAGTGAAGTGAGAGCTGGTGCATGACTTTTTGTTCACAGATAATGACTTATCACGATCCCATTTGGGTGGGTTTTTGTTTGTTGGGTTTTTTTTTGTTTTTTGGGGAGATTGTTTGTTTTTTTTGAAGGTTAGTAGATAGAGATGAGGAGGGAGAGCATTCTAGGCATGGGGGACACCCGGAGAAAACACCCATAGTTGAGAGATGAAGTGTTTTGTTTGAGGGAACAACCAGGAGACCAGTGTCACTGGGTTGAAAAGTATTCATTGGGGAGTAAGGCATAAAAATGAAGATCGGAAAGGTAGGAGGGGGTTAGTGTAAGAAGGACTTTGAATGTCACACAGAGCATTTTATATTTTTCCTGGAGGCAACAGGGAGCCATTGGAACTGATTGAGTAAGAGAGTGAGATGGTGGGACCCACACTTTGGGAAAACAGCTTTAGTGGCTGAATGGCAGATGGATTGGAGTGGAGAGAGACTAAAGACAGACAGACTCACCTGCAAGCTATTGCAATAAGTCAGGCTTGAGGTGATGAAGCATGCAATAAAAGAGTGGCAGTGTCAGAGGAGAGAAGAGGACATATTAGAGCAATGCTGCAAAGGTAAAATGGATGGGCCTTGGCAACAGTTTGGATATGAGAGAGTGAGGAGTCCAGGAAGACTCCTAGGATAAACTGGAGGTGATGGCAGAGGGAAGGCATTAGACAAGACTTGAATGAAGCCAGGGAAGTCAAGAGGCAGAGATGAGGAGGGGGCAGACACCCAGGGATGGAGGACAGCGACTGGAAATGCTCCAGAGTTGGGAGATAGATTGTCCTGTGTGAGAAACAGCAAGGAAATCAATGTCACTGGATCAGAGAGTGGGAAGGAGGGTGGGAAGGTGGGTGGGGTAAGATGTAAGAAGACTGGAACCCTAGGAGGAGGTCGGATTATGAAGGGCTTTCAAAGTCAAATAGAGGATTTTATAGTTGATTCTGGAGGTAATAGGGAGCCACTGTGTGTGTGTGTGTGAATCTGAACTTTAACATGATCAATTTGACAGCCAATCAGAGAATGGACTGGAGTGAGGAGAGACTTGAGGAAGGGAGACTGGGCAGCAGCTATTGTGGCAGTTTAGTGATGTTTTCAGTGACTCCCATTGTCTGTTCACTGGATTTCTCTGCATGCATTTCCTACACATCCCCTCAGCCTCAGCCTAGCAAACACGATGCCATTCCCTACGGGAAATCTGTTGCTCCCACCCCTGAGCCAGGCTCTAGCCGTGTCCAGGATAGAATGGAATAGGATCACAGATTCAGAGCTGAGATGGACCCTTGGGGTTGCGTAGTCCAAGCCTTTCATTTTATGGATGACGAAACCCAGGTCAATTGGCTACCAGAGCCATGCAAGCAGTGAATGGCAGTATGAGAATCTGAAATCAGATCCTTTGTCTCAGCATCCTGCCTTCCTTCCATTGTAGCTCTGAGTCTTGGCCTGGGAGGTTTGAAATCTCAGGTTCTCATCCTAGCTCTGGCACTTATGGGCCCTGTGACCCAGGGCAAACCTCCTCCCTCTAAACGTCAGGCCCTCAGTTTTCACCTCTGTAAAATGAAGAAGTTTGAATGAAATGAACTCTAAGGTCCATTACAGCTCTAAATCTGGGCTGTTGGATGGAGTGCCTGGCACAGAGCGGATATTTAATAAATGCTTATTCATATAAATTAAATCACCATCATCTGGTCTAACACTAAATTAATGCTCTCCTTCTTTCCCCAAGAGTCGGGGTTACTTTGGGGTTCACAGGAAATATATGAAAAGGAGAACTGATCAGCTTCCTCTATGCATATGACTTTTGGCACTTAGAAGCCGCTGTCCTCTAAATAAATGATATTGTGTTAAAGTAAAAACCAAACCCCAAACCCCAAACCTAGAATTTAGGAACCCTAATGAGTTTTATTGAAGGATATTATGTGTAGTTAGTAAAATTCTTGGAGAATTCTTGGAGAGGATGTGGGATGCTCCTTGGGTTAGGCTGACATTAGCCTTCTACTCAAGCTCAAGTTTCAGGGTGGGAGTGGGGATTCAGTTGTTTCAGTTATATCCAACTCTTTGTGACCCTATTTGGGGTCTTCTTGGCAAAGATACTAGAGTGGTTTGCCATTTCCTTCTCCAGTTCATTTTACAGATGAGGAAACTGAGGCAGGGTGGGAGTGGGACAGCAACTCCAGGAAGTCTTAGGAGAACCGATGCACCCAAAATGGAACACTAGAGAGAGCTTGCTTGGTTCACTTTTCTTCATATACAGAAAAGGTTCCATCTGGCAGCAATTGGTTGGATTTGATGGCTAGTATAAAATCAGAAAACTGTAGAAATCTGTTATTTATAGCTCTGGGAAACAGGGTGCTACAAAAAACAACTTCCTTTGGGCTGAGATAAGCATTGTTGCAATTTTGGAAGCTGGGAGAGATCTTCCCAGCTCCTAATCTGGGGGAAAGTATCCAAAAGAGTTTATTGGATAGTTTGTTTGTTTTATCTTTTAAGTAGTTTTTTTCCCCTTACCATGGCCTTGAGGTATGTTTCTTGGAAGAGGACAATAGAGCCTGTACTCTGAAGAAATAACAACTTTCCCTTAGCATTTTACTTATAAATGCTACCCTGGATAGGTGGGGATGTAGGACCCAAATATTATATAACTACATAGAATGTGATTTCTCCCTCGGTTCTTCAGCAAGCAATATCAATCTGCTTAAAAGGTGCTAAATGTGCCCTGAGTTCTTCCCAGGTGTGCCCTGAATTGTATGGGTCTTAACCTTGTATTTACATAGGCATTTTGCAATTGTGCTCTTCTATAAAAGTCTACTCTACAGGATCTCCAGAAATGTTTTGCAGTTCCTCTGGCAAAGAAGAGTAATGTGCTTTGAGCAAAAATGTTTGAGAACTACATGTCACATTCACAGAAGAAAGATGGCACCTGTAGTTATAAACTTCCTTATATGGTTTGGGTATGGCACTGACCCAAAGTCTTTCCAGGTTCTCTTCCTGGCCTTCATCTGGCTCACTCACCCCATTTGCACTTAGTTGAATAGATTGGATGATTTTCCCAACAGAGTGGCCACATGGCTACAGCTAGTCTCTCAGAGTCCTAGGGTTAACCCTGCTGTTGAAGAAATACATTACAATTGCTTGACACTCTAGTTCCTAACACTGGGCTTCTCATTTATAGAAAAACAGCCACAATGACACCACTGACTTAAAAAAAAAATTAATCAGTACTTAACATTGCATTGAAAGTGTTCATTTCACATTGAATGAAATGAACACTTTCAATACACAGAGTAGACCAAAAAGGAAAATTTACATGAAAAAATAAGTCTTTATTGTTTTACCTTTTAAATATGTAATATATTCAACACATTTTTGAAGATGGCCTGTTTGTTTCTTTCTGCTCTCTTTTGTGCATTAAAAAAAATTCTTCAATTACCCTCTTTTATTTCTTTATTTTTTTGTCAACTATATCATTAGCCCTATTTTTCTTCCCACCTTCCCTTCCAAAAATTGAAAAAGAAAAAAGAAAAACAAGGTCCTTGTAAAAATATGTATAATCAAACAAAACAAATTTGTGCACTGCCCATGTCTGAAATAAATCTTATTCTTCACCTTGAATTCATCATTTCTCTGTCAGAAGGTGGGGAGCCTGTTTTGTCAGTTCTCTGGAAAAGTTCTTAAGTCTTTCGAAGTTGGTTTTCTTTACAGTGTTGCTCTTATTACATATGATGATTTCTGGTTCTGCTCACCACATTATGTATCAGTTCGCACAATTCTTCCCAGGTTGTTCTGAAGCTGTCCCTTTTGTCATTTCTTTTGATGCAATAACATTTCACGACATTCTCACGTCATACTTTATTCAGCCATTCCTCTCTTGGTGAGCACCCCCTTAGTTTCCAGTTCTTCACCATCACCAAAAGTGGCTATAAATATTTTTGCACATGTTAAGCAGCTGCTCTTATCTTCTTCCAAGTCATCAGCCCTGCTCTGACCTCACTTTCCTCTTTTCACACCTGACTCATTCAATTCCACATTCCTTGCCCTCTCACTTGACGACTAATGCTCATGCTCTGCTGATTCTTAATCATGTATCACCTCCACCTGCCATCTCTGCTGGCTGACTGTTCCTGGAGGAAGCCATGCCAACATGCTGGCAGGGTCCTCTAGAAATTCATGTAATCTTATCCCCACTGAAAGCAAAAACGTTTATTCTTTCTTGGTGAATTCTCCATACCACTCCCCTTATTGGATCTTCCAAACCTCTTCTCTCCACAAGCTCTCAGTGCCTCCTCCCCACCCCTCTCCCCAGAGATCATACCCTCCCTGGAACCCTCACTGTCCTGACTGGTGAGCCAGTTCCAGAGGTGCCCACAACATCTAGGTGGTCCTAGCCATGTTTTACTTTATTCCCTGGCCATGTTCTTATCAACTACTCTTTGCTGGTTCTCTATCCCCACATCCCTATATCCTTTTCCTGAAGTCCAATTCTGGAACCATAATAAAACCATTATTGTTATTACTTCATGGAAAGATCTGTCTCTACTGAATCTGACCTCTCTCCTGAGGTCTATTCTCTGTTGTTATTCAGTCATTTCAGTTGTGTTCAGCTCTTTGTAACTCTATTTTGTTTGTTTTGACAAAGATTACTGGAGTGATTTGCTATTTCTTTCTCCAGATCATTTTAGAGATGAAGAAACTGAGGCTGGCTGTGTTAAGTGACTTGCCCAGGGTCACATAAGCTAGAAAGTGTCTGAGACCACAGTTGAACTCAAGTCTTCCTGACTCCTGGCCCAGTGCTCCATCTAGTGAGCCATCTAACTGCACTCTATTCCCTATGGCTTCACTCAGATCCCTGTAATTTTTCAAACCACAGCACTCCTTCCTGGTTACTACTCCCTTAAATAATTGTCTTCCCCATTTGAATGCAAGTTAGATTAGAGCAGAAACAGTCTCCAATTTTATATTTCTATGTCCAACACTTAGCAGAGTGGCTGGCATGCTTAATATAAGCACTTATAATATAATGTTTATCATATAAATATATTTTATACTTATATAATATATAAATATATTTATAATATAAATATAATATAATAAATGCTTTTTAATTTTCTCAGCAGATTGCCTTCTACTTTGCTGAGAAAATAGATGGCACCTGTCCTTAGCTTTCTCCTCTTCCTTACTCCATACCTCAAAACTCTTCTCCAAGACTTCTGACCTGCCCAAACCAATGGCCTTTCCTCAGCCCTCAGCCACTCCAAACTCCCACAGTTTTTGGTACTGTCGACCATTCTTTCTTCTCTTAGATTGTGTGGCTTCTTTCTCTTGGTTCTTCTCCTAATGTACCTTCCTGTCTTGTCTTTCTCAGTTTCCTTGGTTGGATCATCATTGATGTTAGCATGGATATTCCTCAAGATTCTGCCTTGACTTTCTTCTCTTTACCTTATTGAGCTCCTTTATTCAAGTATCACCTCTATATAAATTACTCCTGAATCTACATATTCATCCTTAATTTCTCTCCTGGCATTTAGTTTTATATCATTGGCTGCCTGTGAATATTTCCTCCTGAAAGTCCTCAAGTCCAACATCCCAAACATATATTAAATAAGATATGTATGTGGAGTTCTTTGCAAACCTCAAAGTGTTATATAAAGGGCAGCTGGTGATGGTGGTGGTGCTATCATCAGTACTTTAATTTATCTTTCTGTGTAAGTTTTCCCCTCCTCCAAACATTCCTATTTCTGTTTAGGGTACCACCATTCTTCCAGTCACCCAGGTTTATAACCTGACTCATCCTCTCTATTCCAATTAGTTGCCAAGTCTATTTCTGTAATATTTCTCATATCTGTCCTCTTTTCTCCTCTCACATAGCCATTACCCTATTTCAGACTTTCATAACCTCTTGCCTAGATTATCAAAATAGTCTCCTAATTAGTCTTCTTTTTACCAATACTATTTTATTTCTGCTAATTACAAGTTTTTGATACTATTTTATTTTGTCCCCAATTATATGTAAGACAATTTTTAGCATTAATTTCCACAAGATTTTGAGTTCCAAATTTTTCTCCCTCCCCCTTTCCCATCTCCTCTTCCTAAAACGGCAAGCAACGGCAAGTTTATATATGTACAATCATGTAAAACATATTTCCATGTTAGTCACAGTTGTGAAAGAAGAAACAGACTAAAAAGAAAAAACCTACCAAAATTAAGTGAAAAAAGTACATTTCAGTCTGCAATCAGAGTCGATCAGTTTTTCCTCTGGATGTGGATGTGTTAATGGATGTGTCTGGATGTGTCATGAGTCCTTTGCTGAGAAAAGCTGAGTCATTCATAGTTGATTATCACCCAATGTTCCTGTTACTGTGTAGTGTTTTCCTAGTTCTGCTCATTTCACTTTGCATTGGTTCATATAAGTCTTTCTAGGTTTTTCTGCCTGCCATCACAAATAGTATTCCATTGCATTCATATGCCACAACTCATTCAGCCATTCCCCAACTGATTCTTATCCCCTTAATTTCCAATATTTTACCACCATGAAATGAAGGCTATAAATATTTTTGCACATGTAGGTCTTTCCCCCTTTTTAATGATCTCTTTGGTACACAGACATAGTAATGGTATTGCTGGATCAAAGGGTATGTATGCACAGTTCAGTTGCCCTTTTGGCATAGTTCCAAAATCCTTTCCAGAATGGCTGGATCAATTCACTACTCTACCAACAGTGCCCTAATGAGTCTTCTTGCTTCTAGTAACTTCGCTCTCCAAATCATATGACTACCAAAATAATCTTCCTAAGGCATAGGACTGACGTGTTGTACTGAAAAACTTTGAGGGCTTTCTTGTTGCCTTTAGGATAAAATACAAACATCCTCATTTGGTCTTTCAAGTCCTTCACAATCTGGTTGCCAATTGACCTTTCTAGTCTAATAACCCTCTCAAAGAACCTAGGACTTGCATTTCTTCCTAGCTTGGGAATAGAAGGAAGTAATACAAAATCCGGACTGGGGGGCCAAGTTTCCTCCAGTACATTGAGAAAAAAGGAGAAGAAAGAGGAAAGGAAAAAGAAAAGAAGAAAGTGGCAAGGATGTCCAACATACAGTGCAAAAGTGAGATACTCTTATTTTTTGTAAATTAAATTTTATTTTCTTTACCAGTAAAAATGTCTTACCTCTCTCTCCCCTCCCCCCTCTCTCCCCCTCCCCCTCTCTCTTCCTTTCTCTCTCTCTCTCTCTCTCTCTCTCCCTCCCCCTCCCCTCTTTCCCTCCCTCTCTCCGTCCCCTCCCCCCTTCTCTTTCTCTCTCCTTCCCTCCTTTTACCAGTTCATGTGCGTGAAGTTTAAATATCACCCACTGCCCCCACCCTTTCCTCCTTATTTGTATCAACTTATATATTTGTGCACCCTGATTATGTGAGATCATTTCTCCTAACCTTCCTCTCCCATTATCCTCTAGTGTATCTTTTTCCCTTTCCCTTTCCCTTCTTCCTTTAACATCATCAAGCCATCACAGAAGCACTTCCAGGCTCTCTTTCTAATTATATTCCCTTTGAGAGTTCCAAGGAGATATATGTATCCTTTCCATATATTAGAATATAAGCCGTTTATCCTTGTTTAACTCTGTATGAGTTTTCATTCATGTTTAACTGTCTATGTTTCTCTTGACTCCAGTGTTCACATTTCAGTGTTTCCACGTAGCTCTGAGCTTTTTATCAGAGATACTTAGAAAGCTTCTATTTCATTAATGATCCATTTTTACCCCGCAGTTTTACTTAGTTTTGCTCAGTAAGTTATTTTTGCTTGTGAGCCCTTTTTCCTTTTGCAGTATTATACTCCAAGTTACATGCTCCTTAATAATGGTGGCTGCTAAATCGTATGTAATCCTTATTGTGTTTCTTCCATCCCTGAATTATTTCTTTCTGGTTGCTTATAGAATTTTTTTCTTTCACATGGATGCTTAGGATTTTGGTTATCATGTTCCTTGGTATTTTCATTTTGGGGTTTCTTTCAGAAGATGACTGATGGATTTTTTCTGTTTCTACTGTTTTCCTTTGGCTTTAAGAAGTCTAAACAGTTTTCTTTTATGACTTTTTTTTTTTTTTGCTTTTTGGAAGGGGGAGGGCAGGGCACTTGGGGTTAAGTGACTTGCCCAAGGTCACACAGCTAGTAAGTGTTAAGTATCTGAGGCCAAATTTGAACTCAGGTCCTCCTGACTCCAGGGCTGGTGCTCTACTCACTGAGCCACCTAGCCTCCCCTCTTTTATGACTTCTTGAAATAAGATGTCTAGACATTTTTGGTTGTCTAGACATTTTTGGTTATGTCTTTTAGGTAATTTGATGATCCTTAAATTTTCTCTCCTTGATCTGTTTTCCAGTCAGTTATTTTTCCCATGAAGGATCTTACGTTTTTTTCCCCCTATTTTTCAGTCTTTTGACTTTGTTTTAATATCATTTGTCTTAAGGAGTCATTGGCTTCTATTTAGTCCATTCTAATATTCGGGGAGTTTGTTGCTTGGGCAAGGTTTTATACTTCTTCTGCCAAGCTGTTAGTTCCTTTTCCAATTATTTCTGCCATATCACTTATTTCTTTTCTAATTAATTCCTCAAGTGCCCTCATTTTATTAATAAAACATTTTAAACTCTTTAAAAAAAACTACTGCTTCATCTCTTCTAGGAATTCTAGTTGAATTTGTGCCCAAGATGTGTTTTTCTTTGAAACTTTGCTTATAGTTGTTTTGGATTCATTTACTTCTTCCATTGTGTCTTGAGCATTCCTATCACTGCAATAACTTTTCAATGGTGGCATTTTTTTTTTTTTTTTGCTTTTTGGAGGGGGGAGGGCAGGGCAATTGGGGTTAAGTGACTTGCCCAAGGTCACATGGCTAGTAAGTGTTAATCTGAGGCTGGATTTGAACTCAGGTCCTCCTGATTCCAGGGCCAGTGCTCTATTCACTGTGTCACCTAGCCACCCCTCATTCTTTTTTTTTTATTTGCCTCTTCTTCCAACCTACTTCCTGACTTCAGTTTTCATATTAGGTCCAGAGCTTGTGTCTTTCTGGAGGCAATGTCTGGGCTGGTCTTACTGCTTCTTTCTTGGGTTTTGAGTGTTATTATTTTAGGATTTTAGAGACATCTCAGGCTAGGGACCTGCAAGTTTTAGTATTCTCAAAGTGGTCTGATCCAGAGCAAAGTCTGATTGCTGTTCCCTCACCCCTATTCTGGGTTCTGCAAGTTACCGACCTGGTTTGGGGTCTGAACAACAGGAAGTTCATTGGATTGCGGCTGAACTCAAATCATTATCAGCCAGCTGAAAGCTCTGCTCATTCCCAGTGGCAGAACAGTAGTCTGTCATTTGGTCTGTCATTGGTGGCTTAGTTATTCCTCTACAACCTTCAGACTGGGCTAGAAGTTGGGACTGAAATCCTGCTCCACCCCTGAGGTTAGAGCCACAAAGCTTTTCTTTGCTTCTCAACTTGTTCCTGGCTCAGTACATTGCCTTCAATCCCTCCCCTCCAATCATGCAAGGCCATCTCTGGGCTCAGACCCTCTTCTAAGTCTGCCACAGATCTGCAACCTAGAACTTGGTAGTGAGCAACAAAGCTGCCAGTTAGCACCTGTTTCTGCATTCTGCATGAGGTTACGTGCCCTGCTATGAGTCTATGGTCTTGAGGCTACATGTGGTGCAGCCTTTTGACTGAGTCCAAGTTTTATAGAACAAATCCTTTTATTAAAGGGATTTGTTCTGTGAAGTCTAGATTCAGTCAAAGGGCCACACTTGAGGACCTAAAGGGCCACAGGTTCTCTACCCTTGGTTTAGGACCTCATCTTGCTTGGTCTTCTTTTAATTTCTGGGTGCTAGAATGTTCCACAAGGCCGGCTCTCAGACAGACTACATCCTCAGTGTCCATAGACCTATCTTTCTGTCTCCCTATGCAGATCTGGGATGGAAAAAACGACTCACTGAGATTTCTTGAATTTTCCCATTAAGATCAGGTCTGGAATATTTTCTGGATCTGTTCAGAGGAGTTTTGCATAGGGAAATGCAAAGTCCTGCTTCCTGCTACTCTACTATCTTGGTTCCATCCTCCTGCAGTCCTCTTCTTCAAACCCAAACCTCTGGGGGGGAGCATGAGAAGTGACCTCTAAGTGGATGAGAAAAGAGTTATTTGACAGTCTTGCTTGATTGGTAGCTAGCACGTGTAGACATTCTCCAAAGCTGTTCTAGAACTGGTTCTGGTCCACTTCCTATGTCATGAAGAGGGACCTGTTTGATTGACTGCACAGCCGCAACTGGAAATACAGTAAAAAGTCACTAGTAGTCTGGAGCCTTGGTCCCCTTCTCTTCAGTTCCCTTGACTTCTTGCCTGATGGCATTTTGTGTGGAAAGAGACAATACCATGGGGGGTGGGGTGGGAAATGTCTTGGGAAAAGAATGAATGAAAAGAATAAGGTGGTCCTATTTTTCAGAGACCATATGACTTTAGAGGGGGGAGGAGGCCTTAACACCTCCCCCCTCCCCACACACACCTCATGGCAGGGTCTCACCAATGGAAGGCATCACTCAGCCCCCAGATCTGAATGCAGCAAAGAGAGAAGCCTGGGGCTGACCCAGATCCTATCGAAGGATCTAGAGTTTCAGCTATGCAGTCAACTGAAAAAGGCTTCTTCCAGCCATTGGCCAACTGAAAACCAATCCATACACATACCCTTCTCTCCAAGGTACTCCCCTCACAAATTATTACAATTCTCTTGGAAGTAGCTCCTTAATAGCTGGTGGGTCTCCTTATCCTTTCCATTCATTCTTTAGCACTCTGGGTGCAGAGATAGGAGTTCTCAATCCTGGGAGTTTCAAAGGCCAGTAGACTGAGCATTCATGATGCAAACCATGGTCACATGCCTCTGCTTTTCTGTTTAGAGGTCACCTTTCATGGTCTCTCCAGGAGGTGTGGGCTTGACCAAGTAAAGTAGCTCACAGATGTGACTGCCATTGGCTACCATAGTCTCACTGTTCTACACATATCAGTGATCCTTGTCACCTTCCTCTCTTCCTCACTTTCTCTTCTCTTATTTCTCTTCCAAGGTCTTAAAGTCTCCAGCTCTACTGGGAGAAGTCCCTACCCTCCAGTCCCAAGGTGGGAAGAGCTGTAACTCCCAGGGTCTGTATGACATGACAGCTGCTCTGCTAGCCTCATTTGATATCCTCTGTGTTCTAGCCAAAGTGGACTAGACTCCTCAATGTTCCCTGAACTGGATGTCTCTATGATTTTGAACAGAGTTGGGAATAATTTCCCCAGGAAAAGGCAAGCTTCTAGAGCAGTGGTTCTCAACCTTCCTAATGCCGCGACCCTTTAATACTGTTCCTCATGTTGTGATGACCCCAACCATAAAATTATTTTCGTTGCTACTTTGTAACTGTAATTTTGCTACTGTTATGAATCTTAATGTAAATATCTGATATGCAGGATGTATTTTCATTGTTTCAAACTGAACATGACCCACAGGTTAAGAACCGCTGTTCTAGAGAGAATGGACGGATGCTCTTGCTTTGGTGTTTGTGTTTCCAGCTCCAAGCACAGTGCTTTGCACATACTAGGTGCTTAAAAAATGTTTGCTTTGTCAAGTTGAATGTATACATACGTTCCACAAAATAGAGAAGGAACCTGGATTCCAATGGAGGTGTAATTCCAGATCATAACAATGGAGGGCACTCTAGCTCCTTATCATGGACAAAGAGGATGCAGTCTATGATTGAGAATTGGAAATGACCCTGAAATCTAGTTCAAGATCCTGGAAATTTTCCCCAAATCATACAGGTAATAACTAGAAGAGCTGGGATTCAAATCCAGGTTTTCTAACTAACTCTGTGCTTCCAGTATCTCATGTCTTACAATATACTAGGCTAGGCTGGAAATCACTAGGTCCAGAAAAGAGAAGGTGGCTGAGCAATATCCTTGCTTCACTCTCTGCAGAAATAGAAATGGAGTTTCTCTCTCATTGGTTTCACTCCCCACCCAGCCCTACACATACTGTCTGTGTAGCCCTGCTCCCTCCCCTCACTGAGGAATGAAAGCAGTGGATAGAACTTGGGTTAGGAGACCTGGGTTCAAATTTTGGCTCTGCCACTAACTAGTGTGACCTTGGGGAAGTTACTTAACCACTCCGAGCTGGTTTCCTTTTCTGTTAAAGGGGTGCATTTGTACTCTGTACTTCTTCCCTAGGACTGTTATGAGAGAAGTGCTCAGCAAACCCTAGTGGGAAGAGAAATGAGGAATTTTAGTGTGAGAGGCTCTGTCCCGAAAGATTTCAAGGATATAGGAAGGAACGCAAGGTCATAGACCTGGACCAGAAAGGAGGGTCTGAGGCCATCTAACTCATGCCCTTCATCGGGAACACAGGTAGTCATTGGGATTTGGGAGTTACTGCCACTGACACATGTAATCCTACATGGTCTTTTTTTTTTTCTTTTTGGAGGGGGAAGGGAAGGCAATTGGGGTTAAGTGACTTGCCCAAGGTCACAAGGTTAGTTTTTATGTTAGGTGTCTGAGGTCGAATTGGAACTCAGATCCTCCTGACTCCAGGTTCAGTGCTCTATTCACTGCACCACCTAGCCGCCCCCATCCTACATGTTTTTGATTTGCTCTAGGGTAACATGCTACAGTGGAAAGATCACTGGATTTAGGGTCTAGATTCCT
>CM053594.1:45960787-45981395 GCA_028646575.1 Pseudocheirus occidentalis
GTGTGACATCTTGATGGATCCCGGAGAGGCCTCCGAGTTGGGGAGGCTTGTTCAGCCCATTTTACAGAGGAGAAAACTAAAGCCAGAGAAGACTTGTCTAAGCATATACAGTGAAACTATTGCAGATCAGGAGTCAGGACCCCGCCAGTAACCCAGGAACGGACATTGCACATAACACGGCATAGAGAGTGGGAGTCAGGAAGACTTTTTACTAGTCCTTTGACCCTGGCCAAAACCTCTCTGAGCCTCAGGCTCCTTGCCTAGAAGACTGCTGCTGACAGCCAGACTCGAAAAGCACTATGCTAGCATTATATCCTTTGAGCCTCCCAACCACCCAGGGAAGTAGGTACTCTTATCCCCATTTTACAGATGAGGAGACTGAGGCTGTCAGTCATTTTTCCCAAGGTCACGCAGCTATCTGGATTTGAACTCGGGTCTTCCCGATTCCAGGCCCAGTACTCAATTCATTCACTGAACCACCTGGCTGCCGTGTCAGAAAGGTGATACCTGGAGAGTCTGCCTCCCAGGTGGTTGGGAAGGTCCAACAGAGAATGAACACTGAACTCTGCAGAAGTTTAACTGTTGGTGTTATTGAACCATCCAGCGGAACATGTTCGTTTTTATTAGTTCTGGGATATCACCACTGTGCCTCATTGCTTCTGTAAGAACCTTGAAGGCTCAGGTCGTCTCTTCCTCATTTTCTTGTCTTAGCAGAGCTCTGCAGCTTAATCATTCCTTTTTTAAAATCTCTATTTTATAGAGGAAAAAAATGGTATCTGGTAAGGGTAGAGCATGGAAGTGACTTGGCCAAGGTCACCCAGCAAGGCAGTAGCAGAGCTGGGGATAGAATCTAGGGCTCCTTGATAATTTCCCAGATTAAATCCAGTTTGACCTGAAACATTAAAAAAAAAGAAATCCACATAACCCTCTCTTCTCAGAAAAAAGACCTACAAGGAAAGCTGACTCCACTTGGCCTCCGGAAAGGCAAGTGGTATTTTTAAGGCCGTTTCTTATTTTTTTTTTTCTGTGCTTCAGTAATCTGGTTTTCTATTCAGAGTTGTTTTGTCAAACTGAAATGTCCCAGGGCATCAGCCCATAACAGGCATGGGTGGCTGAGATCACAGACTTGGAGACCTACCGAGGTGGCCAGGGGCCCCAAACACTAGCCAGGTCCTACCAAGAACATTCTTCTTTTGTCCAGTTCTTAGCAACAATCGGGCTTGATGAGGCCCAGGATTAATAAAACCTCTCTGCCTCTGCCTATTGGGTCAGACCAGTCAAATAAAGTATTCCTTATCCTTGGTCCTGTGAATTAAAAAGTGTAGCTTCATCTATTTGTCAGAACCAGAAGGGACCATAGAACACAGAATGTTCAAAGTTAGAAGGGAGAAGAACCAAAGAAACCATCTGGTGCAACCTTCTCATTTTGCAGATGGGAAAACTGAGTCAGACAAGATAATTGTCCTCAACCACGAAGAAATGAGAACCTCTCTCTCACCAGGGTTGGTGTGATGATTGCAGGAGATAATACATGTAAAGTGCTTTGCATACCTTAACTTAGGACACAGAACTTGGCCTTTGACACTGTGTGACTCTAGGCAAATTATTTGACCTCTCTGATCCTCATTCTTCTCATCTTTAAAGTGGAAATAATATGGTACCTATTCTTATTAGTGACAAAACTGAGTCTTAAAAGGCTCACTGTCTGACTCCCCAGCTTAGGGTTTTTTCTGCTGAACCCATTTTCCAGTTATGTTATGATGTGAAAATTTGGGACATAAAGGTAGAGGGACAGAGTACAGTTTTGAGGACAGACAGGCAGAGGGAGAGATGACACCCAACTCCCACCCTTGCCTCTTCCCTTCCTACCCCCTAGAACAGAGTAGGGGAAGGCTGTGGGGAGGGAGGTAAGGAGGTTGTTTTTTTGATGTGTGTATGTTTGTATGAGAGACAGAGAGAAATGACACGTCAGCTGGGGGCCCCACAGCCCATCCCCTGCCACAAAGCAGAACGAAGGAGAGGGGAAGGAAGAGCTCACATGGCTACCAGGAGGTTGGGGGAGGGATCCCAGAGTGGGGGGCCTGGGTGTCTTCCAGGACCGCCCCTAGGAGATGTGTGGGTGGGCAGAGGGTTGTAAAGCAGGTCTATAAATAGCATGGGGGTGGAAGCCCCCAAAGCAGAAAGCATACCCAAAAAAAAAAAAAAAGGGCTGCCAGTGAGAAAAAACAGGAGACAATGCTCAGTGAACTCAGGTTCATTCATTTGAACCCAGTTCTACGCACTGGCACCTCTGAGGCCCTAACGGCCAAATGGCTGTGTCAGGGATGAAGTGCCCTGTTGTGGAAAGACTTGGCCTCAAGGTCAAGAGACCTGACTTGTAGTTCTGGTTCTGCTATTTGCCTTGCTGTTTGACCTTGGGCAAGTGACGCCCCCTCTCCGAAGTCCCATTTTCCTCATGTGGATTGGAGGCATTGAATTAGGTCTGTTAAGCTTCCTTCCAGTTTCAGCATCCTGTGGCTAAGCTATCCCAGAGTGCAAGAAGAAGCCTGATACACAATGGTTTTGGTTTTGGTTTTGGTTTTTTAACCTTAGAGAGCCCTACTCAAAATCATATGGAGTATAATTGAAGAATCCCTGAACTGGAAGGCAGGAACCTTCATTTGGGAAATAACTTGGTGAGGTGTCCACAGGGAGATAGTGATAGATTTAGAACTAGGATTATCTGACCCTTAAAACACAAAGTGTCAGAGCTGGGAATGTTCTTAGAACACAGAATGTCAGACTTGGTAGGGAGGGACCTTAGAAGGCTGAGAGCTAGGAATGACATCAGAACAGTGAAATGTCAAAGCCAGGGGGAAGTTTTAAATAAAAGGTATCAGAGCTGGGAAGGCCTCTTAGAGATCAGGTTCCCAAGCCCCGAATGTATGGGGGGGGGGTGGCAGCTGAGGCCCAGAGAGAGG
The DNA here is from genome assembly GCA_028646575.1 of Pseudocheirus occidentalis. Lineage (NCBI taxonomy): Eukaryota > Metazoa > Chordata > Mammalia > Diprotodontia > Pseudocheiridae > Pseudocheirus > Pseudocheirus occidentalis. The sequence continues at coordinate 45,963,748 of CM053594.1, forward strand.
AACTGATTTACCCAAGATCATCCATCCTACCTCATGTAAGTGGGTCAGAGGGCAGAGGCCAGCTCTTCTCACTCTTTAGGACCCTTTGTACTACCCCCTGCTACCTTTTGGTCTAGAACCATATTACTTACTTCAGTTGGTCAGTCACTATTTCTTACTGTGCCCAGGTCTATCCTGACCAGACCCTAGTGGGAGAAGTGGAGGAGGTACCTCAGTGTGAAGCACTGTCCCTGCCCTCCCAAAGGACTGAAGGGAACATTAGCTGTGTGGTTGGAAGGGGGATGCTGTAAGATCCCATTTGAGGAAGCCTCTCCTCCTGGGCCTAGATTACCAGAGAGGCCTCTAGGTGGTTGCATCCTGGATTGGTGGGTAGCTAGCAGTATCACAAAATCCTGGATTTGAAGTCAGAAAGGCATTTACAGAGTTTTGGAACCAAGGTCTTTTCATGTTCTTTTGTGACTTGGATCCCTTTGGCTATGAGTCTGGTGAAATATATGGGTGAATGCCTCCAAATAAGGTTTTTAAATGCATGAAATAAAATTCCTACAGTTTTTTCCAAGAAAACCAAATATTTTAAAAATGGTTATTAATATATTTATTTGTAGAAGCCAAAATAAGAGCCCCTGATCTAGTCTATCCCCTTCCCCATTTCATCTTCCATTTTACAGATTAGAAAACTGATGCCCATATTTGGGAAGGGACTTGTAAAAGGTCCCAGGGCCAGAGTCAGATAGGAGGTTCCCCTGCCTCTAACTACACCACACTTTCCCCTGGATCACTCTTTATGGGAAAGGTACTCTGGGGGAACCATAAGGCATTAGAGGAGAATGATCTGTTGGTCTCCTCAGAGGACTTGAAGGCCCCTTCAAAGACTGGATCAGACTTACGGGAAGCAGGCTGGTAGCTGTGGCAGGGGAAGGCCAGGAGCCCACAGAAGCTGGAACTGGAGCCCGGAGGCCTGCAAACACCACGCTGTAGCCTTTCATTGCCCCCTAAGGAGAGGCCTGAGCTGAGGTGTCTCTGTGCACTAACTAGCTCTCACAGGCCCAGGTTGTCAGACATCATCTCAGTTGAAAGAGTGGTGGGCTTGGGAGTCAAGAAGAGCTGGGTCTGCATCCTGGCCCTGACATTGTATAAGTTCAGACAGATCTCCCATCCTTTCTGATTTTCGGACTTTTCTATGAAATGAGGATCTTAGAATCCATGGGAAAAGTGCGTAGAACTCCGTGATGGTTAGAATCCATTAAGTCCATATACAGGAATCACTTTACAAATTTATAAACTCTCAAAGTGAGAGCTTTTTTGCTAAGAGTGGAAAAATCCTGGCCTAGTGTAGGGGTGGGGAACCTGTGGCCCTCTAAGTCTTTGAGTACAGGCCAGATCCAAAAGGTTTCAGTTAAAGGGTAGCATGTGAGGACCTCAAGGGCCACAGGTTTCTCATTCCTGGCCTAGTGGATCCAGGACTGGCCTCGGAGCCCAAAAGATCTGGATTCTAGCTCTGCCCCTCACCCATACTGGCCATGTGTGGGATCTTAGGTAAGTCACTTGTGTAAGTATACTGTGGGTAGCTCCCTTGAGACTACAAGTTACAGAGGTAGGAGTGATTGGCTTTGAGAGATCTTCCTACCCAGTGACATTCCGAGGCCCAGACTCCGTCCCTTTTTCAGGAAACAGACTCCCAGCCAGGGCCCCCTCTTCTAGCTGCTTACAGGAAGAGGGATCCTAGCCCCAGAAGGATAGATTGTTTTCTCTCGTTAGGATTTTTTTCAATTTTTACTGCTGCTAATCTGCTTAATTTTTTTTTCTGCTTAATTTTTAAGGAATCAAAATACCCAGGCAGGTTTTTTTTTCAGGTATCAGGGAGACAGGGAATAAAGGGAGGATGGGAGTCAGGCTAGGTCAGGTCTCATCCCTCCGCTGGGTTTCTACACCAGTTTTCCATTCACCTCCCCACCCCTACCTTCTGCTCAGACCCTTTAGTGACTCTGAGAAGCCCCCAAGGGAGGCCTCTTAGCCTGGAGTTTTGACACTTCTCTCCTTTGCCTCCCCCCAAGTTTGGCCCCAATTTCCCTTTCCAGTCCCGTTGGAAGACCTGGGTTCAGTCTCCTAGCAGTTCAGCTCCTAGGATACTTGCAGCTAAGGACCCTTCCAGCCTGGCGTTTACCATCTCTTTCTTCCTCACTTCTTTACATAACCAAACCTTCTACTTTGCCTACCAGGCCAGTCTCCACAATACCTCCCCATCCCCCATATACCCCCCCACACACATTGTGAGGCAACTGAGGCCCAGAGAGGATTTACCCAATGTCACGTCAAGAAAGTAGATTGAAACAGGTCCTCAAATGAACTCTTTCCCACCAGAATGCCTAAAAGAAACCTTAGAAATCCATAGAATGACAGGCTCTCAGAGCAGGGAAGGGGTCTCCAGTGTCATCTGGTTCAACAAGATTCCCTTCTCTGGTTTCTTTGATCTGCTTGAAGGGTTCCTCCAGTAATGGGGAACCTTCACGAGTTCCAAGGCAGCCCATCCCAAGTTTGGGTAGCTCCCAGCGGTTGGTGGTTTTCTCACACATGGAGCCTAGATGTTTCTCTGTGGTTTCTGTCTGTTTCTCTAGCCTTCTGCTCTTTAGGGCCAAGCAGAACAAGTAGGAGCCTTCTTTTTCATAGCAACCCCTCAGATATTCAGAAACAGTTCCCATCTTCTGTCTGGGCCTTCTCTTCTCAGGCCAGACATCCCTGGTCCCTTTAACCAGACCTCATCAAATGGCATGTTCCCACTATCTTGGTTAGCCTCCTGGATATATTCCACTTATTCTTCTCTCTGTCATTTGTTGCTCAGGATTGGACACGGTTTTCCAGGCCTGGCCACCCCTCACTCCATTGTCAACACTGGGCATTTTACTACTAGCTACCATTGCAGTAACTGTATGATGGCTGTATCTTATGGTCAGACCATTAATTCTCCCTGACCTTTTCCATGGGAACCTTTGCCAGGCCATGCCTTCCTTTCTGGTTGGTTGAATCCAAGTGTAGGATGTTACATGTATGCCTATTAAATGTCATTTTATTTAGAATCAGCCTATCCATTCTAGAGGACAGCCAGGTGTCACAGTGAATAGTGCCAGGCCTAGAATCAGGAGGACCTGAGTTCAAATTCAGACTTTGGCAAATCACTTAACTTTAATGTGCCTCAGTTTCCTGATCTGTGAAATGGGAATGAAACATGGTAGTACCTACCTCTCAGGGTTGTTGTATGGGTCAAAGGAGATATTTGTAAAAGTGCTTAGCACAGTGCCAGTAGGTACCTAATAAATATTTATTACCTTTCCCATTATTGTTGGAAATTAAAATGTTTCAATGGCACATTGCCAAGGTCAGAGCCATAGTAGTGGAGTACCAGAGACTTCCTTCTAAATTAGCATTGACCTATGAATGATTTCTCTGGGTCCTGCCATTCAGCTGGTTCTGAATCTGGGTCACTACTATTGTTGGGTCTGTATCCGGCCATCTTGCCCAGTAGTTGATCCTGAGTTGCAGTGCTTTGTTGAAGACAAGGAATGTTATGGCATTCCTCATTGGTCTAGTAACCCTGTCCAGAAAAAGGATAGTAGATTAGTCTGACATGACCTCTTTTTTTCCTTTTTGGAGGGAAGAAGACAGGGTAATTGGGGGTAAGTGACTTGCCCAAGGTCACACAGTGTGTCAAGTGTCTGAGGCCAGATTTGACTTCAGGTCCTCCTGACTCCAGGGCCGGTGCTCTGTTCACTGCGCCATCCAGCTGCCCCCACGTGACCTATTCTTGATGAAGATATATTGGTTCTCTAGGAGGAATTAAAATCATTGATCACCTTGTTCTCCAGTGGCTCTCTGTGACTGACACTTAGGGGCCATGAGTAAAGGAGAAATGGAGGCCCCTTAGACTCAGCCATAAAAGTTAAGCCCCAGATGAAAAAGATTTCTTTGGGGGCGGCTAGGTGGCCTAGTAAATAGAGTGCCGGCTCTGGAGTCAGGAGCACCTAAGTTCAAATCCATCCTCAGACTCTTAACTCTTACTAGCCGTGTGACCTTGAGCAAGTCACTTAACCCCAATTGCCCTGCCTTCCCCGTTCCCCCCACCTATGCTAAAAGCTAGTCCCATGCCTAAACAACAAGGTCTCACCCAAATTTCCTTCTTTTTCTTCTCTCTCCATCTTGTCTTTCTCTCTGTTTTCTAGATGTTCCCGTTGCCAGTGGCCAATGGAAAATCCAGGTCCACCACGTTGACCAGCACTCAATTTGGAGGCTCAGGTATCATTTTATTTTATTGTTTCATCAGATACTGAAATGTCCTCTGTTCTCCACACCTGCCTCCACCCCTGAAGCCCAGCCCCTTGTTTGGAGTTATTGATGTCTTTATATCTTGTCATTTCCATCCCCTGGTCTCTGGCTGTCTGGTGAACCAGAATCCTGGAACAATTTTATAAGTTGGGATAAAGAGAAATCAGTGAAGAAACAGTGAAAGTAAGGAAGCTTGTGGCTTCCCAATAAAGAAACTAGACCCTCCCTAGGAAATTTCCAGCCAGTTCAGCCTTGGAAAAATGTCTCCCACTTGGCTCCCTGCTAAGCGATCTCCAGGTGTCTTTGCAGGGGCTCTAGGAAAGCTGCTCCTTCAGCGTGGAGGGGATTGACATGGAGGATGGGAAATTGTCCTTGGGACCTGTTTCTCTGCCTGTAGATCAGGGCCTAATGGAGGGAGAAGGCACAAATCAGATCTCAAAGTTCCATCCATATTTGTCCCTATAGGTGTTGTAATAGGTTAAGGACCAAGAAAGGAGGAGGCTGGAGTCCTGTGAAAGAGCTGATTCCTCCCTGCATTGTTTGTATAAGGGGAAGTGGCTATAACATGTGGGCATGGAGGTGGGGAATCTTGAGATCAAAGAAGAGCTAATTCTACAGAGGACAGATAAATTTCAGAAGGAAATAAATACCTAGAACATGGATGGGGATGCATGCAAAATCATGCAGGTAGACTCAGAAATCCAAATGGAGAAGCACCAGATAAGCAGAGAGATGAATGGGCTGGGTAGCATTTCTTTTGGAAGTGGGGAAAAAAGATCTGGGAGTCCAAGTGCACCTTAAGCCTAAAATGAGTCACTGATGAGGTATGTCTGCTTTAAACATGTTTTAAAATAAAACTAACATAACTTAGGTTGAACTAGTAGGAATATAATACACATGAGGGATGTCCTAAGTCCTGGTCAAACCCTACTTGGAATATCATGGTCATGTGTAGGCATCACTCTTTAGGAGATGTTCACAAGCTGGAGCCCATCATAGAGAGACTGAGGCAGAGGACTCATGCATGCTCAGTGTTAAACTGGATGGGATTCCTGCATCAAGTAGGGGGCTTGAGAGAGCAATAAGTGAGGGAGCTTCACTTTCCCCAGTAGTGAGATAAGTGGTTTTAGCTAGCTGGTTCCATGTCCCAAGGACCGTCCAGATTCTAACATCCTGGGTACTAAGGGCCCCCCCAGCTCCGACATCCTGGGTTCTAAGGGCCCTCCCACCTCAGACATTCTGTGTTCTTTGGTCCCTTCCATCCTTGACATCTTATTCTAAGGCCCCTCCCAAATGTGATATTTTGTGTTTTAAGGTCTCACAGATTTGACTTTCTATGTTCTAATTTTCCTTCCAGTTCTGGGTTCTAAGCTTCTGACTGTAATAGAACACAGCTTTGTCCTACCCCTGTAGTCTGTCTGGAAGTCTGAGTTGAGGACCCAGGCTGGGGAGAAGCTGTCTGGCCACATTAAGGAACCGTTAAGTCAGCATGGCCTCGGGAAGGTGCCTTTCAGTCCTGGCACTGTCCCCTAGGGAAGCCCAGCCTACTACAGGGGCCACAGAACACAATGGAGAATGAGGGCTTGAATTCGAATCCCTGTTCTGCTACTTTTCTGCCTATGTAATTTTGGACAAGCTGCTTGCCTCCCTGGGCCTTACTGCCCCCCTTTTCTAAAGCTATGAATTAATAATCTCTCAGATCTTGGTAACTGTATACCATCTCTTTTGCCCACAGCTACCTTGTGGCATAAATGTGGTTATTCCCATTTTAGAGAAAAGAAAACTGATCCTCCAAGGGAGGATGTGACTTATCTAATCTGATTTGATACTGGCACCAAAAACTAGGGGGATTCCTAAGATCCCTTCCATCCCTGAATCTTTTTTCTTCTCTGGGCAAAACCAGAATCCCCCTCCTAGTCTTGACAGGTCTGGTTTCTGAGGTCCTCAGTCCAAAAGTCAGTCAATGAGGACTCATTAATTAAGAAACAGAAGAAGTTCCTACCCTTGAGGAGTTCATATACTAATTGGGAGACAATCTGGAAATCCCTAGGCATGTAGGCTCTATAAAGTGTAAATGGGGGATTGTCTTATCAGGAAAGGCAACAGAAATGGGGGGGGGTGTCCAGGGAATGCCCGCTGGAGGTGGTATTAGAGCCCCATCTTGGCCTGAGACAGTCTGGTGGCTCCAGCCCCGGGTGATCAGAATGATTGAAGATCTTTACCTTTTGCTGGGACTTTGTGGTATTCCTACTTCCTGTTGTATTTGCTCTGTTCCCTGAATTTCACAGGAATGTGTGATGAAGGGTTACAGTGGAAGGCCTCCCTTTGATCAGGACAAGACCTTCGGCTAAGTTTGTAAAAATGCCTCCCTGTGGTCCTGCTCCTCACCAGCTCCCAGAGCCCAATAGTGAACCTCTGCATGCCCCTGATGGGCATATCCCCCAAAGCCCTTTCCTCCCAGCTTGGTCTTTGAGCTCTGGGCAGAGATAAATATTGGAAGGTTTCTTGGCTTTGACGCCTCTTGTAAAACTTTGCAAGAGGTCATAGGATGTCAGATTAGAGCTGGGAGGCACCTGAAGGGTAACCAAGTCCAACTATCTCGTTTTACAGGAGAGGAAACTGAAGCTCAAAAAGGTTTTGTGACTTGTCCAAGTACTGTCAGAGTTGGGATGTGAACCCAAGTCCTCTGTTCTCTTTACTGAAAACAGGAATCCAAAAGCAGGAGCAGCAGGTTGGGTTCTGGGAAGGAAAAGGTAGGGGAATCACAGGCTGTTTCTGCTGCCTGGAGGAAGGGGTTGTTCACTGCCCTGCTTGGTAGCATTCTTTCCCTCTGCTGAGCCTCCTTACTCTGCAGAAGGTGCTAAGCCAACCAGAGAAGTTCCACTGTGCAGAGGGAGGGCAGGGAGCCCTGGGAGCTCCCTCAGAAGCTGCGCAAGAAGGGAGTTTGCAGGGCCATTTGGAGATTAACTGAAGGGAGAAGCATAGCCTTGGAGCTTTCCCTTGGGGTCAAGGCCTTCCAAACCTTGAGCACAGCCTCCAGTCTGAGTCAGTGACTTTAGAAGCTCCTGATGGATGACTCTGGGTGACATTTCCCTATCACCAGGGTAGCAAGGACATAGTTTGTTTAAGGGAGGGAAGCGCACAGTTGAATAGAATGGGAAGGCCCCAAGGCTACCCTAGGAAGGCAGGCACAAATTTTGAGCACAAAATACTGCTTTTCAAAATTTTTTTTATAACTGACCTCACCCAAGACAGACAGACAGACAGACACAGACACAGACACACACACACACACACACACCATCCCTTCCTTCAGTTCGACTGTAATCAAACTATGAAAAGAACTTTTAAGTCTCAGGATCCTAGAATATTTGAATATCAGTGTCTTTCTTAGAATATTGAATGAGAATAATCTTAGAAAATTGGTCTACTCACATTCTGAGCTCTTTAATGCAGGGAGTAAGGGGGGATTAGCAGAAGAGGTAGAAGGCAGGAGCTGAGTTGAGCTTTGGAGAGGCCTGGGGGCAGCTGGCATTTCTCTCCCAGCCCCAGACAGTACCTCTGTTTCTGTCTGGCCTCATGATGACTCTTCTACCTCTATCCCAGGGAATCATGGCCTTTTCTATGACAAGGACCCCTTTGCAGTCAGTCTGGTAAAGCCTCTGGAGGCCTCAGAATCATGTGTGTTGCTAAATCATTCGTGATGCTCAGTTTCCATTAGCTTGTGAGAACAAAGTTTTGAAAAGAACTTTGAAGGAAGGAATAAAAGTAATAGTAACCGCCACAGATGCTTTGAGGTTCCTGGTGACCTCAGTTGATCCTCATGATAATCCTGTAAAGTAGTACTGTAGTAGGAAGTATTATCCCCATTCTACACAAGGGAAGGAAGTGACTTGCCCAAGGTCACATGCTTACTAAGTGACCGGGTTCCAGGTTCGAGGCAGAGTATTCTTTCCGCTGGACCCCTCATGGCAGGAGGGCTCAGAGAAAAGACTTAGCATCTCTGAAGTTCTCAGGACATGGATATAGTCGGGGACTATATCTTACCCATCTCTTTATCTGTCCAGTAGCTTGGCAGTAGATAGACACTCCCATGTTCAGTACTGATCCAGACTGCCCAGGAAGGAAAGCAGCATGTGGCCAGGGTAGGATAACATGGTGGCTTGTGCTTGTTGACATTTTCTGCTGTCTCTGGTCAGGGTTGGGCCAGGCCAGGGGTCACTTGGACACTTCTCTGGGATTAGTCCTAAGAGAACATGAACATCACTACAAAGTAATCACAGGGCATCTTGTAGGCACCATGGAAGCTGCATGGAAAGGGACTTGGGAGAAAGGTTTAACGCTCGCTGTGTGACTGTGACCAAGTCACTTTCTCTGTGAAATGAAAGGGTTGGACTCTATCCCTTCCAGCCCCAGGGTCTAGGGGCGCAGCATCCCCCAACATCTGGGACATCTGGAAAATCTGCGTCAACTGCTTTGGCCCTCCCCTTGTACCAGAGGAGAAGTCTGAATTTTTTCTTTTTCTTTTATGGGGTGTTTCTAGTACCTTACTCTCAAATTTGGGTTGAGATTATGCAATAATATACATGTATTTTGTGCATTTCTGAGTTTTAGAACTTTTTCTGTGTCATCTGCTGGCCTTTGAGTGTCATTTGAGGCTTCCACAAAACTCCCCCCAATTTAATTTCTTATATCAACTCGAAATATATCGCAATGGGCAGTGTTACCATGGAAGGGATAACTGTAATTGGCACCAATGATATTCTTTCAGTTCTGGTGTTAAAGGTTCTAAAGTCATTTCTAGTTCCGATATTCTATGTTCTAAAGGCAAAAGTTGAAATGAAGTCCCACCCTAAACCTTGACATTTTAGCAGGTTGCAGAGATCCTCCTTGGATACTCAAAGGCAGCTTAGAAAGTTCTAATACTCTGCCTTCTAAGGACCCTCCCGACTCTGACATCCCATGTTCTAAGGGCCCTCCCAGACATTCTGGCTTCTAGAACTAAGTACTATCCCATCTGGTACCAGAATTCTTAGAAATACCCTGTGGTGGAGGCAGGACTGACTTTTATTGTTCCTACTACATTCGGGGAGAAGGCCAAAGGGTAAGCCACTTGCCAGGGCCACACAGAGTTCATAACAAAGCTGGGACTGGAGTTGAAATTTCCTGTCTCCTGGTAGAGGGCGTCACCCATTGTGGGCATTGTCTCTTGGGGCACCGTGGGGAGCTCCTCTTCCCCACCCTCCCACTCTGTTCCTGCTACCGAAGTTTGATTCCAGAGATAGGACAAAAAGGAGGATTGAAGCTGTGCATCCCTCCCACCCTCCATCCCAATCTTGGGCCCCTCTCTGAGAAAGCAGCTCCTTCTCTCTAGTGTCCCTCCCTGCCAAGGCCCAGAATTAGGCCCTTCCTCCTGGGGACAGCACCTTATAAAAAGGTATTTTTCTTCTTCCCTCCTCCAACCCTTCTCATTAATCCTGCCCTGGTAAATTGTTGCCCTAGGGAAACCAGCTCCACCCATCCAAAGCCAGAGACAACTCTGGCTTTTTGTGTTCTTACAAGCCAGGCCTCCCACATCTGGGAGCAGCTGGGGCCTGGTGGCTGCTCAGGGTGGGGCTTGCCCTGGGCCCCTGATGTCCCCCTGGGTGAGAATAGGCCTGCCTGTCCTTTGGGGCATGTTCCCCTTGCACTACCCGTGCTTATAGCAGAGCTCAAGGAAGAGAACTGCCTCCTGGGAAACCTGGCTACCCTGGCTTGCTTTGGCCTTACCTGTGCATCCCTCAAGAGGGATGGTGGAAAGGGCTGGGCTAATTATTTCTCTTGGATCATTGATTTCCTCATCCGTAAAATGGAGGCAGTAATGCCTGCTGACCTGATAATTAGGTGACCACCTGCAAGTCAACTCACCTCTCCTTTCCTCAGTTTCCTCATCAGATATTTGGAATATATGGTTGTTGTAAGGGAAAGTAGCGGCTCAGCCTTGTTATAGAAATGTGAGCCATTATTTTTGCCAGACTCACAAATCTGTTAAAATGGCCTTGGGCCTCTTGGGAAACCAGGGCAGGTGTAGGGGAGAATCAGGAAGGGGAATAGACATTTTTTTAAGTGCCTGCTATATGCCAGGCACTCATTTGATCCTCATAACAACTTTGGGAGGTAGGTATTATCATTATTCTCCATTTACAGTTGGGGAAACTGAGGCAAACAGGTTAAGTGACTTGCCCAGGATCACACAGCTAATAAATGTCTAAAGGCAGCACTTGAATTAAGGTCTTAAGACCCAGCTTTCTTAACTACCTTATCTAACTGTCTAAGGGGTGACTCCAGTTCTGTGACAGCTATATTTTATCACACTGGTATTGGTCTCCCAATATAACATTGGGATCTGGGCTCCCTCAGTATCAGTATTAGAGGAGTCTGAAAACCTGTTCCGGGTGTACCCTTGCTAAGATGTGGGGTGGGAGTGTTCTTTTCTCCCTTCTTCCAAGCCTGGCTTGTTCACTGTTGATTTTCTTGGTGGTTCTCTGGTCACCGGGCCTGTTGTTCTCTTGTCCGTACGTCCTCCACTCTGCATCTGTTCATGGAGCTCTTTCCAGGATTTTCAGTCTGCATTTCATTCGTCATCTCTGAGAGCACAGTGGGGGATTCCAATACATTCTTGGACCTAAGTATGTCTAACCCTTCCCCCAATTTATGGGCAGGCTCCTTTTTTTTTTTTTAAAAATATCCTTCCGCCTATCCCTGGACTGTTGGTGTGTGTGTATAGCCTTGTTTGGGTAACAGTTCCTGAGGCTGTGAGTCATGGGCAAGTAGTAGGGCCTGAGGCACTAGGGGTGGCACTTAAGAGTTTTTAGCTCTGCCCTGGTTTCTGGGCCCATTGTTCCAGCAGGATAATGGGATTACTTCCTGAGGCCAAGGCTGTCTCCCAGCCCCCTCTATTAAAAAAAAAAAATCCACCCTTAACAACTTGGCTTTTTCTCCCAAGTATCACATTGTCCCATCAGATGCCAGGAGTGTGAGTCGGTGCTGGTCAGACCCAGAACCACTGTGGGAATAGTAAGCTCAGAGGAGCAAGGCGGGAAGAGTTCTTCCCAAGAAGAAGTTAGGTTGGCAGGGCCAGGGGACTTACAGCCCTCATCTTCCCCCACCCTCCAAGTGGGCAGGTGCCGTGGAGATGATGGCTGGATCCTCCTGCCAGAGGGAGCAGCCACAGCCCATCCTAGCTGGTAAGCCCAGCACTCTGTGCTCTGGTCCTGAGAGGGAATGGGGACTGGGGGATAGCATGGGAGGGGGTGAGGAGAGGAGTGGGAGTGTCTGGCAGGTGTTTTTCTCTGCTGATGCCAGCTTAGTGCTCTGCTGTGTGCCCAGTGGGCCGCAAGGCATGTAGTTTTATGTTGTTGCTTCCTTCTGCTGCTTTTTACTTGTATAGTCTGGGGGGAATTACTATCCCTCTGAAAGCCTCAGTTTCCTCATCTGTAAAATTAGAGGTATTTGCTAGATGGCCCCTGAGGTCTTTTCCAACTTTAGATCTAGGACCCTGCAAAGAGTGGGGAGGATGTCTGTATGAGGCCAGCTGTGCTTTCTCACCAGGTCCTTCTGTGGACAATGATTTGTGTGTGAGTTGTCTGGCCCTTTTGGGGGCTCCCACATGCTATGGTGATAGGAAGAGTAATGTACTCATTCATGTGTTCATTCAGATAAGCCAAATGTTATTAAGTGAGGGAGACAGAGAAGTGAAAAGGATTATGTACCTGCCCTTGGAGAGCTTCCAATCTAGTCAGAGATAAGGTGTGTAGAGGAGCAAGTCAGATGAAAAGCCTCTGGGGATAGAGGAGGGAGAGATTGTTTCTGGCTGAGGAGGGCAGGGGAAACAGCATTGCTGCTGACTGAACCTCCATGGCTGGCCCAATTCCACTGGGTAGGCCTGATGCAGTAGGAGGGACCCAGCTCTCTGTCCTGGCTGGGGCACTTACTGCCTGTAGAACCTTCCATGAGTCCCCTTGCAGCCTGGTTTCTCCTAATGTGTTAACCTTAAAGCTGCCCGTAGACTTGTGTCGTGGTTTTGAAGCTTGGAGAACAGAGGCCCAGGGTAGGAAAGTGTCCTGCCAGATTCTTACAGCTAGTAAGGGGCAGGACTGGATTTGGGACCCAGAACTTCTGACTACAAAGTCAGCAAGCACATTTTCCTGCATGTCACCAAGTCAGGGAGGGGAGGGCGGGGTGGCACATTCAATGGAGAGGGAGCAGCATCGAAGGAAAGTCTGGGGCCATGGCAAAGAATGAGACAATGACCATGGTAAGACATTTGGTTTGAATGAATTTGGTTGCAATCTGTAGGTAGGGAGTGGTATGATAGGATGGAGAAGTATGTTTCCACAGATGGAATTGTCTGTCTGTCTGGAAAAGGCTTTGACAAAGCAAGGCACTGGGAACTTAGCAGAGTTTGGAGATCCCAGTTGAGTTTGGAGAATCTGAATTCTGATAGGGCCTTGGCTTGTGGAATATGATCAAGTGTAGGCAGGTAGGGAAGAGGGATGGAGGCATTCTAGGGCACTATCCAAGTGAGGAGACAGCTGGAGATGAATGGAGATGTCCTTAGGATGAGAGCAAAAAGCTTGAGGATGGAGAAGCAGGTGACCAGTTAGTAGGTTGGTGAAAAGTACAAATCCCTGGTGCTAAAATGCAATCGTAGCCAGGGGGAAAAGGCTTCACTTCCAGTCTGATGTCTTTTCTAAGAAGAATGCCCAGTCATCTGTTGTTTCACACACTGTCTTCTTGCTTCAGGCCCTGGCAGGTCCTTTAACTGCTAGTGGAAAGAACCGTGGATTTGAAGATACAGTCAAAGCTTAAATACTGGTTCTGCTCCCTGCTTCATAGGTGGCTTTGGACAGGTCACTTCCCCTCCCTGGGTCTTCATTTCCCCTATTGTAAAATGAAGGGATTGGCTTGGGTACTTTAGCTCTTCTTTTCTGTTGTCTTCAGAACTGGTAGCTCTGGGTGGGAAAGTTGCAGAGAGGTAGGTTTTGGCCAGATACATGGTTGTGTAGCACATAGGGTATATTTTATATATATTCCTAATAATGAGTTGTCCAAAGTGTCATGGGATTACTTTGGTGGTTGCCCATCACTGGATGTCTTCAAGCAGAGAGCCAATGTTACCCTTAGTCAAAGGATGTGTTCCAGAGAGGCGTCCTGATTAGGTATGTTCCTTTGAGGTCCTTAACCAACAGAGATTCAGTGATGCCATGAATCCCCCTCTACCTCCCAGCAAGACCTAGAGCAGAGCAGCAGGATCAAGGTCACTGACATTCTTCCCTGGGAAGAGTCACCCGTACTATAGGAAGTGCCCCTGGATCTTTCACCTCAGTTGTTCCAGGGGTCCTTTCTCCAATGCTTCTCTTTCCTGGGGACTGCCTTTCCCAGTTCACTGCAGCTTGCCCTGCTGAGCTGTGTACCTGTACCTTACCTGCTGGAGAAGTTGGCACACAGGAGGAACTGGAGTCCTAAAGATCTGACATCCTCCTATTAACTTGCCGTCTTGTTGTGCTTGGTCTTGTGTGGCTCAAAGTGAATTTCATTCTTTTGGCTTAATTCTATAAAATATCTCTTTGGCTATTTGGCGTAGCACTAAGACTGGAGAGTACTTGCTGTCTTTGCCTTAATTGAATATAGGGACTTTATAAAGAAGAGGAAAGATAATTTGAAAAGTGATTGTATAAGCAGAAAAGATGGTGGTAGGGACAGCATGTTCACTCTAGATCTTCTCCACGGTCAGAGCAGATAAAGCCAGAGGGGAGACCAAAGGGCAGTAGATGACAACCAGATGGTGTTTCCCCAATTCAGGATCTCTCTTAGGAAGCCATTTCCAAAGGAGGGTGGTTACTATATGGTGTTGGAGGTGAGGAGAACAAGGATTCTCAAAGCTAGAGATTTGTGTGGGTCATCAGAGTGTTCCTTGATGTCACTGAGGCAGGTGAGTGGGGGAAGGGGGGTTAGTGAAGACAAGAACTGTGAGTCATATACTGTCCCCTTAGAGACCTCAGGCCCATCTTAGCTGTTAAGGCCCTCCACAGTCTACTTCAGAACTCAAATAACACTTGAAGATCCTCCAGGCCTCTCCCCTCTTTTACAGATGGAAAAATAGAGGTCCAGGGAATGGAAGCAGTTTTGCTCAAATGTATGTCCATGACCCATTCACTTGACTTCTTGTGTGGTCCTGATAGCAGCCCTGGAAGGCAGGGTCATTATTATTACCTTTTTCCAGATGGTGAAAGTGAGACCCAGGGAGAAGCAGTGACCTGCCCAAGGCAACATGGCTGCATTCCTGCTAGAATCCAGGACTCCCGACTCCCAAGTCAGGATTCTTTCTTACTATACCCAGGCTGTCCCCTGGAGCTTACTGATTCTGCCTGAGAGCTGGGGTGGGGCTTGAAGCCTGGGGAGGAGAGCTGGGAACCTTTGTTTAAGAAAGACATTGGGGTGGGAGCACCAGAGAGAGAGAAAGAGAGAGAGCAAATGGAACTCCCTTTGAAGTTTGTTCCCAACTCCCATCTGGGCTGGGCTGGGCTTTGATGTGGAGGATGGGGGTTGGGGTGAGGGTCTTCAGAGCTAAAGCACAGAGCTCTCTGCTTAATTAATAATAAAGAAGAAAGGAGGGGATTCCCCGGTGAGGTTAAAGCCTCCCAGTGGGGGCTGGGAAAGAGGCTCACCTCAAGCCTTTTGTTGTCTCCTTCCATCCAGCTTTGGATGCTCTGAATGTCAGCTCTTTGGGACCTTAAAATCATGCATGTTGGAGCTGGGCAGGACCTCAGGGCCTGTGGTGTTGGTTCTGCAAGGGCTCTTAGAATCTAGAATGTTAGAGCTGGGGAGTACTTTAGAACCTAGAATATCAGAACTAGGAAGGCCTTTAGAACCTTACAGTGTTGTAATGAAAATGCTTTGACCACTTGAAAGGGGTCATGTACATGTTAGTTATGACCACTCCAGCCTACAGTGACCTGTCTCTTGTATCTCACTTAGTGCCTGACAAAAGGTGGGACATGTTGTAGGCATTCAGTAAGTAAGAACTTACAGGCTGATTGAAGGGCTCTTTCTGGGCCTGGCTTTGTTCATCCAAATGGTCAGTGGGCTTTTTGAACTTTCTCCTCTTGACCCCTTCAGTGCTACTGTGGGTTTAAGAAGCACTGAAAATGGGGCTAAGAATGCCCACTATGGTGCATGCGTGTCATGAGGTGATGCCCAGAGGAAGGTATGGCTGGTTTGGGGGGCTGCACTTATTTGCTCTTCTCCCGTCCGCTTTTCACCACCTAGCAAGTTGGGGTGTGTGGTGTGGGACAGACAGAGGGTCCAATATTAGAACTCTGTATCAGGCTTTTCTTCGGGAGTGGGGAACAAAGTTATCCTCTGCTATGGACATCATGATTTCTGCCTCCCTAAGTCCCCATTTGTGCAGGGAGTTGTGGGGCCCTGGAGAACAGGTTGGGTGACTGAGCTCTACTCACTTCAGTATCACTGGGGGAGCTGGGAGACCAGTTAGGCCCTCCTCCATCACTTGCAGGGCCCCTTCTTCCCATTTTAAGTAAAGATTTTACATAATCAATGGCTTTCCCAAATCCAGAAGTGCTTGGCAGTCTCAGAAATAGGTCACATCTGTCCTTTACAAGCTGCTTGATGGCCAAATAATGAGAATTCAACAACCCCTTCCCATCAGGGCTGACTGCTTAGGCCAGTCTGAGGGAAGAGTGAGAGGCCTGTATGTGTCTGAGGGCACTTCTTGGGTCTTGGCCACTCACATACTTCTCCAAAGAAGAACTGAGCCATGTCAGAGGTGCTGGTGGGAGACAAGGGGGAAGGTTTATAGTTTTCAAGATGGACAAGTCTGTATGCTGGTTCAGTCTAAGAATATGGCATGTGAGGCCCTTTTTATTAGATTGGGTCAACTTCCTAGTTGGAATTTGGAGGACAAGAAGTATCCTCTCAAAGCTTAAAACAACAGGCTCAAAGGATTTAGAGCTGGCTAGGGCCTTATAAAAAGTTTGCCAAGGGGAAAACTAAAGTTCATTGAGAGCCAGTGAGTTAGCCAACATTTCATAGCAAGTGAGTAGCAGGGCCTTGATTTGGGACCCAGGGTTCTTCCTACTACTTTACCCTGGAACTCCAAGAATCTCTCAAAGAATTACCTCCCCTCTCTGGTTCAGAATGTTCTTATCTGTAAAATGGGGGTGTCAGATTCTATGATGTTTCTTTCCATCTCTAACATTCTATGAATCTCTCAAACTAGCCTCCTCAAAACCTCAGGAAGGACCCTGGAAACTAAATAAATCCTGTGATGTAATGGAATGCGGTGGAAAGAGCTTTGGATCTGTAGTCAAGTGAATGATTTCAGTCGTGTTTGACCTCATTTGGGGTTTTCTTGGCAGAGATACAGGAGCAGTTTGCCATTTCCTTCCCCAGCTCATTTTACATATGAGGAAACTGAAAGGCAACCAGGGTGAAGTGACTTGCCCAGGGTCACCCAACTAGTATTTGAACTCAGGAAGGTGAGTCTTCCTGATTCCAGGCCCAGTGCTCTACCCACTTCACCATCTTGCTGCCCTTTGGAATCAGGCCTTGGTTCAAAACCCAACTCCACAAACTATATGACCTTGAGGCAGTCATCTCTCCCTCCTCTCTTGGCCTTCCTTCCTTCCCCTGTATAATCAGCCCTTCTTCGTCCCTTCTAGATCTTGACACCCCATCCCGGGAGATATCTTAGTGACATCTAGCCAGCCCTCCAGCTTCCTTCAAGCAGTCAGGGATCAAAATAGTAGATGGTGTTTTTCTTCAAAGCAGAGGATAAAACTCATGCGTGCCCCTCCCCCAGCCCCTCGTTTCTGCTCCCTTCTCACCCCAATACGCTCTATCTCCGCTGCTTCGATTGTGATGACTCTCAATAGGCTAGAGGGAAGCACTGCCCTGTTCCCTCGGCCCCTTGAAGGCTCAGCTGCAGCCTCAGGAAGTTGTTCAGGAAAACTGCCCCCACCCACCCACCCAAACCTTGTGGGGACACAGGACAAGGTTGGCTGTCTTAGATGATTTTTCCTGGGGAACTGACTCACCCTCTCTGTCTCAGCCTCTTGTGTTTGGCCTCTTATGGGTGACAGCACCAATCCCTTGTTTACCTCTCTCTTATGCCCACCCCCACCCCTCATCGTCCCCCTCTGCCTTCCACCCTCCCCTCCCTTCCCAACAAGGCCGAGAGCTGTTTTTTCCTTTCCCTTGGAGGAAGTATATAATACCAAGATGAATTGTTGGGAATAATGAGACCATCTGATGGTGTGGAAATCCCCCTG
>CM053594.1:45981895-46031882 GCA_028646575.1 Pseudocheirus occidentalis
GGAGTCAGTATTACTTTAGAAACAATAAATGGCTGAAAACTGAGACTGGAGCAGCTGCTGTTATTGTTTCCAAACTCTTTCTCAACCATGATTTCATTGATTCTTCTCTTATAATAATACTATGAGGGAGGTGAGGCTTTTTAGACCTATTTTACAGCTAGACAGACTGAGGCACCGAAACTGTATGGGACTTGTTCAAGCACGGGTGGCCAGCCTAGGCCTGGAACCCAAGTTACCTGCCTCCCTGGACAAGGTCGTTCTCCGCCATGCACTCAGCACTGATGGGATCAGTGGGCCCAGGCGTGGGCCAGTGCCCCACCCTCTCCCTCGTGCTGTGGCCTCCCCACCCTCCTGGGCCATGGGCCCCAGGCCACCTTGCCTCACCAGGCTGGGGTGGGGCAGGATGGCTGCATCCCAGAACAAAGCGGCTCATTCTCCAGGGGAGTGGGCTGGAGGCGGCTCTCCTCCTTCTCCTGGATTACTCAGAGGCAGCAAGGTACCCTGGAAAGGGCATGAAGCTGAGGCCCAGAGAGGGGGGTAGCGGTAACCCATAGTGACATAGGTAGAAAGGCATTGGCCACCTTAAAACTTGACTCCTCTGCTTCCCCCTTCCCCCCCCACTTCATCTTCCTATCCTGTATTCTCCACTGAGCCAAGCATGACCACAAGCCAGGCTACGTGGTGCAGAGAAGTGAGCTTTGCATCTGGAGTTGGGCAACCTGCTTTGGAATCCTGCTTTGGCTACATATACACTCTGGGGGAGTCCCTTCCCTTCTTGAGGACTTCCCTTCCTCATCTGTAAAAAAGAGGGGCTAGGACTAGGTGATCTCCAGAATCCTTCCAGTTGTGAATCCTTTAATCTTTGCCTTGCTTGAACCACCAGCCTTATGGCCTCCTGAGTGACCTCAGCTCCCATTCCTGCCCAAGTGACCTGACAGGGCAGGAAACTCATGTCCTGCTGATTAGTGAAGGGTCTGATCTCCAAGCTAGGGCTGAGGGCTAATACCCAGAAAAGAAACCCCCACCAAGTTTTTCCCACTTGAGCCCAAGAACTGTTCCTCCTGGAAAAAGGCAAATGAGGCTTCTCATATTCCTGAGCAATGAGTATTGTGACTATGCAGGGAGAGGCCTCAGAACATAAAACATAGAATGTTAGAACTAGGAAGGAACCTTAGAATCAGTCAATAAACATTAAGTGCCTACTAAGTGCTGAGGCTACAAAAAGAGGCAAAAGATAGCCCCTACCCTCAAGGAGCTTACAGTTTAACAGGGGAGACAACATGCAAACAAATCTATACAAAGCACACTATGGACAGCATAAACAGGAAATAATTAAGGGGGGGGCTGAAGAATGGATCGTCATGGGGAGAGACTTGAGCCAGGCAGACCCACCTGCAGGCTATTGCAATGACCCAGACTTGAGGTGATGAGGCCCTGTACCAGAGGGGTGGCAGAGTCAGAGGAGAGAAGGGGGCATGTTGGAAAGACATTACAAAGATGAACTGACAGAACATTGGAACTAGGGGACCTTTAGGATGTAGAAAGTTAGAACGGGCCAGGACCTTAGAACATAGAATTTTTAAAGACCTAACTAATAATCAACGAGAGAGAAGGCTAAAATTCAGCAAGGCTGAGTGACTGGCTCACAGTCACGTTAAGTGATGGGTGTTTTGGAAAGAATTCTGGAGTCTGAACATGTAGGTTCAAATCCCTGCTGTGCTAGTGACCAGCTTTGGGTTCATTCATCACTTACCTGCCTGGGCCTTGTGGCCTTGTTTCTAAAGGAGAGCATTTCAGTTGCTTTAAAGTCTAAGCTTTACCCCTGGCATCTGTAAAGATTTATCAGTTGGGGCCATTCCCTTGACTATTAGGTCACAGGGTGTGAAGACTGACCTGGCTCTGCTTTTGCTTTTCCTCTTCGAGGCTCATCCTTCACTAAAATCTCCTTGCGTTCCTTCTCCTCGTTTGTTCCTGATCACATCGTGATATTCTAGGCTCGGATATTTATCAGCCACCGTTTTGTTCACCATTTGGCAGTTGGTGGGCATTTAGGTTGCTAGTTTGTCATCATTACAAAAATTCCCAGCATCTTTTTTGAAGAAGTCATGACGTCATTGGTGTAGATACAGAGCATGCTGCTACAGATCTTTGAACAGTCTTTATCCCTTCTCTGACTGGAGTAAATTGCCAATAATAACGTGATTTGGGGAAGAGCTGCTCATTATTTTTATAACGTGTGTGTGTGCTAGCTGGGGTCTCCCCCTCCCCCTCATATGTCTGTGTGTGATAGCAGAGGGCTCCCCCTTCTTATATGTGTAGGTGCTGTCAGGGATCTCCCCCTGACCCCTTATATATGTGTGTGATAGCAGAGGGCTCGCTCCTGCTAGCAGGGGCTTTGCCCTGGCAGTGCCCTGGGAGTTCAGGTTTTCCCGAAGCACTGTCTACATTGGAGTTTCATTCTTTTTCTTCCTGCTGCTGTGGTTCATGTGAAGTGGTCCTCAGAATTGTTTTAGTTGGTGCTTCTTTAGTTACTAGGGAAGTTGAACATTTTTCAGATCTTCCATTTGTAGATCTTTTTATAAACTATATTCCTTTATTTCTTTTATTGAAAGAATATTTTCTTTTTAGAAGATTACTGATGACTTTTTTCAGTTTTTACGTTGATGTCGAGTGCAAGGCTCTCATCCCCACCCCAAGAGAAACACAAAAGTCTGTTTGAGAAGGCAAGTAGTTACCTTGGCCATGGAATTGTGGCCTCCCTTGGTTCCTGAGGACCAGAGACGGGCCCCACCCCCAGGCCCCTTTTCCTTTTTATTTTGTTTGTATTGTGTAGAATCTTTTCCCTTTTTTTGTAATCTAGATTTTTTAATCCATCAGCATTGTTTTCTTTTTTTTTTTTTTTTCAACCTTGTTTTCTGTTATTTCTTGTTTAGGATCGTAGATTGAGCCAGACTTGGAAAGGATTTCAGAACATAGATTATTAGGACCAACTAGGATCTTAGAATACATACTGTCAGAACGAGGAATTATGTTAGAGCACAGAAAATCATGGATGGTGGAGCTCTGAGGACCCTCAAAACACAGGATGTCAGAGCTGGGAGGGCCCTTAGAACACAGGACATCAGAGCTTGGAGGGCCCTTAGAAAGCAGAATGATGACAAAGTGAGGGATCGGTTTTATAGAGCACATTGCCAGGGAACCAAATCCTACAATGCACCTGAGTTTTGTCATGTCTTGGGCCATCTATGAACAGTGGTATAGAAGTTCAAAGTAAGGAAGTTCCTGACTGGGGGAAGGGAAAGATGATATTTATAGCCAGGCACCATAATCATCGTGTTCCCGTGGAATGTCAGGTTGCTGGGTGTTCTGAGGGCCTTCTCAGGAGCTGGCACAGCCACCTGGCTGAGGTCCTCAGGCTGGGCCTCACCCACCCAGTCACCCTCTGACCTGGTGCAGGACACAGGAGCCTTTTGTCCACGGCCTGGTTTCCTCACCTCGCTCATGGAGGCGAGCCTGTCAGCCCACAGCCAGGGGATGCCACACGGGTGACGCAACGAGCCAGCCAGAGCCAAGGACAACAGCAGAGGGAAGCATTATTTGTGTCGGTGCTTGTTGATGACCTTCTTTGCTGGCCTCT
This sequence comes from Pseudocheirus occidentalis, assembly GCA_028646575.1. Lineage (NCBI taxonomy): Eukaryota > Metazoa > Chordata > Mammalia > Diprotodontia > Pseudocheiridae > Pseudocheirus > Pseudocheirus occidentalis. The sequence continues at coordinate 45,985,533 of CM053594.1, forward strand.
GTCCCCGTGCCCCAGATCATATGCAGGGGGTGGGGGTGGGGGCGGGGGCGGGGGCCTCTGGCCTCCCTTTAGTGGACCCAGGCTGGAGGGAGATAGTCCTGGGGGCTGGAGATACGAGCTTCTCACTCAAGCACTCTTCAGGTAGTGCCACGGATAGGAAACTGATAGGGTACAGAGGGTACTGTGGCCATAGACTCCAGATTTTAGGCTAGAACACAGCATGTTGATGAGCAGATCCAGTTTCTAAGATTATGGAATGGAACCGTTAGCTAACCGAGGCAGTGCGGTATGCCAGCTAGAACATTGGACTGAGGGCTAGGAGATCTGAGTATGCCAGTGCCCCAGCGTGACCTTAGCCTTTGTTTACCTTCCTGTAATGTCGGAGGATCAGACTAAATGATCTCTAAGGGCCCTGACCTGTGTCCTAAGGGTCTTCTCAGCCCCAGCCTCCTGGGTTCTCAGGGTCCTCCCAGCTCTGACATCCCAGGTTCTCAGGACCCTCCCAGCTCTGACATCCTGTACTCTAGGTCTCTCTTAACATTGACCCTCCCTGGACTAAAGTCTTGTCTGGAGGTAACAAGCTGTGGTCCTGTGACTGTCACTGGCACTTCCTTGCTAGGTCCTGCTTTGTGGCCTGGAGTATTCTGTTTCTTTCCTGTATTCTGTTTTCTCCGTCTGTGTAATGGGCGCAATGGTTAGCAGTACACCTGAGATACCTGCAGTGTGTCTAGCCACTCTGTAGCTTCCAGAGAGCTGGAGTCTCTCACCACAGCCTGTCGAGGAAGCCAGGCCAGGTGTCACTCCTGTTTTGCAGGTGGGATTATTGCCGCATCTCCCCAATTAGGGGTGGGTGGTGTCTGGCTCAAATGAGATGAACATAAAAATACTTTGAATAGCACAGGGCATGTTGAAAGTGTGAGCTGGCGTTTGCTGCACAATGGGTTAATTTAGAACTGGGCCAGGGCTAAGACAGCAGGGTTGTACTGAGACTCCAGTGGGGACCCTACACAGTTCAGCCTAGGGTGGGGCAGTAGGGGCACAACTCTGTTCTTTTTCCTGTGTGTCCTTGGGTCAGGTCCCTCTCTTCTCTGGGTGAAGCTACAAATAGAGAATTATTAACATCCTCTAGCTCTTAACTCAGCCCCAAATACCAAAGCAACCCCCCAGCTCAGCCCCCTGATTTCCCTTTTGCTGATCTCCATATACTGGAAGGCACCATACAGCTGAGGTGATCTGGCCTCCATCCCCTGCACAGGCCAATCATTCTGCTGCCCCTAGGGAGACCAGTGGCCTTCTGGCTCGGGGCAGAGCCTTCTCCTTCCTCATCCCTGCCCCAGCTCTAGTGCTAGTGCCTCTGGGAAGCCTGCTCTGGCCAGCCCTTTGGACTCCTTTGACCCAGTGCATGCAGCCCAGCCTGAATCTGTCCTAGCCACACTGGCCTAGGGTTATGTGTTTCCTCCAGCTAGAGCAAGGCTTCTTAATCTGGGGTCCACACCCTCCCAAGAGGTCTATAGCAAGATTTCAGGGATTCTCTGAATTTAGCTGGTGGAAAAAAATTACAGCTTTATTTTTATTAATTTCTCACTGAAATTAAGTATTTTATTTTCTTCAGTCATCTCTGACTCGAATTCTGAGAAGGGGTCCATAGACTTGAGCAGACTGGCAGAGACATCCAAGACACCAAGGAAGTGAAGAAGCACAGAGATAGACCCTGGACTCCCCGAAGGCAGACCTCTGCTAGGCTCTGGGCTTGCTCGTTTACCAAGATTTGCCGTTAACTGACAGGGGAAGCAGACTTGGGAGAAACAAATGTTTAAATGTGTGCTTGTAGAAGGGGGTAGGGGGGGTGTCATAGTGTGGCCACTCGGCCTGCCCTTTCTTCTCTGAGCTGGCCAGTCCCTCCAAAGCCAGTAGGCAGAATATTAGCTGTGATGCCTCTTGGCCCAAACACGGGGACTTCTCCCTCTAGAGTCCTGGATCCTCTTGGAGAGAAAGGGACCTTCCTGGGCCACAGGCTCCAGGGCAAGTCCTCTTTCTGTCATCTTTGAGGGCTTGTCTGTTCTCCTCTGGTCACTTCTGGCAGTGTGGAGATCACTGGCTGTCACCTTGCTGCCTTTGTTTGGACACTTGACCCCTGGTGTGTAAGGTCTGAGGTCATTGTCTGTTCTCTGTGGGGTGCGGTGTCCTTGCTTTCTCTTCCCTGAGCTGTTCAGCAGAGACTCTAGTTTCTTACAACATTGACCCCAGGGCTGGACATATAGGGTAGGTTTGGGAGGACATTCCAAATCTGCTCAAGTTCTATAGGTTTAGTGGGGTGTTCTCCAGAGTCCGGAAAGAGAGGTGTATATTAAAATCCTTCAATTTCAGGGAGAGTTGGATGTGGGGCTGGACTGAGAAAGCTGTCTGTGTCTGGTGGGGCTCAGAAGCTAATATTCAGGGGAAAGAGCCCTAGATTTGGATTTGAGACCCACTTATCTTTGCTACTTTCTGGGTGACCTCAGACAAGTCACTTGCCTCTGATCCTCAGTTTCTTTATCTGTAAAGTGTGGGGTTTGGACTGGATCAGCTCTAAATCCTCTGATCCTAAAGTGTTTAATTACAAATCCCCCTTGATGTTATTGGAGGGGTGGGCAGCCTTGGTGATCAGAGCGGCTCAGAGCAGCAAATCGGCTTATTTGCTGTTTGTCAGGAAGCTTCCAGTGGGATCTGGGCAAGCCCCTGTCTGTGTGTCACCCAGGAATCTGTAGGAAATGTTGGGGGTGAGTGTTCCTGGAGGAGGGCATTCAGTGCCTTGGACAAAGTGAGTCCTTCTCAGCTTTTCCTGTTCTTATATGGAAGGAGCTGAGTAAGAGGGACTGGCCGGGTTTTCCCAGTTTCCTTTCTCTCCCAGAAAGAATCAAAGCTGTGAAGGGCCTTAAACCATACATCTAGAAGAACTCAATCTACAACACCTACTGTGTGTGTTATGGGCCCTGGGCATACAGAGACAAAAAAAAAATGAAACACCCTGCCCTCAAGGGGTTGACATTCTATTGGGAAAATGGGAATATATTGCAAAATAAATATCAGCTAAGTTTGTGAAAGGAGAGGCACTAGCAGGTGGGGAGGGGAAATCAGGGAAAGCATCTTGAAGGAGCAGTTGGGCTGGGCTTTATAGGAAATAGGAGTGAGGAGGGAAGGCATCCTAGGCGTGGACAAAGGCTCTGAGGTGGGTGTCATGTATGGGAAACAACAGTAAGCCTAGTGTGGCTGAGGGGGAGGGAGTAATGTCTAATAAATCAAGCTGGAAAGGTTGATTGAGGCCAGGTTGTGAAGGGTTTTAAATGCTAAATGGAAGAATTTGGATTCAATCCTAGAAGTAGTAGGGAGCCATTGACGTTAATACAGGAGAGGAGTGACAATATCAGACCTGTGATTTAAGAAAATCATTTTGGCAGATGTGCCAGAGAATGGATAAGGGAAGAAGAGAGATTTAGGCCAGATCCATTAGGAAGCTAGTAGGAAGTGATGAGAGGTTAATTTAGTGCAGTTACCTTGTGAGTAGAGGGAAGGGAACAGATGCCGGTCTTAGAACGTAGGATGTCATCACTCGGAGGGATCATAGAAAACAGAACAAGATAAAGTGTCTGAAATATAAGAGCATTTAGAGCAGTGGTTCTCAACCTTCCTTAATACCACGACCCTTTAATACTCGCATGTGGGTGGACCTGCCTGGAGACAGAGCATGTCTCGGTTCCTAAGACCATCAGAAAGGGAATATGTGTTTTCCGGTGGCCTTAGGTGACTGCTATGAAAGGGCTGCTTGACTCCCAAAGGGGTCGCGACCCACCGGTTGAGGGTTTGTTGATGTAGAGGCTAGGCTGTCAGGAACTTTAGTATCTAAAATGTTAGCAGTAGGGGCTCTAGAACATAGAATGCCAGTAAAACTGTTTCTAATCCAGTTCTTTTAAAGAGGAGACACAGGGTCCCTGTGCAGCTGCTTGATTAATGAGTGGGTACATTTGGGGCTACTGGGAGCAATTTGGCCAGTTGGGTAGATGTTGGCTGAAGGACCATTCTCAGACAGGGCTTCAAGGATCAGATGCTGAAGCCAGCCCAGCCAGCGCACGTTTGGCTGGTCAGAGCAGGGTGGCATCTACCAGGCTCACAGCCAGGCCAAAGTGGACCTTGATGTTGGCAGGCAAGGCGTTTGCTCATCTGGCATCTAGGAAATCTTGAAAAGAAAAATTGATTGCTCCATAAACATTTTTCTTTCCTGTTGTCTCCTCACCTCTTTTTCCTTCTCTTTCTTGTCCTCTCCCCCAAGTTAGAAGTCATCGAGCTTAGATACCAGGGACTCCTGGGCCCCTGTCACTCCACCACAGGGAGAACCCAGTAGACATCATGGCCAACCTGATGAGGTGAGAAGCCTCTAAAGTAGTCCCCAGACTGAGCTAGACCCATTCTTTGTACTGAGTCTGGGCTGGGCTGTGCCAATCCAAGGATTATCATATATCAGCTCTCTTTAGTGCTGGCATTTTAAAAAAAGAGAGTAAGAAAAAATTCCACTCTGACAGCTACATCTTATTCTATTAGTACATTTTAATTAGAACATGAGCAAGAAACGCATTATGAATATTCATGACCTGAGTTATTAAAATGCATAATTAATCTGTGGGGGTTTTGATTTTAATAACTGTATTAATGGGAGTGGGGGGAGGAAGTCCCTATTTTTGTACCATCTGAATAGGGAGGGAGGCCTGCAGGGTTTGGGAAAGGGTTCCTTTTTTTTTTTTCTCTCCTTAAAATGCAAGTTGGGTCTTAGCCTCCCAGGACTATGGTTCAAGCAGACAGCACCTGCGGCAGGTGTGGGAGATGAGGGCCAGTCAGCCATCTTGCCCGGGCTGACAGCTAGCTTCCAGCAGACAGCCTGGGGGGCTCTAGCTCTGATCTTGGGGCCTTGGCCTAAGTCAGTAACAAGGTTGCTGCCCCATTTCCTCTCTCAGAGGAGAGAATGGAGAAGGGGCTGAAGGAAGCAGGTTAGATCCAGGGAGCCAGAGCCTGGGGTAGAGGGGGTTGGCACCAAAGGGTTGGGAAACCAGAGGTCAGAGAATGGAAGAAAGACACAGAATCTGAGAGCCTGTTCAGAAACCAGAGGTTTCACCCAGGGGCCAAGGGAGTTAAAGGGCCAGCACCAGTGAGGAAAGGCAAGCAGGAGAGAGGCTCATGCTGCTGAAGTCCAGGGGTGCAGAGCTGGGAACAGAGGCTTTTGTCTTCTGCCTCTGATGGGTATTTGCTGGGTTTCTGAGGATGAATTGCTTTAGAAAACGCATAAGCAAAGCAAAAGTTGATTGTGGGAAGTCAGCGGTGGGAGAATTGGCAGCATCCCCCAGTACCCGCAGTATTATTAGCTAGCGCCCCATCCTGCTCCGCACCATAATCACATTGGAAATTTTTGATTAGAAAACAAAATCTAAATGAGAAGTATGAATATTCATTAGGTGTGGAGATTAATATGCATAATTATGCAAATTAGACAGCAATTAAACACCGATTCTCTGGGGAAATGATTAACACAAAGGCACCGAAATAGAAGGATGTAATTTGAAAGAAGTTTCTGGTGAAATGAGCAGTGAGCGGCGCTGGGGAGACAGATCCGGTGTGTTTGCTCTGATAATCGGCTGCCAGGGGAGGAAAGGGCAGGGAGCTTTCTCTTCTTCCTCCAAAGCCCTCCAGAAGCCCCCACTCAGCCCAATGACGGAGCATCCTGAAGGGTGCTTAAAGGGTCGGGCATCCTCACTTTGTAGATAAGGGGCTGAGGTGCCAAGCAGGGGTCATGGGGCAGTTCAGTGTGACCTTGGTCAGATCACATTCCCACCATGGCCCTCCATTTCTTCATCTCTGAAATGGGCATACAATACCCTGGCCTTCACTTTAGGGCTGGGGATGCGTCTCCATATGAAAAGGAAAGGGGCTGGTGTGTGTGACTTGGAGCCCTGTAGCTAGAACGCCTCTTCAGCTGCTTGGTCCTCTGGTTCTTTCTCCAATCAGCCGTTACCATGTGTGCCAAGATAACAAGGGTTTGTCTCCCCGGCAGTTCTGGACCCCCAGGACTAACCACAGCCCCAACTGTGACCCCACCCTGGGAGGAGGGAGGGGATAGAGTCAGGCCCAGAACCACAGAGTGACCCTTCTCCCTTCCACTTCTGATAACAGTCTCTGTTCCCTGTTCTAAGCTCCTTCCTGGTTCTGACATTCCATATTCCTGTTCTAAAGGTGCTGGCTGCTCTGATGTCCCTTGTTCTCTTTGCTCATGCCCCTTCCAGTCCTCACATTCAGGAATTGTAAAGGTGACTTTAGGGAGAGGAAGTGGGGAGGGGGAGTGCATCACATCATAGAAAAAGGGAGGAAAATGCTCAGGAGGGTCCTTTCCTGAAAAGACTCTTCAAGAAGAGTATACTAGCTAGGGTGTCAGTCTCTGTCTTATCTTTGCTCTGTACAGGGTGTGGTGGTAGCCCTGGTAAATGGTGGTGGGAGGCTGGGGACTGAAGGCAGATTCTGAGCCAGCCAGGAAAGAGAATTCTGCCCTCCCCACACATACATATGTGTGATCTCCCTCTCTCTCTCCCCCCCTTCCCTTTCTCTCTGTCCCTCTCTTCCTCTGTTCCTCTCTCCCTCTCTCCCTCTTCCTCTCTGTCTCTCACTCCCTCCCTTCCCTCTCTCCTCCCTCTTCCCCCCTCTCCCTCTCCTCTCTCTCTCTCTCTCCCCTACCCCTTACCTCCTTCCTTCCCTTCTCTCTTCTTAACCTCTTCCCCATCCCTCCCCCTGCTACGCTTTCCCATTGCTCTAAATCATGATTTGAAGCAACACTTGTAGCCTCAAGACCAGCCAGGGGCCCGTTTGTCTGACACTGGCATGTGCTGCCCCGCCTCGCCCCCAACAGGAGCAGAAACTCAAGAACTCTTGACCTAGAATTCTGTTCAAATGTTCTTTGGCCTTTAGTCCTGGCTCGGCTAATGTACACAGGTACAGAGACAGGAAAGTTGGGTAGAAAGGTAAGTTTGGTTTGACCATGGGGCAGCCTGGGTTTGGGGTTCACACTCTGCCCCTTGTTTGCTGAAGGCCCTGAGACAAACCACCTCTCCATTCTGGGCCTCAGTTTCCTCATCTTTGAAATGTGGGTGACAAATAGCACTCATGACCTCATTGGAAGGTTGTAATGAAATCTCTTTATAAAGTGTTATGGGAGTGTCACCTGTCAGTCTCTAAGCCTCAATATACTCATCTGTGAAATGGAGAGAATAAGCCTTGTCAAACTTCCTTACCAGCTGTTGTAATCAGAATTCTTTGAAATCTGTTAAGCACTATAGAAATGCAGTCTGTCTTGAACCTCAGAGTCCTCATCTGTGAAATGGGGAAATCAATCCTTGTTTTGCTGACTCCTTAGCAGGTTTCTTAGAAGCACAGCTTACATTGTGTTTTCAAAAGTTGTGCAAATGTGAGCCATCAATTTATTTAAAAATTATTGATATTTTTCATTTTTATATTACTTTCATTTCTAAATATATATTCTTCTCAAAGAACTATTCCCCCATAATGTAACAAGAAAAAAAATAGAAGAGGAAAGGGGGAAAACTGACTTCTCAAACAAATTTGTTAGTAGGTAGAATATTTGTCTCCCACTTCTACGCAGAAACAAAGTTGATATAACTCTTGTTTGGTACTAAACATGGTCATTATAATTTCACTGAATTCAATTGTTTTGTTTTGGATTTTTGTTTTTCCATTTCCAGTATAATCATTGTGTATGTCTGTGTGTCTATTTTCCTCTGGTTCTGCTTACTTGGCTTTGCATCAGCTCATAGAAGTCTTCCTATGATTCTCTAATTTTCCTATTCCTTGGTTATTAAGGTGTAGTAATATTTTGTTATACCATACCCAACAAGTTGTTTAGCCATTCCCCAGTGGTTGTGCATTTATTTTGTTTCCGGTTCTTTGCTACCTTAAAAAATGAAAAGCTGTTGATTTCAATTTGGTTTTTTTAAATGTTGTTTAAAAAAAAAATGTCGTTAAATACTTACTGTGTACTGAGCACTGTGCCAGACTCTAGAGTCCCAAAGACAAAAGACAGTCCTTGCCTTCAAGGAGTTTATGCTCTACTGGGAGGATACAGCAGTTATACAAATAAAGTACAGTGCCAAGAAAATGGAGAGGTGGCAGCTGAGAGTTGAGCCTTAAAAGAAGACAAAGATTCAGTTGAGGCAGAAGAGTTGGGATGATATTTTTTGTTTTTGCATTACTTTCATTTCTAAATATAGAAGTGGTCAAGAGAGTGTGCAGTCTGAAGAAAGGCTGGTGGTTCAGTTTGGTTGGGACTCTACTGGACAGCTACCTCTACTTGTTATTGGGAATGTTGAGGGGTGGGTGCAGGCTGTATTAACAGTGGTAAGAGTGGGGAAGCAATGCCTCGAGTCAGACCTTTGAGACTGAAGATAACCCTTTTTCCCCTTATCTTCCTCTTTGGTAGGTTTGGAGGAAAGAACAGGCTCTGGGTCATGGGGAACAGCAGGAGATCAAATCAATTCCTCATTCGACCAAGGAAGGGTAAGGCTCTATCTGATGTGACTCAGTTTCTCGGTACCACTGGCTTGCAGGTCAACCAGCTTTCTGTTATCGTGCCTTTGAAAGGGTATCGACTGAAGACTCTGAACTGCCATTCCTAAGGTTCCCTTAAGGCTCTGATGCCTCATAACTTCCGGACTCCTCCCATACCATCCTGTCTCTATCTGATCTGCACCAACCTACCTGGATGTTGGTCCTAATTCTAGCCAAGCTTTTGGAAAGGTGTTGAACATGTTTCCAAAGGGAACATATCCCCTAGGAGGTGGACAAAGGATTCCGCTCTTCTTCCTCCATAGGCAGAAGAAAAAGAGGCCAAAAGATGTTCAGTGCCCTTAACTCAAAGTCACTCAGCAGATCTTTAGGCTAGCTCAGTATTCTTCCAACCTTACTCCCTCATTTTCCTTCAGAAAGGGAACACGTTTTTCAAAAGGCTTGAAAGTTTTCACATAGTTAAGCCAGGCAGTCTGGTTAAGTGGCTGGTCACTCCCAGCTTCCCTAAGTGGTTTTAGGACTGGTGTTTGCCATAGGGACCATACACACATCTCTCTATGTGAATCTCATGGAACCTTCTCTCTCTCCCCACATCAAACCAGGCTTACAGTGAAGGTTCTCACTACACAGAGCCCCGAGACCTTGCCTCTCACAATAGCATATCTTCAACATCATTCCTGGGATCTGGACTTGTAGGTAAGTGGTCCTCCAGAGGGTGGCTGGGAGGGACTGGGGCCAGGGAATTGGTCTGCTCTGGGGGAGAGGGGCATCCTCCCCTAGTAGTTAGGAGTGGGAGTCTCCATCCTGAACAAGTTCATTTCAGAGATGTTATTTTTTTACTTCCTTCCTGGCCTGTGAAAGGTTCTTGACTCTGGTCAGTCAGACATTCACAGGGCACATACTCTATTCTAAGCCATTGAAGGTGGAGGAAGAAGCAGACAAAGATGAATAGAGTTCTCTCCATTCCTACTCAGAACTTTCAAGGTGGAGCCCTCTGGTTTATTGGCCTATTAATAGTCCCAATCATTCATTCATTAACAAACATTTATTAAATATCTGTCCTGTATGGAATACTGTGCTGGACACTGGGGAAAAGACAAAGGTAAAATAAGACATAGTCCTTGTGTACTCAAGGAATTCAGTCCACTAACCAAAACTGATCTGTACCGGCCTACACCTGCTAAATGTTCTGCAGGAGGTACGAATAAAGTGTTCTTTTAAGTTTAAGGGGGCTTAATTCAATCAGAAAAGGCTTCCTGGAAGAGGTGACATTGGAAGTGGCCTTTAAAGGGTAAATAGGGATTCAGCAGGTACAATTGGGGACAGGTATTCAAGAGAAAGGAAAGCACCAAACTAACTGGTGGAACATTAGTTGCTCATGGGTAGGTCGAGCGAATATAATAAAAATGGCAGTACTGCCTAAATTATATATACACCTAAATTAAAATTTAAAACTTTTTATGTTTTAAAATACTCGCAAATGATAATTTTATAGCTCTAGGAAAAATGATGAAATTCACATGAGAAAAAAATAAGAATAACTAAGACCAGGAGACTCCCATCCTAGGTTCCCTTCCTAGCCCAGGCTCCGCATGTTCCTCTTTAGAAGGAAATGGAGATGGGGCAACAGTTTGGAGTTAGTTACAGCAGGCTAGACACCACACTGGGGTTGAAACCAAGAGTCTTAGCCCCCAGTCCTGGGTTTGACGCAGCAATTCAGAGACTTTGTCAGACTGGGCAAGGATTTAATTACATTCCACTGGGGAGGTGACGAAGTTGCGCCTGTGGGCCATTGCGTTGACTTTCTGCCTTCTTGGTCTCCTGCCCTCCATGGCTAGGGTGCTCTTTGTAATTTGACTGGGCACCAGTCACTATTGGGGATGGGAGGGAGCATTCACATAGCTTGCCTGTGTGTCGGCTGTTCTGTTAAGCACAATAGAAATATTATTTCATTTGATCCTCAGAACAGCTTGTTATGATCTCCATTTTACGATGAGGAAACTGAGACAAATAAAGGTTTAGTGGCTTGTCTAGAGTCATACAGCGAGAAGGTGTCTGAGGTCAAATTTAACCTCGGGTCTTCCTGACTCCAGGCCCAGCAGTTGATCTGCTCTGCCACCAACTGCCTTCTGTTAAGGTTGTTGTCAAAGTGACGTTTGCTCAGATATAGTGGGTTGGACTAGATATAAACAAAAATCTCCACTGGAGTTTTCCAGAAGCACAACAGGCAATGTCCTCGGGATATAGTGTGCTTCCTTTCATGGGAGAGGTCCAGCTGGAAGCTGGGCAGTGTGGTAGAGAGGCCTGGTCCTCAGGGATGAATCACTAAGGGTCCTGCCTGCCAGTTCTGAGGGTCTCCGTGATTCACTCACCAGAGTTGGCTCTGGTTTCTGGTTTCTCCTCCCTTGGACCTGCGAGCCCCGTGGAAAGACGGCTTCATTTTCCAAGCTTTGCCAGAGGTCAGGGTGGTGGTGGAGGCTGTCTGTGTAATTCGGGCCCTGCAGCTGGAAAGAGCCTCAGGTAGGCTCAGGGGGTGAAGGGCTGGAAACAGCAGAGACTGGCAAGCTGCTCAAAGTGTTTCCCCTATCAGAACGGAGCCCCCACGAGTTTATCACTCACCCCTGGAGTCATCACTCTTGCCCCACCTCTGCCCCCAGCCCTCCTGGTTACCTCGCAAGTGGCTCTATCCCTTTTCCTTAGGTGCACAGCCATTAATCCTGCCCTCTGTCTCCAGGGGACTTCTTATGGGATCATCGAACATTAGAGGAGGGAGGGCCCTTGGAACACAGGATGTCAGGGCCAGGAGGGCCTTAGAATATGGGATGTCAGAGCTAAGAGGGCCCTTAGAATACGGGATGTCAGAGCTGGGAGGGCCCTTAGAACCTGGAATGTCAAAATTGGGAGGGCCCATAGAACACAGGGTGTCAGATCTGGGAGGGCCCTTAGGGGATAGAATGTCAGAGCTGTGTGAAAAGAAGACCAGCTCTTGAGTTAAATGACCTGAATTAAGTATTATCTCCTTGGACAAGTCACTTCAAGCTTCCTGGGCCTCAGTTTCCCCATCTGTAAAGGGGACAATATGGGCCCAGTAGTCCCTTCACATCATAAATTTTATTATCCTGATCCCTTATTTTAAAGATAAGGAAACTGAGAGACAGGAAACAGTGACTTTCCCAAAGTAACCAGAATTCACCTGCAGAGCAATGTTTAGGCCATCAAGGCTCTTTGGCACTGTCAGAGCACTCCCACCCTGAGCCTGAGTTCTGGAAGAGAAAGGGTAGAGCCACCGATTGGACCCAAACGAGCTGAGCCAGAGGGGCCTTTGGGAAAGCAGCGGCTGCTGCTGCTGTGATAGCGACCGAGTTCCCAGGAGGCCCCCTTGAGGGAGTGTATTAATAAGTATAATGCAGTAATAACAATCATATCTAATAATGCCATCCGTTCTGCCCCTCCTGGGAAGAACTGGGGACTCATGGCGCCAGCACAGGATTGAAGGCCTCTCAGGGAGCAGTAGAGGTAGAGGTCAGAGCCTGAAGGGCCACAGCCCAGCCCCTGCCCTGGGTTCAGGGTTCCCAGTGCCTTCCTAGACCTGGCTTCGTTCTCTTCTGCAGTATTTGATAGAATCCCTCCCATTTATGCAGCTCTTTTGCATCTGCCCTCCTCCCATCTGCCTCTCATCACAGCTCTTTACCCATTCCCATCTTACAGAAGGAAAAACTGAGGTCTGCAGAAGAGAAGAATGTCAGGAGGATACTTCAAGTCAGTGACAGGCCAAGGGCTCCTGTTGCCTGGTCTGAGCCACTTGATTGTCACAGCACATACCTCCTGGGTCTCCTGGGACAGACATGTCACTATTCCTGGGCTGCCATGAGCCTGGTGTGTTCTGGAAACAGTTCTTACCTTGGAGCCTGGAGACCTGAGTTCAAACTCAAGCTCTGTCATTTCTTAGGGAAAGGAAGCATCTCCAAAGGTGTCAGAGGATTTAAGCCTGGGGGACCTTCCAGCTTGTTTAGACCAAATTCTCCCTTCTTCATTTGACTAAGAAGGCGATTGAGGCTCAGAGACAGGGGGAGTGGCTTTCGGAGGTCTCCGTGGGTGGTCAGTGGCTGAGCCAGTGTCTGGCAGCTCTGTGCATGAGTGGCTGACTTCCTCCCTGCACCTCGGGTCTCTGCCTCTAAAACAGCTCTCACCCTACCTGCCTCACAGGGTCATTGTGACTAACCCAAAGTCCTGCAGAAGTGAGAGCTTTGGGCCCAAGGCTGCTCTGACGACTGTTGTTGTTGGATTGTTTTTAGTCATGTTTGATTCTTTGTGACCCCATTTGGAGTTTTCTTGACAAAAGATACTGGAGTGGTTTGTTATTTCCTTCTCCAGCTTATTTTACAGATGGGGAAACTGAGATAAATAGGGTGAAGTGACATGCCCGTGTCATATAGCTAGTAAGTGTCTGATGCTGAATTTAAACTCAGGAGAAGGAGTCTTCCTGATTCCAGGCCCAGTGCTCTTTTTCACTGCCCCACCTAGCTGTCCTGCTCTGACTCCAGGATTGCTGATTTTTCATGTCACATGTCTGGTCCCTGTCAGGGCAAACATAAAGGGATTGCTTCTTCCCTTCTGGACTCCCAGCTCACCCCCCCCCCTCCCCGATCCCTTAGATCTGTTTTCTTCCAGGGATCCTGCTGGGCAACTTTAGTGTGGACTGATCAGGAAAGAACAGGATATGGGGCCCAGAAGTTACTGATGACAAGGGACTGGTTATAGAGGTGTCTGCCAGCCCCTGAGCAGAGCTGGGGCTGGGTTACAGGTTCACTTGGATTGGATTGGATTCTGGGAGAGGGTAGAACCTCGGATCTTCCTTTTTTTTCTTTCCAGAATTTATTTATTTTTAGTTTTCTACATTCATTTCCACAAGATTTAGATATCCAAATTTTCTCCCCATCTCTCCCCTACCCCCCCAACCACCCAACATGGCAGGCACACTGATTACCCCTTCCCCCGTCTGCCCTCTCGTATATCCCCCCTCCCAACGAACTATCTTGTAGGGCAAGATGGATTTCTATACCCCAGGACTTGTTGCATGTGCCAACAATTTTTTAACATTTGTTTTTAAAACTTTGATTTCCAGATTCCTTCCCTTCTTCCCTCTTTACCCCACCCCCACTGGGAAGACAAGCAATTCAATGTAGGTTGTACATGTGTAGTTATGCAAAACACTTCCATAGCAGTTATGTTGTGAAAGGCTTAACTATATTTCCCTCCATCCTGTCCCTCCCCCAACTTATTCTGTTTTCTCCTTTGACCCTATCCCTTTCCAAAGTGTTTGCTTCTAACTACCCTCCTCCCCCATCTGCCCTCCCTTCTATCATCCCTCTCTTATCCCTTTCCCCCCTACTCTCCTGTAGTGTAACATACCCAATTGAGTGTGTATCTCATTCCTTCCTTAAGCCAAATCCAGTGAGAGTAAGGCTGACTCATTCCTTTTCACCTCCCTGCTCTTCCCCTCCATTGTAATAGCTTTCTGTTGCCCCTCTTATGTGAGATAATTTACCCTATTCTGTCTCTCCCTTTCTCCTCTCTCAGTTTTAATTTTATTTTTTAGATATTGTCCCCTCATCTTTCTTTGACAAGAATATTACCTCCCGTTCTTCCCTCATGTACAGCCCTGTGAGAGAAAGAGAATGTCGATTGGTGTCCCCATTTCAGAGATGAGTAGACTGACTCTCAGATAAGGAGCAGTGGTTTGCTTAGGATGATTCAGCTAGTACTTGTTAAGGCCATAGTTTGAACCAAGGGGGGCTTGGGAGAGGCTTGGTAGGTCTGAGCTACCTTATAGAACCCAGCAGGACCCTACCTCTTGCCTTCCTTCCATCCATCCCCACTCCAGAATTTGTCCCTGCAAAGGTAATTGGGCTGGATCTAGTGATATCTTCAGTGCCCGAGTGCGTATGGGCACACATGCTGATTTACGCAAGCCTTGATCTCACTGTTCTCAAACACTGCCTGACCCAAACAAACACATATGCATGCACTGTGACGAGAATTTTCCTTCAGAAAAAACCTGAATCCTTGAAATCTGTCCCCCTGATGGCGTCCCCTCCGCGGTGGCGACAGGAGGGTAGGGGGTGGGGAGGAAGGAATTGGGACGCTTTAAACAGCAGGGAAACTGATAAACCATAACAGATTTCTTTCTAGTTAATTATTTCTAGTAATTAGCTTCTTTTCAGAGGCAGGTTTCTAATCTTGTGTGTATTGTGCACAGCAACGAATGGGGTGCGTCCTGGACAATGGCTTAATCTGCCCGTGAAGCCTCGCTTGTCAATAGTCACATCTTTACATCCTTTTTTTTTTTTTTTTTTTTTCTAATTATTAAGGAGAGTGGCTATTTCTATCTGGGTGTGTGTCTCAGGCACTCCCTCCCCAGCCCGGCACCAGCTAATCGAATCCCTAAGCCCCTCCAAGCCTCTGTTGGCGCCACCTTTATGGGCCTGGGGGCTCCCCGGAGGGCTCGGCCCAGCTCCCAGCATACAAGTTCAGCTTGTTGGAGTTCAGGACCCCAGGGAGCAGAAAGGGGTGGGAGGAGGAGCCCCGAGAGGCCCCAGTGGATGGAGCAATTGGAGGTTAGCCGTGTGGGGTATCCCCTCCCTCCTTCCCCAGGGCCCAAGAGCCGTGGCCGCACCTGCTCTCCTGTGGTGATGCCTCAGCAGATACGGCCCACATACCCGGACTTGGCCCTGTCATCTTTCTTAAGAATTTTTTTTTTAAGAATTTCTTTAGAATTGGGAGGGATAGGGGACATTGAGGAAGAAGGGAGAAAGAGGAAAAAGAAGCCCAGAGAGATTGGGGCCTCTAATTCCAGAACCACTGCTTTTCCCACTTCACCATTCTGTCCAAGATGTAGCTTGTTTGGGAGTGTTTCCTTGATACCCCTGACTATCTAATATACCAGATGCATCTCCATGAAGTGAAAACAGCCCAGGATTAAGAGGGGATAAACATATAGCATCTTCTGTATACCAAGCACTCTGCTAAGTGCTTCACAAACGTATCTTTTTGGGTCTTCAAAACTACCCCTCAAAATAGGTGCCATTACCTCCATTTTGGCAGTTGAGGAAACTGAGGCAAACAAGTTAAGTGACTTACTCAGGGTCACCAAGCTAGTCAGTTGAGGTCACATTTGAACTCAGATCTTCCTAACTCCAGGCCCAGTGCTCTCTCTGCTGCTTCACCTAGGAGCCTCAGAGTCAGAAGAGCTGGGTTCTAGTTCTTATTGTGCCATCAGCTAACTATATGACTGAGTAAGGGGGCAGCTGGGTGGCACAGTCCTAGACCTCTAGGCCTAGAGTCAGAAGAATTTAGTTCAAATTTAGCCTCATACACTTTATAACTGCGTGACCCTGGGCAAGTCATTTAATCCTGTTTACCTCAGTTTCCTCATCTATAAAATGAGCTGGAGAAGGAAATGTCAAACCACTTTAGTATCTTGACCAAGAAAACCCCAGATGGGGTCACAAAGAGTCACTGACTGAATCACAACACAATTGAGTAAATCCCTTCCCCTCTCTGAGCTTCTTCATCTGTAAAAATGGATGGGACCAGAAAGGGTTTTGGGGTACCTCCCAAAGACTTGACCTTGGAACATCTGCATTTCTCTCACTCAGAGCTGGTTCATGGGATCACAGATTGATTCTGAGTTGGAAGGGACCTCAGAGACCAGCCAGGCCCTGTCCATGTATTTTCTAGAGGAAGAAAACCCAGATGGATTAAGTGACCTGCCCATGGTCACTCTAGCAAGGGAGCAGAGGTAGGGGTCTGATCCTAGATTCTGGATCTGAGAGGCAGCCTTCATGGTGACAGTGTGGGGGAGAGAGCATTGCATTTGGAGTCAAAAACCCTGGGTTTGAATTCTATCTCTGCTTACCTGTGTACCCACCTTCTCTGGGACATAGTCATCCAGAGGGGAGGGACAAGCTCTTGGGCCAGCTCTCAGATTCTGTGTTTGAGCTTGGCCGATGATTAATTACTCACGTGACCTTGGGCAGTTATGTTTTCCAGTGCAGAAGATGAGAGGGTGCTTGATCTGACCCTCCTGCCTCCTTTTCCCCACTGTCCAGCTCCCTTTTCTGTTTTGACTTTCCTTGTTAGAATGTAAGCAGCTTGAGGGCAGAAGATACCTTGTTTTCTTGAATTTATTTCTTATAGCAAGCTTTCTCCACAGTGCTTAGCACGGTGCTTGGGACATAGTAGGTACATAGCTAGCCAGCCATCAGACATATCTACTTCTATCCTTTTATTAGATGGTACAGTGTCTCCAGGCACAAGGCCTGGAGTCAAGAAGACCCAAGTTCAACTCTGGCCTCAAACACTTATTAGCCATATGACCCTGGGCAAGTCACTTAACCCTGTTTGCCTTAGTATCCTCATCTGTCAAATGAATTGGAAAGGAAATGAGCTTTTTAAAATAGGCTATAGGTCTTATGGGGAGAACAGTTTAGAGAACTCTTGCTTCCTGAGACTTTTCCATTCTGTAGCATCCCTCCCCCAACTTTCCTTGGCTGGGACTCTCTGAAAGCACAGAACCACAGAACGTCGGAGCTTAGGAGATAGGATTTTGAAGCCCGGAACCCAGCATTTGAAGTTTGGAGAGACCTTGAATCACAGAATGTCAGGGCCCATAGAGCACAGAAAACTGACTGTGCAGATAGCGGGCAGCTTAGGGCCTCAGGGTTCAGATGGGACAGCAGCTGCCTCCTAGCTGCGTGATGACCATGATGACCATGTACTCCTCTCATCTCAGAGTCTTGGTTTTCACATCTATAAAATGGGGATGATACTTGGCCTGTACCTACAAAGATGTCTTGAAGATGGTACTTTGCAAACCTTACACAAACATCTGTCGAAATGTGAATTATTGCACCCTGTGAGTATCCACGTGGTGCAGTGGGAAAATCAGAGGATCTGGTTTCACATTCTCCCTGTTGACAATTAACTACTGGTAGGAATCTGAACAGGTCAATTCACCTTTCTTGGCCTCTGTTTCCTTGTCTTTAAAAAGGGGAGGTGGGGGGGGAGGGACCGGAAGACCTTGGAGATCCCTCTGACCTTTGGAGCAGTACTGCTGCTGCTCCAGGGCCCAGCATGCCCTGGTCAGGGCTGGCTGGAGCCCTGGGCCATGGAGCTGATCCTCAGTGGTGACAGTGTGGTGCCCTTTGAGCACACAGCAACCTGGGAAGTGCCTCTTACTCCTGTGATGGGTGACGACCTCTCAGAGCAGCTCTAGGCATCCTCCTCAGGGAGAGGAAAAGTCACAGTGGACGGCATCATTGGTTCTGCATGCTTCCTAAAACAGGCCCCACAAGATTAAAGGTTAGCCCATGGGTTCACACAGCAGAATGAGAGATGGGATTTTGTTCCCTTGACCCCTAAATCCTATATTCTTTCTCCTCTACTAAGAGGATGGGGGTTGGGACTGGCTTTCAGAGAAAGGTCACATCAATGGGAGCGGTTTATGGGTGCCAGAACCTTGTATCTTGGCGCATGCACCAAGCTCGGTACCCCACCCAGGAACCAGGCCAAGCTTGGGTTCAGGGTACAGAGCTGTACAGTAAGGCTGTGGTGGCGGCATGTGTCTGACACCAGGTCAGCAGAGGAATCATAAACCGAGTTCCCAGCAATCCATTCTGTGCCCCACAACCCCCCCTCACTTCCCCCAACCACTTAAAAATGCAAATCTGCCCAGTCAGTTTTAAACACTCCATCGACTTCCAGCTTTCGAAACGGTAAAAACAAATTTACTTCCCACACAGTATCAGGGGGAGTGTTATTGCTGAAGAAGTAGGGGATCGGTTCCTCTCCCCTCCCCCTCCCATCACCCCTGGCTAAGGCCCAGGCCCATTAGGTTCTTGGGAATAGAGATAAGATAAGGCCCCTGATGGCTTTATTTCTTTATTATTTTACTTGGGTTTGGTCCTTACTTCCTGATGGAGGCAGCTCTGTACCCTCCACCGAGTGCCCCTGATATTAGAGGGGGGAAGGGGGGATGGCTGGACAGAGACAGGTAGAGGGACCAGAAGAGTGAGTAGGGGCATCAGTGCCCAAAGGCCTTGGCTTTAAAAAAAACAAAAAAGCCACTGCTGATTATACTGTCTGATGTTGTCATTATCAAAATTAATTTTGGGAGGGAGTAGCAATCCTGTGATCTTAGTGGTCTAAAGAACTCCCATTTAGGAAACTCCCTCCATTGGTACAGATTGGCACTACATCAGTAGCTTTGTCTTAGCTGCCTGGGACGAGAGTCAGGAGGACTCAGTCCAAGTACTGAAGTCAGAAGAGCTGGGTTCCTCTAACCTCTGACGGCTTTCTTCTACTGAGCAGGTTAGAGAACCTCTCTGTGCCTCAGTTTCCACATCTGTAAAATGATGGGTTTGGCCAAGTGTGGTAGCTCACACATCGGGTACTGCCACTGGCATGCAGGCTGAGGCTGGTGGGATCCATCCAGCCAGGTGGGCTGAGGAGTCTCCACTAATACAGAGAAACCTTCCAGTATGGGCAGGGTGCAGGCTACCTAGCAGCTGGCCCAGATCACAACTGAAGCAGGGTGGATTAGTAGGACTGAGATCATAATGTCCACTTCACTTCCATCTGGGCAGGATGGGAATGCAGTCCCGACGAAAGGTGATGGGGGGACAGGGAGATGAATCCAGATGTCCTCTGGGACTGTGGCTTGCCCAGCATCACAGAATAGGTGTCAGAGTCAAGACTTGAATCCAAGTACTCCTGACACCAAGGCTGGTTCAGTCACCACTCATGCCATTATTAATACTAATAATTCACATTAATGCATTTGACTCGAAACAGTCCTGTTGTACCTGGTGTAGGTGTCGATCTGTTCATTTTACAGATAGCCGCCCAGCCAGGTAGTTCAATGGATAGAGCCTGGAGTCAAAGATCTGAGTTCAGATGTGGCCTCAGACACTTCCTGGCTGTATGACCCTGGGCAAGTCATTTAAACCATATTTGTCTCAGTTTCTCCTACGTAAAATGGGGCCACAAGGGAAGAGATGGCCAACCACTCCAGTATCTTTGCCAAGAAAGCCACGTAGAGTCAGAAACAAATGAACAGCAACAAACTAAGATTCAAAATATAGGATCATCCAAGCTCATGGACTGATACTACAGGACCTGTTGACATTCAGATCTCCTGCCTGCCAGGGCTGTTAAGGAAAAGCATTTTGTAAACCCTAAAATGCTGGGAAAATTGGGTCTTTTTTGACTCATTCTGACAATGAGGAGTTTGCTTTCCCCAGTGCCATACTATATGAGGAGCTCTGTTGAGCATTACTTAGAGAGGAGTTGATGACTGCCTCTCTCCAGGATAGCCTCCACCTCTCGTTGCCCTGCCCTCCCCCTGTCTGAATCCCATCTGCTCTTCCAGCTCCAGCTGTCTCGGATCCCCTTCTCCCTCATCCTCCAGGGAGGAAGGAGACCATACCTGACTCACTCCAGGATCACTAGGAATGTGACTCAATCCCATATCCAGGGGTCAGTGTGGCATGGGAGAGAGGGGTGCATTTGGGATAAAGGGATCTGGGGTTGAATCCTACCTGCCTTTATGACTGAGTAGTTGCCACAACTTTCTGGGTCCCTGTCATCTTCCCCCACTTTTTCCCTCATCCCTGTAAAATGATCCCTATCCCATTGTGAAGGGGTTAGTCTTGGAAGGACAGGATGTTTGGCAGCCTAGTGAGGTAGTGAGCTTCCTGTCATTGAGAGTGATCAGGCAGAAGCTGGGTGACTACTTTTCAAGGATGTTTTTGAAGGGATTCCTCTACCAAGTGGCAGGCTGGACAGCATGATTTCTCACAATGTTCTGTGGTCTGAGTTAGCCCATCTCTGATGTGCCATTTTCCTATTAGGGGTCCTAAGGCCCCTGTGTTCTGAGGTTCATTGAAGATCACACAACTTCTTCCTCTTCTCTTGGAGGGAGCTTATAGCTTGCTAGCACAAGTAGGGATTCCAAGCCTGGGTCATTGGTCCCTGAGTGGAGGTGATCAGACTTTGCCAATCAGTTCCTTTCCTCTGTTGGTCAGGGCTTGGGGGAGGCAGAAAGCTCCCTTTCCCCTACCCTCCTCTGAAGACCTCCATGGGCAGGAACCAGGCCCTCAGGCCTGCTTTTGTAGCTCCATTTCCAACGTCCATCACCCTCTGGACTAGGAAAGAAGCCCCTTCCTCTCATTCCCTTGGTTAATTAGCTGGGAAATTAGCCCTGGTTTCACAAGGTCTGAGATGCCCTTTGGTCTGGCTTTGTGAGCCTCTGCCCTCCTCCCATGATGGCGCACCTGGGTATCCATGAGAAGAGCTCAGAGTAGAAGAGGGAGAAATGGGAACTGCCTCCCCTGTCTTACCCCTGCCCCTCCCAGCTCTCTTTATTTCCATCTTGCCTTTCTCCTCAATATTTTCTCCCATAGTTGCACCTCTTTCTTTCCATCATCTGACTTCCCTCCGTCTCTTCTCTCTGCCTCTGCTTTCTTCTCCCATCTCTCAGCTTCCCTTTCTTCTCTATCCCCCCACTTCTCCCCTATTCCCCTCTCCCTCTCTGCTCTCACAAGGCCTTCTCTTCCCCTTTTCCTTTTTAGCACCACCTTCCCCCCTCAATTTTCTGAAGCCCATTCAAACTGAAAAGGGGAGATGAAACCATGTGGTATAGATTGAAAACAGGAGTCCTGGCTGCCCTCTGAGAAAGGGGGAGGGGCTCCCCATCCCCCTCCAAGCACCACCCAGCACCAGAGGACTACCCACCAGCCCAGTGCCTTTCTACCCAGGAGCCCCGGCCAGGAGGTTTTGTCCTAGGGGTGTGGTACAGGAGCTCAGTCATTTGGGGATCTTTTCTTTCTCCTTCCTCCCCCCAGGCAAGTCACCCAGTCCCAAGTGGAAGGGCTTTCATTAGCCTTCCATGCCACCCATATCTGAGAATAGAATGACCCTTCACCCTCCAAGTTAACCCATTGCACTTTGAGAGAACTTATTGTTAGGAAGTTTTTTTTTCTGTGCCAAGATAAATTTCAGCTTCTGCCATTGCTCCTGGGCCTGCCCTCTGGGGGTCAAGTCTTTCCTCTCTTCCATGTGACAGCTGTCATTCCCCTTCTCCCAAGCCACCCCTTTTCCAGGTAAAACTTCTCCAGTGTCTTCTGTTGGTCCTCATACAACCCAATCTCAACCCATTCATCTGAGTCGCCTCCTTCTGGACAATCTCTAGCTTACAACGTCCAACCTAGAACGGGTCTGACTAGGGCAGAGGACCCCAGGCCTATCTCCTCCTCCCTAGTCCTGGAATCACCTCTCTTCATTAACGGAAGCTAAGCAGACATCTCACATTATTGACTCATCAAGCTTACAGACTATTGAACGCCCTGACCTTTGACATGGATGGGCTCTCATCTGTCCTGGCTTCCATTTTCTGTTTCATGCCTTTGCCAGCCATCTTGGTTGGTGAGTCCTCTTGGTATCCACGTTGGTCTTTTTGAACACCATCCACACACTTTCTTTCCTTCACATCTCAGTTGTGTCCATGTCTTAACTCAGAATTTCATCCTCCCCATTCCGTCTGCATTGACTTCTTTCCCTCTCAGAATTTTAGTCCGTGTGGGATCCAGTCTTTCATGGAACCTCCTCCAATCGAAGGTGTCTGTGAAACAGACCCCGGCTTTCATCTGCTGCTTGTTACTACAGACTCCTAAGAGAGCGTGGTCACATCCTCCCACCCCAGGAACCAGTCCTTTGGGGGGTCAGAATCAGGTCCAAAATCCCAAATCCCTTTTTTATTTCCTCTACCTTTTGAGGAATGAAATTTTCATTAAGGTGAACCAAGAAATCATTAGCCACTCTGCTTTGGGCTCTAGCAAATGTCCAGGTAATTGAACTTCTTCCATTACTACCTTCTATGCCAAGCTTGCAGTCGGGTTCCTAAACTCCTCATCTCTTCCCACCTGCGTGGTCTGTAATATATTCCAATGGCAGCATCGCTTGTGAATCTGCCTCTGTTAGTCTTAATGTTCTCAACCCCATTGCTAGCATTTGGGTCCTGGTTAGGCTTATTTACAAGCATCTTCTAATGGTACAGTGTTCTTCCATGTGCCCATCCCATCCTCCTTTACCTATCCTGTGCCTTCTGAATAAGATAATAGAGTGTGTGTGTGTGTGTGTGTGTGTGTTCTGACCTATTGCTGCTGATTTCCTACTTTGGTTTGTATCTTGAGATAATAGGTTGCCATGGCCACAAGTCCTCACTGACAGTTTTGAAAAGAGAAGGAGCTGGGTACAAGGGATATAGAGTAGGCCCCAAGCTGGTTCTGCCTTTCCTCTACCTTCCCCAGCCTGTACCTTAAAACACACTCTTGTGGTCAAGCTGAGGGACCCTTATAACATAGAATGCTGGAGCTTGGAGGGCCCTTAGAACCCAGGATGTCAGAGCGGGGAGGACCCTTAGAACACAGAATGTCAGAGCTGGAAGGCCTTTGGACATGGATGAAGACTTCAAAGTTATCTTGTCCAATCTCCCTCATTTGACAGATGAGGATACTTTAGGTCCAGAAAAGGGCAGTGATTTACAGGGACTCAGGGGAGCATCAGTGGCAAATCTGAGACTAAAGCTGGGGGTGAGGGAGGGGGATGGTCGGGTCTCTTGGCTCCAGTTGTAAGTTGGCATCTACTCCGTACCCAGGCTTGAGGTGGCGGAATAAAAGCCATTTGTATAACAATAGAGAGACAGAGACCAGCCACTGATGCTCCCTTAGGGTGGGAGGGGAGGGCTCACCCAGACAAGTCTTTATCCTGATCAGGAGCCTCCACTAAAACTAAGGAGGGTCCTCTCCCTAGTCCTTGCACCAGCATGGCCTGCCTCGCCCCACCATCACCAGGTGGCCTAGTCCTGCCTGCTAATGTTCACCTGGGAACTTGTTTCCTCTCCTCCAGGGAAGAACAGTGAGAGAACCTCATACTCAGCCTTTGGGAGAGACGCTGGGATGCCCGTACTCAGTCAGGTAAGTAACAGGAGAAGACATGAGAGATGGGAGTGGTTTGTCTGATTGGGGTGGACCAAAGGACTCCTCTTAGGGATAGGCTCAGAGGGGGCCTTCCTATATATTGAGCCTTGGGCTCAGGGCTCATGGGCTGGGCTGCTGACCCTGAGGCAGTCAGTGTGAGGCGGCTGGTGGCCAGTGACAGTTGGAGGAGAAGAATGGTCAGACCCCACCTTCTCTAGGAAGTCCAGCTTCCCTCCTCTTTGCAGCCAGGACTAGTAGCCCTGGGTCTCTTGGCTTCAGTTTCCCAGACGTTAAAAACAGCTCGGATTCAGATTTTCCAGGACTTTGGGGAGGGGGAGAGTAATCATTCCTCCTCTTTTCTGGATTCTTCCCAGGAGTTGAGCAGTCCATCATGGAGCTTGGGATAAAACCAAGGGAAGTGGGGGTGAGGGGGGGTCACTGGATAACTCAAGTGCTGCTCAGGCTGGAAATGGGAACCAGTGGCTGTGTTCCTTAAGTCAGGGACCCTTGGATGGGGCGGATGAGAGTTTGCCAGGTTTCTAAAATGGCTTCCTTAAAGCGATTTGCCACACTTAAAATACAGAATATGAGAGTTGGAAAGGATGTCAGCTCATGCACTGGGAGGGACCTGTCATTGGACATAGAGTGGGAGGGCCCTTAGAACCCAGGATGTCAGAGCTGGGAGGGTCCTTAGAACACAGAATGTCATGACTGGTAAGGATCTTAACTCCTAGAACAAAGAATGTTGAAGCTAGAAGGAACCTTACAAGTGAGAAACAAATATTAGGACTGAAAATGGCCACTGAACACAGAGTCGGGGGGAGACAGGCTTCTTGAAGATTTGAAAGTGGGCAGATGAGGGGGCTCATCCAGACAAGAGTGACCAGTGGCACCTCCTGGTGCCATTCCCCTTGGCCCAGCCTTATTCCCTGTCTTGTCTGCTTAGCTCTTGGCAGGGCGTGGTTTGGGTAGCTCTTTCTCTCCCTCTTTCCCTTTTTTTTTTTAAAGCCCGTGTTTTAATTTTGCACAAATTTGTCATAATTTCCTCTTCTCTGAACGGAGAATGTTTCCTTTTGCTACACCAGCTGCGCTGGCTCCGGGGCCGGCCGCGGTGAATTTAATTTACCACCGAAGCTGTGAAAATAGCAGCGGGACAGGTGCCAAAGGCCCATGAGGGGGGATTTTTTATTTTTAATGTTGTCATTTGGCAGAGGTTTGAATATGGGGGCTGGGGAAGGGTTGGACAGCAGGGAGATCTTCCCCCTCCCTGCCTAAAGAATGGATAAAGCACCTTGGTCCCACTTCAGAACCCAGAGCCGGGGGGTTTTACATTCATGGTCCTTTGTAGATGTGCAGAACATCATTGTTCATGTCATTATTTGTAGTAGTAGCAATAACAATATTTGTTATTCTTACTATTATCATTCTAAGGTTCAGTAGATAGCTTGCCTTAAACCCTGGAAGGCCTGGGTTCAAATCCTAATAATTATATTGACAAATAAGTAATGATACAGCAAAATAGAATTAAGTGCTGGTCTTGGAGTCAGGATGATCTGTGTTTAAATCCGTTCTCCCCCTCCCCCAATGGCCTGGGGGCCCCAGGCACGTCACTTCTGAACCTCAGCAACTCCTTCAGTCTGGGGACAGGAGAACCCCAACCTTAGAGCCGGAGGATCTGTGTCCATCTTTGCCCTTCCCGATGAAGAGGTCATTGGTATGACCCTGGGCCTCAATTCCCTCATCTTCAAGATTTGTTCCAGAGCTATGAGCCTGGATCATAGTTCTGCATTGTGGGAGGGGGCTCCCATACTGGGAGCTCCTCAGCAAATGAAATGGTGAACCTTCCCTGTGTTCCCCTAACTAGGCCGTCAGAGTCAGAATTGGAGTCAGAACACCCTTCCTTCCACCCCCTACCCCCTGGCTTGGGGACCCCTGCTTTATTTCTCATCCGTCTTGAACCTTAGACAAATCCTTCCCTCTGGAGCCTCAGTTTGCCCATCTGTAAAATAAAGAAGTTGGTCTAAATCAGGGTTCCTGTACCTTTTGATTGATAGATCCCTTTGGCAGCCATCAGCCTGGCAAGACCTACGAACCTCTTCTCAGAATTATGGCTTTAAATACGCAACATAAAATAATAGCAGACTCCATTTCTATAGCACTTTGAGAATTATGAGAGCTTTCTTCTTATTTCATGGCCGTGGAGGGAGGCAGGACAAGTATTTTATATTTGTGGTCTTCCAGATATTATTATCAGCCCATTATATGGATGGAGCAACAGGCTCAACGGAGGGTTAGAACGTGCCTGGGCTCTTAGGGCTAGTAAGGTTTATAGACCAGAATTCAAACCACTACCTCCTGGCTCCCATTTCAGTATCCTTTCCAATGTCTCCACCTATATTATCTCTTTCAAACGGTGCCCTCAGTATTACCAAAAAGGGGGCCCAGAAAGGGCCGATGACTGGCCAGGTCTGCAGTGAGATGCATGGCTCCTGCTTCTTGATTCAGGCCTGGAGAACTTTCCCAAGCAACATCTCTTTACTCCCCTTCCTGGGAACCCAGGATCTAGGCCAACTACAGTGACCCTCTTGGGTCCTTTTCCTCTTTGGGGAGGCCCTCCTATGACAGTGAGCACAACTCACATCCTAAGCATGCCATGTTTGTACTATTCCCTCAGACTCTGGAATCCAGCCTTAGGGCTTCTTCCTGGGAGGCCCCAGGCTTTTTAGCTTGCTCATAGAATTATAACTGCCCCTCTTTCAGCCTTTCAGTAGTGTTGCTTTCAGCTTCTTGTGAAGTCATGTCCGACTCTTGGTGAACCCATTTGGGATTTTCTTGGCAAAGATACTGGCGTGGTTTGCCATTTCCTTCTCCAGCTCATTTAACAAATGAGGGAACCGAGGCAAACAGGGATAAGTGACTTGCCCATGGCCACACAGTGTCTGAGGCTGGATTTGAACTTGGGGCTTCCTGACTCCAGGCCTTGCATTATAGCTACTGAACCTCCTGGCTGCCCCATTCCCACTTTAAACTGAATGGTCCATCATGGAATATTGGAGCGGAAGGAACTATAGAACAGATTATCAGAGCTTCCCATGATCTGAGAGCAGATCTGGTCCAGGAATTCCCAGACTTCCTTTTTGCTCATAGCACCGTATTATTCTGACCCTGTGGAAGAGTTGTCTGGATGAGAAAACCAAGCTCCATTTTGGGGAAGGGGCTCATCTAAGGGCATACACTCAATCCTTGGCAGATTTTCCGGTGACCTTGCTCAGACATTGGTGGCCCCACCCGATTGCCTTTAGAATGCTGCCCAGCCTCCCACTGGAGCCCTTGTATGCCGCCAGATGACAGGATCGTTGGGGGTGATCTGTGCGTGCTTGGCAAGGGGGCTTGTGCCGTGGCCTGGGGGCTGGGACTGCCCTGAGGAATGGGGGCTGGGCATCTGATGGCTCTTTTCCCTCGTAGGCTGGCTTCCTGCCCAGTGAGCTGGGAATCAACAGCCCAAGCACGCTGTCCCCCACAGGAGTCAAGGGAGGTTCGCAGTATTACTCGTATCCCAACAACCCTCGACGGAGGGCGGCCGACAGCAACCTTGGTGAGTGGCATTGTGGGGGGAGTCATCTTACTCTCTAATCTCCCAGGAAACAAACCTTTCCTGAATTCTATGTCTCCTAGACCTGTACTGGACTGGGGAAAGAAAGAAGAGTCTCTTGCCTTTGAGAAACATGTCAGAGCCAGGAGGGTCCTTAGGACATATAATATCAAATAGAAGATCTGAGTGAGACCTCAGATCATACAACATTGGGGGAGGAGAGCCTCAGAACATACAACATAGAATCACATACAACGTACAATGGCACACATAGGGGGACCCTCAGAATGCACACCATAGACCGTCATCTGGGAAGGGCCATAGACTGAGGGCTGGGTTCTGGACCTGAGATTTCCTTGTACACGGGAACCCCTAGGCAAGTAAACTCCCCCTGCCCACTGAGTTCCACACTTTGTCTGAAACTTTTCAAATGTCTTTTAGAACAGCCTGGAGCAGGTTTCCCACTCCTGGCCTGGAGTGTGGAGAGGTTAAATGACTTGCCCAGGGTCATGCAGCCAGGCTGTGTCCAAGGCTGGATTTGAAACCTGATCTTTCTGACACCGAGGCCAGCTCTGTGTCTGCTGTGCTGTAGCTGCCTCCTAGAACACACTCCGTCAGGGCATAAGTAAGCATTCGTTAAACTCTGCCTGCCTGTCACTGTGCTCATTGCTAGGAATGTAAAGACCATGGTACAGCCATCCCTACTCTCAAGAAAATCACCAGCAGGGGAGCCAACCTGGACACGTTTAGGCACATAGAAAATGAACCCAGGGGACACTAGTGAATTTGAGGGGCAAGTAAAGGAAGTCCTGCTGTCTAAGGTGGCTCTTGAGTTGAGTCTTACAGGAAATCTACAGACAGAAGTGAAGAAGGAGAGCTTGCCAGGTATGGGGAAATGGCCAGTACAAAGGTGTGGAGGTGAGAGATGAGGGGACCTGTATGAGGACCAGTAAGGAGATCCGTATCCCTAGATTGTGGAGTGTGTGGAGAAGAATAATAAAAGTTAGAATAGGATTGGGCAGGTTATGGGAGCTTTCATTGCTCTAGAAGTGTTTTTCTTTAACCCCCAAGGCTCTAGGAAGCCGTTTGAGTTTATTGCATAGGGAGATGGCCTGGTCAGCCCCTGGCTTTAGGAGAAGCACTTTGTGCGACGGCACACAGGCCAACCCAAAGGCCGTTGCAAGAGTCCAAGCGAGATGTGCTAAGGCGGGGAGTGAGGAGGGAGAAATGATGAGGTTGGCCGGCCGATGGGATGTCTGGGGTGAGAAGGAAGAGTAGGGGATGAGCCAGACTTGGCCACCTGGGTAACTCAGCACAGTAAACAGGGAAGTTCAGCAGGGGCCTGGGGCCGAGCAGGTCGTTTGAGCTAGAATGGCCAGTAAGGAGTTGGTGACATGATGGGCATCCTGGAGCGAGACCAGAGCTGGAGCTGTCTTCCTCAGAGTCATCTGCATAGAGTGGACCCTGATGCAGTGAGAGTGTTGGAGCTCCCTGAGACATCAGAACCTAAAACAGGATTTCAGAGTTGGGAGGGACTATAGAAGCTGTCTTGTATGGGAGGCTTATATAAGAGACTTGACCATACAAAGGCATTGTTAGGACCAGGCCTGATGAGAATATCTGACGTTTCTATAGCGCTCAAAAATTTGCAAAATGCTTTATGCATATTCTGGTTTGAGCCTTGCTACAATTCTTTGAAGTCTCAGCATTTCAGGTAGTATCATATTCGACCCATTTTAAGAGAAGAACATTGAGGCTTCTGGTGGTGAAATACCTTATCCTAGGTCTCATAAGCAATAAGTATCATTGATGGGGTTCAAAGGGTCAAGTCCAGCCCTCTGCCTTTTGGGTTACTCTGCTCAGGGTCTCCTGACTTCAGAAGTGGGGCTTCCTCTGTCTTTTTCTACCCTCTGTCCTCTATCTACCCCTGAAGTGTGTGACTCACAGAGGAAACAGTCTGTAAGCTCCAAGGGCCACTCTGTTGGGGTTTTTTTCTTTTTTAAACCACCCATTTCTTTTTATTCTTCATTTAAAATTTTAGCTATGTTATTGTTTTTACATCACCAATTTTACATGATCCGGGGGATAGAGCCTGAGCCTGGGGTTCAGATCCATATTCAGACACTTCTCCAGTCAAGTCGTCCAACTTCTGTCTCTGTTTCCTCATCTGTGAAACGGGTATAACGAGAGCACTTATGTCCCAGAGTTATTACGAGGACCCAACGAGACCATCGTGGCAAACCTTACAGCACCTTGCTCATGATCTCATTGTTGTTGGAATTGTCAGTATGATTCCTTCCAGAAAATCATCCTTTTAAAGAAGGAATGGATGATAAAGAGATGTGAGAGGAAAGGCAGTTTGACCAAAACTCACCCAGCAACAGACGGTCACTCAGTTCCCACAATGTGCCAGGAACTGTGCTGGACACTGACCCACAAATGGAGATGAAGTGGCTCCTGCCCTCAGGAAGCTTACATTTGATTAGAAGAGACAGCAGATCTCTTACACACACACACACACACACACACACACACACACACACTCACACACTCACACTCACTCACACACACACACACACACCTATACATCTATACATCTATACAGTTCTCAGACACAGATCCCATATCTGTCTCTCTCCCTTCCCCTCTCCCTCCCTCCCTCTCCCTCCTCCTTCTCTTCTCTCTCCTCCTTCCTCTCTTTTCTCCTTTTCTCTCTCTCTCTTTATTTCTTTCTATCGCACACACATACTCACTCAGAGTATGGTAAGTTTGCAAGGTAAGTTGGAAGGCAGCTGCAGTAGCAGCTGGAAGGATTCAGGAAAGGCTTCATGGAGGAGGTAACGCCAGAATCTAGGGTATGCAGTGATCCATACCCAATAGTCCCTCACCTCTGCAGAAAAGGAAGGAATTATGTATTGAAGCTTGGCCATTCTAATTATACCATGTTAACTTGATTTTTCTTTTTAGTCTATAACTTACTGATGGGAGTAGTTAGCATTTGTGGTTTCTGTACAGATTTGGAAAGGTGTTTTTTTGTATACAGGTGTGTTTGCAAGATCCTCACAACAATCCTGTGGCTTAGGGATTACAGGTGGTGTTAGCTCCCATTTGTTGGTGGTGGTCAGTTGGTTCCAGTCATACAATCCTTCAAGACCTCATTTGGAATTTTCTGGGCACTGGCGTGGTTTGCCATTTCCTTCTCCAACTCATCTTACGGATGAGGAAACTGTCCAGAATTACACAGCTAGTGTCTTTGGCTGGATTTAAACTTAGATCTTCCTAACTCCAGGTCCAGTGCTCTGTCCACTGAGCCGCCAGCTGCCTCTGGGCCTCATCTTACAGATAAGAAAATAGTCCCTTGTTGTTCTGCTAGTAAACATCCCCACTGATGAAATATGTGCCAGCCTCTGGAATAAAAGATAAAGATATCTCTGCTCTCAGCAGACACTTATTGTACGTAACTGAGACATGGCCCCTGTCCTCATGCAGCTTACATTCTAGTAGGGAGACAGACCAATAAAATTCAGCTTGCAGTGTGATCTCAGAAGGCTGCCTGATATGTTGGAGAGAAGGCTCACTCTAAAGTCAGAAGAACCTGCCTCTAGTTAACTCCTTTGGGGCCTAACCCTGGGCAAGTGACTCCGCCCTCAGGGCCTCCCAGCTCCTTTAGAACTTGATGGAAAACAAAATGGAAAAGTATGTGCTGTGCAGGCATTGGAGATACAGATAGAAAAGCCCTCCAGTCTTTGCCTTCCAGGAGTCTGCATTCTGATAAGAAGAGACAATACAGCATAGGAAGGCTGAGCCATGGGGCAGATGGGCAGGTCCAGCAGACCTTTGGGTGGGAGAAAAGCCTGGGGGGCCTTGAGGTAGATGGTGAGATCCCACAGACTTTAAGGGGCAGCACCAGGGTAGATGATAAGACCTGGCAGTCTTCCACCTTTAATAGAAGTAATCTCTGTTCACAACAGAGATGAGCAGCCACTTCCTGACTGCTGACCCGTAGGAAATGGTAGTAGGCTGAGTGGTCAGAATGGAGCAGGGCTCTGGGTAAAGATGGGAGGGGAGGGTGTGAATCCACTTCTGGCCAGGGAGGGCCATCGCAAATCCAGCACCAGGTGGGAGTGAGCAGTGGTGGCCGGGGAAAGGCTCCCCTAGGCTCCTGCTAAGTTAACCCGCTCTTGCTGTTTATTTTTGGTGGAAGGAATTCCCATGCAAGGAGCTCCTCATGCTCATGCAATAACAGATCCTTGGCATATTTGTGGGTAATGTCTGCAGAAATGGGGTACAGAGTGCCCCAAGAGCTAAGGAGGTCCAGGTCACACAGAGTGGGGGTGGTTCATGGAGGCCGTAGCGTGGTGACCAAGCCTTAAAGGATGTTACAGATGGTGATAGCCCAAGAAAGAAAAAAGGGGACACAAGAATGATGGGGCAGCATTCTGGGAATATTAGTAAATGCCCACGTGTGCAGAGGGCTTTGAGGGTAGCCAGGTGCTTTCCATACATTGTTCCATTGGAGTAAGGTGACCACCCTGCCAGGTGGGTACTGTTATCATCCCCATTTTAGACATGTGGAAACTCAGGCTGAGTTTTCTGTGACTTGCCCAGATCGCAGAGATAGGAAGGGTCACAGGTAGGATTTGAATCCCAGTTTTCCTCGTTTCCAGTCTGGTCTGGTGTGGACAGCTCAGGTCACGGTGTAGCCAGCTCCCCAGGACTCACGGGCCGTGTACCTGAGTGCCCGGAGCTCCCGTGTTCTTCTCATGAACCTGGACCAGTGCCGTTTTACATCTTGGGCACCAGCTGACCAATCAGATGGACAAGGCTGGCTGTGGGGTTGGTTGGCGTGGTTATAATCCACATTTTCAGCTCCGTAGTTCCCTCCCCCTCCTTTAAAAATGGGGCCAATCCTTGTGCTGGTGGCTGGTTTCCTTAAGGGCCGCGTCCAGCTATGGCAACGGTGACTCCAACTGCCAATTGATGCTTATCAGCAGAGCAATAAATGTTCCTGCTCAGAACGCTCTGATCTTGCCTCCTGCCCTGCCCAGATGCCTGCCCAACCCAACGGGAAGATTCCCTCCCAACCACAATCAATATCCAAAGTAACAGCGCAGGAGTCACTCAGACAGGGGCTTCCTTACCCCAGTCCCTCTTAGCAGCAACACGGGGAAGGCCAGAGGTCATTTAGCAGATGGAGAAATTGTGGCCCAAGCTGTAGAAGCATTCCTGCTTGCAGTCCCACCCAGTGAGTGAGTGTGAGTCCTGACTAGAATCAGAAACCCAAAATCTCAGCTGGAAATGAGCAAAAAGAACCTCTAGTCCCACCTTGCCTTGAATAGGACTTCCCCTCCAGAGACAGAAAGTCCCATAAATCACTGTCCCTAGAGTCAGGAGGACCTGAGTTCAAATCCAGTCACAGGCCCTTCCTAGCTGTGGCACCCCGGGCAAGTCACATAACTACTTTCAGACTCAGTTTCCTCATCTCTAAAATGATAGCACCTGTTCGCAAAAGTGGTAAGGATCAATCAGTTAAGATAATAACTAAAGAAAGCCGTTTTCAGACCTTCAGGTATATAAATAGCCAGCTCTGGCTTTCTCCCCAGGTGGTCGTTGGAAGGCATAGCCTTAAATCTAGCTAGCCAATGTGCTTTGCCTCACCCTCCGTTAAAGCCCTCCCCCTGTTTGGGTTAAAGAATGTGTCTTCAGAAGATTTTTACTCATTTTTATTTATAATATTGTAGTATTAGTTATTACTTACTGTTATTTACTTATTAGTAAATGAGCTCTTATATCGGATTGCAGGGGGCCACCTTGGGAGATCATCAGATCAGGATTGACCCTCTGCTAGAAAGAGTATATTGTAGGTGCCTAATAAGTGTTCGCTGAGCTACTTTGTCCAAGGAATTCCTGCTCCCAGACAGGTTGGACAGGATGCCTTCTGAGGCCGCTTCTGACTGTAAGATATGCCGCTGACCTGTCAGGGCTAGATTCCTAATCTGTAAAATGAGCTATTTGGACTAGGTGACCTCTGAGGTTCCTTGGAAGGTTCAGCATGGTGATTCTAGAACCAAGACCTCCTCAGGACAGCCCAGGCCACTTGGAGGCAGCGCCGGTGGCTGGTGGATTTTCCCTTCCATTCGGCTAGAGGATCTGTCCCATCGGCAATAGCTTCCACTCATTATTCTTAGTTCTTCCCTCTGAGGCCTAGAAGAGCAGTCTTATTAATCCTTCTAACACCAGGAGATGGAAATCATGCATGGTGCATGCCCAGTTCCTTCAGCTGGTCCACGTCCGCAAAGAGAGCCCCTTCTCAAAACTCCCGTCTCCTCCACCTTCCCCAAACGTAGCATAGTAGACACTGTGCTGGAGTCCCCCTAGTTGAATGACCCTGAGGTAAGGCATTTACCCACACTCATTCAGTTTCCTTCTCTGTAAAATGGGTACAATAATAGCACCTACCTCCTAGGGCTGTTGAATGAGACAATGACAGACTTGAGGTGCTCTATTCCCCAACCTTCCAGCTCTTTATAGATATTAGCTTTTGTTCTTTTTCCTCCCAGCCTAGCCCAGGGGATGAGTAAAGCACAAGAAGCTGGGCCAGGTATGTCCCAGAGGCCCCAGGTTATCAGGTGCAGGCCATCGAGTGTCATCCAGAGGCAGGGATGGCACAGTCCTCTCTGATCCTCCCTCACCCCTTGGAAATGACTTTACTTCCCAGCTCCTGCAAATAAAGCTGTATTTACATTCCTGTCTCCCAGAGAGACACTCATTCATCTGGCCAATAAGTTTGTTATTCTCAAGTGGCAAAGAGACCGTGTCGAAGAATACTTCTTCCTGCGCACCCCTAAATGTGCTTGGAGTCAGGGTTTGGGGGATGGTTTAAAGGAGGTCCCAGGACAGGTTCCCTTTCTGGGGACTTTCTTCCCCCTCCCTTCCTTGACCTTGTACACTTCTGGTACAGGGGTGCTTCAGAATCTAGAGTAATAGCAACAAAACTTCCTTTTCAAGGCACATAGGTTTACAAAGTGCTTCCTTCATGTTAACTCTGGTGGTGGTGGTGGTGGTGGTGGTGGTGGTGGTGGCGGTGGTGGCGGTGGCGGTGGTGGTGGCGGCGGCGGCGGCGGCGGCGGCGGCAGCCGCAGCAACGGTAGTAGTAGTGTGTTATCTACCATTACTATTCTTACCACCACCACTAGTACTAATAATAGTAAAATTTATATAGTCTTTAAGATGTGGGAAGTGCTTTACAAACATTATCTCATTAGTTCCTCACAATAAACCCTGAGGGGGAGGTGCCATCATTAACCCCAATTTACAAATGATGAAAATGAATCAGGCAGTGGTTTAGTGACTTGCCCAGGGTCACACGGCTCGTAAGTGTTGGAGTCTAGATTGGAACTCAGATCTTCCTGACTCCAGACCCAGAGCTCTGTCCACTGCTATCTGGATGCCTTGAGTGTGAGGTTTACTGTCTCCATTTTTAGAGATGAGGAAACTGAGTCTCCTGCCTGAGTCTTACTGGAGGCTGCCCTGTTGGTTGCTGAAGGAGCCAGGCCCTGATTCTTCAGAGTTATGGTCTTTCTGTCAGGCTGCCTACCCTCGGCCCTAAGGATGGGAGCCCAGGACTCCCTCTCCCTAGCTGGGCTGTGCTGGGGGGTCAGTGAGTGAATGGCAGATTGGACCACTGGCTGGTTTTAACTTGGACATCTGTGGTCGTTTTGTCATCATGGTGCTGGGCTGAGCAGGCGGGGGGGGGGGGTGGGGGGGGCGGGCAACGAGGCTTGCTCTGACCTCAGCCACCAGGAAGACCCAAGTTCAAATTTAGCCTTAGGCCCTTAATTGCCAGTGTGATGGGGGCAAGTCACTTCATCTCTGGCTTTCTGTTCCCTTATCTATAAAATAAGGGATATAATCTGGATGCCCTCAAGGGCTCCTTTCAGCTCTAAATACTACGCCCCTTAGGGATAAGGAGAGAGGGTGCCTTTGCTAGGGCCCTGGCGCTCCTTATCTCACACTCCACACACCTAGACTCCCGCTTCTGTATGCCCAGCCTTCTGCTGGGCACTATGGGTGAGGGGAGGAGGCCGCTTAGCCCGTGCTTCTGGGGAGCTCCCGTCTGGTTGTAGAGATAGCAGTGGTGAAGACGGGATAATGCTCCCCCTTCCGTACTTTAAGGTATTCAGAAAGTCCTTCCCCCAGTGAGGTTGGTAGTGCAAATATGATGATCTCCATTTTACATATGACCAAGCTAAGGTCACTAGATAATTTTACACAGCTGGCATGGGTGAAAGTAAATGCTTTATAAACCTTGAAATAATTAGAAGACAACAGAAGGTTGTATATCAACCAAATTTCAAACATGTGGTACCACCCTGAGTGTCGTCTGAGGCCATATGGTGGGATGGCCGTTGGCTTCCTGCAAGGAGGGGAGTCCTGAGCTGGGCATTGAAGGACAGAGGGAAGTTTGGCGGGGGGTGGGGCGGGATGTTTTGGCCCATGGTTGGTACGCATTGGCAGAGGAGTTTGAAATCCTATTTGCTTTGCATGACCAAAGGTGACCATTTCCTGTGGTTTCACAGTTTTTTGTTTGTTTTCTCCTGCTTCTGCCTGGCTAGATGGACAACCTAAGAAGGTCCGGAAGGTGCCTCCAGGACTCCCCTCCTCGGTGAGTAAGCCAGTCTTGGTGGCCATGGGGAGAAGATCACAGGACTTGGGTATCTGTTACATAGGAAGTCCGTATTGTGGGGGAGGGGTCCTGCCACCATCCTTCCACCCCAGGAGATGCCTAGAATGAGGCTGTGGTGTCCACACAGGGCCACATCTCAGGCCTCAGTCCTATTTTACTGAGTAGTTAAATGTAGACCTTGAGTGTTACCATGAGCAGCACCTCCTTCTGAGAACATTTGAGAGATGTAATCCTCAAAGAATCATCATATCCTATCAGAACATATGGGGAAGAACCCTAGAACCCAGGATGTCAGAGCCCTTGGAATGCATCACATGAATTATTAGAGCTAAGACCTTAGAAATCAGCCACTCCATTTTACAGATGAGAACACTGAGGCCCAGAGAGGAGTCTCTTTATTATTGAGATTTCTTCCCACCATTACATCTGGCCAGAATGGAACCTCTCCTTGCCTTCCCAGAGGAGCACTGGTTCTCTGACCTCTGGTCCGTGCACTGCCTGGAAGGTCACCTGTCTCTGGAGCCTGGGAGCCTTCCCTGGCTCTCTGTGATGGCCTCCCTCCTGGCGGGGATTCCTGGGGTATCTGCCAGCCATGTGCATGGGGGTCCTGCTAACAGTGGGGCAAAGGACTAGTGAATGATCTCACCGTGCCGGGCCTGTCCACATTCTCTATGGCAGGGTTAAATTTGTGGGACCTGGGCCAAGGTGGTTGTTATAAAAGACTACTTTCCCTTCCCTGTTTGTTAACTTGTATAGATAGATCTGTCTACTGAAATGTCCTGTCCACACGTGGGCATATATGCCTGCAGCCCCTTGGCATGAGTCACAGCCCACAGTGCCAGCTTGGGCTCCAGGGAGTTGTCTCTGTCCTCTACCTGAAGACTGTGGTGTAGTGGAAAGGTGGCTGGACTTGGGCTTAGATGATCAGAGGTCAAATCTGGCCCTCCCCCTAGCCCTAAATGACTGTGTGACCCCACAAGTAAATCTCGCCCCATCTGTCACACCTTATTATTTCTCAGGGGCCTTGCAGCTCGGACAGTTCAGGAGTCCTGTTCTTAGGATGGGGCTTGCCATAGTCTCTTGCTGTGTTCCCCCTTCGGTGTTTGGCTTCTCCCTTACAGCCCCCTTCTCCCCACGACCCCCCACCATCATTTTATAGATAAGGAGTCTCAGAGCTAAAAGTGATTTGCCGAGGTGACAGAGCGAGTCGTGGGTACAGCCAGGTATGAGACCTGGGTTCTCTGTCTCTAATCAGTGTCTCACTGCCTGGAGAACCAAAGAGGATCTGAGAATATCTCTTCTGGGAGTGTCCCCCACCATCTAGTCTGATGTCAGTTCCAGTCACAGGGTTGGGGGCCAGGAGTTGAGGCCTAGACAGAGGAACAGGCCTTATCCCATGGCACACTGAAGGGCCAGTTTGTTCTTTGGGGACAAGAGTGAGCTATAGGTTACCTGAGGATTTGGGGGGGTGAGGGCTGAGGCAGAGGACAGAAGGGGTGGGAAAGGTGGCAGGGGAGAGTGGCCAAGGCCTGAAACCTGACTTTTCTACCCCCATGGACACTCTTTACCCCCAGCCCCCACCCCAGAGTAGTCACTGGGCTTTGGAGGGAGGAAAGGAAGTACTGATGGTAAAGGAGAGGGACTCTCCCCTGCCTCCCCCACATCTGTACAGCAAGGAGCTTCCCAGTAGCACCACCAGCACACGAGTGCGCGCACGCGCGCACACACACACACACACACACACACACACACACACACACACACACACACCCCAACACATGCTCGCTCCCTTTCTCCCCTCTCCAGTCCCCCACCACCCCTCCCTTACAGCACAGCTGCATGAAGCCTTGGCGGGGGGCCAGGGCCCGACAGATGGCATGGAGCTCTTAGACAGGCTTGGCTCTCCCAGCTCCCGCTATTTAATCAAATTATAGAAAAAGTCAATTTGCGGAATTCTTGTCCATTGTAGCCCTTTTCATTCCCTTCGTTTCTGGGTTCCCTGGCACCAGATATCCCACCCCCACCTCTCTGCCAGAGGAAAAGAAGCTTCATTTCCCCCTCTGCATCCAAACCGGCCCAGGCCCACACACCACACACCTGAGGTCTCTTTTTAAACTCCAGGTTTTGTGTTCTTCACTTGCCAGCCACCTTGGAGAATCGACTCATTTTTAAGCAATCTAGGCCCTTAAAGCGCAGGATATCAGAGCTGGGAGGGCCCCCTAGAACACAGGATGTTGGGACTGGGAATGCCCTTAGAACCCAGGATGTCAGGACTGGGAGGGCCCTTAGAACAGAGAATGTCAGAACGGGAAGGTTAGCAGTCACCTAATACAATCTCATTTTACAAAAGAATAAATTGAACCCCAAGAAATACAGTCGAGATCACCCCTGGGGCATATGTCTAGCCAGGGGCATAGCCAGACTCAAACCCAGGTTTCCTGGCTGCAAGCCCTGGTTTTGGTCCATTGTGCTTCGGATAAAAATGGTTTCAGGTTGGGTCCAGAGCTGGGATGACCTGGCTTCAGTTTGTGGAGGAAGAATGGGGATGTCTCAGCCTAACAGGTTTATGAGGAAAGGACTTTTTACAGAAAAATGGACATTCCCATCATGATTCATTGGGTCAAGAGCAGGGGGAAGGGATCCCAGGCCTAGTCCATGGGGCTGAATTTCAGAAATTCCACAGGCATAGACCCAGCTGGCCAAGACCATCCTGACCCCTTTGCCTCCGCTGGCCCTCGCCCAGCCTAGCTTCCTCTCTGCATCTGGCCGAGCCCAGGGGGAGTCCCATGTCCAGCGGGTTGGCCAAGTCACTTTCACAGCCTCAATCAAAGGAGGAAGGAAAGAGAAACTTTGTGAATGGTTGGGCTGGAGGGAGCAGGAGGAGCTCCTCAGCTGCTAGTCCCTGGGTCCTGAGCTGATCCAGAGCATTCTTGAAGAAGGTGTCCTCAAAAAGAGAGAGCAGGAAAAAAGATCCATTCCCTTTCCCACCGCAACCCCCACCATTTCCAGAGACCACAAACACACACTCACACACACACTCTCTCTCTCTCTCTCTCCCTCTTTCTCTCTTTCTCACTCATACACACACTATTAGCTGGCCCTTGCTGGGGCCTCTAAAACCTAAGTTACCATCTGCTGAAAATGTAACTGAATCTCAGTGTAAGGGATCTGGGCCACCCCAGCCCCCCCCCCCCCCCCGCCCACAGCAGAAGGAGGCCCATGCAGGGGGACTCACTCCCATTCTCCCAAACTGGAGGGGCTTGGAGATGGGGGAGGGGCAACAAGGGAAGCAAGACTCCTGGGCCCCACCCAGGGCCTGCCTGTGTTCTCCACCTAGGGGACGCTGGGGCAGGAGAAGAGGCCTCAGAGAGCCTGCCAGGAGATTTTATGGGGGTCTTTATTCCTAACTCTTCTTGATCACACATGCCTTCTGGCTCAGTCAGCCCCGGGGAGCCGATGGGAGGAGAGCCTTCTTGGGGCTTAAGGCCAAGTGGCCCGTCCTTCCCTCCCCCTTTCGCCGCTGGAGCTCAAAGGGAACTTTGGAGAATGATTGTTAGTGCTGTTTATACTGGCATTTTAACACTCCCAAAGTGTTTCATCACTATTAAACCTTCACCAGAGGTTCAACAGGTGCTAGTGGCCCCCTTTCATAGCTGAGAGACTGTGAAGTGGGGGGAGGGAGCCATGCCTTAGAACAAAGGATGGCAGAGCTGGGAGGGCCCTTAGAACCCAAGATATCAGAGTTGGGAGGACTCTTTAGAACCCAAGATATCAAGAGTTTGGAGGACTCTTAGAACCCAAGGTATCAGAGTTGGGAGGGCTCTTAGAACCCAAGATACCAGACTTAGGAGGGCTCTTAGAACACAGGATGTCAGCTGGGAGGGCCCTTAGAACAGAGAATGTCACGTTAAGAAACTGAAATTTCAAGTGGAAAAGTGACTTGCAGCCAGCCAATGAGTTGTGCCACTAGCAGGACTGGAAGCTGGGTTCCTGACTCCAGTCTCAGCAAGTTTCTGCCACAACATGCTTTCCAGTGATCTCCCTCCTTCCTTTTTTTCTTTGCTTCCTTTCCATCTTTCTTCTTTCTCCTTTCCCTCCCCTGTTTCTTTCCCAAGGAGATGGGACTCTCTATCTCCCCTCTCCCCAACAATCTCCCTGGACTGAGGGACTTGTGGGAAAATTAAAAATCTTCCAGCTTGGGCCAAGGAGGCTCCGGGGATGGGAGAAAGGCAGCCCAGTAACCCTGTCTGTTCCCCCTAGTGGATGGCAGGCCTCTGGGCCCCAGAGACAGGGTTGGGGGTAGCATTTACATGGGCCCTTAAGCTTTGCAGAGAATAATAAACTATTTCCTTCGAGCCCCTTAACAGCCTGGTGAGATGTAGATGTTACCATTGTCCTGTTTTCAGAAAAGCAAACAGGCTGAGAAAGGGTGAGTCACTAGCCTGGTGTCATCGTAAGTATCTTAGGCAGGATGCGAACTGGGCTCATCCAGTCCCCAGGTCTAGCCCGCTGCCTGCCTCCTGCAGAGAAGGAGGGCTGGGTGTTTGGTAGTTGCCCTTCTGACTCAGTCTCTTCCTTGGCAGGTGTATCCCTCCAACTCAGGTGATGACTACAGCCGAGACTCTGCGGGGTACACTTCCTCCAAACCTGCCAGTACTGTGTACCCTGCAGCCTTCTACATGCCAGGTATGGTGCCAAGGGGTAGAGAGAAGACGCTGCTTTCCTGACTACCGACCCCATACGGGGTTAGGCCTGGCTGTCCATCATGTGAGCTGGGAGCCAGCTATACTCTCCTGCCTAGGAGATCAGGGCTTGCCTTTTGGGGGCACCTGTGGGAATCAGCTTTCCTTTTGGGACTGGGTAGCCCTCGGTCCAGGGTCTAGATCGTGGTTTTGTTGGGCATTAGGGCTCATCTGTCCTAGATGTACAGGCTTCTGAGATGGGCTGTGGATCAGAAAGGACCCTGGGTAAAAAGTGCTGGAAAAGGAGGTAGATGAAAATATTAGGGACCACACGTTGTTCCCTTGGCTTTG
The DNA here is from genome assembly GCA_028646575.1 of Pseudocheirus occidentalis. Classification (NCBI taxonomy): domain Eukaryota; kingdom Metazoa; phylum Chordata; class Mammalia; order Diprotodontia; family Pseudocheiridae; genus Pseudocheirus; species Pseudocheirus occidentalis. The sequence goes on from CM053594.1 coordinate 46,026,474, forward strand.
ACCCTGTGCCCCCTGCAGATGGACTTCACAACTCAGCAGACCTATGGAGCCCATCAGGCACCATGAACCAGTCCAACTATGCTCCGCCCATGCTGGGCAGCTCCTCTTCCCCTCTCCCTCAGAGCGGTGGCTTCAGTAACTTACACCAGCATGAACGAATGGTAAGAAAAAACTCCTTGGAAAGCTCTCCCCTTCTCATGGTCGCTGCCTGAAGCAAAGCTATGGGGGAAGGGGGGATGGTGGAATGTAAACCCTGCCTTGAAGAAAACACCTTCCCAACCCCCAGGGAATCCCTGAGGATTAGGAGCTTGGTCCCTGTCTAGCTTCAGCCATCTGACCCCTCTCTCCTTTTCTCCCCGCTTCTGCGGCGGTCTTCCTAAGAACTACCAGATGCATTCAGGGGAAGTCAATGGTGGAATCCCATCAGTGTCTGGATTCTCCTCCACCACCACTCCCTATGGCGTCTCAAGCCACACCCCACCAATCAGTGGGACAGACAGCATCATGGGTAGGTACCACTTTCTTCTTTCTACTGGATTTTACTTCTCCTTCAGGGTTCTCCTACCTGATTCACTTACATTCCCCAGCCTTAGTGGATCCAGGATGGAGCACAGTGTTTTAAATGTCTGATGCCAGGGGTAGGAGCTAGGGGCATCAATCAGGATCTGGGTGCTAGTCCCAGGTGTGCTGCTGGCTGGCTCACTGTGTGACCCTATCCCCTTTAAGCTGAGTCAGCAAAGTAGAGGAGGGCACACTTGGGCTGGGTGTCAAGGGACCTGGGTTCTTCTTCCCTCTTGGTGATGGCTGTCTGATAGTGGACATGTCCAGTGACTTCATCTCTCTGAGGAGTCCTGAGGGCCCTCCTAGCTCTGACATCCTGGATTCTAAGGCCCTCTCAGCTCTACGTCCCAGGTTCTAAGGGCCCTCTCCCAGCTCTGATATCCTGGGTTCTCAGGGCCCTCCCAGCTCTGATATTCCATGTTCCAAGATACCCTCCAACACTTGAAATTCTTTGTCTGGTCAGAGGAGGTGTCTCTCTTCCTGTGATATGGGAGCAGGTGGTGTGACTTGTGTCTTCCTTTTTTCCTTCCATCACAGGTAACAGAGGGACTACAGCTGGTAGCTCTGGAGATGCACTTGGGAAGGCACTGGCTTCGGTAGGAGCTGCTTCTGCCAGTTTTCTCTCCCCTGGGATAGTAATGGGCAGGACCAGGGAATTTAAGAGACAGATTTGTATAAGCGCAGGAAGAGTGCTTCAGGCTCTAGGCTTCCCTTCACACCTAGAAGGGTGCCATGGTTCCCTTCCCCTTGTGTTGGGAGGGGAGAGTGCTCCCCAAGCCCTGTAGTAAGCACAGCAGGGAGCTGGCCCAGCCTTTCCCTCCTGAGACCCTTTATTCAGATGGTGGGAGAAGGGGGGCTGCTGGAATGATGAAAGGGGGTCTGAGGCTCCTCACATGTATCTCCTCATTATCGTTCTCTTGGGCTCCCCGGCCAGTATTCCATGCCCCAGCTCCCAGAGTCCACTGACCAAGAAAGCAGACAGCAGCAGAGACTCGCCCTCCTGCTCCCCTCGACTGAGCTTGGGAGCCCATATTCCCAGCAGCTCACTCAGGCTGCCCTTGAGCTCTGCCACTTTGTAGGTAGTCCCATTTCCTTTTCCCCCTATCACGGCTTCCCCCCATGGCCTCACCACAGTCACCCTAAGGTGGCTGAAACTGAGAGCACCGGGTGTATTTGCCAGGAAGCGAAAGGCATGGTGGGAACAGTGGCACTGGGGGGCCTCACGTTTGATGACTGTATCCATACCTCCCCTCACCATTGTCCTCTCCCTTGGGCTACCCCCTCCCACTGCCTGCCCAGACCTCTTCTACACCCTGGCCCAAGGATCTCCTTAGGAGCAAAATGTGGGGGTGGGTGCAGGGGCGGGGCTTGGGCTGAGATGCCATTGGGCTGCTCATAAAATCAGCTCTAGAGGGATTCTACAGACGAAGACACTGAGGCCCAGGGAACTTGGCATTTCTAAAAGGTCACCTAAATAGTCAGAAGTTGAGCCCAGATTCTGTGCCTCAGATTCTGTACTTTCTCCTCTCTCTGGCCCTAATTTTCCTAGCCCACGTCCAGGATGCTCTCCTGGGAGCATCCTCCAGGCCACACTTCCCCAGTCCCTCGTGGTAACCAGGCCTGTCAGGGCTTCCACTCATCCCTTCTGCCATGGCTTCATTTGCCGTCAAACAGGACAGACAGGGCAGTAGCTCTGAAGTCATGCCACAAGCCAGTAAAGGCTCCCATTTCTTTTCCACCCTCCACTTTCCAAAGCAGCCGTGGCAGGGACTTTCATATCAGGGAGAGGACAGGTTCTCACTCTAGGAGACTCACGGTCCCACAGCTAGTAAATGTCTGGGGTCTAGTGTGAACCCGGGCCTCCGACTCCAAGTGTCTGCCTCAGGTTCCGTGGATTTACCTGAACAATTGAACCAGAGACCTTAGGGGTTATCCATTCATAGAAGAAATGAATGCTCTAAGGTCACGCTGGGAAAACTAGAATTCAAACCCGAGTCCCCTTGCCTCCGAATCTCCCTACAGTGGGATGGCCCTGCTCATCTTACCAGTTACTACAAAAAAAGAAATCTGTAATAATGGTGATTTTTTTTTTAATTTTTCTTTTTTGGAGATAGTTATGGTTAAGTGATTTGTCCAGGGTCACACAGCTAATAAGTATCTGAGCCTGGATTTGAACTCGAGTCCTCTTGACTCCAGGGCCAGTGTGGCACCTAGCTGCTCCAGTTATAGTGATAGGTCAAAAACCACCTCTATGGCTTTAGCCCAGCCATCAGTTAGAAGCTACCTGGTTTCTTTTGTTATGTAATCCAACATTGGGGGGAAATAACAGCCCACCAGTTCAGGGGTACCACTTGAATGATGTGTTTCTTTCTCTCCTCTAGATCTATTCCCCAGACCACTCAAGCAATAACTTTCCTTCTAACCCCTCAACCCCGGTGGGTTCCCCTCAGGGACTTGCAGGTATGTGATCTAGAGGAATGGGGGGGAGGGACAGGAGGGACCCAACTGCCCTTGGTTACCCCATTCACACATCTGGCCTCCTGCGTAGGTTTTTGCTCATTCATTTCAGGCATATCTGACTCGTTGTGACCCCACTTGGGGTTTTCTTGGCAAAGACGCTGAGGTGGTTTGCCATTTTCTTTCTAATTTATGAGGGAACTGAGACAGGCAGGGTTAAATGACTTGCCCAGCTTTAAGTCTGAGGCCAGATTTGAACTCCCAAAGATGAGTCTTCCTGACTGGGGCCTGGCACTCCGTCCGCTGCACCTCCTAGCTGCCCACTGGAGAGGTGGCTGGAGGGGAAATTCACCTGTGAAGTTCAAAGCACATGACATCTTGAGGTCCTGTTCTCAGTGGCCATTGCATGGCTGATAGTGTCTGAGCCTGGCTTCAGACTCTGGTCTTCTGACTGAGCAAGAGTTATTTCCACTGCACCAATGCATACACCTCCTTGCATCCCCATTGCCTAGCACAAGTACATTGCTATTGAATTGGCCATGGCAGAGCAGTCACCTCCCTTTCTCTACCCCCAAGCACCAGGCAGGAAAGCATGGAAGGATGAGAACCTTTGAATTTCCCCAGTCACAGCCATAGCCAGTGCCTCCAGCCCACCTTCCCAAGTCCTGGTGCTAGACATTAGAGCTGAAATGATGTCTCAGCCAAGGGAGAAAATAAAGAAGGCCCCACTGCAGAGCCAAGAATGGGGACTGGAGGACAGGGTGAAGTCCACTGTGCTACCAGATGAGCAGGGCATGGGTCAGCTTGTAGGGTTTTGTTCTAGGAAGGCTCCTTGGGTCTCAGGCATGGCAGAGCTGATTCAGAAGCATCCTGGGTTAGTGGGTTTGTGCCCTGCCCATCCCGCCTTTGAGAGTGTCCCCATGTTCAGCACACCTCCGTAAGACAAGGCATGTGGGTTTTCATATCGGCAGCTGAGCACCACCAGCCATCCCAGAACAAGCTGAGGGCTGTTTGTGGGGGTCTGTGGGATGGGCTGTTTCATTCTCACCCCTGGGTTCTGCTCTACGCTCCCTCACACCCCCACTATACACCTTTCCTCTCTACACGTTCCTGCCCCCCTATTTTTAGAAAACCTAAAGGGTCCTTCAGATACTCTGGCAGAAGTAGGCAGTGCTGGGGCAGTTAGCCTCATTTGGACAGAAGAGGGAATTCGGTCCCTGGGTTAAGTGATTTGCCAGGACAGTCACATCAGATAAATGAGATGTTTGAATCTGGGTGTCCTCGCCTGACACTCACCTCCCTGTGCACACACGGACCTGTCTGTATGGACAGCCTCACTTGTCCACAGAGGAGCTCACCCCTGCAGCCCCCATGTGTACACACCCTCATCACCACAGTCTTCTGTCCCTATACTCGACGCCTCCCCCACGGACCGGACCCCCCCCCCCCAGGGGTGACCACATGACCTCAGGCTAGGCTGACCTGCTGCTCAGAGCCTGCTTTATCTAGTCAGCCGTCGTTCTTCTCTTCCTGCCACACTCACTCATTCTTTACTTCTTACTTTGGAAACAAGTCAAAATCCCATCACTGTTACCTCTGACCCTCACCATTCCCCCGACTCCTCACCCCTGTCCCCACTAATCCCCCTGGATGCAGTGTCTTCCCCCATTTAATGAGTAAGCTTCCAGTGGTCAGGGCCTGGCCACCTTTCATATTGTGTCCCTGGAGCTCAACACAATGTGTGGTTTGTAGAAAGGGTTTCACGAGTGCTTGAAACATTTATTCTTTCCCTCTCCCATACTCATCCTTGTCTGTGCTCACAGCCAATGCTCTCTGACCTGGTGCTGATGCATAGGCTCCCATCTGTGTCATGGGAACCCCTCAGCACCAAAGCAGCTTCTGTTCCCCACACGCACCCAGCCTGCCTTCCCTGCTGCAGACACACGGCCCTGGAATATCACTGACCCTTGGGAGGAGGCGAGGAAAGGAGTATACAGGTCAGGAGAGGGAGCCTGGACAAGGCCAAATGATGTTGTCTGGGTGAACGCAGCGAGTCAGTGGCAGCACAGATGAGGCCCAAGATTCCAGGCCTAGAGGCCCTCTGCCTTACCTCGCCATCCATCCTGGTGCTCCTGCACAGACCTGCTATACCGTAGCACACGTGTATTCCATATACGGTCATTCCCTGCTGTGTCAGCTGCACAGGTGGACATGTGTACTTAGAAATGGTCATGTTACTAGTTTTCAACAGTGGAGCCCTTTCCTCTCCCCTCTTCCCCCTTCCTTCCTTTCCCTTCTCCCTCTGCATCCCCTCCCTTTCTCTCTTCCCTCTCTACCCCTTCTTCCTCTCTCTCCTCCTTGCCCCCGTCACTCTCCATTTCCCTCCCTGTC
>CM053594.1:46032382-46061126 GCA_028646575.1 Pseudocheirus occidentalis
ACAGAATGTCTAGAATAAGGTCCTTGACGTCATGAGAAACCTTAAATCCTTAAATGAGTGTCTGAGCTTGTCATTCACACACACACACACACACACACACACACACTCTCTCTCTCTCTCTCTCTCTCTCTCTCTCTCACGCACTCCACACACACGCACCCCTGCCCAGAGGGGCTGGCATAGCTAGCATGGGTCAGTTTGAATTTAAAACCGTCCCTCACATATTTGGGGCATAGACTGGGTGCTCTGGCCTTTCCAGCTTTTGACAGCTGGGGTGGAAGGGCCTCCTGATTCTCCACCATTCTCTCTGGCCTGAAGGCTATTTTGCTGGGGAGGTGGAGGAGGGGTCCAGTGGTAGAGACTATGGCACATATCTTGCACACACGTGCATGTACACACGCACATTTGCCATGGCAGGATCTAGATTGGACTCATGCCCAGTACACACACTGTCATTTCCTGGATGGCCTCTTTCCTGAGCCCAGTTTGGCCCCTGCTGGTTGGCATATTCTGGGAGTCCATCCAAATCTTGTTCCTGGTCCTCAAGATGCCACTTTTCTCCCCTGAGTTGTCACTCAAAAGATACAGATCTTCTGGGTTTCAAAGCTCACCTCTCCTGGCCTCCAGCAGAGATCATAATAGAAAACTTAGAGGCCGTCTCATCTAGATTCCCCCTCCCCACTTTACAGATAGGGAAACTGAGGTACAAAGCAGGGAAGGGACCCATTCAGAGTCACAACTAATGAGGGGTAGAGGTAGGATTCAAACTCTCTGTCCTGTGACTCCAGATCAAGGGCTTTCCCCCACTATATGCCACTGCCTCTGCCAAGCATCAATATCCCCATTTTACAAAAGGGGGAAACTGAGGTACAGAGAGATGAAATTGCTTGACCATACTCAGTAAGCATCAGAACTAGGACTTGAACCCAGGGCTCTTAAATCTAGGACTAGAGTTCTTTCCACCACACCCATACCGCTTCTTGAAGCAATTACCTCTCGGTCTCTACCTTTCCCCGCCTTTCAAGTCTAGAACCTATGCGCTTCCTCATTAACCCCTTCCTCTCCTTTTGGGTTCTGCCCCCCAAAAACAAATCCCTTCTGCCGCATTAACTCTTTCTTCCCTGCAGCACTTTTGCTCGGATTGGAATGTCAGGCCTGGGGCCTAAGCCTCCCTCCCTCTGCCTGCCCTCCGCTGTCCGTCCCATCATGGCATTTGGACTTTACCCATGCCTTTCTTGTTTCGTAATATTTTGCGTCTTGTTGCAATGTGTGTTTGATAATCCCTGCCCCCTTCCCTCACCCCGCTCATTTACCTTCTCTCTCTCATTCTCTCTCCTCTCTCTCTTCCACTCTTTTTCCTTTCCCCCCGTTGATTTCTTTCCAATCTCCCACAGACAGTCCCCAGCCGACCCCCCGGGGGCCCACTCCCTACCTTGTACTTGCTGATGGAGACGGAGCGCGGGCCGGGGCAGGATCGAAGTTGAGGGCCAGGCATCCAAACCTAAATTCTCTTCCAAAACAAGGGATGGTGGGAAAGGGGAAGAGAGAACCGATCCAGACGGGACAAATCTCCATCGGCCGTGATCACTTTGGTCTACTGCTGTTGTCCTATTTTATGCCTACTTCCCAAGATGGCATGTGGAAGGGTTTCAGCTCAAGGTGCTGGCTGGGACACGGGTGGGATGCCACCCCCCACCCCCATCTTAGCAGCTACAGCCAGGCAGATACGGGGGCAATTCCCCTCCCCATCTACCAGAAGCTAGAACCAGCTGACACAAAGAGGTACAGGCTTAGACAGTTCTCAGATTTGGAGGTTAACTCAAAAGGCTCCAAGTTCCTTCATGCTGGATCCTGGGGCTAGTGTCTCTGCTCGATTTGCAGATAAAAGCAGGTAGATAGCCATTGGCTCCTGTATGCAGGCGCTGGTCAGGAGCTGTCCACTACATGAGTACTATAGCTTGTGATTTGGGGCTCCATAACTGACTGACTCCCATCATTTCTGATACTCAGTTTTGTGCCTGTCCCAGCATCTCTGATCCTGTGATCTGTTATTTGAATCCTCTGTGTAATCTCAGGTATGAGCTGAAAAGTAGACCCTGCAATAATTATTATAGTAATCCATATTAATAATAATAAGGCTCGGGGCGGCTAGGTGGCACAGTGAATAGAGCACCGGCCCTGGAGTCAGGAGTACCTGAGTTCAAATCCGGCCTCAGACACTTAACACCAAAAACTAGCCGTGTGACCTTGGGCAAGTCACTTAACCCCAACTGCCCTCCAAAAAAAAAAAAAAGGCAAAAAAAATAATAATAAGACTCCCCTTTTCTCTGGCGCTTTTACCATCCACAGGGTGGCCAGGGAGTAAGCCTTGACCTTGACAGATCACTTGAGTTTACTTGCTTATCCTGTTAGGCAGAGAGCCCTTCCTCCCCCATATACAACCCCCCTTCAGGTTGTGGGGGCTGTGGTATCCTAGACATGAAGCCACCAAAGAAGGCACCTTTTATTCCATTTGGTAGAAAATGATCCATAGCCCGTGCCAAGGCTGTGAATCCTAGCAAGAATTTTGCTCTGGGAGGAAAAAGTTGTCCAAGGAAAAGGGAATTTAGTAGTTGGGTTAGGAGGCTGCACACCCATCACCCCCTGATCCCTGAGCTGAGTCTCCCTCCCCAAGGGTGGACCTCTGCCAGATGCTGTGTTTAGTTAACGTTGAGCTCAGAAGAAAGAGGCTCAGTGTTGGCCATGTTCATGCAAATGGGTCATGTCTTGGTCGAGGCCAGCCTCCCTGCCTCTTGCCTCCCTTAACATTGCCATGGACTCTAACCCTGGTTTAAATCTGTACTTATTCATATACACAGAAGCACTCACATATGGGGATGAGCACTATGCATCCGTACATATGTGAGCTGTACACATGTCTGTGGGCATGCACATACCACATACACCAACATACTGTTCCTTGAAACTGCAGGCTGGGGTCTACTTTACAGGCCCAATTCTAGTCTCCCAGCCCCCATGCCTAGCCCAGTTGGGTCCTTGCCAGAGGTCTTGACAGCACTTTAACTGGCCTCATGGCAGGGATGCTGACCAGGCTGGGTGGTAACGATCTGGTCCCCATCTCCCACCCTTTTCCCGCCAAGACCTGCTGTGCCACATCCCATCCCGCCAAGCCAGCCCCTCAGAGAGAGCCTGCCCTCCCTGACTAATGCCTCTGGTGCTGTGAACCCAGCAGTACCGACGAGGCCCTGTCACTGGAAGAGAAGGATCTGAGGGACCGGGAGAGGAGGATGGCCAATAACGCCAGGGAGAGGGTGCGCGTGCGGGACATAAACGAGGCTTTCAAAGAATTGGGACGCATGTGTCAGATGCACTTAAAATCGGACAAAGCACAGACCAAACTGATCATCCTTCAGCAAGCCGTGCAGGTCATTCTGGGCCTTGAACAGCAAGTGCGAGGTACGGTACGCGGCGGGTGCCGGCCCTCGCCACCAGGAGCCCTCCCTGCCCAGAGACGCTTGCTTTCCTGTCTGTGTGTACTGGGTGTGTGTATGTGTGCGCGTGCGTGCATGGGCATGTGTGTGCATTATTCCCTCTCATACACTGGTTCATCCTCCATCTCCAACCTGCTAAGCTTGGGCTCCATCCTGAGCCTGCTTCCTTTTCTCTTTCTCTCCCCTTCCCCCCATAATCTCATTTACTCCCTCATCTCGGTTAACGCTTTCCTTGGTGACTCAGATCTCTGGCCAGCTCTGTTCTTTCTTCTGAACTCCAGCCTCCAGCTTGGACATCTTTACCTGGCTGTGCTGGTGGGAGCCCAGATCGAATGTCAAAATTCTGACCTCGCTTATCTTCTCCCTGTTTCCCCCACCCAGACTCTACTCTTTCTGTTAATCATGTCACCATCCCTTCTCGTCAGTCAACAGGCATCTACTATGTGCTAGGCACTGTGCCAAATGTCAGTGCTACAGAGACAGAAAGACAATCTCTGTTCTCCAGACCTCACAGTCTAATGGGAGAGATTCTGTGCAAATTAGCAGAGGGAAGCCACCAGCATTAAGGGGGATTCTTGCAGAAGGTGGGACTTTAGCTGGGATTTGAAGAAAGACAGGAGGGAGAAAATTTCAGGCAGGAGCTAAAAATGTCTAGAGTCAGGAGATGGAGGGTCTGATTCCAGGAAAAGACCAGAGCCTGGCCACCAAGGTGTGAGATCTCAGCAACATCTTTCTAAGGCATAGGCTGAAATGTTCCCTTCCTGCTCACCAAACTTTAGGAGCTTTCTATGGCATCTGGGATGAAATAAAAATGTAAGGCCTCCATGATCTTCCAAACTATATTTCTAGCTTTATGTCAAATAATTCACTTCATGGACTACTCTGTATTCTAGACAAACTAAGTTAATACTGACCCCCACCCTTCTGTCCTTCCTCTGTGTCTCCCCATCTGTAAAATGAGGTGATTAGCCTTGATGAGCCCTGAAGGCCCTCAGCCCTCACACCTCCATGCTTTCTTGCAGGCTGTCCGTCTATGTAGCCAAAGGTTCTCCCTCTTCTTCATTCTCCTTTATTTCCTGTCCCTTCCTAGAGCTCCCTCCTCCGTGAAGCCTCTTCTGATTCCTTCTGCCCCGAGTATCTGCTCTCTGCCTTTCCCTTTGCTCTCCCTTCTCCTACATAGATAGTCCAGAAGCACTTTGGTCTCTGCCCCCTTCTCTCTCTCTCTCTCCGTGTGTCTTATCATATCCACGTATGTACTCCTTCTGCCCGGTAGAAGTGTAAGTTCCCTGAGGTCAGGGATGGGCTTTTTCCCTTTGTCACTCCATAGGTACACAGCTCCTGATATCTTAACACAGAGTAATGGATGCTGAGCTGAAGTGAATTTGAACGTCCTTCTTAAATCTTGTCTTCTTTAGATTAAAGAGCCCCCATTTCTTCACCTGTAGTTGAGACTTCATTGCTTTCACCATCCGAATCCCTCTCCTCTGGATGCATTCCAGCTTGTCACTGGCCTTCCCAAATGTGAAAACCATTCTCCTGGTGGGGCCTGAGCAGAGCAGCAGATCCCAGAACATTTACCAGCCTCACCTGCCCCAGACCCGACAGAGGACTGGCTCAGAGGGGATGGCAGCATTCTGCTCAGACCCGTGCCACAGTGCCTGCCCCGTGGGAGGCACTTAAATGCTTGCTAGACAGGTCATGTCACACAATAGAGTGGAGAGACTATTGATTCTGGAGTTAGAGGACCTGGGTTTGAATCCCAATTCTGTCATGTGCCTTGGGTGCCTTCTCTAAAATGAGACAGACTCAATGACTACTGACAGCCCAGAAATCACTTCTATTGCCTTCTTCCCCGCAAGTTAACTCCCCCTGGGGCAGCATGAGCCAGGCCCTGGTGGGGGAAGGGGAGGTGTTTTACATGTGAGGGAGCCAGAGGAAAATAGCCCAAAGAAGAGATTCCTTCTTGTCCCCTTCCTTTCTTGCTACCTACCTTCCCTCATTTGGAGGCACATCCCCCAACCTTGCCTTTTCTCTAGCTTACCCTGTCCCGTTCTCGCTTTCTGGTTCACTTGTCAGTCTTGGCCTTTCCGCCAAGCTCATAACTCCCTGCTGCTTCCTCAGGCATCTCCCCATTGGGTCTGTGTTCTTGCCCCCCTGTCTCAACAGAGCGCAATCTGAACCCCAAAGCTGCCTGCTTGAAGCGTCGAGAAGAAGAGAAAGTGTCCGGAGTGGTCGGTGATCCTCAGATGACACTTTCAGCCGGTCATCCGGGCCTGGGCGATGGTCATAACCCCGTTGGACACATGTAAAGGTATAGTGCCTGCCCTGTGTCCTGAAGCCAGCCGGACCTAGTCTTATACCTTGAGCTTCCATATACTGTTTGGAGACATTCTGCACTTGGCTGTTGACCTTGTCCACGTTAACCATCTTTTGGTGCATCTACTTATTTGCTGTGAGATGACTCGGAGTGACCATACTAGATGCCAGGGTCAGACTCCGGAAAGGCTGAAGCACTGAACCAAATCTATTGAGCTGTGATTAGATAGAGACGAATGGAAAGCCTTGCACTTGGGTATAAAAAAATCAACTTCTTGAGTACCAGAAGAGAGTGAAATGATGGGCTGGAAATGAGTGTCTTTCCAGTATCCAAAGGACAGTCAAGATAAAAAAGGATTAGAACCAGGAGCAATGAGTAGATTTTTTTTTTAAGGCAAATTTAGGCTTGACATGGGGAAAATGTCTTAACATTTTGGGTGTTCCAGGAGTAGAATGGTCTGCCTCAGGAAGTCCTGGATTCCATGGCCCTTATTGGAGGTTTTCAAGTAGGGGCTGGATGGTTGGTCCAGGCGTGGAGAGTCTGACGGTGTAAGAGAGCCTTGTTAGCTGGCAGGTTGGACGCAGGAGACTCTGGGTCCTTGGATTTTGTGGTTTTACTTGGACCCCTTTGTGAGTCCTATCCCAGGAGGCCTCCCTCAGCCAGTCCTACCTTGGGGCATCCTTGTCCTTCTCTTGGCAGGAGCAGGACAGCCCTGTTGCATAGGAGATGTGAACATATAATTGCTTTAAGGTCAGGAAAGGCCAGGTTCCAGTCCCACTTTTGGTACTGACAATAAGAATACAAGTCTTGCCCACTTTCCAGGCTGTTTGCGAAACTAAGATGAAATAGTGCAAGTAAGGTGCTCTGGACATTTGCCTTTTTTTGCCTTTTTTTAGAGAGGGGAAGGCAGGGCAATTGGGGTTAAATGATTTGTCCAAGGTCACAGGGCTAGTTTTAAATGCCTGAGCTCGGATTTGAACTCAGGTCGTCCTGACTCCAGGGCTGTTCCCTGTGCCATCTAGCCCTTCTGTACATTTTCAGTGACAATTTTTTCAGATCAGGAAAGGTATGATGTCTCTATCAGATTCTAAGAAAAATGAGGCGTGTGGATGGCCAAGCTCTTGGGATCGAGTCAGGCAAACCGAAGTCTTCTATTCATTTGAAGACTTTGAAGTCAGCATGGAGGGCCTCCTAAAACCCCCAAAACCTTGCCCTTCTTATCTTGATTTCCCTGATTATGAGTAATAATGTTTCACTCATCTGGTGACCCACCAGAAATCCCTGTGGGCAGCCAAAATAGTGGGTGTAAGGCCATGAACCAAAGTGCAGACACTCAGAAGAGAAAACCAGGTCTTCATTCAGGGACATATTTACTCTTATTTTGCATAGAGATACAACCAGCTGGGTCACCTTGTTACCAAACCCACAGTCAATCAAGAAAGGAGGTATGGGAGAGCTCTGCTGGTTGTTAAACTGGTAACAGTCTGAGGGAGGAGGCAGAAGAATGTATAATATGTAGTAATAATGGTAGTGGTGATAGTGGTGGTGGTAGTAGTAGTAGCAGTAGTAGTAGTAGTAGCAGCAGTGGTGGTAGTAGTAGTAGTAGTAATAGTAGCAGTAGTGGTGGTGGTGGTTTTTTAATGCTTTAGTTTTAAAAAACCTCTATAAATATCACCTGATTTGATCTTTACAACCACGCAAGGTTATGATGATATGTGTAGTATATTGCATTTATTATGTCATATACAATAATGTGTCATATCCTTATAATGACTGAAGCTAAGGGACTTACTTGCCCAGGATCAGGAAATCTGAGGCAGGATTTTAAAAGCGTACATGAGAGAAGTAGCAGTAGTTTGGGTTCATTCAGTGGAGGAACAAACACCCTCACCAGCTTCACAGCCTGATAACCCTGCATGGTTATCAGCAAATAGAGTCCTGGGCCTGGAGGTGGGTTATTAAGTGCCTGCTGTGTACCAGGCACAGGGGCTGAAGATAGAAGGATGGGAGGGAGGTGGGCCTGAACCCCAGGACTCGCTTTCCTCCTATGTTGCTCCTGGAGCCCACAGTTGTGTGTTAGGAGTGCCGCATGGGATCCTAAGTGTTGAGTTTAAGTCATGGCTTAGTCACTTAATGCCATGAACAAATCACTCACCCTTTCACAGCCTCAGTTTCCCCATCAGTAAAATGAAAGAGTCAGACTAGATAGTCTCTAATAGTCCTTCTAGAACTGACATGCCTTTCCAAAGCTCTTTTAGATCCTTGAGTATTCAGGATTATCTGTATCTCCCCACCCCCTGCAGATAACTGAGGCTAGTCTGTATGTGGTAAGAGATAACACTCCATCATTTAAAAACATGGCCCCAGATTGCACCTGGGCCTTACGCATCCTTGTGCTATGTGGAAGACACCCAGCCCCTTAGAGCAACAGCCTGCAGCTTCGGCTGGGGCGTGTCTCTTCCTCCCGCAGGGCTGGCACGGCTTGTTTGTTTAGTCAGCTGCTAAATGGCAGATACCTCCTTCAGAGCCCCCAAATTTTCTTTGCATAATTCATGACTGTTTGCCACCCCCAAAAGGACTCTGGAGGCTCCCCTATAAGAGGGCTGTCCTTCCTCTCCCTTGTGGATTGAAGAAAGGGAAATTAGTTTAATTTATAGGAAGAATGAATTGAGTTTGGCCTCACCCAGACAGTCACATAAATCCTAGACCCCGTCTTCTGACCCTGGCTGAGCTGACTGACCCTGGACCGCAATAACAATAAGCCCCTCTCTGGAGCATTTTCCACTTGACTTATTCCTTTTTTCCCCCACAGTGGTTCTCCTAGGAAAGGTTCACATTTTCTAATCTCCATTTTATAGATGAAGAAACAGAGGTTTGGGGAGATAAAGCAGTCCCCATCAACTCTCATCTGTTAAATACCAGAGCCACAGCTCCAACTTGGGACCTCTTCTGTTCCACACACGCTACCTGGCTTATGGTTCTTTCAGCCAGTATAGCCTTAGTGGGGGTAGACAGAATGATGAATAATCATTGTTGGTTAGCCATTTTCATCTGTGTCTGACTCTCCTTGCCCTGATGTGGGGTTTTCTTGGCAAAGATACTGGAGTACTTTGTCATTTCCTTTTCCAGCTCATTTGACAGATGAGGAAACTGAGGCAAACAGGGTTAAGTGACTTGCCCAGGGTCACACAGCCAGCAAATGTTTGAGGCTGGATTTGAACTCAGGTATTCCTGACTCTAGGCCCAGCACTCTGTCCATGGCACCACCACTGTACTGATCCCATATTAGAGAAGAGGGACTGAGGCTTACAGAGAAATTATTTTCTCAAAATTACATAGTTAGGACATAACAGGCTGGACCTAGATCTTCTAGGTTTTCCTCCCTGAAAAAGTGGACAGACAGGACAGTCTGGTGTGGTAGAAGAATGCCCAAATCCAGAGCCCAAATACTGGGGTTTGAATTGAAGCCTACTTACTGCCTGGGAGATTCAGTGGCCACCCAGGTACTCCACCATCGCAGACCATTGAATTCCTCCAGGTCTGAATCTTACAATCCCATGAACAACCATCCATGGGGGTTTCAGCAAGATGCTGACCCAGAGCAGGGGCTTCCCTTCACCACAGAATCTTAGAATCAGAAGCCTCATTGCACATCTGGGCCAGCCTGTGCGGGAAACATGGATGTCTCCTAATAAAAACAGCAGCCACAGCTCACATTTCTATAGCTCTTAAAAGTTTGCAAAGCACTTTACAAACGTTATCTCACAACAGACCCAGAAGGCAAAGGGATTTTCTGTGGTTGAAGAAATTGAGGCGGGCAGGTTAAGCGACTTGCCCAGGGCTGCACAACTAGAAAGTGTCCAGGGTCATATTTGAACTCAGGTCTTCCTACCCCCAGGTCCAGAGGTCTATCCACTGCACCATCCAGCCACCTCTGTAACATGTAAGACAGGTAATTGTGCCACCACCACTCAGTCTTCAGTGACAGTTTGCTGCCTCTCAGACCAGCCCATTTTACTTTTGGATAGCTTCTATTATTAGGAAGTTATTCTTATTGAGTCAAAAATCTGCACAGACGCTCACATTCTCAAACCCCCACCCCCACACAGCCACCTTCTCTCTTTCCCTCTCTGGTCTAAATCCATGACCTCACAGTTGGCAGAATGAAGCCCAGAAGAGATTGGGCAATTGAAACCTGTTGGGCCTTCCTTTGTATCCCTTGCCCGTGACACAGCCAGCTTTTGGTCTGGGGCCAAAGCAAAGCCATCTCTGTCCCAATACACCCACCTCCATCCCTACCATCCCTATCCCCTGAGGCAACTGTCATCCTGTACTCCTGAATCATTCTCTGGGAGGAGAGGTTAGCTCCACCCTCTGACCACCCCCCAGAGGCTCTGCACTAAAGTGAGAGCCAAGAGGGGTTGGGGTAGGTGGACCAGAGTACAAAAAGGAAGCGGAGGTGTGATACGGGAGCCATTATGTCCAAAACATAGTCCAGAAATGACATTTGCTTAAGTTTCTCCAATGGGGACGGGTACCCATTCACATGCAGGACCTCTGGGGTCATTTGCATATCTGTCTCCTAGAGTCCTAACTCTAAAGCTGGAAGGATTCCCAGAGGCTGTCTAGTCCCACCCCCTATCCCTACCCCCTGCTGGCTTTATAGAGGGGACACTGAGATCCAGAGAGGTTAAATAAGTCACAGAGAGCTAGTAAAGGTTGCAAGTTGAGATTTGAACCCAGGTGCTCCAGTTCCAAATACAGCACCACTCTGCCTCACTTCCTCTGAGGCCCTTCCCAGCCCTGACATTTTGCACTCTTGAGGATCCCAGAACCATGGGGTTGGGAGGAACCTCCAAGGTCATCTAACTATACCTTGCTAAAAGACCTTCTCTGCAACAGTCCTGATAAGCAGCACCCAACCTTGGCTTATAGACCTCTGAGGAAGAGGAACCCCCCGCCCCCCAAGGGGGTCCATGCCATGTGTGGAGAGCCTAGATTCACCTTTTAGCAACCTCCCCAGTTCTCCTGGTTCTTCCCCACAGAACATTGTTTCTTTGGAGTCTTCTCTTGAGAATGAACACCACCCCCACCCCCAATTCCTTCATTTGATTCTTATACAGCCCTCCAGTCAAAGTTCGTCGCCACCTCTACCAAATCTATAAAATCAGGAGCTTGGACTAGCTGACTTGTAGATGCCTGCACCACCTAAATCTCTGATCATGTGACCATTCTCATTGCCCTCCCGGGCTCCTTCCAAATTAGCACTGCCCTTTCTAAACAGTGATGGCCTCCAGATCTGAACACTGTTCTCTAAATGTGGTCTGACCAGGGCTGAGTACAACAGGAAGGGCTATCAGCCTTCAGCTCTGACCTTATATGCCCTGAGGTCCTTCTCGGTTCTGAAATTGCCAGTGCTGTTATTTGGTCATTATGACATGCCAACCTTCCCATCTCACCAGGCTCTCGACCTTTTCTTTGTCTCAGGTCCGCTGCCCCAGGAAGCCTTGTGACTCGCCCATTGTCCTAAAGTGGAAAATCCTGGCCCTCCTCCCGCCGACGCCTGCCCCCAAAATGGGAGACCCTGGCACACGCCGTAAGGAGCAATGTTTTGGTTTTGGTTTTTGATTTTTGGTTTTTTTTTTTAAGAAAGGGGGAAAGAAGGAAAGAAGGAGAGAAAACAAAACACTTCGTCAAAAAATTGCCTTAAGTATAAAGAATGGAAGAGTCAAAACATATCACTCAGTTAAGAAGGGGAGACGCTGTGTTAAACGTGGCTTGTTCACAAACAGCCAGCAGCAAATTGTGCCTAAGCCTAGTATTTCTGTTTGCTGGTTTTTTTTTAAAGGAGAATAAAAGAACATTAGTTATGAGATTTTTTATGTAGAAGAAAATAGCGATACTTTGGGGATTTTTTTTTAAAGTTTCTTTTGCGTATGTTTTTTAAGCGACAAATTTTTTTGTATAAAAAAAAACAAGTCTTGTGTCCCATGCTTTTCTGCTGCTGTTTCTATAGTTAAATGTTGCCTCTCTACGATCAACCAGATTATTAAAAGTTGTATTAAAAAGAGACTGGGTTAAAAAGCAAGGTTGACTCCTCGGGAAGCCGCTCAGTGTGAATGGAGCCATGTGGGCGTTTCTTGGTTTCATCTTGGGTTTGTTTTTTTTTCTGTTTGGGCTTGATTTTTTTTTTTTAGTGGTTTTATTTAGGGGACTTTTTCCTGTGTTCTTTTTAAAATCTATTCCAAGGCTCCCTTCTGCTCCCCCTTCCCCACCCACCCCAGCTGTCCAAGTCTTGTATTCCCTATGTCTTACATTCATCTTCCGTATAGAGTTCATGGACTGAACATACCTTGTTGCTCTGAGCCACCTTGGACCTCGGATTGGGAGGAAGTGGGCAGAGGGAGCACTGTCTTTCTCTCTGTTCCCTCCCCTGGATTCCCAGAGGCTGAGCTTCCTGAGGCTCCCCATTCCCTGGTTTCTTGGTGTAAGGAGTTTTTCAGGACTATAGATGGGGCTGGGAGGGGGGACCACAAACATTGCTGCTCTTTCTCTCTCCCTCCTCCCTCTCCCACCAAGAAGTGTAAACTGGCATAGTCCTCCCTATATCTGCCACACCTGGCTGCCTCTCTCACCTCTACCCCAGTCCTGGCTTGTGTGTCCTGGGGCAAGTCACTTAGGTCATGAGGCAGTTCTGACCAAGATACAGAAAAGAAAAAGACCTGCCTGCCTCAATAGTGGTTTCCCTAAATCAAGGAAATCATAGATCCAAACACAATCTAAAGGCTGTTTTAGCCAATTCCATGTTGGGATCTAAGATTACAAGAGGCTAAAAAGATACCAATGCCTAGTAGCAGAGGGACTTTACTCAGTCTGTGCAATCTTAGGTCTAGGACCTGACCGTAACCTATAAGACAAGACCCTGACTCCAGATGGAAAAGAACCTTGCTGGGGATGTGGGCGCACATCAGGCAGGAAGGTTGCCTAGCTGAATGAGGAGGAATGCCAGGGGCAAAGTGATAACCCAGGAAGCTGGGTAGTACCCACCAGAGAAATTTGACTCCCTTGTTTCTGCCAGAGGAGTGCTAAATCTGGGCTTCAGGGGAGAACCTCAGGCTTGACTCTTGGCTAGAAGGGTTCCCTTCCTATTCTTGCCCAGTATGGCTTACCCCAACCCACGTCAGAAAGTTTTCTTCCAGACTTGGTCCTGTGAAGGAAGATTGACTGGGAATCTTCATGTCACTGATGACCACCTTTTCTGCCCTCTCTCCCCTACCACCCATCTATCAAAATAGTAATATAGCTGCCTCCCCACTTCCCCTTTCCATTCAAGAAAGCCATCAGAAGGAACTTGAATTCCATGGTGCAGGGATGTAGGTGGGATGCCCAGAAAACAGTTCATTATTACAGCTCTCCCAAGAAGGGACCAGTCATCGGGACTTTCAAAACATCTCTTGCTTCAGGAAAGGCTTCAAGACTCTAGTTCCTTCCTTCTAACTGGGTTGGGAAGAAAAGGATCTTGGAAGACCTCCACTCCCCACCCCCATAGAGAATGAGCCCTTCCCTGGCATTGCCAGCCAAGGCATGTGGAGCTAACCTAAGAGGTACACCCCATCTCCCACGGCTGACCCTGCTTGGTCACCTGCTGAAAACACCCAGTAGAGACACCAAAGGATATGTGCACCCGGCACCACCTCCCTCCCCCTGCCCCCACACATGCTCCCTGATAGCCAAGAGTACAGCCTTGTTCCCACACACACACACTCACAAAAACCAGGAACCCCAAGTTCTGAGTCCACCCTGGCACAGTTCCTAGCTCAGACCCCATAGGAAGGCCACAAAGAGACAAGCAATATTGTTCTCTGGTCTTGTCTACTCAGAAACTACCAAGCCCACCCTGAAATGTGCCCCAGGACAGTGTCTTGCTGCCATGTGGGAGAGAACTACACTGGGGGTCTGTGATGTAACACGAGCGTTAATACCTTCCCTGTCTCCCTCCCCGCGCCCCCCACCCATAGCCACCCTTATCCAGATAGAGATCACTTGCTTTTTTTTTTTTTTTTGCCTTTTTTGGAGGGCAGTTGAGGTTAAGTGACTTGCCCAAGGTCACACAGCTAGTTTTTTGTGTTAAGTGTCTGAGGCCGGATTTGAACTCGGGTACTCCTCACTCCAGGGCCGGTGCTCTATTCACTGCGCCACCTAGCCGCCCCTCACTTGCATCTCTTAGCAAGCATGACCCTATGCCCCAAGATTCCACGGCCAGGATGGCTGTGCCTTTAGTCCTAGCCAAAGACAATTCCCTTTCATATCCCTTCTTATGCTCCTTTCTCTGGGTCAAGTGGGGGCACATGTACATTTGACTTGGACTTCATAACTGTCCCATGGTCAGGAAGGGAGGAAGAACCAGGCCCTTTTTATGAAAGAGAAAGGCCGGTTCTTAACCTCTACTGCCTGAGATGGACAGCTGTCTCTGCCATCCTGTAAGCCAGGAAATCATGAGCAAGCCCACTTCTCTTTTCCCCTTTAGACACCTTGGAGGGAAGCCTAGGCATAGAATTAAGTTACTCCCTATGAAAGGAACCAATCTTCCATTTTTATCTTGACTCTTAAAGGTCAGGACTTTTGTCTGTGAATGCCCAACTTTATGGACAGTTAGCTCTGGGCCAGTCATTAAGTCCCAGTGGAGATAGAAAGGATCTCAAAGGCCCGTCATTCTGCAGGTAGAAGAACTGATGTCCAGAGAAAGTGACTTGCCCAACGTCACAAAGTTAGTAAGTAACAAGCAAGATATTCCCTGAGAATTTCTCCCCATGGGTGTGGGCTTTGTGGTTTGCCATCAGAGGAGGGCCTGTCTCTACCAAAACAACAGGGGAACAGGGATCACTCGACAATTTCAGGTGTAGGAGAATGTTTGGGACTAAACAATGGAAAAGAAGCCTAGAAAGGGCAGGGACAGGAGAGAAGAACATTAATTCGTCTTGGGAAGCAGGGACATGCTGATGGCTCCTCTGTTTTCACATAGCTAGAGCAAGGAGCTCTTTTCATGGGGCCAGAGAAAATGCCATCTGACTCCCAACTATCTCCCAACTATGTCTGCCCCCTGAAAAGGAGATCCCCTCTGCCCACCAGCTACACCTCCCCTCTGACGTGCTGCCCTCAACATTGCTTGGCCTCATTCATCAGCGGGTCAGGACAAAATGGATAGTCTCCCTTTGAGCCCTACCTCTTTCCATCCCTCCTCACTAGTCGCCACATACTGGAGACCCTCAGCGGAGAACAGATCTTCCCCAGTTTCAGCCCCCAACACAAATACACTCACAAACATACACTCAGACCCACTCACACACACACACACACACACACACACACACACACACACTTACCCTCCAGTCACCCAGCCCATAAATTCTAGGGAGCTCTGAGTCCCAGCGAGGGACTGGGAGGAGGAAGGCTGAGCAGCCAGTGATGTTTCTTCTTTGATTTTGTTTCTGGGCTTTTCCCCATGATTTGTTGGGGGAGGGGAGCATGTATTTCTGTTCTGCTCGGTGTCCTCTTTGGGCCCCAGCTGTGCTGTCGATGTTGCCTGCCTGTAAATCCAGATATGCTTCATGACTGAGGAACCTTGTGCTTAAATCAAATACCACATTATTATAGTTTTGAACTATCTGATATATATGTGCATGTGCATATATATGTATGTATACACACGCACATATATATTCCTAACCCAGCAAAAAGGAAAAAAAATTATTGGGGTGGGGAGGGGAATTCACAATTAGGGGGAAATTGTGTCTCTGAGTGCCTCAAGATGACTGGTTTTTGTTTTGTTTCTCATTTTTAAAAAAAAAGTAATTTTATACAAGTGTCAAAACAGCTGGCTGGATTATTTGGAATTTTTAAATAATCCTAACTTTTTTAAGTAGATTTTGAGAACTGTCTTGTATATAACAGTAATGTAGCAATAAATGTGACATTTTATAATAATATCCCTTCCCGTCCCCTCCTCCATATCTGTCTCTCAGATGTTGTATACCTATGAATGAAAATTTAAAAAAAAAGTTGTAATAAAGGTTCTACCTTGTACTTAAAAAAAAAAAAAGCCCTTGTGTCCCCTTGGAGGCTGGTGTTGGATTGGTTTGGGCTAACTGGGGGGCTCTGAGACTTCAGCAAGCTCCCTGGTCATGGTCAGGTTCATCCAGAGCACCATAGCTGCCTTGAGGAGAAGCTGACAAGCTGCAGTGGCCACTGAAGCCGAGGTTCCTGGCTTTCTATTCCAACTTACTCTGCACCCAGGTCACACACTGTACCCCCGCCACTAACTAGCTCTTGAGAAGTTATAAGGCCATCAGATTTGGGGCTGGAAGAAGAGACCTTTGAGACCCCCTTGTACATTCTCATTTTACAGAGAGTGAAACAACAAAGCAAAGAAAGGGAAATGATTTGCCCAAGGTCACACTGCACTACATATATCCCCAGAGATTTAAACATTGTTCTTTTGAATCCAAATCTACCATTCTTTCCATTCCATTGCCTCACAATGTTGGAGGATGCTAAAGAAGAAATGGGAGACATTTTTCACAATCTTTTTATTATTTTTTATATGTTTTATACATTTTGTTCTTGTTTTTTGAGGTTTTATAAGAAGAGACATTTTTTATACATTTTATTGTTACATAACGTTCATTTCTGTATATATCTTACACGCGCACACACACACACACACAGTAAGCTTTCCCTTATATAATGAGGGTCTGTCTGCATATTGTCATGCAAAGATTTCTGAAAGAGAAAGAATTCAGGAAAACTAGGCAAGATATAACTATCTCCTGGTACATGCTGTTTTCTATACCTGCACTCCTCCACTAGAGGAAACTTTTCAGGGAGAATGTAGATGTTCTGTTTAGCTTCAAATTCATGTTCCTATATCTTTCCTGATAAAAAAGAGTGTCCTCAGTTTACAGATGGAAAAACTAGAGGTCCAGATAGAGTGAAATAGCCTGAGGCTACACACAAGAAATTATCTCTGCCAAGCTGCCTTCAGCGAGAGGTGTGTTTTTCTGTATTTTTGTGAGTTTTGGAGCTCTAAAATTTGTTTAGAGTCATATTTTATGGGTATTTTGAGGCGGCTGTGTGAGAGCTGCAAAGCCTTGCTGTTACTACACTGCCGTCTACACACAAGGAATTCTCAACGTGGAATTAGAAGAACCTAAGTCCACAGGTTCGCACCAACATATTTTGTAGTAGCAAAGACCTGGAAACAAAGTAGATGCCTGTACACTGGGAAACAGCTAAACAAATTGTGGTGTGGAATGGAATGGAATGTTGTTACAGCCTAGGAAACTGAGAAATAGTCTCATAGGAAGACTTAGATGAACTCTGATGCAAAGTGAAGTGAGCAGAACCAGGGAAACCACATAAACAATGACTACAACAGTGTTAATGGGAAGAACAACCAAAAATAAAACCGAATGTTGTATAATTATAATAATGAAGTTTGATCCTGAAAAAGAGATGCAAAACACTTCTTTCCCTTTTTAAAATTCATTTATTTTTAGTTTCCAGCATTCATTTCTGTAAGATTTTGAGTCTTAAATTTTGTCCCTCTTCCTCTCCTCCCCCCTCCCCAAGATGGTCTACAATCTGATATAAGTTCTACATATACATTCATATTAAACATTTTCACATTAGACATGATATAAAAAAGAAACAAAATAACCGAAAGAAAAGGAGAGCAAACGGCATGCTTCCATTCACATTCAAATTTCAAAGGTCTTTGGATGTGGATAGCATTTTCCTTCCTGTGTCTTTTCTTAGATCCTTGCATTGCTGAGAAGAGCTAAATCTGTTGAAGTCAGTCATCGCACCCTGGCTGTTACTCTGTACAGTGTTCTTCTGGTTCTGTTCATTTCACTCAGCATCAGTTCATATAAGTCTTTCCAGGCTTTTCTGATGTCTGCCTGCTTATCATTTCTTACAGCACACTAGTACCTCCCTCCCTTCTTCCTAGATATAGGGGACCTTGTATGGAGCCCTGAATGACTGTCATATTGTTTGATGTTTTGGTTAGTTTTGCTGAACAGCTTTTCCCACCTTTCTTTTCTATTCTTTGTTATAAGGAATTGGCTTTCTGGGCAAAGAAAACAGGAGAGAGATTTAGGAATAAAGGTGATATGGGAACTCTTTCCTTCCCCTTACAAATTTTCATGTTTTAAATGACCCAGGTTCAAATCCTAGCCCTGCAACTTACTCCCTATGTGAAACCTGGGTAAGTCATTTACCTCTCCGAGCTTCTGTTTCTTTATCTGTAAAAAGAAGGAATTAGACTAAGGTCTCTTCCCACTCTAGACTGTTCAGGAGCTAGGTAGGGTACGTACAAGGAGGTTGATAGATAACCCATTGCTTATCATGTAGTCTGGCGATCCTTTACCTCCCTTTCTTCTTCCACTCCAAATTCCCACGGCTGCCTTACCGGAAAACTTTCCCCCAGCTCCCAGTCTCTGATTCCTCATCTCCACCTTCTTTGGCCCTGGTCATAGGCTAGATAACTTTACCATTTGCCTCTTCCATTCTTGCTTCAAGGGCTGGAGTGAGTCATACAGCCATTCAGTCTGGGACCATCCAAATGTCTGTTTAATGACTGCTGTGGCCCAGGTCCTTTTAGTCTTTCCTGGTTCCTCCTATTCTCTATCCTCAAGACACCCACCTTGCCCCTCACCTTGTCCTCACAACTGAAAACCACTCAGATTTTACTAAGAAAATGGAGACCCTCCATTTCAAACTCTTTTCCCCCGGTTCTTTAATCCCCTCGGAATTCCCCTTTCTTTCCTCTTTGCTCCCGACTTAAAGGAAGAGGTGAGCCTTCCTGCCAGAGGCAACCTCTACTTGTGTCCTTTGTCCCAGTCCCCTGTCTACCCTCCCCCATTATTAATTTTTCACAACCTGTAGGTGCAGGAGGATGTGGGGGAAGGGGTTTAGGTGACAATTTGGCAAAGAATCACAAAAGGGGAGTGCTTAACAGTTTCTTTACAGTTTTACTATGTTGAAATATCCATGGAACCATAGAAAAGCTGGCTGGTTCTCTAATACTAACCTAGAGAAGACAGTATGAGCTAACCTACAGCCCAGAGAGTGGAGATGGGAACTCTAATGCCATGAAAGGTCCAATTTCTAAACTTGTCTCATGCCATGTGCTCATTTATCACCTAGGTTGGTGAATATTTCTTTCCTTCCAGGCCTTCTCAAGTTTATATCTTGTCCAGAATGAGCTGCCTGGATAATCTTTGGTCTTTGCATCAACCACTGGGATAGTGGGTGGAATAGAGTGCCATCTGTTGGGCAAAGTTATAACTACATTCCCGTTTCTGGTTAATGGTAAAATGATAGTCTCTGTGGACAGAGAAGGCAGATTAAAAGCTTGTTTAAGTTACTAGTATTCTTTCAGCAGAGAGACCCAGATATCCATGAGTGGCCCATGAGTGATGGGGCTTCTAACTCCCAATCTGAAGAGAACTTTGTATCTGCTTTTTGCTCTATAAGGTTTATAATACACTATGGCTCAAATAAAATGGAACCTTTGAGCCTGGAGCAAAGTTTCAGGCAGAAAGGAGCTGAGGAGTAGAGGGGGATGGGATGAGAGGTGGGATGATGGAGGGGAGGGCAGGGTGGTGGGGAGGGTTGCTAGAAGTACACACTTCTGTAAAGGGATAGGGACCGGGTAGAGAATAAAACAAGGGGGGATGGACAGGAAGGAGGGACATATAATCAGTCTCACAATATGTCCATTGTGGAAATGTTCTGTGTAATTACACATGTACAGCCTGTATTGAATTGCTTGTCTTTCCAGTGGGGATGAGTGATGAGGGAGGAAGGGAAAGAATCTAGAATTTAAAGTTCTATAATCAAATGTTAAAAATATATGTATATATTATTATTATTAACTACATGCAACTGGGAATTAAAATATACAGGCACTGGGATAGTGTAGTCCTACCAGAAAGAGTGGCATTGGAGGAGGGCATAAAAGAGAGCAGATTGGGGGAGGGGCTTTACAGTGGGATTGCTGTTTTGGGGTTGGGAGCAAGGGAAAGACAAGGAGAAAATTTGTAACTCAAAATCTCGTGGAAAGGAATTATGTAAACAAGAAAATAAATATATATATATATATATAAAAACAAAAAATATAAAAATAAAATAGAAGAGCAAAGAAAGAAGGAAAGGACTCATATAAGCAAAAATTTTTGTGACAGTTCTTTTTATAGTTGCAAAGAACAGGAAACTAACAGAGTGGCCATCCATTAGGGAATCCTGAACAAATTGTGGTTTATGAATTAAATGGAATATCCTTGTGCTGTGAGAAATGAGAAAAGGGGTTAAGAGAAATTCAAGAAGACTTGTATGAACTGAGGCAGTGACATGAGCAAAAACAGAACAATTTATACAAAAACATCATAAAGAAAAACAACCTTGAAAGATCTAAGAACTTTGATCAATCAAGTGGACCAATGGAAAAAGAAGCATATTTACCCAACTCCTGACAGAAAGAGAGAGACTCCAAGATGTAGAATGAGATATATATTTTTGGGCATGACCATTGTGGAAATTTGTTTTGACTGTGTACATTTGGTACAAAGACTTAGTTTCTCTCTTTTTCCCAGTGATGGGAGTGGGAGAGAATATAAATGCTTATAAATTAATTTTTTATTTTTTAATTTAAATTTTAAATTTTTAAAAAATTCTTGTTTTGGTTTTTGGAGTTTTGTTTTTGGGGGATTTTGCTTTTTGGAGGGGGGAAGGCAGGGCAATTTGGGTTAAGTGACTTGCCCAAAGTCATATGGCTAGTAAGTCTTAAGTGTCTGAGGCTGGATTTTGAACTCAGGTCCTCCTGACTCCAGAGAAGGTACTCTATTCACTGTGCCATCTAGCTGCCCCCAAAATTCTAAAATTTTAATTTTTAAATTTTAAAAAGTTCAATTTTAATGTTTAATTTTAAAAAATTTTAACCATTCTATGTAGTTCCAACATACTATTGTTTGTTAGTTTAAAAATAAATAGCATCAGGGACAGCTAGGACCTGATGGAGCCTTGCTGCCCATAATCACTCTTTCCTTTCCCAGATATTCACTAGCAATTCCACTAATAATTATTTCCAGGAACAGAATTCAAGTTCCTTGTCCTACAGTAGTTAATTATCATCTCCCTGCAGATGATTTAGAGCTCTGTATCCAATCCCAGTTTCTCTCCTGATCTTCAGTCCCTGCCCCCCACCCCCACCCTTCTACCCCCTTCTATTGGACATTTCAGGCTGGATGTCCTGGAGCCATCTTAAACTCAACATGTCCAAAACTGAACTCATTATCCTTACCCTCCCAACCCTCCCCTCTTCCAGCTTTCCTGTTTCTGTCCAAAGCACTATGGTCCTTCCAGTCTCCCAGGTTTATAAGCTTGGCAGTAGCCTTGAGCCTTTATCCTCTCTCATATTCCAGATCCCAACAGCTGCCGACAAATCTTGTTGTTTCTAGCTCTCCAATACCTCTTGCATCTGAACCCTTCTGTCCACTCAGCCACCACCTTTGTTCAGGCCCTGATCACTTCTGGCCTACAGCCTTGCAATGGCCTGCTATTTGGTTTCCTTGCCTCAAGCCTCTCAATACTCTATCCTTTACACTTTTGCCAAAGTTATTTTCCTCAAACCCAAATTTAGTCACATGAATCCCCTACTCAATCAACTCTAGTGGCTTCCTATTGCCTTTAGGATAAAGAATAAACTTCTCCATTTAACTTATAAAACTCTTATACAAATGACCCCACCTTGTCATTCCTGCCTCAGCGGACATTACTCTCCCATCCCACGCTCTGTGACCCAGCCAAATTGACCTTCTCTGTTCCTTGCACATGACATTCCATTTTCCATCTCCATGAATTTGTGCTGGCTATCTCCAAGCCTGAAATGGGAGAATCCCTCCAAGCTCCACATCAGAAAGTACTTCTCTCCCTCCAAGACAAAATTCAAGTATTCTGCATGGAACCTTTCCTGATTCCCTCCCCAACTACCTAGCATTTAACTATTTGGAATATATTTGTATTTATTTATAGTTATGTTTGATAGAAAGATAGACAGATGGACAGAGATAGATGGAGAAATAGAAAGATGAATAGATAGATGGAGAGATAGAGAGATGGATACAGAGAGATAAATGGATGGATAAAGATAGGATAAATGAGAGAGAGTTACAGTAGTAGACTGGCCACAGTCCAATATTTATGAGCATTTATAAAATGCATCTGATGTCGTTTTTCATGTGAAACAGGCTATGGAACCTACTTCCTGGAGAGTTAGGGTAATGTATAATGGAAGAATCTTGGAGACACTTTGGAGCATGCGTAGACATTCAATATCTGTTTTGGGTCCACTTACCATATGATTAACCATATAAATAGAACTGAGAATACATTCAAAAAATCATAGGTGGACTAGTGGTTCTCATCTCTTCTGGTGACTTCTGCCCACCTAATGTCATCCAGTGAGAGAAAAGAGCCAATGCTATGCGAACAAGGGCCTCAAACCTCCCCATCCAAAGCCAATATATAGCAAGTACTCTCTGGTCTCATGCTCCCAGAATAAGGCTGACTAAATCTCCCTCTCAGGGTTTTAGGGGTATCCCTTAAGGCTTGAGGTTTCTAATGCTATTGACTTGAGCCCCGATTTCAGTGTGATCCTCCCCTCACCATCAACCTCCAATTATTAGCCCCTGTCTCATTTAATCTATTGACATCAGTTAGTTTTTATAAAGGGCTATTACTTTGCAGATGTAACAAGAGCAAAAGTACAACCAACACCATAGAGGTACACTGTCCCCTGTAGCATTTCAGCTTCTGGGGATAGTGGGCTCAAACTTAACGTTTTCATTGGCCATTTCACAGTAGCATTGGTCCCACCAAGTTCACTTCCAAATGTAAGGATGCTGCTAGATGGACCCATGATTCATCTACCACTTGACTGGGTCCTGAAAGGTTGCTCCTCAGTTATTAGGGCACAGATTCCACTTCCAGATATCCTTGTAACCCACCTTCATGACTTTTTGAGACTCACAAGATCTTCACTTCTGCTGGCAAAGAAATAAGACCCATATTTACAGGCTATATGTAATGGATGGTAAAAGCCCAAGACTTTTACCCCCATGGCATTATCTCTTCCCACCCAAAATGCCATCAGGCAAGAAGTCAAGGGAACTGAAGAGAAGACCACCAAGGCTCCAGACTACTAGTAACTTTTGAATGCATTCCCAGATCCAGCTATGCAGTCTATCAAGTAGGTCCCTCTTCATGACATAGGAAGTGGACCAGAACCAGTTCTAGAGTGTGCTATGCATGCTCTAAAGTCTCTTGAAGGTATTTGCATTACACACTATCACATCCCTCCCAGAATCAGGTTCCCCAACTTTTTCCACATGAGGAATTAATCGTATGAGAGGCTTTCAGCAAATGTTCATAAGGATGGGCTCAGTCCCCCATTGCATTTCTGTATGTACTTGTCTCTCCCATTAAAATTTTGGAATTGTTTCAGTTAGTACAAGTATCCCCAGTACCTAACAAGACACCTGGAATGTTTTTGTTGTACAGTGGTGTCCAACTCTTCATGACTATAACATTAATGGGATTTAAGATCTTCCCCGCCCATTAATAGGCCTCATGTGGAGCCCATTAAAGGGAGCTTGCTTATGAGGAAGGCTTTCACATTTTTCATTAATTTCTAATTAGACACTGAGTAGCAAGGGTTGTGATGCTTTCTGGCTCTGAGAAATGTATATATACTCTGAGTTGGTATTTTGCCTTGGGGACTCACTTTTGAGAAGGATCTTGTGATTTCCTGGTGCCTTCTATTCAGAGCTCCCTACTACTACTATGTAAAGGCTCTCCATCCAGGGATGTTTGTAAAGTGTATATAATTGATTCAGGCAGTCAAAGCCTTGTGTGTTGGACTTTATTTCTCTGCTTGTTTTTTCTCTGTTCATATTTTCCCTGAAGTTCAGAGTGCTAACTTTTCCCCAGAACTACTGAATGTAATTAAAAAAGATTGTTGACCCCTTAAACAACTATCTTTCCTAGTAAAGCAGATCTAAGAATCTGTGCTAGCAACCATCCTGGGTATGCCAGTGTGGTTGCTGCTACAGTGACCTAATCTGGGGTTTCCTTGGCAAAGATACTGGAATAGTTTGCCATTTCCTTCTCCGAGTCATTTTACAGATGAGGACATTGAGGCAAACAGGGTTAAGTGACTTGCCCAGGGTCACACATCTCTAACAAGTGTTTGAGGCCAGATTTGAACTCAGATCCTTTTGACTCCAGACCCAGTGCACTATCCATTGTGCCACCTAGCTGCCTGGAATATAATAGGAATTATAATAGGTTTAATAAATATATAATAGGAATATAATAAGTTTAATAAATACTTAATGACTGATTGATTTGAAGACTCAGCTCTCTTCCCTTCTTTGTGAAAATCACAGCATTTGCCCTTATCTGTTTGAATAGTGCTTCTCCTGTTCTCTTTGATCCATGATCATATGCATATACACCAGTTCCTTCAGTACACAGGGCCTGACAACCTGAACCCATCGAGGACAGCCAGGTACTCTCTTACTCCCTTCCTATTTATCTTGGGCTTCAAATCCATATGTGATTTCCGAGTTCTCTTTCCCCTGTCCTTTGCAGTACAAAAGTTGTTTTCCTTGGCAGTGATGAAAGAGCATGCTAAGAACTGAGTAGTTTTGCTTTGCTGTCATCTTTTCTATTTATCTTATGTGCCCCTAACTCTTCTTTGAACCCTACCTTCCCTCCCCCCATATTGCTTTTTAAAAAATCACTTTTTTGTTGTCCTTAGTCTTCCTTGCAAGATTCAACTCATTCTGAATTTTCTCTCATTTTCGTTGTTCTTACAGGTCCTAGCTACATGCCTATATTCATCCGCTGTGCATTTTGCCACCATTTTCTGTGCATGTCTATTAAAAGATTGTTATCTCTAATCAATCTCTTTAGACAATTTCCACTCTTTCTTCTTATCAGAACTTTGTCTTCAAAATTTCATTCTTGAGAGTTTTCCCCTTGCCTCGAGGCTGATTTTCCCTGAAAAATTTTAGCTCTGGGATCCTGCCTATGCTTTCTCTGAATGCTCTGAAATCTGGTCTCACCAGCTATGGATATAAATCAAGCTGTGACTGATTTTCCTCTCCCATATCACAAATTCTAAGCTGGTAACTTCCCTCCAAGGCTCTCATAATTTCTATTTTTCAGCAATCAGTATCCCCTAATTAGTGAGAATAAGGTCCAGAATAGTAGGTCCCCTTGTTACTTTCTCCACCTTTTAGAGGAGGAATTTACCATTAAGCCCAAAAGAAAAAAAAATACTCTAAATCACATACGGTAAGAGAAACAAAAATTAAAGTCCCTCTTACATTCCATCTCAATCCAAGCAAAAGATGGGAACTGCCAGTGTTGGAGGGACTGTGGGAAGAAAGGCACAAAAATGTTGGTCACACTCTGAAGTGGTCCAACAATTCTAGATTCCAGTTTGAAATTTTACCAGAAACATTATTATGCTGTGCATACCCTTTCAGTTCAAGATCTATGATCCTATGAACCTTTGACCCAGAAATCCTACTAATGAGCATATCCTCAAGGAAGTCAAAGACAGAAATGATGGTTCAACATATGACAGAATATTTATAGCGGTTTTTTTATCAAAGAACTAGAAGTGAAGTTCATCAACTAGATAATGATTTTTAAAAATACCCACATGATTGAATATGAATAGAATATTATTGCATCATAAGAAGTAGTGAATATGAGGAATTCAATTAACTAACAAGCATTTATTAACCACCTGTATGCAAGGCACTATGTAAAATGAAACAAACTTTGTCCTTAAAGAGTGTATAATCTATCATGGGATAGGGTATGTACATATGTATGGGTATACAAAAAACTATATGCAGAATAAAAGTAGTTAGGGAGAGAGTACTCATAGTTGGGGGATCAAAGTTTCATTTGTAAAATGGCGTTTAAGCTATATGGGGATGGAGGAATGAAGGATTCTAAGACATTGAGATGAGGAAGGAGTCCATTCCGCTCATGAGGAGTAACCAGTGCGAATGAACTTATATAGGAGGTGGAGTATCTGGCATGCCATCTGTGGACCAAGGATTGGACCACTTTAGCTGGCCTATAAAGAAGAGCCAAGGAGCCCAGCTTAATGAACGGCCTAGTAGCGATGCTACACTCAGGACACAGCATGAGAATGAACACCACTGGTTCAGGGAAGGGACAGGACATCGGGGTGCTGCTGCACAAGGAAAGAGTTGCCTTGGCTGCTTGTGGCCCCCACAAGTCTCCCTCACTGTCATTATTATCCAAATTTGCACCTCCTCTTCCCACTGATACTGTAACCCCACCTTCTAGGCTCCCAAGGTCTTCCTTCAGGTTCTTGCCCAAGATTTCATCATGTTCAGTGATGTTTTCTGGTCTCCTTCAGGCATAGCTATGATGCACACGGTTGGCCGGTAATCATCAGACCTGTCAGGTCTTTGGAGGCTCTTTGTGACGTGAATGATGAGGTCAAGCCCTGGCAAGATGGCAGACCTCTATTGTTTAATCGAAATGGGTTATGTTTGGCTGCCCGAGCACCCCCTTGGCAGGGAACAGCCAAGCATATGACCTGCCAACACCACGACTTCTCCCTCTGCTCCTCACTGGATATTCCCTCTTCTGATGGCACCCCTGCATCCACGTCATTACCCCGCAGGGCACAGGCAAATGCTTCCTCCTCAGAGGATCTTCAGCCCCTCGTTTCCTTTCCCCTGAGCGCCGCATCCTCCTGGTACAGGGCTGAGTTCCTTCCAGCCCGTTTCCTTCTCTGTGTTTACATTGAAGCCTTTTTTTTTAAGGGAGCTTTTCATTCTTCTTGATAATCCAGGAGCTTCTTAAAGTCCCTCTGCCTTTACTCCTGGCAGAGAAATCAGCCCAGGTTTTGAACACAGATAAGTAGTTACAGGAACTGGAGATGGTTAGCCTGGTTAGCACTGTCTTTAACTATTAACTATTAGAAGGGCTTTCATGGAAGGGAGGGATTCGTCCTATTTGGCCCCAAAGGTAAGAACAAGAAGCAGTATGGGAACCTACAGCCTCAAGGCCACCTAAAAAGGCCCTTGGATGTGACCTTCTGACAGAGTCTGAGTTTTTAAATCCTTTTATTAAGGGGGTCTGTTCTGTGAAGTTTGGATTCAGTGGAAGGATCACACTTGAGGACCTAGAGGGCCACATGTGACCTTGAAGCCACAGGTTACCCACGTGTGGCAGAAGTTCCATGAAGTCAGCTAAGAAGCCCACTGGATAGAGCTGAGGGCCTGGAATCAGGGAGGCCTGAGTTCGAATCCTCCCTCAGATACTTACTAGCTGGGTGACCTTCAGCAAGTTACTCAACCTTTAGCCGCCTAAGTTTCTTCAACTGGAAAATGGGATAATAATAACCCCTCCCTGCTGGGGTTGTATCAGAGAGAGCATGAAGAGAGTGTTTGTAAAGTGGCCTCTAAATTCATGTTCTGTAAATGCTAGGTGTTATTATTCTCCTTTTCCCATGAGTACTGAGCACAAAGAGAATGAATTCCCTTGGGTGGCCCCAAGTTCCTTATTACTAGAGGTGTGTGAGTGGAGAACCCCTTTGGAAGGATGACAACAGACAAGTTTCCTGAGAACATGAGGAAAGAATAAAGACAGCCACAACAAGAGCCAGCCAGATAGCACAGTCTCATTGAGCCTGGGACCTCCACGAGGCTGGTATGGCGGGCGTCATCATCCCCATGTTCTGGAAGCTCAGTGACCCACCTATGGCCATATCCCTACTTAGCTTCAGAGGTGGAACCTGAACCTGGGTCTTCTCAATACTTAATACAGATGCCCCCTGCCCCGAGAACCCTTCTGGTTCTGACAGTCTCTGATTCTGGTTCTTCTTCAACAATCCAACAGTCAACAAGCATTTTTTGTTTGTTTTTCTTTTGGATGCAGTGTTAAGTGACTTGCCCAGGGTCACGCTGCTAGTAAGTGTCTGAGACCAAATTTGAATTCAGGTCCTCCTGACTCCAGGGCCAGCACTCTGTGCACTATGGTGCCGCCACCTAGCTGCACCTTCAACAAGTTAGGTTTTTTTTTTTTTACTGTAAAGGCAATTTTCAACAGTCATTTTTTAATAAGATTTTGAGTTCCAAGTTTTTCTTCCCCACCCCCACTTTTACCCTCCCCAAGATGGTTATCTGATACAGGTTATACCTGTGCAATCATGTAAAACATTCCCCCATTAGCCATGTTGTGAAAGAAGAAACAACAAAGGGGGAAAAAAAAAGACAGTGAAAATCGTCCGCTTGCATCTGCATTCAGACTCCATCAGTTCTTTCTCTGGATGTGGATAGCATTTGCCATTATGAGTCTTTTGGAGTTGTCCTAACAAACATTAATTAAGTGCCTACTGTCTTTCAGGCCCTGCACTGGGCACCAAGCATAAAAAACAAAACAAAACAAAAAACTCCTTTTCTAAAATGCTCAACAGTTCAGAAAGCACTTTGTTGACAACAGCCATTGGAAGCCATTGGCAGGGACAGTCTTGTCCCCATTTTACAGTTCGGAAAACTGAGGCTCAGGGGAATTAAGTGATATAACTAGAGACTGAGGGAATGGGAGGTTGGAGGACACAGGAATCTAGACCCTAAATCCAGTGATCTTTCCACTGTAGCATGTTACCCTAGAGCAAATCAAAAACATGTAGGATGGGGGCGGCTAGGTGGTGCAGTGAATAGAGCACTGAACCTGGAGTCAGGAGGATCTGAGTTCAAATTCGACCTCAGACACCTAACATAAAAACTAACCTTGTGACCTTGGGCAAGTCACTTAA
>CM053594.1:46061626-46109790 GCA_028646575.1 Pseudocheirus occidentalis
CCTGCTGACTCCAGGGCGGGTGCTCTATTCACTGCACCAACTAGCTGCCCCCCTCTATTTCTTTTTGGTGGTAAAAATCTTCCCTTGTATATAGATCTGACAGGTATTTTTCTTCTATGTTCCCCTAAGTTGCTTAAGACATCAACTTTGATGTATAAATCATGCATCCATTTTGACCTCTTGATATATGGTGTGAGAAGTTGGTCTATGTCTAGCTTCTGCCAGACCATTTTCCAGTTTTCCCAAAAGTTTTTGTTGAATAGTGAGTTTCTTATCCCCAAAACCTTGTCAGGGGATCGGAAGCCAGGACTCCAACTCCAAGACCAGCATTCTAACCACTACACCATGAGACAATCCCTTTGTAATTTATGGCACTTTGTATTTCTCAAAGTCATCATCATAATAATAACTAGCAGTTCTATTGCAAAGGACTTTACAAGTATGATCTCACTGAATCCTCATGACAACCCTGGGAGGAAGGTATTATTATTATTATACTCTTTTTACAGTTGTGGAAACTGAGGCAAATAGAAGTCCAATGACTTGCCCAGGGTCACACAGTAAGTGTCTGAGGTCAAATTTGAGCTCAGGTCTTCCTGACTGCAGACTCAGTGCTCTATCCCAAGTCACCTAGCTGCCATGTAGATGTCATCATAATAACTCCTTTTCATATAGACAGTGCTTTGTGCTTCCTGAACTAAAAATCTATTTATATTTACACATTGTTTTCTGAAAGTACTTATGCTTTCCAGTTTTCCCCCTCCAAAAGTTCTAATCGGAATAATCCTTTTATATCTACATGCTACTTTGTAATTCTTAAAATAATAATAGTAATAATCTTTACTCTGATATAGGCAAGGCTTCAAACTTCCTGAGGTTTTTTTTTTATGAATTCATTTACAGGGAAATGACATTTTGTCCTATTCAAATCGCTTTCACATATCATCTCCTTCCACCTTTATAGTGCCCTGGGGAGGTAAGAAGCAAGGTAGAAGCTGGAAGGCTAGTCTTGGAGTCAGAAAAACTTGAGTTTAGATCCCACCTTAGGGGCAGCACGGCAGCACAGTGAATAGAGCACCAGTCCTGGAGTCTGGAGGATCTGAGTTCAGATCCGACCTGAGACACTTAACACTTACTAGCTGTGTGAGCTTGAGCAAGTCATTTAACCCCAAATTGCCTTGCCTTCCCCCCCTCGGAAAAAAAGGACAAAAAAAATCCCACCTTAGACATTTATTAGCCCGGTGATCCTGGGCAAATCACTCAATTCCTCTTTACCTCAATGTCCTCATCTATAAAATGGGGATAATACTAGCCGCTTCCCTCCAAGGTGATTGTTAAGATCAAATGAGAGAATATTTGTAAAGCACTTAGCAGACCTTAAAGTGCTATAGAAATTCTAGTTATTATTATCATGAACACTACATACCCACCTGTATAGAACACTATACTCTGAGGGAAATATAAATTTTAGCTAAGGCATGGTCCCTAACTTAGGAACTTAGGGAACTTAGTCTAGTATAGATGGCTCTGGAAGAGAAAGTGAGGCTGGTGACCTTGCACAGCTCTCCCTTCCTCAAATCTGAGTCAACTACGAGTCATGTCATCATATCCCTGATGCCATGGTCCTCTTCAAGACCAAGGACAAGCACCAATGCTAATAGAGATGATCTCCTCCTGTACAGAGGGAGAGGCCAAGGCCCAGAGAGAGAAAGAGACCTGCCTAAGGTTAAACTCTGAATTAGGAGCAGTTGGAAGTAGAGCTCAGATAGTCTGTCTTTTAAAAAAAATCATATCAAATCGCCTCTCATAGGTTTGTCCTGTGGCAACACCATGGTGTGGAGTGCTGTGTAGGTTAAAAGAAGAGATGGCATCCCACTTGGTCTCTATTCCTTTTACTCTTCAGGGAGCGTCACAGAACTCTGAGATTTCCAGTGGGGTGGTGAAGAAAGGCTGGCCTTTCTCCAACTCAGCATCATGGTGGCCATGCCCAGCTAATACACAGGGCTCAGTGGCGATGGTTGTTCTTCATTCTCGAAGAGGATCAAAATGACATCACTGTGCTAAAGTCAAGTTTCACTGTGTGACTGTGACTGATCAGAGCAATAAGACTCGGCAGGTTGGACACAAATAGTCTGTGTGAATATTTGGGTGGATTCTCCAAGTTTGCTCATCCTATGGGGCTTAACTAGGAGAACATTTATCTGTGGCATTAACTGCCTTGTCTATCCTGTTTTGTGTTTGTTCTTTCCTCTTTGATAAATCTTAGTAAATTATGATCTACTCATAGATAGAGCTGTCCAGGCTTGGAGGAAACCTTGTAAGTGCAAGAGGTTTGGAAGTCCTGGTTTGGGATCAAAGCTGAATAGCAGCAAGGGAGAAATCCCTAGAAATTCTTCCAGTGCTTTTGGGGGCATAGGACGCCCAGCAAGAGAACTGGTTCAAACCCAGCTGTTTTTACCAGTAGACATGTTATATGGACAGTTCAGTGCTACAACAAAATATAAAATACCTAATAAGCATTCCTGAAAATGCCTTATGTTCTGATGAAGCTTAAGTATTGGACTCTTTGGAGATTATAATAGCAGGTGTAAATTGAGTTATTGAATCCTGTTTTAAGTTATTCTGTTAACATATTTTGTGAATTTTTTATGTTTAGCATTTCCTTTGTGTGTAGAAATAAATTACCTATCACATAACTGATTTGTATCAAATGCTGAGTACTTTTTTTATTCTACTTTTTTTTGTGGGGCAGAACCTCTAGGTGTGAACTACTACCTAAGTCATAAGTAAATGTTTTTAATGAGCCAAAGACTGGGAGAACAAGGCGCCTAGCCTCTCCTTTCATTAGAGATCAGACTTCCCAGGACTCATCTCAGTAAAACCCCATGCCTGAGAATGTATTCAGTATCCCAACTCTTGTCGACCTAGCAGTGGTTCCTGAAGGCTAGACCTACAACTGACAGGACTCGTGAGGCAATTTGAATACATTTTCACTCTACTAAACCCTAAAGGGCCCCAGAGAATAGACAGTTCTAGCCCAAAGAAGCCTGTGGTGTTGGCAGATTGCCTTCTCATATCTCACAATATAGGAAATCTCACTTGACTCTTGATATAGGGTCCTGGGAAAACCATAAAACTTGGAATCCAAAGATCTGGGTTCAAGTTTCATTTCCAACATTTATTTACTGTGACCTACCTTGAGCAAATTACTTCCCCATATGATCTTTATAGGATAATAGAATTCAGAGCTAGAAAGGATCTTATGAAGAATCTCATCAGTTCCCCCAAACCCTTCTTTTACATATTGAAGAAACTTAGGCCAAAGGAAGGAGATTAACATACAAAAGGTCATACAGGTGGTAAGTAGCAGAACTGAGATTTTAACCCAGATCTTTTGACTCTCAATCCAGTGCTCTTTCTGTGACACTGACAAAGGGATTTCCCTAAAGCCTGGGTTTGA
The DNA here is from genome assembly GCA_028646575.1 of Pseudocheirus occidentalis. Lineage (NCBI taxonomy): Eukaryota > Metazoa > Chordata > Mammalia > Diprotodontia > Pseudocheiridae > Pseudocheirus > Pseudocheirus occidentalis. The sequence continues at coordinate 46,065,087 of CM053594.1, forward strand.
CCCAATTACTTCCCTGCTCAATAACCTCAATATCTCCCTGCTCTCTCTAGAATAGATTACAGAGTCCTTCTGTGTGGCCTCCAAAGTCCTTCATGCACTGGCCCCAACCTCTCTTTCCAGCCTTCTCCCCTCCATGCACTCTACTATTCACTGACCTGCCCTTGCTCTTCCTCAAGCATGACTCTTCATCTCCAGCATCTGGGACTCTGGACGGATTGTCTTCCTGCCTGTAACTCCCTTCCTTCTCATCTCTATCTCTTAAATTCTCCAGTTTCTTCCAAAGACCAGTGAGAGAACTCCTTTGGAGCCTTTCCAGATTCCTTCCATTGCTAGAATCTCTCCCCCACAAAATATTACCTTGTATATATTTTGTGTACACTTATATATATATGATAGAATAGATAGAATGGATAGAATGTAAGCAAGCACCTTCATTTTTTTCTTCATATCTTTAGGCATGTAGTACATTTTTGTTGTTGGTGTTGAATCATTTCAGTTCAGTCTGACCCCATTTGGGGTTTTCTTGGCAAAGATAACGAAAGGGTTCGCCATTTTCTTCTCCAGCTCATTTTACAGATGAGGAAACTGAGGCAAATGGGATTAAGTGACTTGTTCAGGGTCACACAGTTAGTAAGTGTCTGAGGACAAATTTGAATTTAGATCTTCCTGACTCCAAGTCTGGTTCTCTATCCACTTTGCCACCTTGCTACACAAGTGCATTTAATAAGTTCTTATTGAGTGACTGATGAAACCATCCTATTCTCTAGGCCCTACTTTCCTTAACTGTAAAATGGGGACCAACGTTACCTTACAGGAATGTTTCAAAGCAAGAGATGTTATATCTTCTCTTCCCACCCAGCCCTGCCAGGCTCTTTGGTGCCTTCAGAACAAAGACAGGTTTACAAAAAAACCCAGACTGTATTCACTCACACAGTCTTCTTGACAACACCTGTTTCTGAGGAGTGAGGTGCTGGGTTCCACACAGTTCATTCATTGAATTCATAAGATATCAGAGCTGGAATGGTCCCAGCATGAATCCTAGAATGGGAGAAATGTAGAAGGGATGGAACAATTGACTCTCATAGTTGGGGAGGTTTGGGTCTCAAAGGCTTGGAGTTGGGAAATGCATGTAATGTCATGTACCAGAAAACAGCCAGCAGGCCCATTTGATGCCAAGATCATGTGAATGGGGATAATGACACACTATTTTCCAGTTTTCCCAGCAGTTTTTGTCAAATAGTAAGTTCTTATCCCTGAAGTTGGGGTCTTTGGGCTTATCAAACAGCACATTGCTATAATCGCTGACCACTATGTCCTGTGTACCTAACCTGTTCCACTGACCCACCACTCTATTTCTTAGCCAGTACCAAATAGTTTTGATAATTATTGCTTTATAATACAATTTAAGATCTGATATGTCTAGGCCACCTTTCCTAGCATTTCTTTTCTTTTTTTTCCCTAGCATTTCTTTTCATTAATTCCCTTAATATTCCGGACCTTTTATTCTTCCAGATGAATTTTGATATTATTTTTTCTAGCTCTACAAAACTTTTTTTGGTAGCTTGATTGGTATGGTACTGAATAAGTAAATAAAGTTAGGTAGAATTGTCATTTTTGTTGTATTAGCTTGGGCTATCCAAGAGCAACTGATGTTTTTCCAATTATTTAGATCTGACTTTATTTGTTGAAAAGTGTTTTGCAATTGTGTTCATATAGTTTCTGGATTCGTTTTGGCAGGTAGATTCCCAAATATTTTATAATGTCTACAGTAACTTTAAATGGAATTTCTCTTTCCATCTCTTGCTGTTGGACTTTGTTAGTAATTATATGTGGGGTTTTTTTATATCCTGCAACTTTGCTAAAGTTGTTCATTACTTTAAGGAGCTTTTCACTTAATTCTGTAGGATTCTCTAAGTATATCATTGTATCACCTGCAAAGAGTGAAAACTTAATTTCTTCTTTGTCTATTCTAATTCCTTCAATTTCCTTTTCTTTTCTTTTTTCTTCTTTTTGGAGGGGGAGGGTAGGGAAATTGGGGTTAAGTGACTTGTCTAAGGTCACACGGCTAGTAAGTGTGCTCACTTGCTTTTTGTGGGGGGAATGGCTTGTAAACCTTAAAACAGCATTAATCATTTAACTAACAAGCATTTATTAAGCACCTACTTCGAACCAGGCCCTGTGCTAGATGCTAGTGATACAAAGCCAAACATGGAAAGTCCCTGGCCTCAAGCAGCTGAAGCTCTATTATGGGAGATATTTACATACTAATAAGTACATATAAAACATATAGAAGGTGATGGGGGTGGGGAGAGAAGGCACCAGCAGCAGAAGGGAGGGTGGGATGGAAAGGCTTTCTGTAGAAGGTGATATTTGAACAGAGTCTTTGAAAGAAACAAGGGATTCTTAGAACTGGAGGAGAGGTGGGAATGAATTCCAGGCATAGGGAACAGCTTGTACAAAGGTGTGGAGATGGGAGATGAGTGCTATTTGTAAGGAAGTACAGGAAGATCAATTTCGTTGCCTTGTAGATGCTGCAAGACTGGAAAGGTGGATTGGGACCAGATTGCAAAGGACTTTAAAAGCCAAAGAGAAGAGTTTATATTTACAGAAATGAGCTATTAATAACAAGAGAGCTTTGTTCAGTTAACGAGCATTTATTTTTTCTCTCTTCTAATTCCTACCCCCACTGGAAAAAGAAAAAAAGAAAAACAAAATCCTTGTAACAAATATACATAGTCAAGCAAAACATATTTGAACATTGGTCATGCTGGAAAATGTATGTCTCATTCTGCTCCCTGAGACCCCCACCTCTCAGGTAAGTGGTAGGTAGCAGATTTCATCGAAGTCCCTCAGAATGAGAGTTCTTAAGCCCTTCGGAGTTGATTCTTTTTACAGTGTCATTGTTATTGTATAAATTAGTTCCCAGAGAACTTTTTTTTTGTCCTTTTGGAGGGGGTAAGGCAGGGCCATTGGGATTAGGTGACTTGCCCAAGGTCACTCGGCTAGTAAGTGTCAAGTGTCTGAGGCTAAATTTGAACTCAGGTTCTCCTGGGCCTGTGCTTTCTTCACTGTGCCTCCTAGTTGCCCCAAGATAACTTTTAATACATATCCTTTAATTTCCCTCCTAGATGGCAAGCCCTTTGAGGGCAGGGATCTTGTTTTATTTATTGGGTGACCCCCTTAGAGCCCAGAACAAAGCAGGCTTCAAGAAATGATGGTTGGTGATTCTCATAATGTTAATGACAGCTAACATTCATATAGGGCTTACAACACGCCAGGTGCTGCACTAAGCACTTAAGCATTATGGTCTCATTGGATGCTCTGGGAAGTAGCTGCTATTATCATTCCCACTTTACAGATGAGGAAACTGAGGCAAACAGAAGTTCAGTGATTTGTTTGGGGTCATACAGCTAGTAATTCTGAACTCAGGTCTTCCTGACTCCAGGTCTGGCACTCCCAGGAGGGACGCTGTTATTTATATAATGGTCTCCTTCATTAGACTGAGAGCTCCTTAATGACCAGCAGGGACCATGTGTCTGCCTTTCTCTGTAGCTCCAGTGCTTAGCCCCCTGCTGGGAATATAGCAAATGCTCAAATGTGGATTTTGGCTGACTGGCCAACTTGGGACACCTGCAGGTGACTAGGGCTGGTTCAGCTGGATGGGCCAAGTCACACTGATGGGTTTGCAGCCCACTCAGCAGAGGGATAGAAACACAACCCCAGAGAGTTTGCACCCCCTCCCCATCCCCTTGGCCCCCTGTGGTTTCACAGACAGAGCTGAGAGAGGCATGGGGGCCAGGATGTTCCAAACCTCAGGCAGCCCAGGGGCGCCCCAGGATGGGGGAGGGGAGATCTGTAGTGATAGGTAAACTCCCACCCATCCACCCCTTGCCACTTGTCAACTGACTCCTTCTGCTGCCTTGGAGACACTGGGGTGGTGGGTAGTGGGTGATCTTTGGTTTAAACTGGAAGTCAGTGAGGCCTGGGTTCTAATTCTTGCTTAGCAATGGGTGTCCCATGCGACCAGTTGGTGGAAGGGACCTGGCAGCTTAAGTTTGATATAAGATGGTCAGCAAGCTGATGATGACCGTTTTTTCATTCCCTTTTGCCTCAGTTGAATGCTTGATTCTCTCTGTCTCTGCCTTCTAGAATGACAGTTAGCTAATGTTATAATTAATCCAAAGCAAGGAAACAGGCATGCGGGGGAATCACCTCCTCCCTGCCCTCCCCTGTACCTCTAGGTCTCTAGTTTCCCAAGTAAGATTTGTGCATTTTCACAGTGACCTTCTAGAGATAAGCGCCCCTGTCTTTGTGGTAGTCGCTTGAGACTGGAGAAGATGGAAGGTGGTGCTGGAGACGGAGCTTTATCCTCTCACCTTAAAGGAATAAGAGGGATGCGAATAGTTTTGCTGTCTCCAGGTAATGAACAGATTCTCAGGACTATCAGGGATGGGAAGGACGTTAGAACAGAGAGTATAGAAAGTCAGTGGTGTGGGGACCTCCAAAAATATAACAGAGAGAGTCAGGGCTGAAAGGGACCTCAGAACAGAGAATGCCAGGGCTAGAAGGGACCTTAGAACATGGAATGTCAGGGCTGGAAGGGACCTCAGAACAGAGAATGCCAGGGCTAGAAGGGACCTTAGAACATGGAATGTCAGAACTGGAAGGGCCCATAGAACAAAGAACACAGAACGTCATAATTGGTGGAGACCTTAAAGAAGAGAACAGAGAAAGTCAGAAATGGAAGGCACCATAGAATAGAGAACACAGAATGCTCAGAACTGGAAGGAACCTTAGAAGAGAGAATATTAGCACCGGTGGGGACCTTAAACAGAGAACACAGAATATCACAGTGCTTTGCACAGAGTAAACACTGCAAATATTTGCTGTCTTTAATTGAATGAATGGCAGAGATGATGGAAGGTAATATAGGACATAGAAAATAGTAACAGTTGACAGTTATATGGAATTTCAAGTAGCCAGGGCATGTTAGGTGGCTTATCTTATTTGAGATACCACAGATATCGATCTGGGAAAGGTCCTTTGAAGATAGAAGAGGCTTCATAGGCTATCAGTATTGGAAGAGTCTAGAACTCAGAACATACATCAGAACTCAAAGGGGTGTGGTTTTGTGTAATGGTAAAATGTATGGAACCCAGAGACAGGAGGATTTGAATTCAAGCCCCAACCCCGTCCACACTAACTGCCTCTGTAACTTTGGGCCATTCTCTCAAATTCTACAAACCTCAATCTTCTCTTCTGTAAAATGGGTGTAATCATGCTTATAACCTGTCCAACAGGGATTTTTGTGAGGAGAACCTTTTGTGAACTTTAAAGTGCCATATAACTGTGAGGTCTGGAAGGGATCTTAGGAATCATCTCTTTCAAATATCTCACTTTGTAGAGGGAAAAAAACTGGGACCCAGTCAGGGGTGGGGTGGGTGTAGAGCCGTTACTTGCTCCAGGTTACAAAGCTAACTTGATTACTGGATTTTGGAGTCAACAGATTTGGATTCTACTCTTACTTCCTACTAACTCCCTTGGGAGCACAGTGGATTAAGTATTGGTTCTGGAGTCAGGAAGACCTGAGTCTGAATCCTGCCTCAGACATTACAGTAACTGTGTGGCCTTTGGAAAAAAAAAATCACTTAACCTCTCTAGGTCTCAATGACTTCATCTGTAAAATGGAGTTAATAAAAAGATTTACTTCATAGGTTCATTGTGAGGATAAAATGAAACTACCATGACTAAGACACTTTGCAAACCAAACCATTTATTTGAGTGCCAAATAAATACTTTTATCTTGAGATTATCCTCTTATGCTCCTAACTGTAATCCAGGTCCTCTAACTACCCAACTCTCCAAAGTTCTCTTCCAGCCTGAATCCTGATGCCCTTTGGAAAGGAGCTGGGGGAAGAGCTCTGAAATTAGCCTCACCTTTTGATACCTGAATTTCATTGTTGCTCAGAAAATAGAGGACGGTGTGGTCCAGTGGAAGAGCCTCCAAAAAGGAGCCAGGTGACTTGGGATCTAGTCTTAACTCTGCCCCCACCTCACTATGAGATGGGCAAATTACTTCCAGGTACTGGGCCTTAGTTATCCCATACATAAAATGGATATGGATTATTCACTGTTTTTCTCTGCTAACTGAGGTACTTGTGAGATTACAAAGAAACAGGGACTGTGCAAGCAAACCCTTTGAAGGCAAACAATTCACATGCACCTGTTAGTGAGGACAGGAGGAGGTGGGTTCAGGAGGGAAGAGATATGTGGGGTTGGTTTGTCTGTCGAGCCTCATGTCAAGAGTTTGACAGGAAACAAGATCAAGAGGGGTCAGATGTGTGAACCAAATTGCTCCTCTGAAGAGCCTTTTTTAAAGGTGCTGAACAAGGGACTCTTGTCACCCCTTACCTGGACTATTACAATAGATTCCTAGTCTTCATAGCACAGTGAACAAGGCAGTGGCCCTAAACTAGAAGAACCTATGTTCAAATTTTGCCTTTGATACTTACTGTGTAGTCAATCACTTCCTCAACTGGTGCCTCAGTTTCCCCATTTGTAAAAATGAAGGGGTTGGATAGCTGGCTCCTCAAGTCCCTTCCTACACTACATCTATGATACCTCTCAGATCCAGGGCTCCTGATCCCTTTTCAGAATTGCTCATCCACCTTTGGTGTCTACCCAACTCACCCAACTTTCACCTGTAGCTCCAAGAAGCTGTAACATGTACAGCAGTCACACCCTAGTAAACCATTTTGGCAGATGGGTAAACTGAGGGGTCTCAAACCCATTGGTGAGTTAGGGAGTTTCTACCCTAAGCATGTGAAGACTTCCTCTGGTGAATTGGGTAGATAAGAATTGTTCCAATGGGGCATGACGGTGGCAGAAGCAGGTGCTTGATCAGACATTGAAGATGCTAAAGTCGTCTACTGCATCCTGAGCCATCACCAGGTGTCTTCACGTTTGTCTTACCGCTGGGCTTCCATCACTCTGGAAGAGCAAGTGAGGCTGATGACTTTGAACAACTCTGTCTCACTTAAACTCAATTTATGCTTGAGTCAAAAGACATCACCCATACCACTTTACCATTTAAGTCCTGTGGCAATGGGCAACTGACCAAGCAGCAGATGCAGATACACTGGGCACTCTAGTCACAACCTTGTGCACAGTAGGCCTAAGCCATAGTATTGTCTTCTCACTGGACTAAAGCAGCAATGGGATTCAGCAGCCCCTTGGGTATCTGAGCAGTTACCGCTCACCTCCAGGCATGAAGAAGGGGCTAGAAAAGTACCCTAAAAATTGTCTGCTTCACCTAACTTAATCCCAGCCTGCTCAATGTGGCAGGCAGGGTTCTTACTGTCTGGTTGAAACTCTTGAAAAAATGTACAAAAATTTTTGCAAAGATGATTCCACTCACCTTTGGAACATGGAATGTGTATACGCTTATGGACAACAAGAAATCCAGTAGACCTGAAAGACAGGCAGTCCTGTTGTGAGAGAATTCAGCAGGTATCACACCCAAATAGCAGCCCTGAGTAAAAGAAGCTGGCAAATGAAAGCCAGCTTACTAAAGTGGGAGTTAGACATACATTTTCCTAGAGTGGCCATAGTCATGGGGAGCTCTATGAAGCTGGTGTAGGTTTCACAATCAAAACTAATCTAGTCAACAAGCTTGTATGCCTCCTAAAAGGTGTGAATGACAGGCTGATGACAATACAATTGCCACTTGCAGGAAATCACCATCATCAGTGCACATGTTCCAACCATGATAAACCTTGACGAGGTCAAAGAAAAAATTTATGAAGACCTAGAGACCCTAGTCACCAATGTGCCAGAAGAGGACAAGCTTGTAATTCTGGATGACTTTAACACCAGAGAAGGTATCAAACATGGCAGAGAGTCCTTGGGAGGAATGGAATCAGAAACAGCAACAGCAATAGTCACTACTAAAGATGTTTGTATCTCATGACCTTTTCCTCACCAACACTGTCCTCTGTTTACGCAAATGTAATGAGACATTGTGGATGCACCCTCAAAGCAAACATCAGCTTTTAGTAAACTATGTCATTGTAGGGAGAAGAGACAGGCAGGATGTGAGAGTGACTAAGGCAATGTGTGGCACAAAGTGCTGGACCAACTGTAGACTTATCCTCTCCAAGCTAAACACTTACATTCAACAAAAGTGGTGACCCCAAGGCAAGAAAATTATCAGAAGACTTAATGTCAACAGATTGGAATGCTTCTCCTAGAGTGAACAATTTGTTGCTAACCCAGAAGGAAATATGAACTAATACATAGTTGGCAACAGCAGAGCAGAAAAGGAGAGGGCAGCTTTCAGGGATTTGGTGTACAGCACCACATTTACTCATCTGGGCCAGAATGCTCACAAACATCAAGACTGGTTTGAGAAAAATGATGGGGAAATTCAGAAGCTGCTAAATGAAAAACAAGAAGTCCATAGGGTTTACCAGCATGATAGTTCATTTGTGTCTAAGAAGGCAGTGTTTAACTTCATCAAAAGTAAAGTGCAAACAAACCTTAAAGAGATGCAGAATTCTTGGCTCAGTAATAAGACAGATGAAATTCAGTTTTATGCTGATAGTAATAATTCAAAGTGCTTTTATGATTCCCTTAGGGCTATTTATAGGTCAAAGGCCTATGTGCATCTCAGCTACTCAGAGATGATGGAGCACATTGATTAGTGATAAGCACATGATCCTGGAAAGATGGGCTGAACACTTCCATCAACCAATGCTGAAGCTATTGATCACATACCTCAGGTTGAAGTCAATCCCTCTCTAGCCCAACTTCCAACTGAAGTTGGAAGCTTCAAAACCAACTGGTTTTGAATTCCATTAGGCTCTTCTCATGTGGTAAAGCACCTGGTACTAGTTCTATTCCAGCTAAGATTAAGGCAAGGGGTTCACTATTCATACAAGCTGACAGAAATCTTCCAGGTTATATGGCAAGACGAGGTTATACCCTCAGGAGTTTAAGGATGCCTCCATTGCCCATCTCTATTAAAGGAAAAGGAAATAGGGTTGTCCTGTGACAATCACAGGATGGTCTATCAAGACTAAAGTAGAGGGAGAGTTGGCGCATGACTTTTTGTTTTCAAAGGATTGCACACTCAATGCAGCTTGTGAAGCTGAGATACAACGGAGTATAGGTTGGTTCTGTCGCTTGTGCTAATTTTGTTCTGACAACTAACAGAGGTTATTTACGAACCAGCACCACACCATCCATACATGCATCAGTTATGGTAAATGGAGAAATTCTGAATGCTGTGGATATGTTCGCTTACCTGGGCAGTGCACTTTCCAGGGATGTACACATTGATAATGAGGTTGATGCACAGATTGCCAGGGCTAGCTCAGTGTTTGGGAGGCTCTGAAGGAAAGTATGGGAGAGAAGAGGTATTAGACTGACTACCAAACTGAAGGTCTGCAGAGCCGTGCTGACCTCATTGTTGTATGACTGTGAAACCTGGACAGTCTGCCAGTGCCATGCCAGGAAACTGAATCGCTTCCACTTGAATTGTCTTAGGAAGATTCTGAAGATCAACTGGTAGGATAAGGTACTGACACTGAGGCCCTTTCTTGAGCTGAACTGCCAGGCATTCAAACTCTACTGCTGAGAGTGCAGTTTTAATGGGCTGGCCATGTTATTTGAATACTAAATGTACATTACCTAAAAGACTATTTTCCAGAGAGCTCACACAAGGCAAGCACTCACATGGAAGTCAGAAGTGATGCAAGGGCTTTTTTTTCCTCCATCTTGGAGCTCAGGAGGCCTGCTGGAAACAAGACATCTAGAAGAGCAAAATGTCTGGAAGACTGTGGTCCAAGGCCATTTTTGCTGGCTACAAGCAAGGCCTATGAAACCAGAGAGAGCATACAGCTCTTCTGAAAACTGAAGGTGTCTATGCACGGGATGAAACTGAATTCTATTTGGGAAAGAGATGTGCTTATGTATACAAAGCCAAAAACAACACAGTAACTCCTGGTGGGAAACCAAACAGAACAAGAGTTATCTGGGGGAAAGTTACTCGGGCCCATGGAAATAGTGGAATGGTTCGAGCGAAGTTCAGAAGCAGTCTTCCTGCTAAGGCCATTGGACACAGGATCCAAGTGATGCTCTATCCCTCAAGGATCTAGAATATCAAAACTGATTAAATAAAATTAAACATTTTTTTCAAATGTAAAAAAAAAAGAAGTGATGCAAGGACATTCTAAAAGTCTCTCTTAAGAACTCGGGAACTGATTGCAAGACATGGGAGACCCTGGCACAGGACCCCTCAGCACAGAGTGCCCACATCAGAGAAGGTGCCGTGCTCTATGAGCAAAGCAGAATTACAGTAGCTAAAAAAAAAAAAATCAGGTATGCAAATTTAGAGACATCTCCACCAAATGTTCACATATGGCTATTTGTGCCTAATCTGTGGTAGAGCATTCCAAGTTCCTATTAGTCTGATCAGCTATACTTGGACATGTACATTTTTTTTTTTTTTTGCTTTTTGGAGGGCATTTGGAGTTAAGTGACTTGCCCAAGATCACACAGCTAGTAAGTGTGTCAAGCATCTGAGGCCGGATTTGAACTCAGGTCCTCCTGACTCCAGGGCTGGTGCTCTATTCACTGTGCCACCTAGCTGCCCCAAACACATTGTACCTTGACCACACGTAGTGATGTCATTTTGGTCCTCTCAAAGAGGGAAGGATAACCACCTTACTAAAAAATCTTCAGTGTCTCCCTATTGTAGCTAATATGAAACCCTATTATTATAATAACAGGTCCTCCGATCCTCTAAATGAAAAACAACAAGTCCACAGGACTTACCAGCAGGATAGTTCATCTGTCTTTAAGAAGGCGGTGTCCTGACTCCCAGCTCTCCAAAGTTCTTCTTCTAGCCTGAATCTTGATGTCCTTTGGAGAGCGCCTAGGGAAGGAGCTCTGAAGTCAGACTCGTTCTTTGATACCTATTTCAGTATTGCTCAGAACATGGAGGATGGCATGGTCCATTCACAGCCAATTCAGAAATACGGATTCTTCAGGCTGGCATTTAAAGCCCTCTACGGTTTGGTTCCCACCCACTTTTCTAGCCTTATTTCTTATTACCGTCCCCATTATACAGATTAAGAAACTGAGGCAGGCAGAGGCAACAGACTGGGTCTTCTCCAACATCTCACAACCAATTCCAAAGTTCTTCAGAGAGGCCTTGAGAGTGTCCTTATGTTGCTTCTTCTGACCACCATGTGAATGCTTGCCCTGTGTGAATTCTCCATGAAATAATCTTTTTGGCAAGTAGACATTTTGCATTTGAACAATGTGGCCAGTGCACTGGAGTTGTGTTCTCTGCAGTAGAGTCTGAATGCTTGGCAGTTTAGCTCAAGTGACTCGCCCAGGGTCACATTGCAAATATTTCTGGGTCAGGATTTGAACTCAGGTCTTCTTTTTTTTTTTTGGAGGTCAGTTGGGGTTAAGTGACTTGCCCAAGGTCACACGGCTAATTTTTTGTATTAAGTGTCTGAGGCTGGATTTGAACTCAGGTACTCTTGACTCCAGGGCCGGTGCTCTATTCACTGCGCCACCTAGCTGCCCCTGAACTCAGGTCTTCTTGATGCCAAATTCAGCATATTCACTCTCTATACCCATGGACCCTGGGCTAATCACTCAAGCAATCAGTGCTCTGTCTAGGCCAATCTCAAAGACTATACATTGAAGGGAAGGTACCAACTGGTCCTGGCATTTCTTTCACTTGGGTATTTCCTGTACCAATGAATCACAGGTCCTATCCCAGTCCCTGTCCCTGTTCATTCCAGCCAAATAGGCCTGTTTACTGTTCCTGGTACATGACACTCTATCTCTGATCTTAATGCCTTCACAGAAGGGGTTCCCTTCTCCCCTCCTCCCCCTGGAATCTTTAAGGTCCATTAAAACACAGCCCAGGTGCCTCCTCTTATATCAGACCTTTGCCACCCTCCTCCAAGGTGTTTTCTCTTCAGCCAGATGGAGCGGCTGATAGAGGGCAGGGGCTGGAGTCAGGAAGACCTGAATTCAAATCCTGCTTCAGACGCTTATTAGCTGTGTGGCCCTGGGCAAATTGCTTAACCCCTTTTGGCCTCAGTCTCCTCATCTGAAAAATGGGAATAATCCTAATACTAGCACCTGCCTCCTAGGGTTATCATAAGGCCTGAATAAGAATATTTGTGAAGCACTTAGCAGACCTTAGTGCTCTACAAATACTGGCTGTTATTATTTCCTGATCGGTCAATCACTCTCTCCCTCTTGAAATTTCTTCCTATTCATTTAGTTTATACCAGTATTAATTTCTTGTGTAACCATCTCCCCCAGGAGAATGGAAGTTCCTTGAGGATATATTTCCTTCTGTTGTTTTATTTTCAGGGCAGGGGGGGTCATTCTACACCCATTACCTAGCATAACACCTTGCCTGTAGTAGACTCTCGAATGTTTGTGAATTTAAACTGAATTAAATTAATTTGCTAGGGGCAGGAGAGGGCCAACTGGGAAATGAAACCAGGCTAGATACCATTAAAAGAAAGGAGTATTGAGAGATTTTTGGGAGGTAACAGCAAGGGAGCCTGGGCAGTAAGTTATGGGGGGGGGGGCCTGAGGAGCAGTTTTGGTCAGAACTCATTGTGGACTTAGCCTGGAAAAAAACAAACAAACAAACAGCAACACCAAAAACCAGCCTTTGTTCCTTCAAGGATCACACCAAGAAAGAGAAATGGGAGTGAAGGTGGCTCCAAGGGAGTATGGATAGCTCCTGAACCAAACCAGGTTCTGTAACCAGGTTGAGCATCTGTAATATGGGCCCATGGGGTTAGACCTGAAAGGCACTCTTTCATTTTTTTTTTACAGGAGGACAGGGTGGCTCAAATTTGAACCCAGTTCTGACTCCAAAACCAAAGTGCTTTTAACATTTTACTGCAAAAACCATCTCATATATCAGTGATGTCATATTTTGGGGGTTCTCATCCTGGGTGGGAGGTGTCTAGGAGCTCCAGAGGAGGGAGGATTGAAGGCCAGGGTGTTCAAGTCTCTGCTAACCCCATGGCCAAGCTTGGCTAGCCTAAGTTCTGAAAGCTTGGCTAGCCTAAGTTCTGAAAGCTTGTGGGTGTGGTGGAAAGAGTCCAGGCCTGGGAGACCTGGGTTTGAGTCTTTGCTAGACCTTACTAATTGTGTGACCCTGGGGCAAGTCTCTTCCCTTGCTCCCTTTTCTGGTCTCAGTTTTCTAATCTGTAATGGGAGGAAGTTGGACTAGGTGATTTCAAAGGGCCCATCCATTTCTGACACTCTGGGTTCTAAAGGCCCTACCAGTTCTGACATCCTGAGTTCTAAGAGTCTTCCCTGTTCTGATACTCTGGGTTGTAAGGCCCCACTTAGCTTTGACCTCCTGTGTTCTAAGGGCCCTCCCAGTTCTGACATTCTGGGTTCTAAGGCCCCACTTAACTCTGACATTGTATAAGTTCCCAGAGCTCACATTTTATGCCCCTTACAGCTCTGATATTCTATGCCTCTAAATTACCACTGAAATGGAGGCTGCTCCCTTCCTTCCATCCACCTCCCCCACTCTAGTTCTCTCTACCACTCTTCCTTCTTCCCTCCTCCTCTCCTTCATCTACCCCAAGGATCCCATCTATCTCCCATCCCCCCAACAATTGTGACAGTGACAGCTGCAAGGGCCCCACCCTGCCTGGGACCCAGGCTCCTCCAGCTCCAGGCTCCAGGCCCTGGGACCTCTGGGCTGCAACAGAGCTGTCCCCTTGCCTGCCATCTCAGAATGCCAGGCTCAGACGGGAGGCGGCAGCTGCAGGCTGGCATTGGGCCAGCTCCCTCCCTTTCCAGGGGAAGCCTTCTTCACCCTGTTGTGGATTTTAAAAAAATATTCTTATTTCTTTGCCTGCTCTCTCTCACTCCCACCCCCACTTGTCTTGACAAGATTCAGCCACACAGGAGCTGAATGGAAGAGTTCGATTGGGGGGTGGAGGCAGCCTGTGGAGGAGTCTTGTGGTTCTGGGGCAATACTTGATAGGAGCCAGCTGATGTGAACAGGCCCCTTTCCCTTCACTTCCAGGGGCAGCTATTGACCGAGGCCCTGGGCCCGTCACTTACCTTCTCTGGCTCTCCTTTTCCCTATCTGTTAAGTGAGGCAGGGCAGGCACCACGTTCTCTAGAAAGGCCCCCCTTTCAGCTCTCAATTCAGTGACCGCATGAAGCTTTGTTAATGACCCTTCCTCAGGGTGAGATATCCTCCCTATAGAGCCAGCCAAAACCCAGGACCCGCTGCCAGGCTCCCCCATGTGCCCTTAGAAAGATTCCATTCACAGCTTGGGGCTGGGGTTGTGGGGGTGGGGGTGTTCGAGGCACGAGCCTTTTATATGGGGTATTTTTGTTCTCTTCCTTTCCACAGTTTTAGCCTCTAACAAACAGTAGGAGTAGAATCAGGAAAAGCTCTGAACTTAGTATATTGAAACTGGAACAAATCTTAGAATTTGGAATATGGAATGTCAGAGCTGGAAGGGCCCTTAAAACACAGAATGTCAGAAGTGGAGGACTCTTAGGACAGAGAATGTCAGAGTTGGGACAACCCTTAGAACATGGAATGTCAGAGCTGGGAGGGTCTTTAGGACACAATGTCAGGGCAAGGAGAGCCCTTACAACATTGAATGTCAAGAGCTGAAAAGGACATTAGGACAGACAATGTCAGAATAGGAAGGTCCTTAGAACATAGAAGGTCAGATCTGGGAGGGTCCTTAGAACATAGAAGATGAGATCTGGGAGGGCCCTTAGAACATAGAAGGTCAGATCTGGGAGGGCCCTTAGAATAGATTCTCCTAGTCCTATAGTCAACCAGTGGGAGAGCTGGAATGAGAATGTCTCCCAATCCTTGGTGAGGGTTCTTTGCACTGTACCTACCCTCCCCCTAAAGACAGATGTTCTAACCCCTGAAAATGTGGGAAGAGAGAAATATCTAGGGTGGAAAGAAGGACCTTCCATTTGGCTTCAATTAATTTGAATTGGTGAAGAGAGGTGCTTAGGATGGTGATGGAGACTGGGGGAGGGTAGATGGCTGGTGTGGGGAGCCATCTCCCCCATGTCTGGCCCTGGGAGCCATCCTGAGGGGTGGTGGCAGGGTAAGGACAGCTCCGTGATGATTCATACTTTATATTCATGTAAGCACCATAAATCCGCCTTGCAGCTCTTTCCCTGACAATAGAATTCATTATGATGGAAATATCCTCCGGAGGACTGCAGCTTAATTACCTCCTGATTTGCATTTTTGCATATTAATGACTGCAGAGCTGCTAATTTTGCGGCATTATTTTAAAGGCACAGGAGCTCAACAAAGACCATTGCAGAATTGCAGGGTTCCTGGGTGGGGGTGGGATGGGGTGGCTGCACTCTCCTGTGTCGTTGCCTGTCCCTAGCCCTGACCCATGGGGCTGGAGGAGCACCGCCAAATTCCAAGAATGACACCAGACTAGAAGGGTACTGCCTCACCCCACCCCCAGCCAGGTCATGCACTCAGCATCTCTCTTTGCTCACCCAATGAGGCCATTACAGGTAATGAAGTGAACCAGGCCTTCCTCCCTAGGGGTCATAAAAGGTCACTGGACCATAGAACCAGAAGGGACCTTTGAGATCATCTAGCTTAACCCTTTCCTGTCACAGAGCTGGGAAATGAGGCTTAGAAGGAGAAAGGGACTTGCCCAAGGTCATGTGGACAGTGGCAGAGGCGAGATTGCAATTAGTGGCTTTTTCATAGGTTGGGCAAGGTTCCCTCAGTGTTGGCAATGTCCCATGTGAAAGTGGTCCAAAGAACTTGACTGAATAAGGGTGACTTCTTCCTGCCTGGTTTCTTCCAGCCCCAACTCTAATCTCTCTCCTCTAACAAAGTCTGTCTGGTGCCTGTATATATATAGATATATAGATCTATAGATATATGGACTGGCTGGTGGAGTGCTGAAGTCCCCTGAGGGGAAGGCATAGGTGTGGCTGACTTCTCTTGCTCCATTCTGGTGCCAACAGAGAGCTAAAACAAACTTTTAAGGACTAGCTCTTCGAATCAAAATCTTAGGCTCATGGAACCCTATATTCTTAGAATTTTTGAATCCAAGATTCTTAGGATTCTAGAATCTTGCAGTTGTAAAAATTAGAGCATGTCAGAAACCTAGACTCTTAGAATCAAATTGTAATGTCATAGGCTTAGGATAACAGAATCTTAGAACCTTGGGGTATTAGAATCCTAGAATTCTAAGATTCTATCTAGAACCTGAAAATCTTAGAAAGCTTAAAATCTTATAGTTCAAGAAACGTAACCTCCTGAAAGTCTAGGATGGTTTGGATTTTGTCTATGTATGCCAGGGTCCAGCTCAGTGCTTCACACATGTAGGTGGACAGTAATGATTTATTGTTAAAATCCTGAACCTTAGAATCCAAATCTTCATTCCAGCACTGCAGATCCTTCTGTGCCTAGAATCTTAGACTCAATCCAGTTCCATTCCAAACATGGAATCTTAGACTCCTCCCCACCCCCCTCTGGGAAGATCGCCAGGCTGAGCTCCCTGCCTTTAGGCAGGTAAGCGGCTCTCTCTACCTGGCAGGACAAAGAGCTTTACTGAGCTCCTTCCAGTACCTGCTTTATCCTCTTGCAGGTTACAGAGCTACCCCCCCCCCAATCCCCTTACTCTCTCCAATTTTCACAGAAGCCTCTGCTTCTTTGGCCTTGGGGTTTTCCCTCTTCTTCCCCTCAGAGATGGCGGGTACAAGGAAGCAATCATGGGACCCAGATTTAGAAGACCCAGATTTTCAGTCCTCTTTCTCCTGATGACTCACTGTGTGTGACCTTGTAGCACTAGGCAAGTCATTTCTGTTCTTTAGGCCATCAATTTTCCCACCAGTAAAATGACAATACCCACCTGGACTCCCTCCTAAGACTGTTTTGAAGATCAGATATGGTAATGGATGGAAACTGGCCTTAGGACTTCAAGCACCACAAAGGATGGAAGGGGTTACTATTATCCCAAGTGGTCAGCTGCGGAGGGGAGAGATTTAAAACTGTTCTACTTAATTCAGTAGCTGGAGAGTTTTAAGAAAAAAAAAAAGCTTGATTGATGAGTGGCAGTTCTGGACCTGGAGGCAGGAAGATTTGAGTTCAAATTCAGCTTCAGATACTTACTGGCTGTGTGACCTTGGACAAGTCACATAACCTCTGCCTCAGTTTCTTCCTCTGTAAAATGGATATAATAATAGCACCTGCCTCCCAGGGTTGCTCTGAGGATCAAATGAAGTAATAATTATAAAGCCCTTAGCACAGTGCTCGGCACATTTGTTGCTGTTGTTAGCTATTGTGATTATTGTCAGATGATGCATTATTATTGTCAGAGGAGGTTCTGACTCTTGACTCTACTTGCTATCTGTAACGTCCCTTTCTTTCTCTGGGCCTCAGTTTACCTATTGGTAAAATGTGAGACTCAGACCAGATAACCTCTAGGTTCCTGCAGCTCTAGATCTTATGCCCCTGAGGCTGAGCTCAAAGGCCAAGTGAGTTTTTGGAGAGCCAGAGGTTAGGAAAGGAAGTTCTATTACAGTGATAACTCACATCTGAATTCAGTTCAGCTCAATAAAGCATGTGCTACCTGGTTCCAAGCTGGGCCGTGGGTACAGGAATAAAAAAAGAAACAATCCTTCAAGGATCTTACACTGTACTAGGTGGGGAGATACAATACGTATACAAGGAAGTGAAAACATACTGGACACAAAGTAATACAAAGTCATTTCAAGAGGTAGAGAGATGTATTAACTAGGGGATCAAGAGAGGTCTCATGTCAAATGAGACAAGAAATAATTGCTTAGCTTTAATGTAGCATTTTAAGATTTGCAAAGCACTTTATAAATACCTTATTGGTTCTTCACAACAACCTTGGGAAGTAGGTGCTATTATTATCCCCATTTTACAGATGGGGAAACTGAGGCAAACAGTGGTTAAGCGACTTACCTAGGGTCACACAGCTAGCAGGTTTCTAAGGCTGGATTTGAACTCAGGTCTTCTTGGCTTCAGGTCCATCAGTCCCCCTGTGCCCACCTAACTGACAACATGTGTAAATTGCTTTGCAAACCTTAAATTGCTATATAAATGTTAGTAATGATGACAGTGGGGATGATGGTGATCTAGGAGGGGGTGCCTGAGCTGAGCTTTGAAAGAAGCTGGAGATTCTATGAAGAGCTGAGAGGGGTCCTAGCACCTCATAGCTGGGCAGAACCTCAGAACATGGAACCTCAAAGATGGAAAGGACATAGAACATAGAATGTTAGACCCCAAAGGAACTTTTGAATATAGCACATTGCCTGTTATAATATTTACTCCCCAGCTCTCCTTCAGCTTTCCTTAGAATCACAGAATTCCCCAATAGAAAGAGACCTTAGAACTAACAATGCAACATGTCAGAGACAGAAGGGGTCATAGAAGTCACTTCATCCTAGCCTGGTACCCTACACATAGTAGGTACTTCATAAATGTATGCTTCATTGAATCGTTTGGGGAATGGTAGAACAAACTGTGTTATATGAATTTAATGGAATATCCTGAGAAATGACCGAAAAAAAAAAGAGGAATTCAGGGAAACATGTGAAGACTTGTATGAACTGATACAGAGCAAAGTTAAGTGTATCCAAGAGAAAAATAGTCAAAGATAAATAACTGTAAAAGACAAGAATATTCAGTTCTCTTCTTTTTACAATTTTTTTGAGGCTTAGAAAGGGGAAATGGTTTGCTAAGACTCCCCCAGAATGATAGAGCTGACCCTAGAACCCTGGGCTCCCAACAAGCCTGCTTTTTTTTTTTAAAGAAAATTTTACCAATGCTTTGAGGTTTTATCCATACTTTAAGATATCTGTCACTTTCTACTATGTCTTCTCAAATAGGACTCTTCTTTTGTAAGAAAGATGAAATTATAGCAGTTCATAAACTTTTTTGTGTCCTAGACCTCTCTGGCAGTCACTCTGGTAAAACCTATGGAATACCTTCTCAGAATCACATTTTTAAATGCATAAAATAAAATATATCACAAAGGAAACTGATTAGAGTGTAAACAGGTGTAATTTTTCCCCACTCAGCTTCAGAGATCTCCTGAAATCTATCCATGTATTCAACATTATGAACCCTTGAGTTAAAGTGAAACAAGGTAACAGCAGGTTAATAGAGCCTAACCTGACTCATTTTCTATCTGTAGTTTACCATTCTTCCATTGAGAGAAGGGAAGGCTGCTTCATTATCAGTCCTCAAGTGGAGATCTGTCTTGACATTGATCGAAATGCTCATGTCTTTTGCTATTGTTTGGCTTTGTCTGTTGTTCTCTTGAATTCACTTGCTTTGCTCTGCATCAGTTTATACAAATCTTCCCATGTTTCCCTGGATTCCTCATTTTTCTATCATTTCTCACAATATTCCATTAAATACATATAAACACAGTTTGTCCTACCATTCCCCCATTTAGTGGACATCATCAATTCAAGTTTTTTGCTACCACAAAAAAAGTGTTACTAAGGATAATTTCATATTCCTTTCACTCTGTCTTACTTCCTTGGGGTATATATGACCAGAATTGGTATTTCTGGGTCAAAACACATGGCCCTTTCAAATATAGTGGGTGTTTTAAAAGAGAACAATTGGGCCAATTCATAACACTACCAACTGTATATGAACGTGATTGGTCCACACAATATTGATTGTTCCTGTTCTTTATCTCTTTTTTGCCAATTTGAGGGGAGTGAAATTGAACCTTACGGTTGCTCTAATTGGCATTTCTCTGATTGCTAATGATTCAGAACATTTTTAACAGGGTGGTTCAGAATTTGCATTTCTTCTTTTGAAAACTATTTCCTCTGATCTCTTCTTTACTGGAGAATGGTTTTGGGTTTCATATATTTGTATCAATTGCTTACATATCTTGGATATATCAGAGATCTTTGATGCAAAGACTTTCCCCAAATTGGCAGTTTCTTTTTTTATTCTAGCTCCGTAGATTTTATTAGTGCGAAATCTGTTTAGATAACATTTCAGATAGCAATAGTAATTATTATAAATTATATAATTTATATATAATAAATATATAAATTATATAGAATAAATATATAAATAATATATAACATATAAATGATATAAATTATAAATTATTATAAATAGCTAACAATGAAGACTTATGGTTTGCAAAGACAATCTCAATTGATTCATACAAGAACCCTATGAGTTAGGTACTACTATTTTCCACACCTTACAAATGAGAATAATCAGAATGAACCATTTGGTCTTTTGTGAATTTCTCTATCTTTTGTTTTGTGATGAATTTTCCCTTAAATCAAGGTTCTGAAGATCCCCCCTCTAGGTTTTTTAATGTCGGGACTTTTTGTATTAAGTTTGCTTTTCCATTTGAGGTTTATTACAGTATATGGTATAAGTACTGGTCTGTTCTAATTTCTTCCAAAGCCAGCATGCTTTCTACTATGGCTTCTTATACACTGCTGAGTTTGAGGTGACTGAAAACTAGTGGAATGCATAGTATGCTAAATTCGCAGTAGGGAAGACCTGAGTTCAGATCCTACCTATTACATTTACTGGCTGAATGACCATGAATTCTCAAGTCTCAGTCTGCCTCCAATGTAAAATGGGGGACACACAGGGCAGCTGTGAGGTTCATATGAGGTAACACATATAAAATACTTTGTCAACCTTAAAGTACTCATCAGATATTATTAATAATATTGAAGAAGGTAAGCTCAGAAATAAGACTATGAGAACCAGAATCTTAGAATTGCAGACTCTAGCTCAGATTCTTAGAATTATGTAACCTGAATCTTAGGCTTATAGAATTAGAAATTTGAAAACCCTAAAATCTGTCTTAAATTCCCCAAATCCTATGAGCAGAATCTCATGAATCACAATCAACTCTGTCTCCACAAGAGTATCGATACCTTTCCTACATGTCCCATTTATTTTGGAGGACTGCTCAAGTACTTTTTATTTATTTATTTTTTCTCAATTACATGTGAAAACAATTTTTAGCATTTGTCTTTTAAATATTTGAGTTCTAAATTCTCTCTTCCTTCCCTCCCCCTCATCGAGAAGGCAAACAATTTGCTATAGATTATACATGTGTGGTCATATAAAACATATTTCCACATTAGCCATCTTGCAAAAGGAAACAGACTCCAAGAAAAATAAAGATTAAAAAGTCTGTTTTGATCCGTATTCAGACTCCATCAGTTCTTTCTCTAGGGGTGGATGGCATTTTTCATTCTAAGTCCTTTGGAACTGTCTTGAATCATTGCATTGCTGAGAACAGCTAAGTCTTTCACAGTAGATCATCATATAATATTGCTATTACTGTGTACAACAGTTCCTGGTTCTGCTCACTTTGCTTTGTACTAGTTCATATAAGTCTTCCCAGAGCTTTTTGAAGTTTTCTGCTCATCATTTCTTATAGCACAATCATATACCATAACTTGTCTGGCCATTCCCTGATTAATGGTCTCCCCTCAATTTCCAATTCTTTGCCACCACAAAAAGAGCTGCTATAGGGGTGGCTAGGTGGTGCAGTCAATAGAGCACCAGCCTTGGAGTCAGAAGGACTTGAGTTCAAATCTTGCCTCAGACCCTCTACCCAAAAACTAGCTGTGTGACCTTGGGCACTTAAGTGTAAGTAGGGCACTTAACTCCAATTGCCCTAAAAAAAAAATTAAACTTAAAAGAGCTGCTATAACTATTTTTGTACATATAGATCCTTTTCCTTTTCCTTTAATTTCTTTGGGATATGGACCTAGTAGTGGTATTGCTGGGTCAAGGGTATGCATGATTTTTATAGCTCCTTGAGTATAATTCCACATTATTCTCCAGAATGCTTGGATCAGTTCACAAGTCCACCAACAGTGTATTAGTGTCCCAATTTTTCCACATCCCCTCCATTGTCCTTTTGTCCTTTTCCTTTTCTGTCATATTAGTTAATCTGATACATGTTAGGTAGTAGCTCAGAGTTGTTTTAATTTGCATTTCTCTGCCCAACAGTGATTTAGAGCATTTTTTTCATATGACTGTAGACAGCTTTGATTTCTTCTTTTGAAAACTGTCTATTCATATCCTTTGATTTTTGTTATCGAAGGGGAAATTACTTTTAGTCTTATAAATTTGACTCAGTTTTCTATATTTTTAAGAAATGAGGCCTTTAGTAGAGAAAGCTGCTATAAAAAATTTCCCCCCCCCATTTCTTCTTTCCTCCTAATCTCAGCCACATTGGTTTTGTTTGTTCAAAAACCCTTTTTAATTTAATGTAGTTAAATTTATCCGTTTTAATCCTGTATTCTCTCTATATCTTGTTTGGTCATAAATTCTTCCCTTATCCATAGATCTGACAAGTAAAATTTTCCATGACCCCCAATTTGTTTATGATATGTCTAAATCATGTACCTATTTTGACCCGATCTTGGTATATGGTGTTAAGACGTTGGTCTATACTTAGTTTCTGTTAAGTTGCTTTCCAGTTTTCCCAGCAGTTTTGGTCAAATAGTGACTTCTTGTCCCGAAAGCTGCAATCTTTGCATTTATCAAACACTACTATCTATTGTGTACCTAATTGATTCCACTGATCTACCACTCTGTTTCTTAGCCAGTGCCAGATTGTTCTGATGATTACTATTTTGTAACACAGTTTGAGATCTGATACTGCTGATTCTGAACATCACCTGGCAGGATAAGGTATCAGACACTGGGGTCCTTACTTAAGCTAAACTGCCGTGCATTTAAACTCTGCTTCAGAGCGTGCAACTCTGATGGGTTGACTATGTTGTTTGAATGCCAAACATACCCTTGCCAATAAGACTGTTTTATTGGAGAACTCACACAGGGCAAGCATTCACTTGGTGGTCAGAAGAAGTGATACAGGGACACTCTCAAGATCTCTCCTAAGAACTTTGGATGATTGTATGACATGGAGAGACCCTGGCACAGGATTGCCCTGCATAGCATGCCCGCATCAGAGAAGGTGCTGTGCTCTATGAGCAAAGCAGAATTGGAACAGCTCGTAGGAAATGAAGGATGTGTAGATTTGGAGAATCTATCCCAAATGTTCACACAGACTATTTGTGCCCAACCTGCAGTAGAGCCTTCTGAGCTTATATTGGTTATGATCAGCCACAGTCGGACACGTGAAACTTGACTCTAGCATAGTGATGTCATTTTGATCTTCTTCAAGAACAAAGGCCAACAACCAACTGTTAGGTTACCTTCCTTCACAGTTTTTTTTTCATTGATTCCCTTGATATTCTTGACTTTTTGTTCTTCCAGATGAGCTGTTATTATTTTTTCTAGCTCTATAAAATAATTTTTGGTAGTTTGATTGGCATGACAGGATTGCTCAAGTATAGCTCACCACCCTTTGGTGATACCCACCCAACTTTCCTTTGCTCTTATTACAAATTCACTCATAGAACTTCGGATCTAAGCTCACCTTCCCAGACAACTTTCCCTGCTGAGAAGAGAAAGCCAGCCTCTCCACTCTGGGAGGTCTCTAAAACTGAGAGTTATGGGCTAGGATTGTAACTTTGGGCAAATCCCTCTCTCCTCAGACCCTGGTAAGATAAGGATATTGGATTAAATGAGCTCTAAGTTCCCTCCAGCTCCAAAGTGGGATGCTTTTAGATTTTCTCTTATTTGAATTCAAGGTCCTCAGAATCTAGGATTCTCTAAATCCAAGCTTCTGAGTCTATAATTCTGAATCTAAAGCTATATGAGTCTAAGGGTCTGTGATTCTGAATCTAAAGCTATATGAATCTAAGGGTCTATGATTCTGAATCTAAAGCTGCATGAGTCTAAGGGTCTGTGATTTTGAGTTTAAGATTCTCTGGCTCTAAGGTTCCATGACTTTGACTCCAGAGATGCAGGTCTCAGGTTCTGTGATTCTGAATTTAAGGTTCTACTCCAGTTTTCACAATCTGTGATTCTGAGTGACTGTGTTCTAGAAAGTCTGTGTCTAGATGAGTTTGTGTGTCCCTGTGTGCTTGACCTCTCCAATCCCTCTGACCCTCATTTTAAAAAAAGTTTGAACTTGAAACCTCCAGGGGTTATGTAAATCAAGGAGAGAACCCACCTTCTCCCCAGGGTGACTCCAAAGTCAACTCTGGGATCTTTCAAGTGTCAGGTTGAGGTATGGAATGGGAGACTGGGGCGGACGTACTGAAATGGGCAAACCCAGAATGACCTTGGTAGTTTGACTTTGAGGGGGAGGCCAGAGGTCATTGCCTTGCCTGTGTCTCTCAGGTGGAGGGAAGAAGGCAGACAGAAAGACCGAGGAATTCTTCGGTTCACCTTCTCATTCTATGTATTTGTTTGTGGTAGAAGGTGGAAAGAGGGAGGGAACGAGCAGGTGGCAACCACATGCCAGGGTATCTGGGACTCAAGCTGGAGACTGGGGATGTGGGAACTGCTCTCCCTGAACTTTAGTCCCACAATAAGGGCAGGGTGGATTGGCTCCTGTACTCAAGTCAGACAGAGGGGAGGATTTCCTGCCTGGGATGGGGCTATATATGTTTTCCTTTTTTCATTTATCCTGATCATGATCCTGAACTCAGGGAGTCTGTGGATAGTACCAGTCAGTATAGTAAGCATGGCCCTTATTCTTACTGTTCAGTCAATTGCTTATGTCCAACTTTTTGCCAAGAAAACCTCATGGACAGAACAATCCACAGTCACAAAAACACTGGATTGGTTTGTCATTTCCTTCTCCAGCGGATTAAGGCAGAGGTTAAGTGACTTGTCCAAGGTCACACAGCTAGAGCTTGGCTGAGGTCAGATTTGAACTCAAAACCAGGGGGACACAATTTGTTCTGTGAGGTCAAAAGGCCACACTTGAGGACCTAGAGGCCCACATGTGTCCTTGAGGCTGCAGGTTTCCCACCCTTGTACTAAGCCATCTAGTTGCCTCATGGCCCTTATACGCAACAGCGATTAATGTACCAGCGAGTATGGCACCTGCATGGTTATATTCATCAGTGGTTAATGTGCTAACAAGTATGGTAAAGATTGACTTAAATATTAGCACATGGAGAAATCACATAGGGAAGTGGAAAGAGAACATCATTTCACTTGGAGTCAGGGGAAAGGGAGCAAATTCTGGCCGGGTGACCTTGGGCAAATTCCTCCAGCTTTCTGAGGATCAATTTTATCATCTGTGAAACAGGGGTAGTGATGTCTGTATTGCCTGCTTCATGGGACTGTTGCCAACACATCTCTTTGTAAACCTTAAAGCACGAGAGAAACAGACATCATTCTTTTTCTTAAGAAAGCCAATGACAAAGACAATGGTAAGAACATTAGGTTCCCTCCCCTCCCCTCCCTTCCCCTCCCCTTCCCTCTCAGTCCCTCCCCTCCCCTCCCCTCCTTTCCCTTCCCCTCCCCTCCCCTCCCCCAGCAAAGCTGCTGAACTTGGCATAGCATACCGAGGAAGCCCCGTGTCTGAGACCGACCGGCTGAGTGACTCTGCTCAAGTCACTTGATCGTCTCTCAATGCTCTGAGTAACTCCGGTACGATCTGCTGGAAAGAGGCCAGCCTGCCTTTGTAGAACAAGCTTCCTCCCCCGGAAGCTCCCTCTGCCGATGAAATCCCAGGTCCTGTTCTTGTCCTCCTCCATCATTTAAAATGACCGAACACCTTTGTCTGACGAGCTTTCCACTTCCACAAGCCGTCGTGTTATCTTCTCCATCGTTGTCAAACTCCTGCAAGTAAGAGACTCTGCTACCGACTCTTCCTCCTTTCCCCTTCACTTCCCAAATCCAATTTCCTTTCTTCTCCATCATTCCAGTGAAACCGCTCTCTCGGAGGTGACCGAATAACTCCTACCTGCTAAATAAAATACCTGTTCTCCGTCCTCACCTCCGCCTTTAACCCCTCTGGGGTTCTTTGATCCTGCCGCCGGTCAAGAAATCAGTCAATCGATATTAAGGCCCGCTCTGTGCCAGGCACTGTTAGGGCTTGAGCATGCGAGGATAGAGATCCTACCGTCAAAGAGCTTACATTCCACAGGGGAGACAACGTCACAACGGTGTTTACATCGCACTTTAAAGTGTGTGAAACAGTTTGCAAACATTTATCATCGGATCATCACAACAGCCCTGGGAGGTAGGTGCTATCCTTATTTTACAGATGAGGAAACTGAGGCACAGGGCATGTAAGTGACTTCCCCAGGGTCATGTGGCTAGTAAAGGGCCAAGGCAGGATTCAAACTCAGGTCTTCCAGCGCCATCTGGCTTATATACAAGTACATAGATGCATAGGCACTTGTAGCTATATAAGCATAAACAAAATAAATACACAAATGAAAGATGTGGGGGTGGGGTGGGGAGGAGAAGGCCCTAGGAACTGTGGGAATCAGAAGAGGCCTCATGTACCAGTGACATCTGATACTCTTCTTGTTTCTTCTCCCATTGTTTCTGTAGTACTCTCTCTGCTGGCTTTCCTCTGGCCATGCCTTTGCACCTTCAATTTGGCATTCAAAGCCTTTTACAATCTAGCTCTTCTTATCTTTCTTACCTTCATCCATATTGCTCCCAATATGAGCTCAACAGTTTCCCATCTCCATGCCTTTGCACTGGTGATCCCTCATGCCAGAAATGCACTCCCTCCTCACATATGGGTCTTGGGATCCCTAACTTCTTTCATTACTCAGCCCAGGTGCTACCCTCTGCTAGTACCTTTCCTGGTACCCTAGCTCCTAATGCCATCCCCCTCCAGGGCTGCCTTGTATCTACTTAACATGTATCTTGTATATATCTATATGTGTATATGTGGTCTGGTTCATTGGAATATAAGTTCCTTGAGGGCAGAGACTGGTTCCTCCCCCCTTCCTCCCCTCCCCTCCCTTCTCCCCCCTTCTCCTCTCCTCTCCTCTCCTCCCCTCCCCTCTCCTCCCCACCCCCCCTTCCCTCCCCTCTCCTCCCTTCTCTCCTCTCCTCTCCTCTCCTCTCCTCTCCTCTCCTCTCCTCTCCTCTCCTCTCCTCTCCCCTCCCCTCCCTTCCCCTCCCCTCCTTTCCTCTCTTTTCCCCTCCCCTCCCATCTCCTCCCCTCTCTTCCCATCTCCTCTCCATTCCTCCCATATGCCAGGTTTGGTCTGCCCTATTTCCACACAATCTCTCACATCTGTTTTCTCCTTTCTGCCCACAAGACTACCACTACCCTGGTTCAGGCCCCCATGACCCTTTTGGACCATTATAATAGCTTCCTAATTGGTCTCACTGCCTTCAACTTCTCTCACTCCCAATATGCCCTCCATACATGTTATCAAAATAATCTTTCTAAGGCACAACCCAGGCCTTATCATTTCTCTACTCAAAAGTCCTCCTTGGCTCCCCATTGCTTATATAGTATAAAATACTAAAATTCCCCTAACTTGGCATTCACGGCTCCCCCCGTGATCTTGTTCCCACCTCCCTTCCCAGCCACATTTTCACAATACAACCCTGCAGTCACTTTATAGAGCAACCAAACTGGATAAACATTGTCCCTGATTTGGTCCTGACCTCTCCTGCCTTTGACCATTTGCCAGAGGCTGTCTCCAGGCCCCAGAAAGGCAGTTTCTCTCCTTCGTTGAAGTGGGGAGTAGAAATTGGGGTAGGGAATGGGGCTAAGAGCCACAGAGGAGAGAACTAGCCTACTCACCCTTGGGTCAGTTCCTAGGTCAGCCTGGTTTGAATCTTAGGTCAGATCCAGAACTAGCCCAATCGCTGGGGAAATAAGTGGAGGTGGACTGGTGAGTGGGACTGTGCTACCACCTGCTGGTCATCATGGGACACAACAGCTTGAAATTATAGAGAGCCGGAAGGGAACTTTTAAGGCCACCTAAATCCAACCTTTCATTTCCTGCAGGTGTTCTTTATGTGTAACCACTTAACTTCTCTTTTGTCAATAAAGTGAAGGTGAGTTCATTCCTTACATGAATACTTTCTTCCTTTGCTGAACAGCTTATAGATCCACAAAATGTCAAAGAAGGGGGGGCTCTTAGAACCCAGAATGTCTGGGCTGGGAGGGCCCTTAGAACGAGGAATGTCAGAACTAGGAGGACCCCTAGAGCACAGAATGTCAGATCTGGGAGGGCTTTAGAACACAAAATGTCTGGGCTGGGAGGGTCCTTAGAACGAGGAATGTCAGAACTAGGAGGGCCCCTAGAGCACAGAATGTCAGATCTGGGAGGAACCTTAGAACATAGGACGTCAGAGCTGGAAAGGCTTTAGAACAGAGAATGTCAGAGCTGGGAAGGCCCTTAGAACCCAGGATGTCAGAGCTGAGAGGGCCCTTAGAACCCAGGATGTCAGAGCTGAGAGGGCCTTAGAAGAGAGAACATCAGAACTGGGAGGACCCTGAGAGATCATGTAGTTTGGCTACTACATTTTGCAGAAGAAACTGAGCCCCCAAATAGCTCTATGACACATGCTTTAGCAAATGGCCAAGGATCACCATATATGTGGTGCCTCATATGGACCTCAGCATGTGTGGGATGTACTGGGGATGCCCAGGTCACCCCTTGGGGGCCAGCTGCTCTCTCTCTGGTATCTGGAGCCTGAAGGGCTAGGGGTTCTAGGTTCTAGATTCTCCCAGGTTCTAGGACTCCTCCTCAGCTTGCTGCTGCCACAATTCCTGTCTCCTTGTTCTCCTTTCCCCTTCTTTCTGTAACTCTCCTGAACTCTTTAGATTGGGAGCTCCTTGAGGGCAGGGGCAGTTTTTTGCCTTTCTTTGTATCCTCAGCCCTTAGCAAAGGGCCTGGCACATAGCTTAATCAATGTCTATTGACCGAGTCACTGGTGGGAGAGGATGACCAAATGAAAGAACATATAGAAAGCATTTTGCTGAGTCCTTGAAGCGCTGAATAAATGGGCTCTGTCGCTACCATTATAATTATTCATCTTGTCTCCTGAAAGCTTCACTTGCAAGGCGTCTAGCACAGTCTGGCCTTCCATTTCCTCATCTCACTCTCCAGGCTCCCTGCTCCCAGGCCCCCCGGGCCCGGATGGCTGCCTGTGGGCTCTGAGTCACTAGCCGCTCCCATCTTGGGCTTTCTTGGCCTCTCTGGAGCCACGGCTGCTTCTTGTGATCCATGGCCTTCCTCCTGCCGACTGTGGAAGCACAAGAGTCTGAGTCCAAAAGGCAGCAGCCGCTGGCCCCCACCATTCTCCTGGCAGCCCAGGAAGCTGAAGCTAACATCTGCCCACAGGGGCCCGATCCTGCCCCCTTCTCCTCTCACTCAGCTTCCTGCTGTCAGGAGACAGGGCAATTTCTGAGATCATCACTATCCTCGAAAGAATCAGGCCGGGGTCACTTCTGGTGATGGGCCTCACAAATTCTGTTGTGTGTCTCCTGGGAGAACAGCCCCCGCCCCCCAAAAAGTGATTCAGCCTGACTCGCTACAGCCCCATCTAGTTTCCTCAGCTTGCCTGAGGGCCTTAGTGGAGTTGATGCCCTTCAATGAGGAGGAGAAAGCCTCATCCCAATAAAAGTGGGGTTTGGGTCATAGTGATGATGATAAAATTTGCCTTTATATAATACATAATATATAATTATATTATTATATATAATAAGACATATATTCTATAATACATTAATGTATAATTAATAGATAATGTATAATATATTCTAAATATATGCTCTATATGTATATGTATGTGCATAATATGTTAAGGTCAGCAGCGGACCCTCACAACAACTCAGTGAAGTAGTTACTACTGTTACTAAATGTGACGATTGATGAGGCTGAGGATGGTGATAATATAATCAAAACCAGCATTTGTGCAGCGCTGTAAGATTTGCAAAGTGTTTTCACACATATTAGCTCACTGAATCCTCACAACTACCCTGGGAGGTAGGTGCTAGTATTATACCCATTATAACAGATAAGAAAACTGAAGCAGACAGAGATTAAGTGACTTGCCCAGGGTCACACAGGTAGTAAATGTCTGAGGCTTGAGAATTGAGAAGTTTTGGAGACAATATTCCCTGGCAGGCCTGCTAGACCGTTGCTATGGGCAGAGTGTGCACATGATACATCTCTGGTAATGCATGCTGTACTTGGCTTCTTGCCTAGAAGCACCTTGGCCACTATAATAGGCTAATTCTATCCAGAAACCTCATCCTAACCCAACTGCCCCAAAAACCATCGTTGTCATGGGAAGGTCACTAGATCTGAAACCGAATTTCATTCCCAGTGGTTCTCAACTTTCCTAATGCCACGACCCTTTAATACTCGTACATGGGCAGACCCGCCTGGAGACAGATAGAGGAGCGGTGTCTTGGTTCCTAAGACCGGCCCGTTCAGCCCCTAAAGGGGTCACGACCCACAGGCTGAGAACTGCTGTTAGACCTAGCTCCCAGGATCACCTTCACAGAACTAAGGTGGTGCAGGGGAGGGAAAACACCTCTGGACTTGGGGTCTCAAGACCTTGAGTTGTGACTCCCACCTTTTCCATGTGACTTGGGGGAAGTGGCTTGCCCTTGCTGAGCCTCAGTCTTCTTTTCCCAATGGGTATGGGGTCATCACCTGTCTTGGTTTAAGGAAACCTCTTTGCAAACTGTCAGGTGCAGGAGAAACACTTGTGATTTCTACAAGTGAGCTCTGCCAAGTTCTTTCTTGGCAAAACCAAACCAGCTCTCTAAGGGACAGAACTGTGCTGTAACAAGGGAACAAGGATTCTAGCCAGGAAAGGCTTAGGAACCTGCAGGAAAACAAGAGCCCGTTTCCCAGTCACATTTCAGGGTTCTGAACGACTGTTGTGAGTTAGAGGTGGGGAGCTGGGGTAAGTCACTTCAGCATTCCAGGCCCCTTAGTTCATCTTTGCTGGAAAATGCAAGTTAGAGTATAGGGCCTTTAAGGTCAAGCCTGGTCTGGCATTCAGTGTTCTCCAGTCATTCCTCCTCCATTTCCTTGGTTCTGACACTGTTCTAAGGGCCTTCCCAGTCCTGACATCCTGTGTTCTAGAGGCCCTTTTAGTTCTAATATCTTGTGTTCTACTGACCCTCCCAACTTTGACACCTCGTGTTCTAAAGGCCCTCCCAACTCTGACACCCTGGGTTCTAAGAGCCATCCCAGCTCTGATAGCCTGTATTCCAAAGGCCCTTCCAGCTCTGATATTCTGTGCTATAAGGGCTCTTCTAGGGAAGGCCAAATTCTGAAAATACTTTATTATCCTATATACATATGAAATGCCAGGAATGGGGTGAGGTCATAAGAAAGGTCTTCTCTGGGATTAATTTTGCCCTAATATCTTTTTCCTTCTCGTTCTTTTTGATTGGAGAGAAAAAGGAGTTCTAGAACTGAGATATTGGGAGCCCCCAGACTCAAAAGCCTTTGGCAGATTATTAAATGAATAGCTTCTTGATAGATAATCGTAGAAATATAGATTGAAAATTGTCAGAGACAGGGCGGCTAGGTGGCGCAGTGAATAGAGCACCAACCCTGGAGTCAGGAGGACCTAAGTTCAAATCCGACCTCAGACACTTAACACAAAACCTAGCCATGTGACCTTGGGCAAGTCACTTAACCCCAATTGCCCTCCCCCAAAAAAAGTAAAAAAAAAAATTGTCAGAGACTTTAGAGGCCATGGAATGCAACTGTTTCACTTTATAGGTGAAGAAACCTATAAGGTCCATAGAATTTAAATGATCACACAGCTAGTAAGTGTTTGAGGCAGGATCCGAACCCAAGGCTTCACAACCCCTCCAGTACTCTAAGTACTATGCTTTGATAGCTACTGGCAATTAAAGAAGGAGCTATATGGACTTTCTGGTCTGGTTCTGAGGGTAGGAGTAGGTGTCTTTGGCAAAGCTTCAGTGACCAGGAAATGCAATTCGAACTGCAGAATTAGACCTTGGGGGACATAACTAGCTTGGAGTTCCAAAGGCAGCTGGGTGGTCTAGTAAATAGAATATTGGGACTGGAGTCAGGAAGACTCGAGTTCAAATCTGTCCTTAAACACTTGCTGGCTGTTGTGACCCCTTGGACAAGTCTCTTATCCTCTCTGTACCTCAGTTTCTTCAACTGTGAAATGGGAATAATAATAGTGCCTTCTTCCCAAAATTGTTGTGAAGATTCAACAAGCTATCTGTAAAGCACTTAGTCTAGTGCCTAGAAAATAATAGGTGCTTAATAAACGCTTACTTTCTTTCCTTTCCTTTCAAATAGCTTGGCACCTGGGCCAAGGACTCTTCTGGAAGGAAAAGCTTCTTCTAGTCTATGACCTATCCTTGAAGAAGAAAAAAAGCTGAGAAGATTTTTTTCCCCCATCTATGAAATTCTCCCCTATCTCCTCATTAGTTGAATGACTTTATATGTTAAGGAGTTTCTGTTTCTAACTGAGCTATATAGGGAAAGACTCAAGAATTTAATTTTTTAAAAATTATTTTTAGTTCCAAATTCTCTCCATCCCTCCACCTGTTCCCCCACCTATTAAGAAGGCAAGACCAACTGGGGACAGTGCCTCACAGAGTAGTCTCCTCTGGCGTTGTCTACACACTGCTTGTGAGGGATAGGCACAGAAGGCGCAGCCCAGAGACATCAGTGACCCAGCAGTATCAGAGGAATGGATCATCCTTCCATGATTATGCCCTGGTTGCCTGCATGTATTCCCAAAGCATGAACCCATTGACATGAGTGCCTTGGTTACATACGGTCACTATGAGGAGCCAGCTTGTCACTGTGTTAATTATCCAGCAAGGGCATTTAATAAGCTGAGTCTAACATCTACATTAGCTATTAGGTAGCATTCTCCTTGTTGTTCATCCTTCGTTTTTTAAGAGGAGCAATGACTTGTGCATGAAGCAGAGATGCTCACTCTCTCTTCCAGAATCATCAAAATCCAGCGGCAGGACAAAGGTCGGAACCTTCACTTAAACTGCCTATTTCTTCTCTGGCCCATGCAAACTGGGATAGCCAGTTTTTTCATAGGCTGAAGTATCTTTGGCCAGTAGAGGGCGTAGAGACCCACGAACACACACAAGTTCTGTATGTATGAATCCTTCCATTTGCATGTCTTGTCTACTCATGTTTCACAATTTGTGCCTCTTGATACATTTTCTTTGTAAGTGCTGATTCTTCCTGCCAATGGTATATTTTGTTTATGGGAGACTGCCCCAGCTTTATGCGTGCGTGCGTGCGTGCGTGCGTGTGTGTGTGTCTGGTGTTGGATATTTTATTGTTACTTTATTACTCTGTTATTTCTTTAAATGCCTTCGCTTTGAACTAACTGTAACCATTGGCTGACAGCAGAGGTTACCCCCATATTGGTGTGGGTCTCATAAACTATGCTTTTGAGTGAGAGCCTAACACGCAGGAGCTTGAGTCTGGAGTGGGTTTATCTGGGTACTTTGGTGTGAGTTTTGCTACAATGTAAATGAATGACCTTTGGATTCCACTGTGAATGGAAAGAAACTAATGGAAATCCAGAGGAAAGAAACATGATCATCAACTGACAGCCTTCTAAGAGTGCCATTTACTTGTCAACCACTTTTCCTAGACCCTACTTACTAGTAGACTGGAGTCTCCTCTGCTCAGCTCCTCTAATTATTAAGAGATTTTTGCTTTGAAGAAGCCATACTGACTCCTTATAACTTCCACCCGCTCCTTCTGGACTTATCCTCTGGGGCCAAGCAGAACAAATCTAATCCCTCTCTCATGTGATAGTACTCCAGATACTAGAAATCATTGATAATCAATGACTGGTGGTCATCTTCTACCCATCCTCCCAACTCTTCTCTTTTCCAGACTAAACATCTTTGGTTCTTCTTTCCATTCCTCCTCCCCCACTCCCCGCCATGCCCCTTCTTATACATTGGACTAGAAGTCAAGAGAACTGGTCAGCCTCTGCCAGTGAGCCACCGTGTATTGAAGGACATGGGACTTTCCTTATCTGCACTTCAGCCTTCCCATCTATAAAATGGTAGGGTTGTACTAGATGACTAATTTTTAAACTATTCCATGGAATCCTCTTCTATATAATGTGATAGGTCAATCCAGTTCAACCAACTTATTTAAGTACCTGTCGTGTGTCAGGTAATGAACTCGGTGTGAGACAAAATGTATGTTTAGAGACAAATGTAAGTTTAGAGAAGGGGGGGAGGGGAATGAGACATGTATCAGGGAACCATCTCATATGGCTTCTGAGAGAAGACTTAAATTTTTCACTGTGAACATTTATACCTTAGAAATCATCAAACACTACAAATCAGGCTTTGCTTTGTTTTGTTGGTTGTCTAGATTTAAGAAAGTGGCAATAATTCAGATGAATCTTTAAATTAAATAATCTGCATTTTCAGAGATCTAGTTGTTAAACATTTACCAGCACACCTCTACATGTTCCCTTCCCATTTTGATTTTAGAATCCTAGGTGACATGCTAGATAAAATACTGGATTTGGAGTCAGGAAGCCCTCAGTAGAAATCCTACCTCATTCACTTACTAGTTGTATTACCCTGGGTAAGTCACTTAACCTGGTTTGCCTCAGTTTCCTCATCTGTAAAGTGGGAATGATAACAGCACCTACCTTTCAGGGTTATTAAGAGAATAAAATATGATAATATTTATAAAATGCTCTCCAAACCTTAAAGCACTCTATAAATGTTATTGCTACTCCTCCTCGTCCTTGTCCTCCTCAACTCAGGTTGAGCCTCCTCCATTAGGTCTTCCCTGATCTTTTTTTTGGGGGGGGCAATTGGAGTTAAGTAACTGCTCAAGGTCACATGGCTAGGTTTTGTGTTAAGCGTCTGAGGCTGGATTTGAACTCAGGTCCTCCTGACTCCAGAGCCGGTGCTCTCTTCACTGCGCCACCTAGCCACCCCTTCCCTGATCTTTTAAGTGCTTTTTCCCTCCTTAGCTTTCCTTGTAACATACTTTGTAACATTTTAACTCTAGTCCTGCTTTCCTTAAGCATATGAGGAGACATTAAGTCACTATGTTAGTTATCCAGCAAGGATGTTTACTGAGCTGAGTGAAGTATATGAATTAACTAGCAGGTAGCACTCTACTGGAGCTACAACTCCTAGACTGCCCAGTCTCTCTCTGGCACATGCAAAGAGGGACTAATAGAAAAAAGTCCTTTTTCTATTAGGCTGTGGTATCTCCTCTAGCCACTAGAGAGTGTGTAAACCTGCAAATAACTAGTTCCCTCTCCCCCACCCCTGTATTCTCCATAGCAGTAAGGTGCTTTGATTAACCCTTCATTGGCCCAGTTCCAAATTTAATGTAGGCTGGGGAATTGAAATGAATTATTGACCCTAGAATTTAAATATGAAATTAGCCATTTACATCTGACTGAGCCTCCACCTTATGAAATATTTCACTCTCTCAGGTCATTTCTCAATGCATTCATAGATTCTGAGACTTGGTATGTTGCAATCACATAATTCATTGTATGTAGAATAAAGGAAAAAAAGAAAGAAGATCAAATACTCGGGAATGAACACAGTTTTCACCACCCATCTTGTTCTTACTCTTGTCCTGTTCTCCCTATCTCCCTTCCAGATCTTCAGGTGTGGATAGAGTGAAAAGACAGTATGGACATGTGACTTCTGCTCTTGTGGCTCAAAAAGAGACCATCCTCATATGACATGGATCCAAGGCCCTTCACTATTCCAGTAGCTCTCCACTTCCTTATCAGGGTTGCCTCACTTTACCTATAAGGAAAATGAGGCCCAAAAAAGTTAAGCTGAATGTTCAGAGTCATGAAACAAATATAACATAGGTAGGGGACATGAGGGAGTTCAAAGCAGTGGAAAGAGTGCTGAGTTTTTAGTACCAGGACCTGGGTTCAAACCCCAGTTCTTCTACTTCCTTCCTGTGTAACCCCAGACTAAAACATCACAGATTTAGATCTCAAACGGGTTATAGAGCCCATCAGGTTCAAACCCCTCATTTTAGAGATGAGGAAACCGAGTCCCAGAGAGGTGATGAAAATTACACAGGTAGTACTGGGCCTGAACCCAGGTCCTCTGACTCCACATCCAGGGACCCTTCCTCTATACCCCAGTTACCTCTCTGGAGAGCATGATTGGGAAGCTATCATCCTAGAGGTGATAATTAAAGCCCTGAGAGAAATGAGTGCTCTTGAGGAGAAAGAAATGAAGAGAGCATAGGAGAAGGGACAGAGCCTTGGGTGGTGCCCAAAAAGAGGGGAGAGAAGGAAGATAAAGAACCAGTGGTGGGGACCAAAGAGGAGCAATTAAACAGATCAGAGCAGAGGACAGTTTCTCAAAGGCTAAGGGAGAAGAAAGAGGCAGCTAAGTGTCACACGGGATAAAGCACCAGGCCTGAAGTCTGGAAGACTTGAGTTCAAATTTGACCTCAGATACTGTGTGACCCTGGGTAAGTCACTTAGCCTTGTTTGCCTCAGTTTCCTCATCTGTAAAATGAGATGGAGAAGGAAATGGTGAACCACTCCAGTGTCTGCATCCATAAGAGAGATAATTAATAATGATGATGATAATGGCTCATATTTATATAGCCTCTTAAAGTTTTTGAAGTTCTTTACATATATAACACTGCTGCAGAAAGATCTAGGAATAGGAGGACTGGGAAAAGTATGTCTTTATCCTTTGTTTCACTTGAACTTGTGTATTTTTTATAAGAGTTTTCTTTTTTACAGTGTGAAGGGGAGGGGGAGGAAGAGAAAATAAAGCCCTGTTTATTTTTAGAAAATTAATTTTAATATTTTGCATGACTACATATGTATAAACTATATCTAATTGCTTGCCTTCTCCATGAGGGGGGTGGGGAGAGAGGAAGGGAGAAAATTGAGAAATCAAAGTTTTAAAAATGAATGTTAAAAATTGTTTTTACATGTATTTGGGGAAAGTAAAATACTAAAAGTAGAAAGAAAAAATAAAACAGATTTAAAATAAAAAAATAAAATAAATTTTTAAAAGGTCCTCTATTGTTCATAAAAAGACAACTGTATTAATTAGAGGATACCAGCAGGTTTACTGAAAGTCAAGAGGTTTGGGAAAAAGATTGGGAACTCCTGATACAGAGAACATCTGAACATATTTGTAAGCTAAGAGAAGGACTCAGTCGAAGTGAGGTTGAAGATACATGACAGAGACGGAATATTGATCCAAAGCAATTCAATCCAATCCAACAAGTCAGTTATGTGCAAGACAGCATACAGTCGTGGATGGGGAACTGGCCTCAGAGTAAGGAAGATTTGGG
This sequence comes from Pseudocheirus occidentalis, assembly GCA_028646575.1. Taxonomy (NCBI): domain Eukaryota; kingdom Metazoa; phylum Chordata; class Mammalia; order Diprotodontia; family Pseudocheiridae; genus Pseudocheirus; species Pseudocheirus occidentalis. The sequence goes on from CM053594.1 coordinate 46,102,335, forward strand.
TCCAAGTCTTGCATTTGATATACTGCCTGTGTCTCCCTAAGTAAGTCAATTAACCTTTCATTGCAACTATCTAAAAGGATGCATTTGCAAAAATTTTAAATAAAATATCAGCAAAGAGATACAGTAACACATATTACAAACTTATATACCCTATCAGGCTGTATTTACATTAGAAATGCAGGGTTGGTTCAGTATTAGGAAAGCTGTAAATCTATTTGATCATGTTAATAATAAAACCAATAAAAACCATACAATTATATTAACGAATGCAGAAAAAAAGCTGTTGACAAGTCATAAACAGTTAAAAACACTAGAAAGCATGAGAATAAATGAAGCTTCCCTTAAAATAAATAGTATCCATCTAAAACCAAGAGCAGAATTATCTGTAATAGGGATATGCTAGAAGTCTTTCTAATAATATCAGGGGTAAAACAAGGATGTCCATTATCACCATTATATTCAATACAATGCTAGAAATGCTAGTTATAGTAATAGATAAGAAAAAGAAATAGAAAGAATAAGCCTAAGAAAAGAAAAAAACAAAATTATCACTTTTTTGCAGATGATATGACGGCTTACCTAAAGAATCATAAAGAATCAACTAAGGGGCGGCTAGGTGGCACAGTGAATAGAGCACCGGCCCTGGAGTCAGGAAATTCCATTAGAAATAGCTATAGACAGAATAAAATACTTGAGAGCATACCTGCCAACACACACACACACACACACACACAAACACATATAAACTATACGAACACAATTACAAAACACTTTACACAAATAAAAACATAAAATTGGATAAATATTAATTTTTAATGCATAGTCTGGAGCCAATATAATAAAAATGATACCAACTAAATTAATTAGTTTGCTTATTCAGTGTTATGTCAATCCAATTAACAAAGGATTGCTTTGAAAGAGCCAGAAAAAATAACAAAAAAAATTCATCTGGAGGAACAAAAAGTCAAGAATATCAAGAGAATTAATGAAAAAAATGAAAAGGAAGGTGGCCCGACAGTGCCAAATCTCAAGCAATACTATGTAGCCATAGTCATTAAGATAGCTTGATATTGGGTAAGACATAAAAAGGTAGATTGGTGGAATAAATTAGAGATACAATATACAGAAACAAATAAATACTATAGCTTAGTGTTCACTAAACCCAAAGATTCTAGCTATTGGGGACAAGAACTCAATAACCAACAAAAACTGTTGGGAAAACTGGGAAGTAATCTGACAAAAACTAGGTGTTGACCAACATCTTATACTGTGCATCAAGATAACTTTCAAGTTAGTACATGCTTTAGACACAAAAGGTGACATCATAAATTAGAGCAGCATGGAAGAAATTACATCTCAGATCTGTGGGTAGTAGAAGAGTTTATGACCAAACAAGAGATGGAAAGATTCACAAGAGATAAAATGGACACTTTTGATTACACAAAATCAAAAACATATTTATGCTAACAAAACAAATGCAGCTAAAATTAGAAGAGAAGAAGGAAATTTTGGGTGGAAAACTTTGTAGCAAGTGTCTCTGCTAAAGATCTCATTTCTAAGATATATAGGGAACGGATTCAGATTTATAAGAATAAGAGCTATTGCCCAATTGATGGAGAAATAAATGGTCAAAGGATATGAATACACAAGTTTCACAGTAAGAAATCCAGTCTATTCATAACCATATGAAAAATGTTTTAAAATCACTAATAATTAGAAGATACAAATTAAAACAACTCTGAGGTACCAGTTAATACCCATTATGATGGCAGAGTTGACAAAATTAGAAAATGACAAATGCTAGAGGGGTTGTGGGAAAACAGGTACATTAATATGTTGGTGATGGAGATACACCATTAAGTCTATACTCCAGAGAGAGCAAAGAAAGAGGAAAACAACTCATACATACAAAAATACCTACAATAGCTCTTTTTGGTATGGCAATGGTTGTAAACTAAAGGGGTTCCCATCAATTAAGGAGTGTCTGAATAAGTTAAAGGTAATGGGATGCTATTGTGCTGTAAGAAATTATGAAAAAAAATTTGTTTTAGGAAAACCTTAGAAGACTTGTATGAGCTGATTCAAAGTGAAGTGAGGAGAACCAGGAGAACAATTTATAAAATAACAACAATACTAAAAAGACAAACAACTTTGAAAAACTTAGTAACTCTGATCAATGCAATGGAACTAAGCACAGTTCCAAAGGACTCATGATGAAAGATGCTAACCTAGTTCCAGATAGAGAGCTGATGTACCCAGAGTGCAGATCAAAGCATATTTTTTCTCTCTTTCTCTGTCTCTCTCTGTTTCTCTTGGTCTCTGTCTGTCTTTTTATTTTGGACATTATTAATAGAAACTTGTTTTGCATGATCATATATACTATACTCATAATGGGTTGTTTTCTTATTTTTTAATGGGTAGAGGAGGTGAAAAGGAGAGAATTTGGAACTGAAAATAAGATAAAATTGAGTTAAAAAACCCAAAATGATGAATTAAAGAACAGTTGGTAATATTCATTGGCAGAGGAACTTTCCTCACAGAGAGTTCCCCACACCAATGAGGTCACAAGTTTAGATAATATTTTTTTTGTTTTTATGTACAAAACTAGACTTTGGTAATACAAAGACAAAAGGAAAAACATATCCTGTCCTTGGGATTTATATATTTCTGGAGGGGAAACAACACAGAACCAGGTAAAGATAAATAGGTTAATTTGAGGAGGGAGAGACTTCAGATGGAACTAGCTTTTGGAGAAAAGAAAATGGAGATGGGGCAAAGAACCCCAACTCTGGAAGCTTTTGTTTGCTCATCTATAAGATGGGAATAATATCCTTGTACACTACCTACTTCATAGGACAATTGTAAGACACATATGTTATAAACCAGAAGTACTATTCAATTCAATCCAGTTCAGTTCAACAAGAAGCCTTTACTCTTTGCCAGGCACAGTCACCAGAGATAAAAAGACAAAATATGTCCTACTCTCAGGGAACTTACATCCTACATTTCATTGAGCAGCATGATTCCATGACTCCTTTCTGCAGTGCTGAGAGGCCCAGGAACAGAAGCAGAGAAAACAGGGAGTATGTGTTCTACGAGACAGTTTCAAGATTATTCATAGACTTCCACTCAATTCTATCAAGCCAGTAGTGCCAGTAAGATTATGTCCCCATTTCACAGATGAGATAGTGAGTCCCAGAGATGGGAAATGACTTATTCATGGTCACACAGTTAACGTATAGCCCAGCTGGGGATCAAACTCAGATCTCCTGACTCTGGGCTCAGCGTTCTTTGCTCTCCTGAACTGTTAAACAAAATATGAGGAGAAAGCTATATCTTTCTCAAAAACACACATGCAGAAACTTTCCAGGATGAACAAAGACTGAATTTCCTTTTTTAAAATTCTATAATTTCTCCCAATTCCCCTTTGTCTTCAGAGATTTCAACTATATTTAGAGGATCATAGATCTAAAAGTAATAATAGAGATAAAAACTATTGTTTCTATAGTGCCTACTGTGTGCTGAGCACCACACTAAATGCTTTATGAATATTATCTCATTTGATGAGGTCCTGAAAGAGATCTTAGGGATCTTTCAGTCAATCTGCCTCATTTTACAGATGAGGAAACTGAGGCACAGGGCGCTCAAATGGCTTGAGCCCAAGTTCACGCAGCTAAGAACTGTCCAAGGAAGACTCTGAACACCTTTCTTTTAAAATCTAGTGTTCCTCGCTCCCCTTCCCAATAGCACCCTGATTTTCCTGCTTCTTCCTCTCTGATTACTGCTCTGTCTCCTTTCCTTGGTACCCTCCCTCCTTCTGTATTTGCCAGTGATGGCTTCCATCAGACATCTTATATCTCTAGGTGTCCAGGGCCAGGTGAGTTTGAGAAGGGCTGAATTAGATGCTCTATTTAGGAATGGAAGAAAGAAAAGACTGGAGCTTGATGGACAGGTGGTCAGTGGCCACTAGGGGGCAAACCATGCCCAGGAATGAGGCTAGTCTCCTCCCTGCCCTTCTTTCTCTCCCCCCTTCCCCTCCATCCCCCCCCCCCCAATAAAACCAAAGAAAAGCCCTGTGTCTGTGTGTTTGATTTACAGTCACAGAGGACCTTGGAGAGTAAATACTCCCCACCTCTCATTTTACCCTCCAGAAGCCTGAGCCCCAGAGAAGGGAAGGAACTTACTCAGGATCGCACAGCAATTCAGTCACAGAGGGAAGATTCGGACTACATACAGCAAAATGACTCCTTCACAAGCACCCCAGCCTATACATGCAAGCACACAGATGCACATATATGCACAAGTACATGCTTACATGTGGTCATACCAAATACAACATTAATTCATCCCATATAGCCTATATATACGAATCAGATCAATTCTCACATTTATCCGTTGACCTGTTTGTACACACTCAGAGATATCCTCCCATACACAGACTCACAATACAGACACATTCCCACGTACATGAATACATACTTACATTCTTTCCTATTCAGATTCACATATGCTGACACACTGGTACATAGACTCACAGATGTGCATCAGTTCTGATTTATTTTAAAATCAGTTATTGATACCTTTTTATATCACTATTGTTTCCATATATATACTTATTCCTACCCAGGGAGCCATCCCTTGCCACAAAAAAATAAGAGGAAAAAAAATCTGTTCAGCAAAACTGATCATCAATACTTTATATCCATAGTCTCCCACCTCTGTAAAGAAGTGAAGGTTGTATATTTTTCCTTTCTTCTTATGTGGATGAGCTTGGTCTTTATAATTGCATAGCCTTTAGCTATTTTCACATACCAATTCATACAAACACATACATACAAAATGACTCACATTTATACTCCCCCTATCCCCTTTGCATCTAAGTCAATCTGTCCATTGTTCTGGGCTAAAGCAACTACAGCCTGGACAGAGGGGGTGCTGACCTATTCATTATATAGTCAGACAATGCAAGTCAGATGCCAGACCTGGAAGGGACCCCCCCCTCCATGTATATGTATATATGCCACAGCTTCAGGTGGGGACAGGCAACAAGCTTCTGTATACTCTTGTATGGGAGTCTGTGGGATAAGGTGGTTGGGGAACACAGGGAAATCCAGGTAGATTGATGTTTTCCTGCTTCCCTTCTCAGCTAAGGGCTGCCTCTCTCTGCTCCCTCATACCTGTTTTCAAAGATCCGTTAGTTGTCAGAGCTGCACTAAGTCTATGAACCCAGAATCTTCATTTCAGAGACAAAGGACCGTCTGGTTCAGTTTTTACTGGAGCAAGTAGCCCTCAGCAACATTTTCAATGCATAGGTATCAAGCTTCTATTTGAAGACTTTCACTGATGAGCAGCTCACTACCTCCAAAGGCAGCCTATGTATGCCACTTTGGAATAACTTGAATTGTTAATAAACCAAGATTTGCCTTTAAGTATTCCCCACTCACCCATTGCTCTTCATTCTATCCTTTGGGGCTAAGAGAAAATCTAGTTCATTCTTCACACAAAAGAATCACAGCTTTAGAAGTGGAAGTGACCTTTGAAGGCATCTAGTCCAACCCTCATTTACGGATGAAGAGAGATGACAAGATTTGCCTGAAGTCATATAGGCAGTTAAATGACAAAGGTTAGATTTTAATCCAGGTCCTCTGATTACAAAATCAGTGCTCTTTTCATGTGTCACTGTCATCAATCAACAAGCATTTATTAAGCACTTACTGCATGTCAGGCATTGTGCTAGGTACAAGAGATAAGAAAAAAAGGTGAAACCAATCCTGCCCTCAAGGAGCTTATATTCTGATGGTGAAGAAAACATGTATAGGTGGAAATATATCTGAAGGAGAAACAAGATCACCTTGAAAGGGAAAACCTCTTCTACAAAGTAGTCCTTGAGATGAATCCTTGGAGGAGAGGAGGGAGCGCATTCCACAGTGCACAATGGGTGTAAAGGGATGGAATGTCAGGGATGAAGTATTGGACAAGAAGGTAGATAGAGTCTGGGAAGAGGAGTAATACCTAATAAGGCTGGAAAGGTAGACCGAGGCCAGGTTGTAAAGGACTTTCAATGTCAAGCAGAAGAGTTTATATTTGATCTTAGGGGTAATAGAAATTTATTGAGTGGGGGTGGGAATGACAAACCTTCCTTTGTTCCAACTAAGTCTTTCCTGTCTTCAATAGATCCTCATATCACAAGGTCGCCAGTCCTTTCCTCAACCTAGTCACCATTCCTCGGACAGTCTTTGGCTTCCCAATGTCCTTCCTGAATAGAGTGCACAGAATTGAACTTAGGATTCATCAAATGTTAGAGCTATGAGGGACCTTGGAGACCCTATGCTCCAATCCTCTCATTTTCCAGATGGAGAAACTGAGGCTTAATTATAAGCAAGTTAGTGATGGAATTGCATCTGGGGAGGGGCATCGTCTCCCAGCTCTAAGCATTCTTTTTACTATTGAACCACTCTGCCAAGGTCCACCTTCTTTCTCTAGATCTCCTCCCCTTTGCACTCAGCTTAGTCAGATGAGTGTGGGCTCAGTCCGGATGAGTTGCCTCTTTTTTGAAATCCACTTTTCAAGTAGGAAAGCAAGGAAAGGAGAACTGAGGCCCAGAGAGGTCCAGCTCCCAATATGACATTGCAGAGCATGCAGAGGCAGAGGGTGCCAGCCAACCACTGCGCCACTCCCTGCGCCAATCACTGCAGCTGCACGGTGGGAGAATCCCCCCTTCTTGCCTCTTGCCTTCTATTGGAAATCTATGGCTGAGGACTGCAGCTGAATGCCTGCTGTGTTTCTCCCTGCTCCTAGCCTCGCAACATCCTTCATTTCAGCACAGGAAGCCGGGGGCTTTGTCTTGTCCCCTGACATCCCCGTCTTGTACCTGCCTGCAGTCCTGCCGGGCCCCCTTCTCCCCCAGTCATTCTAGCAGTCCTGGCCCTCTAGGAAGTGACAACTCTAAGTCCTTATGTCAGCTTCCAGACAATGATCATGATCAAAATAATAATTCATATTTCTAGGCTTTGAGGCCTAGAAAGCGCTACTCTCATGACCACCATGTGAGGTAGGTGCCATTATTATCATCCCCTTTCTCCAGATGAGGAAATTGAGGCTCAGCAGGGTTAGGTGATTTCCCAAGGTCAGATAGAGAGTACTAGAATCCAGGACTCAAGAGCAAGTCTCCTGTCCCTAGGACTAGCATTTTTTTCCTTTACACTCTAAGTTTCAAGTTGCTGTCCTAGGTCTCCTTTCGCATCAGGGAGACATAGATTATTGGAGCCAGAAGGATCTTCAGAACACAGGATGGCAGAGCTGGGAGGGCCCTTAGAACCCAGGATGTCAGAGCTGGGAGGGCCCTTAGAACAGAGAATGTCAGAGCTGGGAGGGCCCTTAGAACACAGGATGTCAGTGCTGGGAGGGCCCTTAGAACCCAGGATGTCAGAGCTGGGAGGGCCCTTAGAACACAGGA
>CM053594.1:46110290-46161542 GCA_028646575.1 Pseudocheirus occidentalis
AGAGAGAGAGAGAGAGAGAGAGAGAGAGAGAGACAGAAAGAGAAAGAGAGAGAGAGAGAGAGAGAGAGACATGCCCTCCAGGAGTTTACATTCTATATGAATGGGATAGATCCCAGACAGGAGGTCAGAGGCCCACCGTTCAAATTTGGCTTTTGGCGCTTAGTACCAGTGTAACTGTGTTCCACTTTGACTTTACTTTTCTCCTCCTTAAAATGAGGGATTTGTGTTGCATAAGCTTTGAGGCCTCCTCTGATGCTAGGCCAGAAACATCACCCTCCACCACCCACCCATCTAGAATGGTGCTCATCAGATCCTTTCCCCCACCTGACACAGGAATCTGAGATCCTAAGGGGTGGTTTTATTGGGCAATAGAGCCCAGACAAGAGAAAAGGGAGTCCCTGAAACTTCTGTGTGCTGTCTCCAGCTAGTGGAATGGTAGCTTTTGGTGAAGAAGGTGGCACGGCCGTTGAAAAGAGACCTGACTTAGGTAGCAAAGGGCACAGGCCCCGCCAGGCTCTGCTACTCGGTTGCTGCATGACGGGGGGCAAGTCCATCTTTGGGCTTCAATTTCTCCGTTTGTTTGGGGTTAGATTGGATGACTTGTAAGGGTCCTCCCAGCTCTGACATTCTGGGTTCTAAGGACTCATTCCCTTCATTCTACAGATGAGAAAACTGAGGTCCAGAGAAGGGAAGTCACTGAACCAAGGGCACAGTAAGTGGCAGAGCCAGAACTTGAACCCATTTTCTGATTCTAGGCCTAGTCTTTCCCCCTCTCCCCATTACTACACCATTATTAAAATATAGGACTTAGAGTGTCAGGGCTGGGAGGGCCCTTAGAAACCATTTTCATTCAATCAGCAAGCATTTATTAAATACTACAGGCTAGGCACTGTGCTTGGCGCTGGAGGGTACAAAGCCAAAAAATGTAGCAGTCCCACTTACAAGACAGCTGGTGAAAGGGAAGCTCAGAGAGGTCACACAATTGACCCAGGCTTTTGCAGCAAGGGTGAGGGCAGAGGCCATTCCAGGTGAAGGGGTGTCCCAAGGCGAGGTGGTCAACCTTGGGAAGGACAGTTCATGCAGTCTTACTGGGGCACAGGCTCCCCGGAAGGAAAGGTCACTTGGGTCCAGGCTGAGGAAGGCTTACCGTGCCCTCAGGAATGGGGATCATGTGCAGGCATATTTGTGTTTTTGCGTGCATACATGTATATGTGCCTACATCCATGTCTGCATGACTAGGGAACACAGACTTCTCTGCTCAGTCCACAAGGCTGTGTCTGTGGGGGAGGGTTAGGCTCAGAGAGGAATTAGGAGGGGGGCCCACAGAACAATCAATGTCTTTTGCCGTTGTAGCATCAGAAACCATCAAAAGCAGCCCAGCAGCCAAGGTCTGGCCCAATTGTTGGTAATTGCCTGATGCTGGCAGGGCAGCACCCCCTGCTAGGGTAAGCTTTGTCTCCCACACAATTGACTTCCACTGCCACTCCTCCTCCTCCTAAATCCCCAGTCTGTCCCAAATGTCTAGATTTCTCCTGATGTTCTTCTCCCGCCCCCCTGCTTAGCTTGTTCCTCCTTCTCTTTCTCCCTCTCCTCTCTTCCTCTCCCCCTCCCCATAACCCCTGGTTCTGTTGTGCTCCCCAACCGGTTCTCTTTCCCCAAGGGATGATCTTGGGGTAACCTCTTTGGCCCCTTCTGGAGGTCAGCTTTTAATACTTCTCCAGGGTATTGAGTTGAAACCCTCTTCTCCACCCCAACCCCAAGCCAAGGTCAAGGCCATTCCCAGAAGCCTTTGCATTCAAGGAAAGGAAGAGGAGGGAGGAGGGAAGAAACTCTTTCCATGCCCCTTAATCTTTCTCTTCCAGAGTAAAAAGGCATCTGTGGTGGAGGAGAAAGAGCTCTGGAAAAAGACCAGAGCGGAGGGTGGTCTCTGGTCCACCACTGACCCGTGGCCTGATGCTGGATGAATCCCTTTCCCTTCCCTGTGATTTCTTTTCCTCATGTGTAAAATGACAGAATTGGATAAGATTTCTAAGCTGTAAACTCTCAAGTTCCATGTGCATGTAGGCTCATAAGCCTTGAAAATTTGTCCACCAGAACATGAGCACCGGTGTGTTGAAGGACAGCGCCAACCTGAGACAGAAAGTACGAATTTGGAGGCAGAGACAGTGTCCTGCAGCTTGTGGCCAAAGCGAACAGGAGCCGGTCCCACTGGCCGATCTGGAGGAGGAAAGGCTGCGGCTCAGCCAAATCTTGTCTCTATCGCCTTCCACCGGGTCCTCTGCAAGGCTCTCCAAAGGCCACACAGCAATGCCATGCTATCGTTCTGTTTAAATGGTTTGTTAATTTCTTTTTTCAACAAACATTCACTGATCGCGAAGCTCTTAAATGCAGAACATTTATGAAATGGACTATTTATCTGACTTTTTCCAGGCTTTCTACTAGGGCACATACAAAGACAGAAATGAGGCGGTCCCTCCCTTCTCTCTGTTAGGGAGAGCAACACCTATATAAAATAAACACTGGGCAATGGGGAAGTATTGGAGTGCTGGGAGGGGGAAGGGAAGGAGCATTTATTAAACAACTATTTTGTGCCAAGCACTGTGCTTAGAGCTTTACATATCCTCAACAGTCTTGGGAGGCTGGTGCTGTTATGATTCCCATTTCGCAGGTGAGGAAACTGAGGTAAAAGGAAGTTAAGTGACTTGCCCACAGTCACACAGCTACAAAGTATTTGAGGCTGAATTTGAGATCAGGTCTTCCTGACTCTGGGTCTAGCCCACTGGATCGAAAATCTAGATGAAACAGGATGTTTGCCCTCCTTGAGCTTAATAGTCTGGTGGAAGGATAAGACACAAGGGCACAAAATTATAATAGGCAAAGATGCAATAGTTAGAAACGTGAAAAAGGAAGTACCGGCGGAGGTCCACAGGGAAGAGGGCTGGCAATCAAGTGAGGCTTCCTGGAGGGGGTAGCAAAGGAGATTTTCCTCTTGAGGTAGAGAACCAGATGCCTTCAAAGGACATTACACAAACTACAAATATCAGAACGGGGAGGGTTCCTAGAAACCATCCGATCCAACCACTCCTCATGCAGAGGGGAAAGCTTAGGCACAGGGACAGGAAGGACTCGTGGCCAGGATGGGATTAGGACCACGTGTCTTTTGCATCTCCGTTTCTAGGTTCTTTTTAACTGCCCTCCCCTCCCCCACCCCACATACCAAGGCCTCCGCCTCCAGCTCCCCGGAGTGAACCAATGCCTGCATTTTCAGAAAGCACCACCGGGAGGGGGCAATGCATAACTCATAGGAATGAATCACTAATGGTGGAATTTCAGGCAGGCACTGGGGAGTTTCTCTTGAGCATTGGGGGTGGGGGTGGGAACCTTCTTTGACTCAGTTTCCCATTCTTCTCTTCCTTCCACTGTTTTCTCTCAAGGCAGTCCCATCCCCCTCTTGCCCCTGCCAGGTGACAGACAAAAACCAAACCCCCACAAACCCCAGCCCTCTTCAGGGAGCAGGTTTACAAGAAGAAGGGCTCCCGGCTTCCCAAACACACCTCCCACTCCGCCTCACATTCCCAGCCAGACATAATCTAATCTGCGTTACCATAGCGCCAATCAATACGCCTGCTAGGCCCAGCAGCTCCCAACTTCAGCTCTTAAAGGGCCAGGCAGCTTGGCCCAGGGGCTGCCTGCCCAACCTCTGTCCTCCAGCAAGTTGGTCTGGCCCGTTGAACCTCGGGAAATGTGCCCCAATTGGATTCTGGTCCACCCCTACCCACACCTCCCCAGCTACTCCAAAGGCAGAGAGCGGCAGTGGACATAAAGTCACTGTGACGCAGGAGACTTAGGCTCTAGATTATAAACCTGATTCTGCTACTGCCTGGAAGGAGTGACCTTGGGCAAGTCATTTTTCAGTTGTAGAACTCAGTTTCTTTATCTATAATAATAATTCATTTATATAAGACTTTGCTCCTCACAAAGCACACTTATTAACATATTGTTCAAATGAAGAAACTGAGGCCCTTAATTCATTAAGCCACTTGTCCTCCCCTTCCCACTCTGTGTTTCCATATACTGCCCACCTAACTTGCAGTAACAGTGGACATCAGTGTCTTGGTCCTTTGTTCCCCTATGTCAAGGTTTATCTTGTCACTCTGCTTACTGTTCTAGGACTGTGTAATCCATCCTCTTCTCTTTCCAAGAGGCTGATATTGCCCTTTTCTTCCTAGAAGTCAGAGTTCCAGAACGTTCCAAATTGGGGCTGCTAGAGAAACACCCCCAAAGTTAGTACCACCTGGGAAACTCCTCTCTGTCCTCAGAGTGAGAAGTGATGTACAGTGACAAGTTCTTGTGTGACCTTAACCAAGTCACAATGACCCTGAGCCTCCATTAACTCATCTCTAAAAAGAGGGTTGGACTCGATGGTCTCTGGGGTTCCTTCTAGCTCCTGTGGTCCAACATCTGGCCATGAACTTCCTCCCCTTCAACCTCTGCGTCCATCTCCAGGTTGGGGGGATAGAAGATGGTCTGTCAGTCCCCCCATGGGTTGTATCACAGTGCAGGCACCTCCCAGGAGTCCATTCTCAAATCTCTGGTCTCTGACCCATGTTCAGAAAGGATGGAGGCCAAGAAGCTTGCACAAAGGAGTTCCCCTCCCACCATGATCCAAACCCATCAATTCATCCTCAGTCACAGAGACCCCTGCTAGGTTAATGGGCATGCGCACCACCTCCATGGGGTATAAGGCAATTAAAGAACTCAGTCCATCACATTGATTGGGAAACTTCTCTGAGTCAATATGCCAACACATATTACTATCCCCATTGTCTAGATGAGGAGACTGAGGCTCTAGGGGACTAAGTGACTCACCAACGTCTTACCAGCCAGATTTTGTAAGTGTCTGTAGCAAGATTCAAACTCATGTCTTTCTGAATCCAGGTCCAGTGTGCAACCTAGCAATATAGCATTATAGACATAGAATGTCAAGAGGATCCTTGGAATCCACAGTGTCAGAGCTGGGAGGGCCCTTTGCTGTTGATGAGGTTCAGTTGTGTCCGACTCTTCATGACCCCATTTGAGATTTTCGGGGTAAAGATCCTGGATTGGTTTGCCACTTCCTTCTCCAGTTCATTTGACAGATGAGGAAACTGAGGTAAGCAGGGTTAAGTGACATGTCCAGGGTCACGCAGCTAGTGGTTTGCCATTTCCTTCTCCAGCTCATTTTACAGATGAGGAAAATGAGGCAAACAGGTTCAGTGACTTGCCCAAGGTCACACAGTTAGTAAGTGGATGAGGTCAAATTTGAACTCAGGTCTTCCTGATTCCTGACGCAGTTCTCTATCTACTGTGCCACCACGGAGAGCCCTTAGAACACAAGAAGGTCAGAGGTGAGAGGGTCCTTAGAACACAGGATGTCAGAGCTGGAGGACTTTTGAAGATGGAATGTCAGAACTAGAAGGATCCTTGGAGATTGCTCAGTCCAGACTTTCCATTTCACATATGAAGACACTAAGGTCCAGAGACGATAAAGCCAGACTTGGCTGTGGCTAAGAGGTCAGACAGAAACTTGTTACGGTAACTACAATTGCCTAGTGTTTAGAGCCAAGAGAGCCCTGAGGAGGCTTCCTGTCCTTCCCTCCTTTCACAGTTATGGCAACCAAAGTCCGGAAGCAAGAAGATAGTGATTTTTCCAAGGTCACACAGCAAATGAGTGGCAGCACCTGACCTGAAGCTCCGCTTTGCTGAGGACTGTGGTGTTGAGGACTGTGGTGTTTCCCACAAAGCCCCTTCCACCCCTGTTCTACCCTCTTGTGTCCCCAAGCCCGGATTCTGTCTCTGATGGGCCTGAGAGTGGTTGTGTTCGCCTGTGTGCTTCACTCTGTGTTTAAATGTGTTAGGGGCATAGATTGTGTGCATGTGAATATGTGTGCATGTGCATGCATGTTTGTGTGTTGTGTGTGCATGTGTGTACACAGTGCATGTGTATGTGTGCGTGTGTGTACAGTGCATGTTTGTGTGTTGTATGTGCATGTATGTGTGCCTGTGTGCATGCATACACATGTGCTCATACATGTATGAATCTCCTGCCTTTGACTGCAGGTAATTGGCAGGGCTGGTGGCTCCTGGGGCCCCTGCACACATCCCTTTGAACTCCAACACTCTCTCTTGTTATTGATTTTTTTTCTTCCTCTTATTAAAACATTTTTTAAAAAAAAATCTGAATTCTGATGACATGGGAGGGAACGAGAGGCTATCTAGGGCATTTCATAGCCGACAGTTCTCCTCTCCAGAAGAACCGAGTATCTCTGCCCCAGCCCCACCCCCACCCCCACTCCCACTCCCCACCCTCACCAGAGAGTCCAGCTCCTCAGGGCAGCTTCTTAGGTAATCTACCTCCAAAGGAGGATCTCTAAGCCCTTAATATGTGTCAAATCCTTTGCTTGGGAGGGGTTAGCAACAAAGGGGATGATGGCCCCATTGCAGGGGCTTTGGTCTGACCCCATCTGGAGGATGCCTGTGTTTCTTCATTCTGTTCACTTAAAGACCCCCTCAATAAATGCTAACCTGCCTTCCCAGCCTTACAGTTGATTATTCTCCTTGGGTTCAGCTAACCTTACCTTCTTGCTTCTCCTTAGGCATGATGCTTCATCCCTGGACTGTGAACCTTTGCACTGGCTGTCCCCCATGCCTGACACGCTCTTCTTCCTCACCTCTATCTCTCAAGATGCCCCTAGTTTCTTTCAAGCCTCAACTCAAGCACCATCTTTTACATGAAACCTTTCCTAATCTCAGCTACTTACGACTTTCCCTCCAAATCACCTTGTATCTATTTTGTTTAAGGCTATAAATATTCCCCTTTTCTTCTCTAGCTAGCTAGTCTGTAAGCTCCTTGAGGTCAGGGACTTTTTTTTTGTCTTTGAATGCCCTGTCCCTAGCATAACACCTGGAAAAGCAGGTGTTTGAAAGGATCTTGGGATGCTTGTTTTGGTTGTGGTTGAATTGTTTCATTCTTGCTTGACTCTCCATGACTCTATTTGGGGTTTTCTTGGCAAAGATACTGGAGTAGTTTGCCATTTCCTTCTCCAGCTCATTTTATACATGAGGAAACCGAGTCAAACAGGGTGAAGTGACTTGCCTAGGGTCACACAGCTAGTATGTCTGAAACCAGATTTGTATTCAGGAAGATGAGTCTTCCTGACATCAGGTTGGCACTCTATCCATTTCACCACCTAGCTGATCATTTTTTGTTGTTGTTCAGTAATTTTAGTCATGGCTGACTCTTTTTGGCCTCATTTGAGGTTTTCTTGGCAAAAATAGTGGAGTGGTTTGCTATATCCTTCTCCAGGTCATTTTATAGATGAGAAAACTGAGGCAATGTAACATTAACGGAACGTAAATGAGCTTTCCTGTCCGGTAACTGGCCTATGGCAGCACACGTGTTCAATCACGCATGTCTTGCTGTTTTGAGCTCCAGCCCAGCTGTGATATATCTGGAGTTACATAGAGTTCTTGGGGGAGGAACTTGCATAAGAAGGAGCTTGTTTAGGGGGAGGCTTGCTTGCAGGGAGGCTGTCACACCTTTTGATACTGAGCTAATTAGGCACTGAGCCACCTGGGTTGTTATGCCTTCTGGTTCTGAACCTATTAAATGAAAACTATATATACTGGGTGACTGGTATTTTACTTGGGAGTGTGCTTATGAGAAGGATCTTTTGATTCCCTGGACAGGCCTCTGAATACCTATTTGTTAAGAATCCCCCAACTATTCAGGAGTTTGTGCTCATCCTGATGTAGGTGGTTGTATTACTTTGTTCAGACAGCAGGAGCCCTGTCTGTTTAATTTCTGTGCTAATTTCTCTGCTTGTATTTTCTACTTATCTATAATTAAAGTAAGATTGTTGACTCCTTTAAAAATTGTCTTTTCTTTAGCAAAGCAGATCAAAGAACCTGTGTTAGCAGGCCATCTTGGATGTGCTAGGGTGCTTGCTACTATAGGCAAACAAGGTGAAGTGACTTACCCAGGGTCACACAGCTAGTGAGTGTCTGAGGTCCTGACTCCAGGCCTGGCACTCTACTGATACTAGGTACCGAATTTTAGGAAGAACAACTTACAAGTTAGAATGTGTCCAGAAGGAGAGGGGCAATAAGAAGCTCAGTGGGAGGGGTCAGGAGAGCCATCAGAGATGGACATGTCTAGACTGAGAATTCTAAACCCAGCATCCATGGACACAAATAGATTTCAGGGGATGTGTGAATTTATTTTCAAAAATATTTTGATAACTGTATTCCAAAATAACTAGTTTCTTTTATAATTGTATGCATTTTTTTGAATTTAAAATCCTCCTTCTCAGAAGGTGTCCATAGACTTCACTAGAATGCCAAAGTCATCAGCTGACTGAACTGAGAGGTTTAGAGTCCAGAAGGGGACAATTTTCAGGGACGGAATAATTGCCTGTAATTATTCTGAAGGGTTTTCTCCTAAGAAAGGGATTAATGTTTGTTGTGCTTGACCTCAGGGGCAGAACCAGGAGCAGACACTGAGAGGAAGTTGCAGAATGACAGACCTTTGACTTGACCTAAGAAAAAAATTTCCTAACAATTAAAAACGTCCTGCCGTGAAATGGAGCCTCTCCGGAGGTAATGAGCCCCTCATCCCTGGAAACCTTTGAGAGGCAGCTTGAGGACCACCTGGTAGCATTGTTGTAGACAGGATTCCTGAGAAGGCTTGGGTTGAATTAAAGCCATCTGGTGTGGTTCTTCTGGGGCTGAGATAGCCTGGGAATCTGTAAGTCTGAAAGGTGGGGCTGGGACCAGATTTTTGACAGGTCTTCACTGCCAGGCTGGAATGTCTAGACTTCACTGAATAGCCACACGATATTCTTGGAGCAAAAGGGGTAATATACGCAAGGCCCATCTCTTCCAAAGACCAACCTTAAACATTTAATTTAGTTCTTTTTCCAGATGGGATCTCCCTATGTCACCCAGTCTGGAAGCACTGTGGCCACTCACAAATGACTTGCTCCATTTGGAGGCTGATTCTCCCCTCCTTAGACAGCTTGGTGACCCCTGTTTCTAGGCATTTCCCATACTGCTTCTAGACCTAGTTCAGACAGAGCTAGTTTGGACAAAAGCACCCCAGCTTTTAGTTTCCTCTTCTGTATAATTTTCTCTGTATAGCTTAGCCTACTGTAGCTTAGAACTCCAGAGATCCATAGACCCACCAGCCTTGGTTTTCATTAGAAGCCAAGACTATAGACTCATCACCATACCAGGCAGGTGACTCTCCCCATCCGCATCCTTCTCTCCTTTCTTGGACTACAGTTATTCACTCCAAAGATCTCACCTTCCTTTAAATGTGTGTGAGATATACCACCCCCAACTAGATTGGGAGCTCCTCTGGGCAGGGACAGACTCATAGGACCCCTGCACCTCCGAGCTAGGAGGAAACTTTGAGTCCGAGCCCTACCTGAAGCAGGAATCCCCCTAGTCAGACAGCAGGTTGTCTCATCTCCACAACTTTTAAAAATTTTATTTATTTTATTCTAAACTTAAGAAATAAAAGAAGCATTTTCATAAACAAAGTAGAACAGAAAAAAAAAAAGATTGCACATGAAACTAACATAACTAGTGTAGCGGTTTAAGGTTAACAAAGCCTTTTTCTAACTCTTCCCCTCCCCACAAAGGAGGTAATATTATTATCCTCACAGTGTCCAGACTGGGAGAATCTTTTTTTTTTTTTTGCTTTTTTTTTTGGAGGACAGTTGGGGTTAAGTGACTGGCCCAAGGTCACAGGCTAGTTTTTGTGTTAAGGGTCTGAGGCTGAATTTGAACTCAGGTCCTCCTGACTCCAGGGCCGGTGCTCTACTCACTGCGCCACCTAGCCACCCCTGGGGAAATCTTTAAAGATCATCTAAGCTGGCTCTCTCATTTTACACATGAGATACTGAGACCCAGACAGAAGGAAACAATTTGTCCAAGGTTATTCAGCATTTGCTAAATGACTATGGGTGTACAGAGAAAGAGACAACTCATGTTAAGAGGGGAGCACCCTGCTCTAAGGGGTAGAGAAGACATGTGATGGAGCTGGAAGAAAACTAGATTTGGAGGCACAGGTGTTGGGTTCAAATCTCACCCCTGAGTTTACTAGCTCTGTGACCTTGGGTAAGTCACTATTTCCCCCCCTCCCCCATCCTCAGTTTCCTCATGTGCAAAATGAAGGGGTTAGATGGCCTCTTCCAACTCTAGATCCAACTTTTAACCTGGCTCAGCCCCAAACTACTTTTCTACCTGTACTTTTGGGGACCTATTCCTCCTCTTACTCCTCCTCCAACTGATGAATTACTTCCTATAACCTTCATTTGAGAAAGTGCCTTTGCCAACCATGCTCACTTCTAACCCGGCTCAGCCCCAGGCTCTCTGGAATACTTTTCCATCCACCAGGTGTGTGAGATATACCATCCCCAGAGTACCTTCCCACCGCACCCAAGCTTTTAGTTCCCTTTTCTGTGTTGTTTTTTCCATATAATCTTTAGTACACTGCCTAACACACAGTAAATGCTTAATAAATGCTCTCTGTCTTTCTCTCTCTTACCCCCCTCCCTCCCCCTAATCTCTCTCTCTCTCTTCTTTTGTTTCTGTCTGTCTTTCTTTGTTTTTATGTCTCTCCCAAAGTATGACTTATATTTGCTGGTCTTGTGCAATAAATTGTTATTATATAGTCTGTTATATTATGGGCATTTTGTATTATGTCAAGTAAATTTTTGGTTGATTCTCTAGGGTTCTCTAAGTGTATCATCCTATCACCTTTGAAGAGTGAGTGTTTCCTCACTGCCTGTTCTAATACCTTACATTTTTTTTCTTCTTTTATTGCTATAGCTAGCATTTCTAGGATAATATTGAATAATAGAGGTGATAATGAGCAGCCAATTCATGTTAATGAGAAATGATAAAGGGAGCCTAGGGCTGATTAATAACATCTCAAACAAATGAACAGCCATAATTTTGGAGTATTGTGCCACATTTTATAAAGTTCAATGTACTAGAATTCCACAGAAAAACCCAAACCAGGAGGGAATTCTCAAGAATGAAAAATGAGTTGTCTGACAAGACCAAGATCAATGTGGATGCATGGGGAACTCATCAACCAGCACCAATTTTTAAAGCTATGAAAAAAAAAACTAGAAGTGAGGGCAGGTAACAGTAGATGAGTAGAAAAGGATTGAATGATCCTGAAGGAAGGGTGCTATAGCAGAGAAGGAGCTGAGGCTGGAGAGGAATTTTAAGGATACAGCAACAACAAAATAGGAATTACTAAGTACAAAAGGGTGGAACAACTTCATCTAGAACAGGTCTTGCCAGGGTAAACCTTGTTGTTGTTCAGTCTTTTTTCAGTCATATCTGACTCTTGGTGACCTTATTTCGGGTTTTCTTGGCAGAGACACTGGAGTGGTTTGCCATTTTCTTCTCCAGCTCATTTTACAGATAAGGAAACTGAGGCAAACAGGGATAAGTGACTTGTCCAGGGTCACATAGACGAAGCCTGTTTGCTTTCTAAGGGGGAGATGTAAGGGACAGAGACAGGGATACTAAACTGGGATGCTATAGATTAAATCTATACCTAGATTAAATCAAAGTGTTTGACATTTGTACGCATGATGTTCTGTGGAGGAGATGGAGAGATGTGAGTTAGGGATAATGCAATTAGATGGAATTGGAAGTGGTTGAATAGCCCCAAGATTCAAAAAGTAGTAATTAACGGATCAATGTTAACTTGGAAGGAGATCTTGGTGGATGCCCCAGGGATTTGTACTTGTCCCTGTCCTTTTCTAGGGGATGCAGTAGACAGAGTGCTAGACCTAGGGTCTGGGAAGACCTGAATTCAAATCTGACCTCAGACATTGATCAGCTATGTAGCCCTGTCTCAGCTTCAGTTTCCTTATCTGGAAAATGGGAACAATAACAATAATAGTACCTACTTCCTTGGGTTGTTTTGAGGATGAAGTCAAGTGACATAATGTATGTAAAGTGCTTCATAAATCTTCAAGAGCTACTTAAATATTAGTGATCATTTGGCATTTATTAGTGAGTTGGAATGAAGGCAGATATGGCATGCTTATCAAATTTTCAGAGACCACAAAGCTAGAAAGGACAGGTAGTACTCTAGATGACAAAGTCAGGATCCAGAAAGCTCTTGATAACCCGAGAGAAGTCTCCAAAGTGACCGGGGAGTCCCTGGAAAGGTGGACCATTGACTAATCAGAGGGTGGGAAAATGGGTCTCATCCCACCTTCTCACCTTCCATGACCAGGATCAAATATTTCATCTTTTCCTTATTATTTTTCATCTCTATTTTTATATAAGTTAAAAGTATGTAACAATTTGTACAGTGGTACATGTGCTAGTTCGGTGGTAAAGTAGTACACTCCAGTCGAGAAGACCTGAGTTCAAGCCCTGCCTCACATATTGACTGACTTTGTGTCCCTGGGTAAGTCTCTTTGTTTTTATGTGCCTCAATTTCCTCATCTGTAAAATGTAAACTTTGTAAAGTCTACCTCCCAGGATTGTTGTGGAGATCAAATGACATAATATTTGTAAAGCGTTCTGCAAACCTTAAAGCTGTGCATGAATATTAGTTATTATTACTATTAACAAAATCAGTTATATATATATATATATATATATATATATGTCTAATTAAATTTTTAAAGCTAATTTCATGCAACTGAAAAGCCAGTGGTTAGATACCATTGATCTAGATATATATGTTCCCAAAGTGGGCAATACCATTTCCTGGAATGATCCAGGGGGTAAAGTAGTAGCTTTGGGTGGAATTGGGGGCATTGAATAAAAATAAGGGAGTGGTGGAAGCACAATAAAAGAAGAGAAGAAAAATTTGAAAAATCATACATTTCATCTAGTGTGTAACAGAATTAAAGTCATAGTGATTATATTATTTTCCAAATAAACACAAAAAATGCAAGTTATAATCAATTAGTGGAGGAGAACTTAAATTAGGCTTGGCAAGAAATATTGGTAACTTTAGGTAGACTGGTTTGGGTTGGATGAAAATGTTGAAAGCCAGACTGAAGAAGGTAAGAAGAGTGAGAAAAAAGGAAAGTGCTTTCTCCAGGAAGCCAGGAAGCACAGGAGAACACTGACAGAACTTAACAAGCAAGTGTGGCAGCACATGTTGAATGTTGTTGGGAAGTCCAGAATGCATTGGTAGAAATATGTGCATGTAATGACTTGTTTACAGTTACATGACACAATATTGCATCATCAAAATTTCAATGCAGGAAAACCCCACAAATTTACAATAAATTATTAAATTTAATATGTCATTTGAAAAAAATTATAATTTTTGAAATGATGCAAATTTTAAAAAACCATTAAAGGATGAAAGAAAGAAGATTTCTGGGGGGGAGGAGGGATGTGCTGAGGAATTTTTTTAAAGGGAGCAATAGGCCAAATAAGTTTGGAAACCTCTGACTCTAGAACATAAAGTTGGTTCTAATAAGATGATATTCAATAGGGATAAATGTAAGAGCTTGCATTGGGTTAAAACAATGGATTCTGTAAGAACAAAATGTGGAGTCTTAGAAAAGTTTTGAAGGTTTTGTTGGTCACACAGAGGTATGCTGGAACCAGCTCTAACTCCAGTCAATTGTTAAATTTTTAGTGTGAGCATTTACATCTTGGAAATTGGCAAACACAAATCGGGTCTTGATTTTGTTTTTTTATTTTGTTTTGTTGATTGTCTAGATTTAAGAAAATGATGGAAAAAACATTAATGATATAGTAAACTGAAAAGTGTGTGTGCAGCATTTTCAGAGAGCCGGTTATTAACCGTTACCAAACACACCCCTGGCTAAAAGCTCAAAGCTGAATAAAAGTCCAAAATGAACATCAATCAAGGCCTGAGGGACCACCAGAGCAAAGGCACTGGGTCAGGAGATGCGTGTGGTGTTTGAGAACCTTCAACAGGTCTATGCAGTTGTAGCTCACAGAGCGTATGGAGGAAAGGAAAGGGCTGGGTTACAAAGAACTTTAAATGCCAAATGGAGGATTTCATATGTGATCCTGCAGGTAACGGGGGAGTCACTGAAACTCACTGAAGAGGGGTAGGGGAGGTGACAGCCTAAGCATTAAAAAAATCATCTGGGCCAGTGAGGGCCTTATAGACGGGAGGGGTGGGGGAGAGTGGAGGCAGAAAGATCAATTGGAAAGCTATTGAAAAAGTTGAGGCAAGTTCTGAATGAGGGTTGTGTCTGTGTGAGTGGAGAGGAGGGGATATATTCAAGGGATGTGAAGGTAGAAATGCCAATATTGGGGGCAGCTAGGTGGTGCAGTGAATGGAGCACAGGTCCTGAAGTCAGGAGGACCTGAGTTCAAATGTGACCTCAGACACTTGACCCTTAACTAGCTGTGTGACCTTGGGCAAGTCACTGAGCCCCAATTGCCTTGCCTTTCTCACTCCAAAAAAGAAAGGAAGGAAGGAAGGAAGGAAGGAAGGAAGAGAGGGAGGGAGGGAAGGAGGAAGGAAGGAAGGAAAGAAGGAAGGGAGGAAGGAAAGAAATAACAATATTTGGCAATGGATTGAATATTGGGGTATATAAGAGTAAGGAGAAGAGGATGATATTGTAAGCCTGAGTGACTGGGAGGATGGTGGTGACCTCAACAGAAACAGGGAAATTTGAAAGAGGGGAAGCATTCTTTGGGGAAAGATAATGAGTTGTTTTGGACATGTTGAGCTTGAGACACCCAAGGAATAACCATTTTGAGATATCCAGGAAGTTGGTGATGGGTAACTAAAGCTCAGGAGAGAAACTAGGCCTGGATATATAGATCTCAGAACCATGTGACTAGAGAGATAATTGAGCCCATGGGAGCTCTTGAGAACACCAAGTGAGATGGTATTGAATGAAATGAAGAGGTTCTGGGGATGGGGCCTTTGGGGAACCTCATGATTGGTGGGTGCAGCCTGAATGAAGAACCAGCAAGGAGACTGAGTAGGAGTGGTCAGATAGGTAGGAGGAGACTCAGTAGAGGGTAGGATCAAGAAAACTCAGAGAGACAGAGAGAGAGAGAGAGAGAGAGAGAGAGAGAGAGAGAGAGAGAGAGAGAATCTGGGAAGAAGGTAACCAATAGTACCAAATGCCACAAAGAGATCCAGGAGGATGTCTGAGGAGAGGCCATTAAGTTTGGAAAGAAATAATTGGTAACTTTAGATAGATGAGTTTTGGTTGGATGAAGAGGTTGGAAGCCAGGCTGAAGAAGATGAGAAGAGTGAGAAAAAGGAAAGTGCTTTCTCAAGGAAGGCTGGAAGCAAAGGAGAGATATGGAATGGTTGCTTGCAAGGATGGTAGGATGAAGTGAGAAGCTTTATTTTTTAAAGATGAGCACAGATGAGTATGTTTGTAGGTAGCAGGGAAGGAAATGGGAGATAGGGAGAGATTGAGGAGAGAGAGAGAGGGAGGGAGAGAGAGAGAGAGAAAAGAGAGAGGAAGAGAGAGAGGGAGGGAGAGAGGAAGAGACAGAGGGAGAGAGAGACAGAGACAGAGACAGAAACACACACATAGAGAAGGAAAGAGAAATAGACAAAGAGAGACAGAGACACAAAGACACAGAGACAGAGACAAGACAGAGAGAGATAGAGAGACAGAGATAAAAAGAGAAAGAGAGGAGGGGAAAGAGAGATATGCAGAAAGACAGAGACAGAAACACAGAGACACAGAGAAAGAAGGAGAGACAGAGAAAAAGAGAGAGGAGAGAGAGACAAATAGACAGAGATTGTAATAGCAAGCAAAGAAATACTAATTTAGAGCCTTGTTTCAGCTACTTAAGTATTTAGCACCTTGTTCAAATCCCTTGTGATTTGAAGGTGGGAGAAACTTGCTGATGCAACAAGAAGGGGCAGAACAGGAAGGAATTGACTATATAAAAGGAGGAACACAAGCTGGGACTGGGCAGAAGGGAGGAGGACACTTGTGGTGGCTGGCACTCTGTTTGTCTATTCTATCTGTGTTGATTTGTGTTTGTGATACTTTGTGCAGAAGCCCTGGGACTTTACTGGAAGCCCTGAAAGAGGATTTTCTTGTTGTCTGTTTACAGAAATCCTGGAGGAGGGTTAGAGGTCCTGGGACTATGCTGATAATTTGTGTTGACCTCTCAGACCTTGTTTGTGGATCTGTGTTGATTTCACAGGCAGATAGTGAATTGATGATGGTGTCAGCAATGTACATGAATGTTGTTTTGGCTCTGTTAAGCTTTGTCTTCCCAGAAACAGAAACTGTGAAGGACTTGAGGTGGACTGGGCACTGTGAACTACAATATGGAACAGGACCTGGATGAGGAACTGGATGAGGAGCTGAGAGCTGTCTACCTGTGAATCCAGGTGATGGTTGCTTGAATTCAGGCAAAGGCTGGGATTATGGAAGAGGATCCATGGAATCTGGGAGCCAGCCTGAGCCAAGATGAAAAGACCTCTCCTTGGGTACTTAGTGCTGACTCACAAGACCATGATTTACTGTGATCTAGGGTTGGAAGAACTTTGTACTTAGTAACTTGTACCCCTTAAGGGTGATTGAATTAAGAATGATTGGAAACTAATCTCCAATCAAGAAGAGAGAAGACTTTGTGGCTGAGAGATTAGCATATTATGACCTAGGGGTGGGAGACCTTTGTAGTTTGTATTCTTTAAGGAGGATTGTTCTTTAAGGATGATTGAGTTAAGTACTTACTAAATGATATCTTCTGTTTAAAACTATGTAGCCACTTTAGTGATGAATTGTTATGTTTGTGAATGCTGCACTTTGGTTTCTGTGTTTTGCTTTAGTTTACTGCTGAATAAAGAAGTCACTATACTACGTGATCAGAACATTAGAGCTATTCACAGAACCAGTCCTCTGGAAGGCTGCTCATGCTTGGTTTTACAGAGACACAAAGATAGAGAGAGAGACAGAGACAAGATAGAGAGATAGACAGAGACAGACAAAGGGTGAGGGGGGGGAGAGAGGAGAGAGAGAATGATAATGAGGGTAATCTTCTGAAGAAGACTGGAGGAAATGGGACCAAAAATACATAGAGGGGTTGATCTTGGTGAGGAGAAGGGCTATCTCTTCATTTGAAACCAAAGTGAAGAATAAGATAGTGTGGCAAGATATATGAATGTCATGAGATGACTTCTTGGTTAATAATCATTAATTTTTTTTTTTGGTGAGATCCTCAGCTGAGGGGAGGTGGAGAGAGAGTACTGTAGGAGGTCGGAAGAGAGATGAGGATGTTCACAAAGGCCATTGTGGAGAACAGAATAGTAAACCGATTAGGGAGTAACAGAATGTCTGCCTTGTTGCAGTGAGGGTCCACAAATCTGTAGTGGACCCAGTCCACTACCCAAGCTCCTCCATCTCTGTTTAGCGCTTGAATAAGACTGAAGGACACAAATGATGAAAGTATTCTCAAGGCCCCCCAACTTGAGTAAAGACAAAGGGCAAGGGATTTGAAGATGGAGGGTAGTGTAGCTTCGAGTTGGTTCACCATGGGGTCAAGAGAGTGAAGCCAGTACAGGGGGGATGGCTTGGGAGAGAACTGGGTGGTGGAGGGAATAGCCATGGTGGGGAAGAAGTTCAGGGTTAGGGGTGAAAAGGCAGAGGAAAAGATGGGATGCTAAAAGATTATGATCAGATAAAGGATTTTCAGAGATCATGAGCATAGAACTTTGAGTGATGGTAAAAGTAAGAGAATGACCATCTCTCTGGGTAGCTGAGGTGAAGCAGAGGAGGAGGTCATGGAAAAGGAGTGTATTAAAGAACTGGGAAGGTGGGAGAATTAATATGTATGTAGAAGTTCCTTAGAATGAACAAAGGAGATGAGGAGGAGAGAAAGTGTGTGAGCCAGGTGTTGACCTCATTGAGGAAGGAAGAATATCCTAAGGGTTGATAGATAAGAGCCTCTAGAACCTGGGTTGGGTCATAAATTTGAATATCGTGAACCTCAAAGGAGTGGAAGTTGCTTATTGAAGGTGGTAGAGGGAAAGTTGGGTTTGATGTTAAGAAATGCTTGCTAACAGAGTAGCCTTGGACTGCATCAGGAAGTGACGAGTTCCCTTCATTGGAAACCCCAGGCAGAAGGTAGATGATGGTTTGTTGCAGATTCTTTCTGGATACAGAAGACTAGACAGTTATTGAAGTCCTTTCCAAATTTTATGTTCTGTGATTCTGTGAGACAAAAGCTGACCAGGACAGGGTATGGTGGGACAGTCCCATCCCTAGTCCTGGACTTGGCATTTCTCTTAAGGTAGTCTAAGATCATATCAGTTTTTTTGGCTGCTGTATCCTCCAGCTAGGGGAGTTCTTACTTCTAGAAGGAGAGATGGAGTTAGTTAGGCATAGTGGTTGTTGGGAATAAGAGAAGGAGTGGAATCAGCCTAGGACAAAAGATTACCCTCTGGTACAGTGGAAAAATCACTGACTTGGGAGTAACAGGACAAGGGCTCAAACCCTATTTCTGATGGGTCCTACTTTTGTGAGCTGGGAAAAGGCATTTGATCAAAATAGGCCTCCATTTCTATATATATAAAATAAAGACATTGGACTAGAGGTTTCTTCAAGCTTTCTTTCTTTCTCTTTCCCGCTCGGTCTCTTTCTCTGTCTCTGTCTGTCTCTCAGTTCTTATAGAATCCTAGTATCTCAGGGGTGGAGATAGCCTCATAAAATCATATTATCCATTCACCTACCCACCCAATGTAAGATAACATTCTACAGTTACCCAATCTCTGTTTGAATACTCTGAGTGATGGGAAGCTCACTATCTCTTGAGACGGGCGGCCCCTTTCATGATGGGACAATTTTCAGTTCCTATCTTTCTCTCCCTCTGTCTCTTTCCTGGTGCGTCATTATCTCTCTCCTGTATCTCTTTCCTGTTATTTCTCTCCCTCCCTCTCTCCCTCCCCCCCCTCCCTTTCTGGCTACCAGGAGGAGAGCCTGGTGTAGTGGATAAAGCCCTGGGAGCAATGTTGATGATCTGGGCATGAATTAGGTCTCTGTTACCAGGCCAAATCACAATCCTCCTCTGCATCTCAGCGGCCCCATCTGTAAAACTTGGACATTGAACTAGATTTTCTCCTAAATCTTTTCTAGATTATAAGGTTATAGATTTAGAGCTGGAAAGATCCTTGGAGATCATTAAGCCCAAACCCCTCAATTTACAGATAAGAAAACTGAGACCCATAAAAGGTAATTGACTTACCCAGGGTCATCCAGTTGGTGCTTGATCTAAACTACCTAATCTCTAGCTCTTCACCTCAGCCCCACTTTTTCTGCTCTATGCATTCCCATCTCTCTCCCCTCATTTTCTGTCCCTCTCTCCTCCTCTATTCCTCTATCTAGAATAAGAAAGTTTAAAATAAGAGGGGGCCTTAGAGATTATCTTGCTCAAAGCCTTCATATGACAGGTGGGGAAACTGAGGCCCAGAATTGTGCCCTGACTGATCAAGGT
The DNA here is from genome assembly GCA_028646575.1 of Pseudocheirus occidentalis. Taxonomy (NCBI): domain Eukaryota; kingdom Metazoa; phylum Chordata; class Mammalia; order Diprotodontia; family Pseudocheiridae; genus Pseudocheirus; species Pseudocheirus occidentalis. The sequence goes on from CM053594.1 coordinate 46,129,785, forward strand.
CACACAGGCCTGCCCAGTGTCCCAAGGCGAGGCTCATACCCAGGTCCTCTGATTCTCTTGGTGGCCAGGCTCTTCTCCTGTGTCCCCATTTCTCTCTGCAGCTTCTCTGCTCCTCTCCCTCCCCCTCCAGCCACTCTCTGAGATGCGGAGCTGAGCTGAGAAAACCATTAGGCGCAGGCTCTCATGGGTCCCAGATGGAGGCTGGACAGTAGCCACTGGAGATGAGAGAGGCTTGTCTGAGATGAGAGGCAGGGCCCCGCAAGCATATGCCATCCCCCTAGCCCCAAGCTCGTATCCCTGCATCCCTATCTTATGGGGAGATAGGAGGCAGCTTTCATAGCAGCCAAAGTGTGACCAGTTCTAGGTGACCCTCTCAATGTTGGTCACAGAGCCTTAATAGGAGGGAATTTCACTTCTCAGCCCCCCGCCCTCCCAGAGCCTCATCAGAGAATCTTCTCAGTGACACATTTAAAAGGCTACAAGAGTATATGCTGTCTGCCTGTCCACTGTTTATACCTGGGTGGGGGTGGATTTGTCAGTCTGAACATACCTGTGGGTGCACATATATGTAGCATACTGCTCCAGGAGTCAAGGAGGTGTCTGTCTCCATCCATCCATCCATCCATCCAGGATAATAGAAAGAGTACTAATACCAAAATCCAGGAGACCTGTGTTCGAATATTGACTCTGGCATTTACTACCTGTATGTCTTTGGATAAATCACTTAACCTCCCTAAGCCTTCATTTTCTCCCCTATTGAACGATGAAGTTGGACTAGGTAGCTTCTGAGTTCCCTCTTAGATCTGGATTTGTGATTCCCTTTCCCCCCCAGGGGTCTGGTTTCAATGAAAAGTGAGGTTTAGGGGCAGCTAGGTGGTTTAGAGGTTAGTGTACTAAATCTGAAGGAAGGAGGACGTGAGTTCAAGTCTGGCTTCAAACACTTACTAGCTATGTGACCCTGGGCAAGTCACTCAACCCAGATTGCCTTCCTCCTCCACCCGCAAAAAAGTGAGGTTTAGATCTTTAGGGAGGCAATTGTTTTCAAAGTCTTAACTGGAAATTTAGGAGCACAGCATGACTATCTTCAAATTGACTTCTAAAAAATAAGCATTGATATTTTCTGTTTCTTATATCACCATTTTATCCCATGTATCCCTCTCCCTTCATCTTCCAGACAGACATCCTTTGAGAAAAATAGTATTTTTGTAGATAAAAAAGCATAACTGATCATTTAATCAACTTCTTAAGACAAATCAAACTGTTTCAGGGAGATCTTGGTAGAGAAGAGAAATCAGAGGGGAACATCCAAGGAGAGCAATGCAAGGTGCTTGTGGGGGGGAGGGGTGTAGGAACTCAACCGAGGAAGCATGTAATGCAGTAGCTCCCATTTTAGTAAATTATTTTTGCTAACGAGGCACTGAGCTCACTCTGCTGAAGTGTAAGTGTGGTCAATGTCCTCTAAATTTCATGCTCCCAGGGCCCTAGGACAAAGTCCTGATTACCCAGTCCTAGTTACTTCCCTCTGCCTCTAGTTGACTACCATGGAAGAGCCCTAGACCCCAGTGTAGTATTGAACCCCAGCTCCAGACTAAGCCCTAACCCATACCTCAGAATGAACCCTAATCTTGGCCTTTTGTAGAGCTGTGGTTCTGAGTCCAGTTCTCAACTGAGCCCTGACCCCAGGCTTAGACTGAGCCCCTCATGCTCTAGAAGAGTAATACTATCAAAAGAAAGAAAAGAAAGAGAGAAAGAAAGAAAGAAAGAAAGGAAGAAAGGAAGGAAGGAAGGAAGAAAGGAAGGAAGAAAGGAAGAAAGGAAGGAAGGAAGGAAGGAAAGAAGGAAGGAAAGGAAGAAAGAAAGGAAGGGAAGAAGAAAAAGAAAGGAAGGAAGGAAGGAAGAAAGAATGAAAGGAAGGAAGAAAGAATGAAAGGAAGGAAGAAAGAAGCATTGAACCAGGAGTTAAACACCCAGGTTCAAATCCAGACTCTGTCACTTCCTACTTGTGTGTCCTTGGACGAGTCACTAGCCAGGGGTGGGAAACTTGAGGCCACATGTGGCTCTCTAGGTCCTCAAGTGCTGCATTAACCTCTCTGTACCTCACTTTTCTCAGGCCTAAATGTGAGGGGATTGAACTGGGTGACCGCTAGGCCCTTTCTAGCTCAAAGTTCTATGGTTCTATTATCCTTAGACTAAGTTCTGTCCCTGAACTGAGCATGAAATCAGGCCCTAGGTTGACCACTGAGTCCAGCCCAGGATGAACCCTGGGCCTCTGACTGAGCCCTGATCTCATTCCCAGGCTCAGCACTGATCCTGGCCCCAGACAGCAAGTCCAGGAAACTTTTCAACGATGGCGCCTGTGCCTTATTTATCTTTGTGACCCTAGCTTGGAGCTTGGAGCTTTGCAGGGCCCAATAAACGCCTATTAGATGAATGAATAACAAACTGCTCTCCTGTCTGGGCCTCCACTTACCCAATCTAGAAAATCAGCATTCCTGCTAGAAGCGTCCTGAGAGAATGGCTAGTCCAAGCCCCTCACTGAAAAGGTGGGAAATGAGGCCCAGAGAGGGGAAGGCCAAGCTCCCTTATCAAATGAATGGTGAAGGGAGGCCCAGAAGCCGAGCCTCCTCCTTCCCCTGCAGCAGGCTGTCTCCCCCTCCTTCCTTTCCTGCTGAAGCTGCCTGTCTTAGATCTCCCCTCCTTCTCAGGGGGCTCTTAGCACCTCTCCCTTCCTGAGCTCTAATTACCAGTCCAAGGCCAGGTGTGTGGAGGCCTTGAGGATGGGAGGGCAGGACTCCCCTGCCTGCGAGTCCCTACCTCTTTTCAGTCACACTCATTAGGCCCTGAAAATGCATCAGTCCCAGAGATGAAAGGCTGGGGGGACGAGGGGGGTCGGGGCTGATATGTGACAAACACCTTCGAAGGGGATTTTTTAAAAGCTCTCAAACAGCCAGCCTCTCAAAAGGGAAAAGCACGAAGCGCAGCTTTCTGCCGCTGGCGGCCACTTTTATCTCCCTGACGTGCCTCTGGCTTGGGGGGCCTGGCGGGGCCCCAGCCATGAGGAAAGGGGAGGGGGCAGCAGAGCACATCCCTCTGCCTTTCTTCATCAGACCGAGACATCACCTCATTCTGTTCCCCTCTCCTGTCACCTACTGGCTAATGTATTTCATCCAGCCCATCTTGCCCTCCCAGGAATCCCACATGCTGTCCTCAGAAGGAAGGAAGAACTGCCCCAGGAGAAACTCAGAAGTCCTGGATTCCAATCCCAACTTTGCTGCAAACTTGATGTGAGATCCGAAGCAATTCCTTTTCCTTCCTCTGGGCCTTAGGTTCCCCTATTTTCAACATGCCCCAAGAGTGTAAAATACGGAGTGTGGGTCATCTTATATAATTATATCCCAGCATATTCTCAGGCACTTTTTTCTTTCCAAAGAGATCTTATTTTGGGGATATTGTCTACATTTCTCTATTCAGAGTCGGCCTATGTTTGAGCTGATACACTAGAGTTAAAAAAAATTATTTTTTAAATAGCATTTAGAGCTGGCAGAGACCTTAGAGTTCATTCAGTCCAACTCTCTTATTTTATGTTGAGGGAATTAAAACCTAGTTTTAAGTTAAGTGAATTGCCCAAGGTCACGCAGGTTCACAGGATCGTAGATCTCCAGCTGGAAAGGTGACTTGGATTACATATGAGCCACCCCCTCATTTCTCAGATGATCAGGAGGGCCAGCGAGACCATAAGCTCTCAAGAGCCTGGAGTTTGAGTCAGAAAGGATTAAAGGGGTCATCTGGTCCATCTCCCTCACTTTACAGACTAGAAAACGGGCCCAGAGATAATGCTTGCTCAGGCCAAGATTTGTTGTTGTTGAGTCATGTCTGACTCTTTGTGACCCCATTTAGGGTTTTCTTAGCAAAGATCTCAGAGCAGTTTGCCATTTCCTTCCCAGCTCATTTTACAGAGGAGGAAACTGAGGCAGACAGGGTGAAGTGACTTGCCCAGGGTTGCACAGCTAGTAAGTGTCTGAGGCTGGATTTGAACTCAGGAAGATGGGTCTTCCTGACTCCAGACCCGGCTCTCTATCTATTGCTACCGCACTATTTGCTGTCTTGGACCAACGTTACCCAGGTGGTGAGTTGCAGAGGCAGAATTCCAACTCAGGGCCTTGGCCTCCAGTGCTTTCTATCACATCGGAGAATCTCCTTTGGTTGCTCCCATAATGTGTCACAACGAAAGAACAATTTGGGGGGCAAGATAGAACCAGGGCAGCCTTGCAAAAGAGCGTTGGATGGAGCCTGAGGTTCGGGGCCGTGCACCCAGCTTTGTCTGAACCTCGCAGTGCTCACTTTACCCTTCTTGGCCTCAGTTTTCTCAACTGTAAGAAGAATGGATTGGATTAAATGGCTTCTTTTTTTCCTAGTTGTAATTTTTTCTGGTTACACATACAGGTAAGTCAACATTCAACATTTGTTTTTGTAAAATTTTGAGTTCCAAATTTTTCTCCCTTCCTCCTTTCCCTCCCCGAGACAGCATGCAATTCAATACATGTACGATCATGCTAAACATATTTCCACATTATTCTTATTAATGAAAGAAGAATAGAACAAAAGGAAAAAATATGAGAAAGAAAAAACAACAAAAGTGCAAACCATGTGCTTTGAGCTGCATTCAGACTCCGTAGTTCTTTCTCTGGATGTGGACGGCGTTTTCCATCATGAGTCTTTTGGAGTTGCCTTAGATCCTTGTACTGCTGAGAAGAGCTCATCTATGATAATTCGATCATCACACAATGTTGCTGTCGCCGTGTCCAGAGTTCTCCTGGTTCTGCTCACTTCACTCAGCATCGGTTCCTGTAAGTCTTCCCAGGTTTTTCTGAAGTCCGTTTGCTCGTCATTTCTAATAGAACAATAGTATTCTATTATATTCATATATCACATTGTTCAGCCATTCTCCAGTCGATGGGCATCGCCTCATTAAATGGCTTCTAAGGTGTCTCCCAACTATATATCTATGATCCTAAGTCTATTTGAGGGTTACCTTCGGATCTTGGTGCATTTTAGGAGAGGGTAATGATAGATAGGGATACATCCAGAGGGTGAAGAGGGAGGTAGAGACCATTAAAAGAAACCAAATACAAGTATTTATTTTTTGGAGGGGAAGACAAGGCAGTTGGGGTTAAGTGACTTGCCCAAGGTCACATAGTTAGTACGTGTCAAGTGTCTAAGGCTGGATTTGAACTCAGGTCGTCTTGACCTCAAGGCCAGTGCTCTATTCACTGTGCCACCTAGCTGCCACAAACACAAATATTTATAAGAGCCTACTCTATTTAAAAAAGAGAGTCAGGCAGGCACTGTGCTAAGAACTTGATGAATATTTTCTTATTTGATCCTTACAATAACCTTTTGAGGTAGATATGGTTATTCTTATTTTTCAGTTAAGGAAACTGAAGGAAAGGTTAAGTGACTTGCCCAGGGTCACACAGCTAGTGAAAGTGTCTGATTTGAAATAAGGTTTTCCTGACTGCAGATCCAGCAGTCCATCTACTGGGCCACCTACCTGCCAGAGAGGAGGGGACTTGGCATGGTATTCAAAGGTAATGATGATTGCCTGCAGCTCTTTGGAAGCTTGTCCCATAGAGGAACCAGACATGCAGCTCAGAACTAGAAACAATGGGTGGGAATTGCTTATTTCTTTTTGTTCAAAATAAAGAAAAATTTGCCCCCACTCAAAGCTTTCCTAAAGTGCAATAGGTCGGTTGCCAAAGAAGGCAGCAGGTTTTCCATCACCAGAGATGTCCCAGCAGAAAAGGGATGATCCCTTGTTGGAGGTGTCGTCTAGAGGATTTGGGTACGGGCAGGACTAGATGCCCCTGGGCTTTCCCACAATTCTGAGATTTGGCATCATCTCCACACTTTTCGCAAGCACCGATATCCTATATCCAACAGTCTGAGAAGGAATTCCCCATAAGCTACAGAGCTGTAACTGTTTTGGTGTGGGAACATTTAGCCTGAAGAAGATCTAGCATGTATAGGATCACCGCCTTTAAGTAGGCAGCTAGGTGGTGTAAATGCTGGGCCTGGAGTCAGGAAGATCTGAGTTCAAATCCACCCTGAGATACTTATTCTCTGTGAGACCTAGGTAAATCGCTTAACCTCTGTCTGCCTCAGTTTTCTCATTTGTAAAATGGGTCTAATAACGAGACCTACTTCCCAGCGTGGTTGCAAGTATCAATTGTGATACAATTTCTAAAGCTCTTTGCAAACTTTAAAGTGCTATATGTGCTCCCTGGACACTGTGCTTCCCTCATAGACCTGTTCGTTCCACCCCAAAAGTGAATAAGCTTTCATATAGTACCTACTATGTGCCAAGCACTGTGCTAAGCCCCTACGAGCTTTACGAAGAGAAGAGATGTATTCTGCTTGGACAGAGGTCAGAAGAGGGAGCAGAGCAGCAGAGGGGAAGCTGCCAAGAGGTCCGTGGTATCCAGCTGGATGTCAGAGCAGTTGGAGCTGGACTGGGCTGGGGTTGCCTTGGGAGACTGTCCATTTCCTCTTCTTGGAGGTCCTTAAACAAAAGATGCCAGGTGTGTTGTAGTCTCAGGTATGGGTTGACTTTGATGGCCACTGAATTCCTTCCCAATACCCATATTCTGAGAACTGGAACTACTTTCACCTAAATCCAAAAATAGTTATTGGGTTTGTTTTGGGGGGAAGGGGCATGGAACGGAACCAAAGTCACATAGTAAGTGGTAGCTCTGGGATCCAGAGGCAACTGACCTCAAATCCTGTGCTTCCTGCTCCAACGCTTGCCTTCTTTTATACCAAGACTCATAGATGGAGTGACTTGTCCAGGATCACATAGCTAGTAAGTGTCTGAGGCTGGATTTGAACTCAGGTCTTCCTGACTCCAGGGCCAGTGCTCTACCCATTGTACTACCTAGTCATCTGTTGTTTCAGATGCTTAAGAACCCTAGTCAAGTCATTTAACTTTCCCTAACTTTGGTTTCCTTATTTATAATATGAGAATGGTAGTACCTACCTCCTAAGGATATTGTGAGCATTAAATGAGAGGACAAAGGTAAAGGTACTTTGCAAGCCTTTAAACTCCATGTAAATGTTACATCTCACACTGTAGGGCACACCCTTGTTTACGTACGAGTTGGTCCAGGTTGCTCTTTAGGTCACTTCCAATTGCCACACGATGCTGAGGCATCCGAGGAAGACTTTGTGAAGATCCTGAAGAAGGACTGTTAAAGGGAAGTAAGAGGAATGTGCATAGTAACAAGAATAGGACAAGAGCAGGGGCAGAGATGGAGATGACAGTAAAGCATAGGGGAGCAATCAGGTTCTGTTTTCAGTTGTCTTCATAGGGTTGGAGAGAGGCAGAGAAAGTGGCCCCATGATAGGGACACTATGGAAACTAGAGCCTGAGGGTGGCAGAGGACGGCAAAGTGTGGCATGGAACAGTGAAAGACTCTATTCTCCCAAGGGAGAAGTGTATCACCTAGTGATGTCAGATCTCTGGAGCAAAGGCCCTCTAACTGAATGCCGCTTCCAGTTCTGAGAGGAACCTAGAGAAGGCATTTTTTTTTTTTTTGCTTTTTGGAGGGCAATTGGGGGTTAAGTGACTTGCCCAAAGTCACACAGCTAGTAAGTGTGTCGAGTGTCTGAGGCTGGATTTGAACTCAGGTCCTCCTGACTCCAGAGCCAGTGCTCTATTCACTGCACCACCTAGCTTCCCCAAAGGTAATTAAAAATATATTTTTCTTTTTTTTTTTTTGGAGGGGGAAGGCAGGGGAGTTGGGGTTAAGTGACTTGCCCAAGGTCACACGGCTAGGTTTGTGTGTGTGTGTGTGTGTGTGTGTGTGTGTGTGTGTGTGTGAAGTGTCTGAGGCCAGATTTGAACTCAGGTCCTCCTGACTCCAGGGCTGGTGCTCTATTCACTGTGCCACTTAGCCGTCCCTAGAAGGCAATTTTTAACCAGGGATGATCTACTGACAGAATTTCAGGCACTGTGAAGGGTGGGGTGGGAGAGGTTTGGGGGATGGTCTTCAAACTAGGCCTGTGTATGGGCAAGTCCCACTGATTTGGCTCTTTGGTGCCACGTTTGAAGGGTAAGGAAGGGAAGAGAACGAGTATTTAAGCATTTACTATGTGCTAGACTCCGCTAAACACTTTACAAACTTAAGCTTATTGGTTCTTCACAACAACCCCATGAGGTGGACACTATTATTACACACCTTGAGGAAACTGAGGTATACAGAAGATTAGTGATCAGAGTCACATAGTTAGTAAATGGACTGAGAAGAAGGGACACAGAACAAGAGGGAGAAGGAAGGAGTAGAAAAGCAGGGGATGGAGCTGAGGCGCCAGAGGGGCAGTGGGATATGATGCATACAAAGCTGGCCTTTGAACCCACAAAGATCTGGGTATGCCACTCAATGCTCTAAGCAGCCTCCAATTTTATACATTGCAGAGAAGATGCCAATCTGGATGGGTGAAGGGAATTTTCTCACCTGGGAGTTCTTTGTGCCAATGAAATCCCAATTCCCTTGCTTTAAATCTGATTAGGGATTATTGGATCAAGATCAGAGGGATGGAGAGCAGGAAGGCAGAGGTAGAGTAGGAATGGGGATATAAAAGGCAGGAGGAAGGGGAGGTAACAGGCAGGATGGAGGCACAGAGATCATCCCTTCTGTTCGCCTCCCACATCAGGACGCAGGGAGATTCTCCATTGTCAGGGCAGCAGATGGAGAGAGGAGGCTCTAGGGTAAAGGCTGGGCTGATGGAAGCTGACTAAGCCCGGGGTAGGCAGAGGAGGTTGGGCCTCAGGGCCTAGAGGGCCCAGAAGCTGTAGGGGGAGGAGGGGCATGGTGGCCTCTAATAGGATCCTCTCCACAAGTAATTAAGGCCGGCCAGCGCTAACCGTAATGTGATGTATGTATGCCTTTAACTAATCATTTATTAGGCTGGCTGATGGTTTGTCAATATTAATTCATTTATTTAAACAACTCAGAGCCGTAATGAAGATGTTGGCTTGGAGGGGAAAGGAGCCTGGGTTGCAGGGAGGTGCTCTGGTTACAAGGCGGGGAGACGGTGGCCTGGGTGGGCCAAGCGTTGGTGGGCCAGGCCTTGGCGGGCCAGGCCTGGCTTTGCTGGGCCTCAGCAGGAAATGCTTGCTTAGACACCGGGTATGGGAGTCAGGCTGAGAGTGGAGTGGAGGGAGGCCCCTGCCACCCCTCTGGAGCAAGTGGGCACAGGTCAGATTGGATGAGCAGAGACAGGAGAGGATGGGGTTGTATAAGTGAGGGAACCCTGGTCTGGGAGTCAGGAGGCCTGTGTGCTGGGCTGGTCCTGGCTCTTCCACCTCCTTGTTGTGTGATCTTGGAAAAGTTATTTCCTCAGTTTCTTCATCCATTCTGGAAAATATGGTGGTTCTGGTATATGGACCCTGAGGCCTCCCCTGACTCTAATGTTTTATGTTCTAGAGTCAGTTTTGACATTCTATGTTCTGGACCCCCTTTCTGCTCTGACCATCTGCATTCTAAGATTACTCCATCATTCCCTGTTTGTAGAACTCATCTATCCAGTCCAGCTCCCTCATTTTGCAGATGAGAGAACTGAGGCCCAGAGAAGTCCAGTGACTTTCCCAACAAGTAATAAGCATCAAGGGTGGGATTTGAACCCAGACCTCTCCTTCCTGAGCCAAACCTCTTTCTGCTGCACAGTTCTAAAGGCCTTTCCAGCTGAGGCATTCTGTGTTCTAGAGTCCTTCCTGGGTTTTATTCACAACTTTCAGAACTTTTATTTTTTTTTTTTTTTACCAAGCTACAGCAGCCTTCTCACCCTGGACCCTTCCTCTGCCCCCGTGGCCCCTTCTTCTGATTGACCACTTCCCGCTAGAACTTCCATTTTAGAGAAAGTGCCCACACCGGCCACAGCTTCATTCTTATCTAGGTCCCTTCCTGACTCTCTGGACTTTCTCTACCCAACTCACGCATTCCCCTCTTCACCTGTCTCTTTAGCTTTCTTTTCTACGTTGTCTTTCCTCACTGGAATGTAAGCTTCTTGAGAGCAAGGATTAGCCTTTCTGCTTTTATTTGTACACCCAGTGCTGACCAAGATGCCCAGCACACGGTAAATACTGAATAAATGCTCCTTGTCTTGGCTTGTGGACTAGAGTCTCTCTAGTGCATGGTTGTTGTGAAGAAAAGGGCTTTGTCAATCTTTAAGCAACATTGGGATGTTTCTCTTTTGTATTATTTATAAAGATCTCTCTCTCCTTTTCTCTGTCTCCCTCCCTCCCTCTCTCTCTCTTCATCTCTCTTTTCTTCTCCATCTCTCTTTTCTTCTTCATCTCTCTTTCTCTTCTTCTCCATCTCTCCTCTCTCCATTGCTCTCTTTTTTCTCCATCTCTTTCTCTCTTCTTTTCCATCTCTCTTTTCATCTCTCTTTCTCTTCTCCATCTCTCTCCATCTCTCCCTTTCTCCTTCTCCATTTCTCTCTCTTTCCTTCTTTATTTATCCCTCCTACCCCCCCGCCCCCCACAGTGCCATCTTTGTTATAAGGGCAGTGGTGATGATGGCAGTAATGGTGTCTATAGAAGTGATGATGAAGATGACTGTGAAGGACTTTTTATCTCTGAAGAAGACACATCCTACGGGAGGAAGATCTACCTTAGAAATGCTGGCTTGGGCACAGCAAAATTGGGCACTTGGTGTTGTTACTTATGAAGGAACTGATTCGGCGGCAAAGACACTGGACTTTTTACTGAAGGGGCAGAGTCAGTAGATGCCTAACTGACCTCCCTGACCAGAGGAGAGGATTATTAGCAGATCACAAGAACTGCCACACTTGGAAAAACAAAACAAAACAAACCACTCCTAAAGACCACAGACTGAACCTCAGAGAGGACAATTGGTTTGTGAAGAGAATCATGAGGTCACAGATTTAGAGTTGAAAAAGATCATGGAATTCGTTCAATCCAACTCTCTTAGAAGAATGAACTACAGCAAATTCACAGAGGTGACTATTGTGCCAGGACTCAAATGCAGGTCTCAGGACACCAGTTCTTTAGCCACTAGGTCTGATTTAGAGATGGATAATGATGCTTCTTCCTTTGTCTCTTGCCCTCAAGGACACTGGCTATGCACAGAGTATATATAGCCCTGGCTCAGAAGGAAATGAGGGTGAAGAGGGAGGTCCTTTAATAGAGCAAACAGCTAAATGTCCTCTTAAGCTTTCTCAATGATTCTTTGGCTTTCTCTCTCTCTGCTTCTGGTTGCTTTTCCCCATGCCAATAGTCAGAACAATGATAATGGTGTGACTTCTGCCGTTATGTACACAGAAGGTGCTGAATAAATGTTTGTTGAATGAATGAGAAAAGACTGCAATGCCCAGGCACACCCACCTGGGGGCAGGTTAATTCCTCCTGAGTACTTGACATAAGATTCACATACATTACAATGGCAATGGCACCTTGGAAGGTATAGATCCAATGGACTTCCTTAATATACAAAAGGTAGATGACTCCATATAAGGTAATTGCTTCCACTTTTGAGTGTGCGTTTTTCATTTAAAATGAACTATCAGAATAATGCAACTTTTACTACTCTCTGGAAGAACCAAATGAAATCAGAGATAGTAAGTAAGCAAAGCAAGATTTGAAAGAATAATAAACACTTAAGTACAAATGGATGATGCCCAACCAGCTTCAACTGCTTCATGATGTCATTCCATTCTCCAAAATAATATTTGTTTTATCTTTATCTTATCCTTTAAAATGTCTGTTTTCGTGTGTTTTATCCTATAAACACTCTATTAGCATATTAGTTCATATACATATTTTTAAAGAAATAAATACCTACATTGGAATTGAAGGCTCAAAAATGTTTTAGTGATAGGGGTACAAAATTTTAAATGTTTGGAGACTATTGTTCTAGACAATAGGTTGTTCTTCACCAACTTTTTTTTCTGTGTGCATTGTTAGGCTGAACTGGAGTGGTTGTGAATTGAATTTAGGAGGTTATGGATTTCATCTAGGACTTGATGCAATTGGCATCCTCAAAATGCTCAAGCTAGAGCAGCTGGTGGGCCTATTTATTAGAATCCATCTTTCACCTGAGTGCTTCACTAGATGCCTTCCATGCTTTGGTAAACTTTTAAAACGATCTCTCCTGGATCTATTTTACAGGTCAGTGGTTTTTCCAATGAGATATTTCACATTGCTGTCTATTTTTTCATTTGTTTGTATCTGTTTTACAGTATCTTAATTTCTCATGAAGTTGTTAGCTTCCATTTGCTCCAATCTAATTCTGAAGGAATTATTATCTTCAGTAAGCTTTTCAAATTCCTTTTCCATCTGGCAAATTCAACTTTTTAAGGCATGCTTCTCCTCATTGGCTTTTTGGGCTTCTTTTGCTATTTGGGTTAGTCTATTTTTCAAGGTGTTATTTTCTTCAGTATTTTTGGGGTCTCCTTTAGCAGGCTGTTGACTCTCTTTTCATTATTTTCTTGTATCATTCTCATTTCTCTTCCCAATTTTTCCTCCACTTCTTTTACTTGACTTTCAAAATCCTTGAGCTCCTCCACTGCCTGTAATCAATTCATATTTTTTGGAAGCTTTTGATGCAGGAGTTCTGACTTTGTTGTCTTCCTCCCATTCCATGCTTTGACCCTTTTTGTCCTCCCAAAAGGATTCTATGGTCTGTTTGTGCTTCCTCTGCCTGCTCATATTGCCAGACAATTACTTGACTTCTGAGCTCTTTGCCATAGTAGAACTCTGCTTCCAGACCGCAGAGAGCTATGTCCCAAATCACTGGGGTTATTGTAGCTGCCAGAGCTATTAGGACGGCACCCTCTCTGCAGGCCCCACACCCAAGACCATGATCCAAATCCAAGCAGGTCAAAGCAAGAACACTTAGCCTCTGAATGGTCACTTGGTCCCCCTACAATCTGCAGGAGCTCTGGAGGCAGCCACACAGCAACAGCTGCAGCAGGGGAGCCTCTGCCCACTTTTCTCCCCGGGGGCAGGGGCTGGACTTCACTCTTCTCCGCCCAGTTCCAATAGAATTCCCATCTGACCTTTTACTTTCTTTTTGGCATTTATGGGTTGAGAAGTCTGGAAACCACCACAGCTGCTGGTGATTCACTCTCTCGAAGTCTGCTCTGGCCACCACTGGTTGGGGCTGCCCCAGGGCCAGAACCATGTGGGTCACATGGGACTGCTCTCAGCTCTCAGCCCCAAGTGATAGATCTTTCCTGTCAGCCTGCTGGGCTCTCTTCAGTGGAAGATTTGTTTCTCTCTGTCACTTTGTGGGTTCTGTAGCTCTGAAATTTGTTTAGAGTCTTTTTTTTTACATGTATTGGAGCTGTGTAGAGGTCCTGTTTTTACTCCACCATTTTGGCTCTGCCCTGGAACAGCCCATGCTTTGGTAAACTTAAGTCTCCCTGTTGTCGTGTCTTGTTTGTCATTGATATAAGAATATCACTAGGGGAAATTATATCTGTTGCCACATTTATCAAAGAATTCCATATGATCTTGATGCATGTATCAGAGATGCTTTGATGGAGGAGAACCTCTAATAGTAACTATTTGCTCTACTAAATCAAATACTAAAATGATATCATCAATACACAATAAATGCAGCATAATTTTGTACTATATGAATTCTTAGCCAAGTGGGTGACTTAGGGCAGCTAGGTGGTGCAGTGGATAGAGTGCTGGTTCTAGAATCAGAAAGACTCATCTTCCTGAGTTCAAACCTAGCGTCAGACATTTACAGGCTCTGTGAACTTGAGCAAATCACTTAACCCTGTTTGCTTCCGTTTCCTTATCTATAAAATGAGCTGGAGAAGGAAGTGACAAACCCCTCTAGTATCTTTGAGAAGAAGACCCTAAATGGTGTCACGAAGAGTTAGACACAATTAAAAAATTGCAGACTATAAAGATATGGTCTATTGTAGATTATTGTTTACAAAAGCCTTAGTTGCTTCCTTATATTTTCATCCCAGACGTCCTCCATAATACGTGTAGCTTATTTTCATGAAGATTTTATGCAGATGAGAGGAACAGGTATAGGAGCTGATAATGTTTGATATTTTCTCAATCACCTTTTTCAGTGCTATTATTATGCCCAATTTTAATTAGGTACCTTCCATCTTTCACATATCTTGAGGATTCATCCTTTAATGCCTTTAAGATTCTGTGGCTCCAGCACAGATTTCTTCTGTGTGTACTTGGGCAGATCTAGCACCCAGAGAGACCAAGGTTTAAAACAGTGACTGGAACACACTGGGTGCTCCATAAAGGTTTGTTGACTTGACTTGGTGCAGTTGCCTTTTCCATCTTTGTTCTCTAGTTCCGTTTCCACTTCTTCTCTAGTATGTTGGGACACTGAATCTAAATGTGATGGTTTTACTGTTATTGATGAAGAAATTAATACGTTGCAGAAATGCTGAGAGTACTGCTGCATTTTGTTTGTTAGTTGTCTAAACTAAGTTGTCCAATGAACTACTTGTCTATGCTAGACTAAGTGATTTCTGCTTTAAATACCACTGGCATAATCTAACTTAATTGGGTTTCATGTTAAGCTTCCTATAAATCCATTTCACCCTGAGTTTCTCACTGTTTTAACAGGTAATAATGTACATTTTGTTGTTATTGTTGGGTCATTTTCACTTGTGTCTATTCTTTGTGATTGATCCCATTGGGATTTTCTTGGCAAAGATCCTGGAGTGTTTTGCCATTTTCTTCTCCAGCTCATTTTACAAATGAGGAAACTGAGGCAAATAGGGTCAAGTGACTTGCCCAGGTTCACACAGTAAGTGTTGGAGGTTGGATTTGAACTCAGGAAGAGGAGTCTTCCTGACTCCAGGTCTGGGACTCTATCCACTGCATCACCCAACTGTCCATACTGCATTTAGTCTTCCACCATCTTAGGGTTTTACATATGAATCTGTTCTAAACTGATGTTGACCTTGGCTACAGCATCTCTTTTTTTGGCAAGTAGAGTATTTGCTGTCTGAGGAGGTTTTAGAACCCTGTCAGCCTCCTCATTGTGGCAACCACTTAACAATAGTTGTATTTCCATAGAAAATGGTGATAGCACATTTTTTAATTTTCTGATTTTTGGTGCAAATAGCTTAGTAGAATAGATAAAGCTAGAGTTATACTTGCAATGTGTATTCTTATCTTTGTTCTTTCTTCTAGTGTGATGTTGGTATTCATGTTTGCTCTAGGAAGTTTGATGGTCTTCTTGTACACAGACAGTTGACTGGAAGATGATTCCCATATTGCTCATCAGTCATGTCTTGTTGAGGTAAAATCAATTCCATTTTTTTGTTGTTATTCAACAATTGCCAGGTGTACTATGCAACTCTCTTCTTGGAAAAGCAACATTCATAGTATTTAGTCATAAAGCTCCTATAGAATCTATAGAACTTAGGCCTTTTTTGTTCAATGTATTTTTTACCATCTTCCTATATGCCCGTCTTCTCATTGAAGTCACCTAGTATGTATTACTCACTTGGGTCTGGGTATCTAGTTGATTTTTTTTTTTTGCTTTTTGGAGGGAAATTGGGGTTAAGTGACTTGCCCAAAGTCACATGGCTAGTTTTTGTGTCAAGTGTCTGAGGCCGGATTTGAACTCACGTCCTCCTGACTCCAGGATCGGTGCTCTATTCACTGCGCCACCTAGCTGCCCCTAGTTGATTTTTTTTTTCAGAATCCTAGCACCCTATTCTCTACAATAGTTGTTGGCACATTAAGCTATAATTTTCTTTGTGGTGATTAATTTTGTTTGTGCTCATCATAAGCACTGCAAGAAAGGTGGACAAACGTCCTACAGAACGGCATTTCTTCTTGACTTTGAGGGTAGGGTGAACACTGTACTCTGACAATTCCTTTATTTGTCTCTCCTCACAGAGAATTCATGGACCATTCTTCCATTTAGCTGCAACTTCCTTATGTCTGCTGTTTTCATTTATAGTGGGCATGTCAATATTAACACGGTTCAGTTCTTCCAGTAGTATGTCAATGTATTGGTCATTGGACAAAGATCTTGCTTTTCAAGTACCATCAGTTAAACTAATGTTTATATATGGGCTACAAAGGTTGGATTCTTAGCATCCTCTGCACCATTTTCTTCTACTCCATCATTGCTATGGAGGTAAAGGGGGAAAAAACCCAGTTCTGAGGGCTATGTTACATTTTTTTCTTTATTTCATAGTAGCCATGGTCAGTGTGTTCTGCCTACTGGTTGGTGGTGAAGCTGTCTTCCTTCATGCTTAGGTGGGATGACCCTTAAATAGCAGATATAGTCTGTCACTGGGGTTATATTCAAAGTCTTTGTAGCATGGTAGAACCTTCCAGATCTTGTGCCCCTCTGGCATAGCCATTGAGAATAATTTTTGCATCTATCCCTTTCTTTCCATCCGCCATAGATTAGACCCTCATCAAATCCTGATGGCCCTCTCTTGCTTGTTTGTTGCAAAAGCCTCCTAACTGGTCTCCCCACATGCAGCCTCTCCCCTTTCCATCCCAACTTCTTCCAAAGTGATGTTGTTAAAACTCAAGTTTGACAAGGTTACATGGAGTAACCCTGTTCTAAAACCTTCAGTAGCTCTCTATTGCCTCTAGGATAAGACACAACATTCCTCTTCTGCCTAGCATTTGAAGTCCTTCACAATCTAGCTCTAATCTATCTTTTCAGACTTGTCATGAAATATTCACTTTCACAAGCTCTAGGTTCAAAACAAACTGGCCTCCTTCCCATGTGTGACCTTTCATCTCCCATTTTCACTTGTGCCTTTGTACACACCTAGAATGCATTCCTTCCTCACCTTTGCCTTTGGAATCTGTAGCTCTCTTCATCACTGATCTCAGGGGCCACCTCCTATAAGGCCTTTCTGGCTTTTTAGTTGTTAGGGTTTTTTTTTGTCCTCAACACTTCCCCAGTTCCCTTTACTAATTCTCAAATTTCATGGTCAGTTTCTAGCCCCCCACCACTGTGGTCACTGTGGTCCTAGAAAGACAATGGGGCAGAGGTCCTGGGTTCAGATCCCACCTTGGCCACTCACTACTTATATGACCTTGGGTTAGTCACTTCACTTTTCTGGGCCTGTTTCCTCATTTGTAAAATGAAGGGATCCCACAAGATGACCTTTGAGGTCTCCTCCAGGTCTAGAGCTATTAACTTCTAGGTAATAGCTAGGACACACTACTATTTGTTAAACTTTCTAAAGTGTGGGGCCCAGAACCAGAAGTTATCCAGTCGATTAGCTTGTAAGCTCCTTGAAGGCAGGGAATGTCTTTTGCTTCTTTTGTTATCTTCAGCTCTTAGCACAGTGACTAGCCCATAGTAGGTTCCTAGTAAATGTTGGTTGATTCCCTGATTATACTCCAGGAAGAATTCAGCAGACTGATCTGGACCCTAATGTCAAACTCCTAATTTTGTCATTCAAGTCCTCCATTGTCTGATTCCAACCCACCTAACATTATTTCATTCTACTTCCCAATTGCACACTCTGTATTCCCACCAAACTGAACGACTCATTAGTCCCTGATCTGATCTTGTTTCCTCCTGCCTCCAAATGTCTGTGAAGGCCATTCCCCAGGCCTGAAGCATAGCACACCTTCTGGCTGCTACAAGTGGATTCTTGCACGTGTCCTCCCCCACCCCTATCCCCCATGGAAATTTTCTCTACCATCAAGTTACCTTGTGGGTCAACTCCATGGAGTCTTTGATCTCACACAGTTACAAGTGAGTTTATAATCTCTCTCTCCAGAGAGAGATTCCTCTCTGCACTTATCACATTCCAATTCTCAAGCTATCCTTGGGGATGAGCAAGATGAAGAGCATTGGATGCCTTAGATTTGATGGATTCTGAACCAGCTGCATGACTGAACTCAAAGAGGAGTGGGTATTGCTAACACATTAATGGGTAGATGGAAGTCTCTACTGAAGTGTGTGTGTGTGTGAGAGAGAGAGAGAGAGAGACAGACAGACAGAGACAGAGACAGAGAGAGACAGAGACAGAGACAAAGAGAAAGAGAGAGGGGAGAGAGACAGAGAGAGACAGAGACAGACAGACAGAGACAGAGACAGAGAGAGACAGAGAGAAACAGACAGAGACAAAGAGAAAGAGAGAGGGGAGAAAGAGAGAGACAGACAGACAGACAGAGACAGAGAGAGACAGAGAGAGGAAGGGAGACACAGAGAGAGGAGGAAAAAGAGAGGGGAGGGGGGGAGGGAGGGAGAGAGAGATGCTTTTGGTCTTTCTCTGTTAAGCATTTATACCCACAACCTAAATAATAATCATCTCTATGATGAAGGATGAAAGAGATTGTATGATTCATCCATGATCACATGATTGGTAAATATCCCAGGTGAGATCTGAGCTCAGGTCTTCTTGCCTTCAGGTCTAGTCTCTATTTACTAAGCCAAGCTACCTCTCAACTTTTTCTTCCACCCTTCCAGATCTCGCATAGAACTTTGCCTCTTACCTACTTTGCATGTATCTATTTATAAAGATACCATCTCCCCCATCAGAAAGTTAGGTCCTTCAGGGCAGAGACTAGGTTTTTACTTTTTCTTTGTATTGCCAACACAGAAAACTTTTAATAATATTTGTTATTAATAATAATCAAAGCTCTTAATAATACTTGTTGATTGCTTGATTGAGAGAGATTGAGGTAGGTAGAGTGCTGGACCTAGGGTCAATAAGAGCTAAGTTCAAATCCTGCATGGGAGCCAGACTATGGAAAGCTTTGAACACCAAAATAAAATGTTTGGATATCATTCTTTAGGCAATGGGGTCCGGATCAGGGAAGATGAATAACCTGCTGTATAATCAATCAATCCCGGACAGGCCACTAAACCTCTCTTGGCTTTGGTCTTCTCCTCTACAACATGAGCATAATAATAGCACCTACATCACAGAGTTGTTATGACCATTAAATGCAATAATATATGTAAAACACTTTGTAAACCTCAGAGTGTTATTATTAGCTAATATTGATAGAATATAAGATTACATAATTATTGTAATATGTTCTATGGTTATAATGATCTGTTATATATTAAGTTAAAATTAAATCAATAATACATAATTATATATGTATTACATATATATGACATGTGTATTAGAAAATTATTATATTATAATTATATATTAAAGTAACATTAAATCCATAATATATTCTATTAATTATGCCATGTAATTATACAATATTGTTATTCATGATAATAATAATAATTATTATTAAATGACTTGTCCATGGTTGCATAGCTAATAAATGTTTATGGCACAACACAAACCTAGGTCTTCCTGACTTCAGGCCTCATGTGCCATCTGTGGTGTCATGCCGCCTCTCCTGGATGAAATAGAATATAAGCTCAGTGAAGGCAGAGACTATATGACTTCTATTTGTGTCCTAAATATCTAGCATGATGCCTTGCAGACAGTAGGGTCTTAGTTAATATTTGTTGTTGGATGGGTGGATGGATGGATGGATGGATGGATGGATGGACAGAGGAAGGTACAGGTGGCATACACTTCACTATTTCCATATATCTGTGATCTCATCTCTATAAATACTCCATCCATTGGTGTGGATCTCAGTCAAGCCATCCCATGTCATTCTTGTCCATAGGTTCCTATAGATTTGCCACAGAGGATCTGCCACTCTTAGATTGCCCATCTATTAGCCTTGGTTCTCACTTCATGACTAGCTCACCTTTCTTTTTCTTTTTTTTTTTTTAGTGATTCCAGGATGCTATGCTTTATCCCACTTCTCTTGCATAGGTCATTGATGGAAATATACTATGGTCCTCTTAGGTAGGGAATGCATTTCTCTATTGCCTTTGGCCAAACCCAGCTCTGGCACTTGAGAGCATCTAGTGTTTTTGGTGCCTAAAAGATGAGTTTTGGGATAAAGGAGAAGTTTGGAATTTGCACCCCTTAAATCCCTTGCCCCTTTGTCTTACTGCCAGCCACATCTTACCATGCCCCAACCTTGGATTATCTCTACCATCTGTCTTCTCCATTCCTGCTCACTTGTTTCAGTATATTCTTTGAGAAAGTTATAAATTCATGCCAACTGGGCTCGTTACAAACTTAGGAGATCAAATCTCAACTGAACCCTTCCTTCAGCACAGCAATCCCTTTTTTCTTTCTTCCCTAATTGATCTCTATTAAACCTGCATAGTGGCTATTTCAAGCCTTCCTTTTACTCCTTAAACCTTCCTCCCCTTTCCCTCTCAGAAGAGAATCTTGACCCCTACTTTACCAAGAAAAGTGAGGACATCCATCACAAGCTTCCTCTGGTCCATCATCCACGGAGGTGGTACCCACACTGATGAAATCATGGATCACTAAAGTATTGACAAGATGGACCATGTCTGGAGGAGGATGAGGACAGGACAGCTGAGCATTGGTGGAAAGACTTGGGCATATTTAATCCTGGAGAAGAGAAGATTTAGAGACATAATAGCTATTTTCAAGTTTCTGAAAATCCGTCCCATGGAAGAGGGATTAGATACGTTCTGCTTAGCCCACAGAGCTAGGGGCAGTGGGGGAGAAGTTGTAGGGAGGCAGATGTATAATTGAGGTACAGAAGAGTTTTTTTTACAATTAACAGTCTGAAAATGAGGTGAGCTGCCCCCATAGGCAGTCACTTTGTCACTGGAAGGATCCAAGCAGAGTTTAAATGATCACTTGTGAGGGAAGCTGTAGAGATTCCTATTCAGGTAGAGATTAATTTAGATGGTGTCTAAGGTCCCTTCCATCTCCAAGATTCAAATCCTCAAAATATTTCTTACCCCCTTATTAGGCTTTAAGCTCTGGGAGGATAAGACGGAGTCTCAAAGCATTCTTTTAAATAGCTTTTCTTTTTATATCACCTTGATTTCAAATATATGCCCCCTCCTACCTCTCCAGAGAACTATCCTTGATAATAACATTTTTTTTAATAAATGGAAGGGGAAAAATGTTCAACAAAACCATAACCTCAACCAGGTCTAACGTGTGTGTGTGATGTATCCTACCCATGTATTACCCCACTTCTTCAAAGAAGGGAGGATAATATATTTTCCCAATTTCCCCCAAGGTTAAACTTAGTTATTAAAATTCCGCAACACCCAGGTTTGCTTTTGTACTTCTTCTCATTCATGTTGTTGTAGACAATTTGTCTATTGTTTTCCCAGCTCTGCTCATTTTCTAACAAGTTAGGCCTTATGTCCTCTGAAGCTTCTCCAAATTCTTCTTCTTTATTATTTCTTACTGCAGCATAATATTCAATTATATTCTTGGACTGCAATTTGCTTAGCTGTACCCCAATAGGTGGGCGTGTGACTTCTTTTCCATTTCTTAGCTACCTTAAAAAAGTGCTACCATAAAGATTTTGGTGTATGTGGGGCCTTTCTTTCTATCTTCGGCCTTCTTGGAGTATTTACTTAACTGTGGTGTCTCTGAGTCAAAGAGTGACATCATGGTCATTTCCTTAGCATAATTCCGAATTGCTCTCCAGCACCAATAGACCAATTTATAGCTCCACCAAACTGTGTCATTTTTAATCTTTTTTATCCCTAGCACCTGGCTGGAGACCCTGCATGCAATAATCAACAAATAATTTTTGTCAAATTGGATTAATCCTTTCTTCTGCTCCTTAGGTGTGGAGAGGGAACAGTTGTGGGGAACCTTATACAAATTGTCTTGATTAGCACCAACCAAGCCAAAGCCAGGCTGAGGACAGTGTGAAATCCAGCCAAGTCTGGAAGAAGTTAGATATTGGGTGATTAGAGAAGTGAGCAAAAGAGTCTTTTACTGAGGAGGTATAGTCAAGGTCAGAAGAGCAGAGACCCAAGTAGGGCTATATAGGCAGATGAGGATCTCATACTGGAAATTCAAAGGTAGAATGCAGGATGGGTAGGAGCCAAGATGAAGCAGGTTATGGAATAAGGTAGGGAGAAAGGACACTGTGCTAAAGAATTTTGGCAAATATTATTTCATGTGCTCCTGGCAACAACCCAATGAAGCAAGTGCTGTTAATAACCCCATCTTATAGTGGAGGAAACTGAGGGAAACAGAGAGTAAGTGCCCAGGGTCACATAGGGAGTGTCTGAGGCTGGACTTGAACTCAGCTCTTCCTGACTGTAGGCCCAGCACTCTGTGCACTGTGGTACCACTCAGTTGTCCTAAGTAGAATCAGAGTGACTAGTTGGGGCAGAGGTTGATAACGGGTATTCAAAGGTTAGGATTGGTAAGGGAGAAGATTGGTTTGGGTCAAAGACAACCATTTTGCAGGAGCATTTTGAGACAGGCAAGTTGCATCAATAGAATTATGCTGTTAGAGGTTGATTCTCAGAGGACTGCCAGTAATAGCAAATATTAGGAATCATCAGTCAATCAATCACTTATTAAGCACCTACTATGTGACAAACCTTATCCTCCCCACGGAGGATATAAATGTGAAGAATGAATCAATCACTCCTTTCAAGGAGTTTATATTCTAATGGTTTATATTCTAATGGCATTTCATCACCCTTAAAGGGTAACCTTCTGAACAGGAGTCAGAGGAGATGGACAGACCCAGGCACCTGAAATTCAGTTCCTTTCTGAGGGGAAAGTTTCAGGAGAGCTATGTCAAGAATGGGCATTTCTCTTAGTCCCCAGAATTCTTACCCTGTATACATAAACTGTCATTTTATTTTGAGGGTGTTGGACCATATAATTTCCTTCAGATCTACCCCTTTTCCTAGTTTCCCCATTTCTGTTGAGGGCACCACCATCCTTCGAGGCACCTGGACTCCTAACCTCAGAGTTAGCCTACATTTGTCACTCTCTCTCACCCCTGTATCCACTCAGTTGCCAAGTCTTGGTACCAGCTGACCTTCATTCAGGTCATTACTTCGATGTATTATCAGCACTTCAATCTCAACTCATCCAAGACAGAGCACATTATCTTTTCCCCCAAACCAATCTTTCCTCCAAAGTTCCCAGTCTCTGTCGAGGGTACCATAATTCTTCCATCTAGGTTTGAAATCTTGTGTTTCCCCTCTACTTCACCCTTATATCCAAGGAGCCTCAAGTCTTGTTGCTTGGACCTCAACATCTCTCCTCCCCATCTTTGTCTCTCGACTTATAGAGCTATTATTAGAATTCAGGCACTTGCTTTGTTTTTTGAGGGGCAATTGGGGTTAAGTGACTTGCCCAAGGTCACATGGCTAGTAAGTGTTAAGTGTCTGAGGCTGGATTTGAACTCAGGTCCTCCTGACTCCAGGTTTGGTGCTCTATTCACTGTGCCACTTAGCCACCCTTGCCTTGCTTTTTATCTTGAAAATTGTTACATATTTTTTCCAAATTACATGAAAGAAACCAGTTTAAGATTCATTTTTAAAAAATTCTAATTCCAAATTCTCTCCTTCCCTCCTTCCCCTATCCCCTCCTTGAGAAGGCAAACAATTTAACATAGATCATACATGTTCTTGCCTTGATTATTGGTTTTCCTGCCTCTAGGCCATACCCTTTCTAATCCATTCACCACAAAGCTCTCAGGGTGAGGTTCCTGGAGCTCAGATCTGACCATGTCAATACCTTGCCCCCCCAAACATCAGTGGCTCCCTATTTCTTCTAGGATAAAGTCAGTCAACAAGCATCTGCTAAGTGCTTATTGTATGCCAGGCAGACTGCTAAGAGTTGAGGATGCAAATGAAAGCAAAAAAAAAATAGCCTCATCCCCAAAGAACTCACATTCTAATAAAGGAGACAACATGCCAAAAAAAAAAATTGTATAGACATTGTCTATATAGCAGAAGTGGAAGATGTTCTCGGAGGGAAGGCGCTAGTGTGGGGAGTGTAATGGGGAGATGAGGAGGGGGCACTGAGTCCTCTCTCTGGGATTCAAAGCCCTTCCCAACCTGACTCCAGCCTCTCTTTCCAGAATGATCACACATTCCTCCCACTAGGTGCTCTGCATTGCAGCCAGAATGGCCTCTTTGCTAATACTTCTCCTGTCTCTGTTTCTTTAACCAGGCTGTTCCTCATGCCTGCAGTACCCTTTATTATCACTTCTACCTCTTATAATCCTTAGCCTCCTTCAAGACCTAGCTCAGGCACCACCTGCCAGAAGAAGCTGTTCCTGATTTCCCCCAATTCACACCCAAATTATCCAAAGCGTTGATTTTGTATATGTTTTGTTTGTATTAATGTCTACCTCAGTGTCTGGTATATAATAAAGGCCTAATAAATGCTTGTTGACTGACTTTATCCTAAAAGAAATAGGGAGCCACTGATGTTTTGGGGGGCAAGGTATTGATATGGTCAGATCACCCTGGGAGCTTTGTAGTGGATGGATTAGAGAGGGGATGGCCTAGAGGCAGAAAAACCAATTAGGAAGCTGTTGCAATGATCAAGACAAGAACACACATAATCTATGTCAAATTGCATGCCTTCTCAAGGTGCTGGGGAAGGAGGGAGGGAGAAAATTTGGAACTCAAATTTTTTTAAATGAATGTTAAAAATAGTTTTTTTGCATGTAATTTGAAAACAATATAATATAAGAACTTAAAAAAAAATAGAGACAGGAGGTGGTAAGTGCCTGAATTCTAATAATGGCTCTATAAGTAGAGAGATGAGGATGGGTAGGAGAGATGTTGAGGTCCAAGCAACAAGACTTGAGGTTCCTTGGATATAAGGGTGAAGTAGAGGGGAAACACAAGATTTCAAACCTAGATGGAAGAATTATGGTACCCTCAACAGACACTGGGAACTTTGGAGGAAAGGCTGGTTTGGGGGAAAGATAATGTGCTCTGTCTTGGATGGGTTGAGGCTGAGGTGCTGACGACACATCCAGGTAATGACCTGAATGAAGGTCAGTTGGTACCAAGCCTTGGCAATTGAGTGGATACAGGGGTGAGAGTGAGTGACAAATGTAGGCTAACTCTGAGGTTAGGAGTCTAGGTGCCTTGAAGGATGGTGGTGCCCTCAACAGAAATGATAAAATTAGGAAAAGAGGTAGGTTTGAGGGAAAGGATATGGTCCAAAACCCTCAAAATAAAATGACAGCTTATGTATACAGGATGAATATTCTGGGACTAATAGGAAAAGAGGTAGGTTTGAGGGAAAGGATATGGTCCAAAACCCTCAAAATAAAATGACAGCTTATGTATACAGGATGAATATTCTGGGACTAATAAATGCCCATTCTTGACACAGCTCTCTTTAAACTTTCCCCTCAGAAAGGAACTGAATTTCAGGTGCCTGGCTCTATCCATCTCTTCTGACTCCCGTTTAGAGGGTTACCCTGATTGATGATCCAGGTAATGATCTGAAGTCAGTTGGTACTAAGATTTGGCAATTGAGTGGATACAGGGGCGAGAGAGAGTGACAAATGTAGGCTAACTCTGAGGTTAGGAGTCCAGGTGCCTAGAAGGATGGTGGTGTCCTCAACAGAAATGGGGAAATTAGGAATAGGAGTGGATCTGGGAAAATAGCATAGGATCAAACACTCTCAAAATAATAAAAGACAGTTTATGAATATGCTTGAGACAGAGACATGTTGTCCCCATTTGCCTTTTCCCACCCCCTAGCAAAAGCCTGGACAAATTCTTGTCAATCTTTACTATTCCCAGAATTTAGCACAGAGCTTGGCACAAAGTAGGTATTCACTAAATTGAACAGAAACCAATTATCCCCAACTGGAATGTGAGCCTCTTGAGGGGAGGGAGCAGGTTTTACTTATATCTGCATAAACTCAGCACCCAGAATCCATCCAGGCACTTGGAGGTTGGCAGGAGCTCAGCAAAAACAGTTTTTTGTTTTGTTTTGTTTTTTGATCAATTGATTGACTGATGATTTGTCTCAGAGGCAGTGGGGAGCGGTTGCTAGGGGCAACCCCAGCCAGGGACAGGAAAGTCATTGTCTGCAAATAGGTATATCGGTTGGTGGGGGGAGGAAGTGAGTGGGGAGGGGATTCTTCTTATGGAAAAAGATAATCAGAGGGTAGCATGATCTCCTGGGATGTGAGGCATCTTGTTCCAGGTGCGCTTGCTGCTCTGCACAGAGATTAGCTTAATTTAGATGATCACAGGGAGATTTAGAGCTTAGAGAACTTCCAGTGCAGATCCTTCCTTCTATAGATGTGGAAACTGAGGCGTGAAATAGATAAGTGACTTACTAAAGATGACACAGGCAGTTAGCAGCAAGATTGGGATTTGAACCCAGGCCTCCTGTCTAGAGACCTAGGTCTCATCCCGTAGCACTGCACTGCACTCAGGGACTTGGCTTCTCTCCTGTATTTCTGTCCTCCAGGGGCACCTTCTGGCCACATGCATTTAGTCAGCTTTGCTGGGGCTCTCTCCCCAACCAGACTGAGGACTCCCCAAAGGTAAGGATGGGTACTAGATGTGGTCACACAACTCTAACATACATCAGTGCGTGTTCTCTGTGTTTGTATGGACATGCATACATAAATACACACATACATACATGTACTCAGTGTAGATATAACATATACATTATATGGCACACACATGTATCATCTCTATCTCTTTTGGTCTATCAATCTTTCTCTGTATCCCCCTTCCTAGAAAATTGAACTATTCCTCTAAACATTTCTACTCAATTTAACAAACACTTATTAAACCCCTACTATGAGGCAGGTGCTGGGTGAGAAGCAGGTGATAAAAAGATAAAAACTGGAATAATCTTTGCCCTTACAGAACTTCAGGATGAGGGTGGAACAGAGGCAGAGATGTTAAAGGAGCAGAGATTTTAAAGAAATAACGTCTCAATGGAGTGGGGATTTGTGTCAGATAAAGCCTAAAGACACTTCTCAGTTCTGACATTCTGGGTTCTAAGGGCCCTCCCAGCTCGGACATTCTGGGTTCTAAGGGCCCTCCCAGCTCGGACATTCTGGGTTCTAAAGGCCCTTCCAGTCCTGACATTCTCTGTTCCTCCTTCTCCCTTCAGCCCCTGGTTCTGAATTTCTATTGTACAGTGATTAATCCTAGGATAGACTCCTTTGATTTGAAGGTGGCTCCCTGAACCCCCAAATTCACAATCATCTAAAGTTTCTTTCAACTCCGATACTCTCTAGTCTAATTTCTAAGTTGTCGCTTAATTATTTCAACTGTAAGGTGAGACTACCAATAGCACCTACCTCACTGGGTTATTATGAAGACCAGATGAGATGCTTGTAAAGCACTTCGCACAGAGCCACATTTAGTAGGTGCTTAATAAAGCCTTGCTCCTCTCCCCCTTTTTGGAAATAGCTTTTAAAACCTTCCTGACATTCTTTGGAATCTCCTTATAAGTGACGAACCTTTATTCTTCAATGCTGGGTTAATTTGGGGGAATTAATGAGGAGGACCCTTTGGAGCCACTATCTGACTCCCTTAGGGTGTGTTTGATTCTACTGGGTATCTCCTCCCCTTGGGTGCTCTCTCCTCTCTGGGTTTTCATTACCCTGCACTCTTGTTCCTTCCACTTCTCTGCCTAATCCTCGGGCCCCTTTGCTGGATTACTATCAGCATGCCAGTGAACGTCCTGGGCCCTTCTCTCTTTATACTCTCGTTTTGTGGCCTCACCCACTCTCATGGATTCTGCAGATGGTCCCCCAGGTCTATGTATCCAGTGTGTTAGTGGCTCTGCAGAGTGCCTATCCCACATAACCAGCTACCTACTGGACATTTTCAGCTAGAAGGTCCATACTCAACATGTCCCAAACAGAAGCCATTATCTTCCCCTTAAACATATGCATTCTCCAAAACCCTATTTTGGTTGAGGGTGGTATTGCACCCAACTTGGACAGACTTTCTGCCTGCCCTAGGGACTCTTTGGACTGATAGCACCCAGGTGGTGTGGTTCACTGGCCTCAGGCTGTCCCAGTATCCCCCTCTCCAACTTCTTTCTGGATTTGCCCCAAGTACTGGAATTTGTAATTACTATTCTACAGATAAGATAAGTAACTAGCTCTAAATCCCACTGTAAGTCGGTGGACAGAACCAGGATTAGAAAGCAGGTCAGCTAGGTACACCTCTCCTTACCTTGTCTTCCTTCTTTCCTCAGCACCTTCTTTGCCATCCACAGCCCAGTAGGACAACATTGCCCTTTGGGTAGGGCCCACTTGGCCCCAGTTGGGGCCCACGTAAGGGGTGGGGACCTTCCAGCTTCAGGGCCAGCAGCTGCCTTTGGGACCAGCCTCTCCCCCCGTCCCCCACCACTGATGAAAGTAATGAGCATATGAGTTTATAAACAGTTCCCCAGAGCTAATAAAGGCTGAAGCCAGGGCCGGAGGCATTCACTCAATGTAATTCTCCCAGCTGTTTTTAAGTTACTGCTCACATCAATTATCTCCATTATTTCCCTCCACAAATATGTTATTTATAATTAAAGGGAGCAGGATCCTTGTCAATTTGAGTTTATAAAGCCTCGAGGTAGTTCTGCTCTAATGTTCCTGAGGCAGGTTCCAAGCAGGAATTGGTAGGTATTCGAGTGGGATCCTAGGAGGCAAGAGGAGCCAGAGAAAGAGACAGATGGACGCATACACGGAGACTGAGACGGACAGATAGAGCCATGCATTCAGTCAAAACCGGCATTCTTAGTTCCTGTTCACTGTCAGCCCTCATCATGAGCTGAGTGCTGGGGCTGCAAAGAAAGGGGAAAACAGTCTCAGCCCTCAGGGAGCTCCTAGTCTATGGGGGCAAAGACATGGAAACGACGATGTCCACGTAAGATCTAAATACATGGAGCAAAGACACTGGAGGAGGGATGGGGGAAGCAGAAAAGTGGAACGAGGAGTGATTGGCCAGGATGGCTCTAGAGGAGAGGAAGGACAATGCAGGGAAAGGGATGGAAAGAGAAAAACCAAAAGAGATGAAGAGAGATAGGGCAGAGGGATGACAAAGAGAGGGAGACGAGGAAGGAGAGACAAATGGGGGTGGACAGAGAGGAACAGATGGAGAGTGAATCAGATAACGAGGTGAGACAGAGAAGGATGGTGACAGATACGAGGAAGAAACAAATGCAAAGAAGGGAGCTAGATAGAGCTGAGATATGGAAAGAGAGAAAGATTGAGCCGAGGGGAGAGACAGAGAGGAAGATGGTGGCCTGGACCCACTTCCTGAAGGTGAAGATTTTGATCCCTCTTTCAAAAATAGAGAAATCAAGGTCCAGAAAAGGGAACGGATCCTGGGTCACACAGGGAACCTCAGTTTTATACTGTGATAATAACACTCATTCTGCCTATTCCAGGGGGAGGGACATCAGAGATTATTCAGCCCATTGCCTTCATCTCATAGATAAGAAAACCAAGGCACCAGAGAAGATTGGGGACTAGCTAAGTCTTACTGCTAATAAACAACGGAGGCCCTGATTACAGACTCAGTACTCTTTCCCTGGGCATGGCTTTGCCTCTCCCAGGTCCCTTCAAAAAAATCAGAATTACAAAGTGTTCTACAAATATCAAGTCCCACTCTGGTGTGAGTCACTGAAGCTGTGTCAAGAACAGAGCTGGGGTCCCTAAGGCAGGGACTGCCTAGCCAGAGCATTCATTGATTTCTTCTAACACCATCTTAGGATGTGGCTCAGCGGGGGTGCTGACCACTGTCTCTGGGGAAGTGGGGGGAGGGAAGGGAGGCCGGAAAACCAGGATCCCAGCCAGCCCCAGCTGTCAGCTTCCTCTCCCTTCCTGAGCCCAGCCTGGATTAATCATGTTAACAAGAATAAGGATGAGTTCCACTTCTCTAGATCGTTAATATCATAGGCTCACAGATACCTTAGAGAGCACATAGCTCGGTAGGACCCTTTATAATGCCCATGATGAATCTGAGACCCAGAGAGGTGAGCTTGCCCCAAATCTTACATTCTGAGTATTTTTTTCATCATGGTCTATGAGGTAGACAGGTCTGTTGTTATTATGGTAATGATGATATTATTATTATTATTAGTTATTTGGAACTTGACAAATACCAACAAACATTTGCACATAGAAAGAATAGAAAAAGCACAGCATATGAAACTCTAATCTCTTATTTTTTAAATATATGGGATAAATCTAATACAGTAGTTTCAAAGCTTCCTTGAAAACATATGTATATAACCTATATTAGATTACTTGCCATTTCAGGAAGGGAAGAATAGAATTTGGAATGCAAAATTATTTTTAAAAACCCAAATGTTAAAAATTGACTTTACATGTAATTGGGGAAAAAATAAAATGTTATTTTTTTTAATGTGTATTTCATTCTGTGCCTCTCATTTAACTGGAGCTGGCATCTTAGGGCCTGTTTCACAGGATTTAGAGTTGGAAGAGATATTAGGAATCATCTCAGGGTTCTTAGCCTAACAGCCATAGGTCCCTTGGAGGATAGATTTCAAAAAATCCATGAATTTGGGTAAGAAAAAAACCGCATCTTGATTTTCACCAGCCTCTAACTGGAATTTAGGCTTTTCTTCAAGGAATGTGGGCAACAAACATTATTCTGAGAAAGGGTCCTTAAGTTTCACCAGATTAAAAAAAAAAAGCTCATGACACGAAAAGGTTATGAGTCTCCAAATTCTGGCCCTACTCTACTTTACAGAAAAGGAAACTGAGGCAAGAGAGGAGAGGGTACTAGCCCCAAGCTGCATAACACTTTAGTAGGGCCCGGGTCTTCTGACTGCACATGCAATGGGATTCCTGCACCACTTTGAATCAGTGTGATGTAGCAGAAAGAATGGAGTCTGCTAGGTGTCCCAGTGGTTAGAGTCAGGAGAACCTGCTTTCAAATCTGACCCCAGACATTTACTAGCTGTGTGACCTTAAGCAGATTATTTCACCCTGTTTATCTCTGTTTTCTTATCTGTGAAGTGAGCTGGAGAAGGAAACAGCAAACCAGTCCAGTTCTTTGCCAAGAAAATCCCAAGTGGGGTCAAGAAGAGTAGGTTATGACAGAAGTGACTGAGCAACAACAAAGCACCTTCGAGTTTGCCTTTTGGGTCCAAGAAGAGCAAGTGTAGTCCCTCTTCTCAGCATCACCATTGGGTGATCAGGTACCTCCAGATCTTCTCTTTTCCAGGCTAAACATTCTCAGTTTCTTCAGCTGTTCCCCTCGTCCTGGTCTTGAGTTCCTTCCCCACCTAAGTCATCCTCATTTGGTGGTGATTATAGATTGTTCTGCAGTGATCCTCAGTTATTCTACAGGTTAGGGTTAGGAATGCAGCCTATTTCTCTCACATGAACAGGAGCTTTCTAAGGAGAAGGAGCTAGATTTCCTCCTTCTTCTCTCTCTCCTACAAGCCCCACCATGATGATGTCCTGAGCATAGAAACAGTATAGAACCTGAGAACTGGGAAGAACCTTGGAGAGCACCCAGACCAACTGCTCATTTTACAGTGGGAAAAACTGAGGGCCAGAGTGGGAGAATAATTTATCATTAAGCCATGTGACCTCATGACAGATCTAGGATTATAAAACAATTCTATAGATCCCTAGAATCATGAGAGGACCTCTAGAACCTAGAGTGTCAGAATGGAGAGGGGTCTGAGAACCTAGAATAACAGAGCTGGAGAGGACCTTAAGAAAGAGATCTTCCAAGCTGAGAGGGCCCTGAGAATGTAGGATGTCAGAGCTGGGAGGGCCGTTAGAGTCTACAACATCAGATCTTAGATCAGATCTCAGAGGGAGAACACAGACTGATGCAACTACAAGGGGCCTTAGAACACAGAATTTCAGGACTGGAAAGAGCCTGAAAGATCATTTAATCCTTTTTTTTTCCTTTTTTT
>CM053594.1:46162042-46201224 GCA_028646575.1 Pseudocheirus occidentalis
AGAGAGAGAGAGAGAGAGAGAGAGAGAGAGAGAGAGAGAGAGAGAGAGAGAGAGAGAAAGAAAGGGAGAGAGCCTTTTATCAAAGTTGAAGAAAAAAGAGTGATTTATGTTGAAAGGGGCCTGCCCTGCTTGGAATGTATATTTCCTGAGGTCTTTTCTAGTTCTGAGGTCTGTATTCTAAGGACCCAACCAGTTCTGACATTCTCGGTTCTTGGAGTTCTCTCAGACTTGACATTTTCTGTTCTAAGGCCCTCCCCCCCCCAGCTCTGATATTCTATGTAGTAAGGGCTTTTCCACCATTGGCATTCAATGTTCTAAGAACTGTTCTAGTTCTGACATTCTTTGCTCTAAGCCCTGCCCCTCCAGCTCTAATATTGTTGTGTTCTAAGGGCTCTCTCAATACTAATATTCTATATTCCAAGGACCTCTCTAGATATAATGTTCTATGTTCTAAACCCTCTCTCAGTTTTGATGTTATATGTTCTAAAGACCCTCCCAGTTCTGACAGTATGTGTTCTAAGGGTCCTCCCAGCCCTGACATCCTGTGTTCTAAGAGCCCTCCCAAGTCTGACATTCTGTGTTCTAAAGATCCTCCCACCTCTGACATCCCATGTTCTAAGGGCCCTCCCAGCTATCACATTCTGCAGGCTACCTGAGCTGGCCCATGGAGACCTCAGCAAGTCAATTGACAAACACTTGGCACCTACTATGGCCTAGTCCCTTGACCTCAAGCAGCTCATAAGGAGATGGAGAAGCCAGCACGTGACCAAGAGTGAACACATAAACACACAGGACAGGCTGGGGACAGTCTCTCAGGTGAGCCATTAACATCAAGGAGAACAGAAGATCCTTTTTGCAAAAAGTGGGATCTGACCTAAGACTGAATACAGCAGAGGCAAACTCAGAGGTGGAGATGAGGGGGGAGAATAGGATGTTCCAGATCCAGGGAGCAGCTGGTGGGAAGGGCTGGAGTCAGGAGGGTGAGTGCTGGGCTCGAGGAGCAGAGAAGAGGCTGGAGTCACTGGGATGAGGGTGAGGAAGGGGGCAAGGAGTGAGAAGCAAGGGGTGAGATTGTGAAGGGTTTTAAAAGCCAAACAGAAGATTTTATATTTGGTCCTGGAGGTAACAGGGAGCCATTGAAGTTTATTGAGTAGGGGAGGGATTCCACGGTCAGATATGCTCTGCACCTTAGGAAGATCATTTGGATGTTTGAGTGAGGAATGGACTGGAGTGGGGCGAGAATTGAGGTAGGAGGCCAACCAGGAGCCAGTCTAGGGAGCGAGTCATAAAGAGTCAGCACCAGGGTTGTGGTAGCATCAGAGAAGAGGGCATAGAAAACCAATGTCACAAAAGGCAGAAATGACAGGATTTGGTCACTGTCTGGATGCGGATGAGAGAAAGTCAGGAGTTGAGGATGATGCCCAGGTTTGAAGCTTGGGTAGGAGGATGGTGCTGTTCACTACAGTAACAGCAACAGTGGGAAGGAGAGAGGGTTTGAGGGGAAAGAGAGTGAGTTCAGTTTTGGACTTGTTGATGTAGGACCCCATCTCCTTTATGGATTGGTCTGAAGTTCTACTTTGGTCCTCTCTCTTCTCAGTGGCCTGGTCTCAGGCTGCGATTTGAGGGAAGGAAGCAGATTTTTTAAAAATGGGAGACAAGAGATAAGGCTCTACTTCCTTTCTGCCCATCAATCCTCTTCCCACTCTTCTCCTGCTGAAAGCAGTGACCTCTGGCTAGGTCCTTAGCAACTTTGAATGACCTGAAAGGGATGGATTTTGACCTTGATCTGCTCCACTCTGCTTCAGGCTGGCTCCCAGATACAAGGGAATCACCCTCTTGAAGCCCACAATAGCCCAGATCCATATACACATATGTAGATATATATACAACATATGTGTGGTGAGTGTGTATGTGTGTGTGTATAAATAGACCCATCAATAGATAGACAAAACTTTCCAAGAAAAGTTTTAAGGGAAAAGCATTTGGCAAGACCCGGGCTTGGACATTATAACCCCTTGGTTTTCTCTTGAGCAGTTACCTATCCAGGGTGACAAGATTTTTCATTCAGTGAAATGTGGTTTGAGAGTCTCACTTGGGAGACCTAGGCAAGTATTTTCAAGAGATATTCAAGTGGGAGTCTGCAGTGGGGGTTTGAGCCATTAAAGTCCCAAAGGATACCACCCTATGGAAAGATTTCAGATGGAAGAGGATACAGATGCCCCTCCCCCATTCCCTCATCACCCCCTCCCCACTTTCTTTCCACCAAGAGCTAGCCCTGAAGCAGGCTGTCCTAACGCTTCTGAATTTAGATCAAGTTTGAGGTCAGCTAGGTACTATAGTGGATAGAGCACTGGCCTGGAGTCAGGAGAACCTGAGTTCAAATCCAGGCTCAGAGACTCATTAGCTGTGTGGCCCTGGGCAAGTCACTTCTCCCTGATTTCTACCTGCCTCCCCCCCACCCCAAATAGTAACTGGCCAGGAGGCAGAAGGGAGGGAGGAACCAGAGAGGGGATGAACTCAGAAGGGGACACCAGAACTTTCATATCCAGCCCCTTTGCTCCTCCACTCTACTTCAGGCCTTCATCACAATCTCCCCCAGACTACTTAATTTCATCTCCCTGCCCAAAGTCTCTCCTATTTCCAATCCATCTTCCCTCCAGCCAATCTCAAAATATCTGCTCATGTCCATATCTCCCACCGTAGACTCCAACAACTCCCTATTATCTCTAGGATTAAATGCTCCTCTAACAATTTTTCTCCCCAGTTTGCTATTTAACACCCTTCACAAGCTATCTACACTCCATCTTTCTAGCATTTCTATGCATCATCTCCCCTTTCAAAGCCCCACTGAGAAGCTGCTCATCCTAGTGAACAGAAAACTGACCTCCAAAACCAGAAGAGCCGAGAGCCTCTGAGTAAGTCACTTAGCCTTGGTGTTCTGGAAAAGGCTCTGACCACTATAATTTGCAAATAAGGTGCTGACCTGCATTAGTGGAGGGGGTTTGCTCTCCAAGAAGTTCTCTAAACCACTGAAATCACAAGCCTAGTACCAACTCTCTTCAAGCAGGCTTTGATTTAACCAAGCTCTTCCTCAAACAAAATAGTCCAAACACCATCTCTGTGCCTTTCTATTCCACTCCTAGAATCCCCTCTTCTTTACCTTTTCCTTACAGAATCCCAGAGTCCTTCAAAGCTCAGACTCAACCACACCTCCTCCTACCTGACTGCTGGCCAGGTTCTAGTGTCTGTCCCCACCCCCTCCCCAACAGGATTTAAAATTGTACAGAATCCCCTTTGATAGACTGGAAGTTGGGTGGTGCAATGGATAGGTCCAGACCAGAAATCAGAAAGTCCTGACCTCAAATCCAGCCTTGGAGGCTGGTTATGTGACTCTGGACAAGTGACCAAACCGCTGCCTGCCTCAGTTTCCTCATCTGTAAAATAGGATAATAATGTCTCCCAAGGTTGTTGTAATAAAAAGAGATCATATTTGTAAAGTACTTTTTGACTGAGGAATTGAGCCCCTAAAGGGAAGAGCTGAAAGAAGACGAGTTAGGGAAGGGGAAAAGGCAGGAGGCTGGGGTGGAGGGTGGGGGGTGGACGCAGAAAGGGCAAGAGTTAGAAGAAGGGCCAGAGAAGGGGGAGTTGTACTCAGAGGTG
This sequence comes from Pseudocheirus occidentalis, assembly GCA_028646575.1. NCBI lineage: Eukaryota > Metazoa > Chordata > Mammalia > Diprotodontia > Pseudocheiridae > Pseudocheirus > Pseudocheirus occidentalis. Next base: position 46,165,703 of record CM053594.1, read on the forward strand.
AGAGAGAATCCGACAGGACGGAGCTCCAAGAGGGGATGGAAAGGCCGAAGAAAGTAGGAAGAGAGGAGGAAAAGGTGGAGGTAGAGACAAAGGAAGGTGGGCAGGGAGGGAGGGAGGGTGGATGGAGCCACGGCATGCTAGGGAGGAGGAGGGATGAGCAGGGGGCGGAGCCAGAAGAGGTAGCCTGTGCTGGGATCGAGCGATCGGAGGTGAAAGGCATGTCTACAATGGGGCTGAAAACCCGCATCTAAGCTGGGACCAAGTGTGACTCAAGCCCCTTCATCTCCAGTCCTCAAAAAATCAAACCAACCAACCCCCCACCCCCACCCCGGGATTTGTGGGTCTGAGCCCCCCTTGCACTATCAGGCTGTGTTCATGTTCATGTGGGAGTGGGGGGGGGGTAAGGAGGGCCGAGGAGAGCAAAGTCACAGCTGGGGCGGGCCAGGCTGAAGATGGGGGCCCGGGGAAAAAGAGGGAGCCGCCCAGCCCGGATCCAGGTCACGAAGCCAGGCTCGCTGTGAGGCCCCCAGGAATCGATAGCAATCCTAATATCATACAAGTCAATTCCAACCTGTCACGGGCCTTGCAGGAATCTCTAGCTCGAGAGAGCCACAGCCTGATAGATGGAGCCCTCGAAAACATATTTATAGCAAGAAAAAGCCCATAAAATTGAAACAAGGCCAGGCAGGCTAAAGGGAGAACTCTGGGCCTGGTTATAGAGAAGGGCTGCTCACAGGAGAACAGAAAGGCCGGCAGGCCATGCCATGGAGAAGAGTTTTAGGGATCTCATAGACTTTCAGGGCTCAAAGGGGGCTTAGAGATCACCTGGTCCTACCCTTCCTCCCATCCTCCTCTGAGTCTCAGAGAGGGGAAGAGACTAGCTTATGGTCACACAGGTAGGAACAGCCAAGGAAGAGCACCTAGAAACCGTGTCTCTGATGCCCCAAACCAAGACTCTGCCCTTTCTAACAGGCCACCTGCCTTTCTACAAGGGGAGCACGCCTGCAGACAAAGAGAATCCTTACTCCTGAGGAGGGTCTCTGACCTGGCTGCCAGGCACTATTGGACTCCAACCCCATCCCTACCTTCTGGAAGCCCCAGGCTTTTCCCAAGGTATTGGTTTGGGATTAGGGGACCCTGGAGTCCTAGGGGTCCTGGGCTGATGTTTGGAACATCGGGAAGGGGTGGTTCCTGGAGTTTCAGGTAGCTTCTCCACCTTTGTCTCTTACCCCAGACTCTCAGGTGCTGGCTGGGACAAGAAAGCATTGTTTTCCATCACTGGCCTGAGAACATCTTTGCACCCTGCAGTATGATATACCAAAGGATGGGCCAATAGTATTTGGATAAGTCACATTTCAATAAGGTTTTGTAAGACACTTTCCTCACTTTATCAAATGAGATAAGATTTGTAAAGCATTTAGCACAGTATTTGGCACATAATAGGTGGTTAGTAAATTCTGTTTCTCCTTCCCCTCTTTAGACCATAGCTGGAAGAATTACAGGCTCCCAGAGGTGGAAGGTGCATTAGAGACCCACCTATCTCATTTTATATATGATTTAAGTAGAAACCCCAGAAATCAAGTGACTTGTCTAAGATCATACAGCTAGCAGCTACCAAGAGTCTGAATCTGGATCCAGATCTTCTGATTTAAGGTCTAAGTTCTTTCTGCCACGGCATGATTGCCCTAGGCCCACACCAGGGGTGGGGAGCCTGTGGCCTCAAGGTCATAGGTGGCCCTCTAGGTCCTCAAGCGAGGCCCTTTGATTGAATCCAAATGTCCTGTGAGGTTCCCCATGCCTGGTCCACATTGAAGATATGAAGTTAATAATAGTTTACCTTACAACTTACCTTTTAAATATGTGTGTGATGTGTGTGTATGTATAATAAATTCAACACATTGCTTTCAAAGCTGTGCTGATTGTCTGTTTTCTCCTGTGAATTTATTTTTGACATGACGTTTTATTACTTTGACCAGTCTTTGCATTGGCTCAGTGGATAAGAGCACTGGCCTGGAGTCAGAAAGACCGGAAATACCAGAGTTCAAATCTGACCACAGACACTTACTAGCTATGTGACCTTGGGCAAGTCACTTAGCCCCTGCCTATGGAGAAAAACAAAACAACTGGTGAAGGAAATGGCAAGCCATTCCACTTTGGCATAATCCACTCGGCATAATCTTTGCCATGAAAATCCTATGGACAATTAGTTCATGGGGTCACAAAGAGTCTGACATAACTAAACAAATATAACCCCAAGGATTGTTTCATTTCTGTTTTTGTATCTGGGGGACCTTGCCCATAGCAGGCATTTGGCAAATATTTATTGAATTGAATTGAAATAGTAACTCCCCCAAAGCTACTATGATTCAAGGCTGCAGTCCCAGAGGAACAGGGCACAGGAAGAGGGACCATATCTGGAGTACTGTGCTCAGTTCTGGGTGCCATATTTGAGGAAGGACATTGGCTGGCTGGAGTTTACCCAGAGGAGGGGAATGAGGACTGGAGATCAGACCAAGCTGGAATTGGTAGAAGGAACTAAAGAACTAATATACAGAAGAGAAGACTGGAGGGGGGGAAAGGGCAGGGGTGGGGGGTACACGATTACTGCCTTCAAATAGATGAAGGGCTGGAAAAGGACTTAGATGTACTTTGGTCGACCCCAGAGGGAAGAACTATGGTGAGTAGCAAGGGGAAATCATTCAAGTGTGGGGGTAGGTTGATTCCAAGGACAGATTGCCTAACAAAGAGCTGTCCAAAAGCTGAATGGGAAGAGCTAGTGGTTTTCCTGACAGGAAATCATCAAGCAAGAGCAAGATGGGCCAACTTGTTGGAGGTGGAGTTTGCATTCTGATGGGTCCTGATTGTTCAGGCCCTGATTCTGCGAGGTAAGGTAAGAATTTTTAGTCTTTTTTCTATGTGTTCTGGATCCTTTGGCAGGCAGTCTGGTGAAGCCTATGTAATTTCTCAGAATCATGTCTTCAAATGCACAGAATAAAGCACAGGAAATAGTAAAGGAAGCCAACAATATTGAAATGTAGTCAATAACATTAAAAAAACCTAACAAACACATTGTCAGACCCCAGGTTAAAAACCCCTGTGCCCAAGATCCTGTGAAATCTCTTCAATCCCTAAGAACCTATAATCCTGCAAACCCAGATGTCCGGAGACCCAATCTACTGTGGTTTCCGTTATGCTAGACTGCCGGCTCTCCAACTTCAGGCAAGACAACCTTTAAAGGACAGAAGGCCAAGGGTGTGACCCCTTGTTTTGAAGGTCTGGGGACTGGAGAAATATTTAAATGAGCAGTGTTTGTGTAGTGAAAGCAGGCGATTCGAAGTCAGGAGGCTCTTTTGCTTATTGCCTACAGACTCTAGGCAGGTCACTTCTTCTCTCTGAAGATGTCTCCTCTGCCATTCCATGTTTAAGGGACCTCCCAGCCCTGATATTCTGTGTTCTAAGGGCCCTCCCAGCTCTGACATTCTGTGTTCTAAGCATCCTCCAAGCTCTAAATTTTTGTGTTCTAAGGGCCCTCCCAGATCTGTCTGTTCTCAGAGTCCTCTCTGACATTTTTTGTTTTAAAGACCTTGCAGGTCGGTCTTCATGCCTCAAGTCTCTCCCCACTCCAGTTCATCTTCCACTAAGCTGTCAAATTGATCTACCTAGAGTGCAAGTCTGAGTCTCTCTCTGTCTGTCTGTCTCTGTCTCACTGTCTCTCTGTCTGTCACTCTCCCCCCTCCCTCTCTCTCTCTCTCTTTCTCTCTCTCTCTCTCTCTCTCTCTCTCTCACACACACACACACACACACACACACACACACACACACCATCCAATAGACTCCACTGGCTCCCTATAACCTTCAGGATCAAAATACAAAATCCTCTTCTTGGCATTCAAAGACTTCTATAACCTAGCCCCCTCCTACTTTTCCTGGCTGCTTCCTTTCCTTTCCTTACTCTCCTTCACATATTCTGGGATCCAGTGACTCTGACCTCACTCCATCCCCTGACTCCCTTAATTTTCACCCACTGTGCCCTTTATCTGGATTTCTCTCCTGCTTCATCTTCTGGGTTTTTCTGGCTTCTTGAAAATGGCATATAAAATCCCATTTTCTCCAAGAAGCCTTGCCCAATGTCCCTCAATGCAAGCTCCTTCCATCTGTTAGTCATGCCCAGTTTATTTTATCCTGTATATATTTTGTTTGCACATGGTTGATTAAATGCTGTTTCCTTCATTAGTGTGTGAGCTCTTTGAGAGCAGGAACTATGTTTTACCTTTCACTGTACTTCAGCCCTTAGCATGGAGCCTGGCACATAGGAGGGTGAACCAATGCCTATTGCTTAAATGAAGTAATAGTTATATAGCTCTTCCCAGCTAGTGAGTGTTATATAAATATCAATTATTATTATTTTTGTTTTTGTTGTTATTTTTGTTGACTCTTTGACTTCTGACATGATGTTCTAAGGTCCTTTCCAGCTCAGACATCTGATATTGGTGATTTAAGGTCCTTCCCAGAGCCAGTAATCTGTATTCTAGGCTTTAAGATTCTCCCCGTATCTCTGCTCCAGTTGTTGGTGATGGGGGTTGGGGGGGCGGGGGAAGGAGAAAGATGTGATTTCAAGTGTGGTCACCAGGGGGCACTGCGACTGGGTTTTAGGATGGGAGAGATGGTGGGGGGAAAGGGAGAAGAAACAGGAGGATTGAGGAAGAAGCCCAATGCCGGGTCAGCTGGGACCCAAGCCAGGAGCGCGGGCTTGTGTGTCCTGAGCATGTGTGGGCCCAGAGAGAGGACCAAGCACATCGGGGTGCCAGGAACCACGTGTGCACTGTCTGGCTCTCGGTGTGCTGGGCGGCCCGTGCCTGCGTCTGTCTGAGACAGAGAATCAGAGATCGATAAACGACAGGAGATCTGTAACTGGCGGCAGGGCTGACTGGAGTTATTACTAATAAACATATTCAGAGCTCAGGCCTGCGGGCACAGTCCTAACGGGGGGAGGGGGACCTAGGGACGGGGCCCCTTTCATGGATCAGAGCTTGGGGACCAAGGCAGACCTGCGCTTACCGTTCAGAAGGCTGCTTGAGCTTTCCTTACTTAGAGAATAGAATGGCCTGGCTGGGAGGGCTCTGAGAAAATGGCATGACAGCTGGAAAGGCCAAGGGAACATATAATGAAAGGTCCTTTAGAGTAGAGAGTGTCAGATCCAGAAGGGTCTGCGGTACATGGAATGACAAATCTTGGAAGGGGCTTAGACTGGACCCAGAAAGTCAGAGCTGGGAGGGCCCTTAGAACACAGGAAGTCAGAGGTGGGAGACCCTTAGAACACAGAATGTCAGAGGTGGGAGAGCCATCAAAACTTAAAATGTCAGACCTGAGAGAGCTCTTTGAAAACAGAATGTCAGAGCTGAAAAGGACCTTAGAATGGTTTTCACCCTGGTGCCTCCCATTCCTATAACATAGTAGGCACTTAGGATGTTCCTTGAATGGAATTGAAATTGCTCACCCCTCCAGGCCTTCTGGGAGAGAGCAGACTGGGGCTGGCTGGACTTGGTGAAAGTGGTAGAGGGCATCTGTATCCCTGGGGCTACAGTGGCTACTGCTGGGCCTGGGGTCAGGAAGACCTAAGTTTAAATCCATCCTCAGACATTTTCTGGCAAGTGACAACCTCCACCTGCCTCAGTTTCCTCAACTTCAAAGTGGGAGTGTGGGTAATAATAGCACATTCCCACCTTGAGCTGTTGTTTAGGATCAAATGAGTTAATATTGGTAAAGAGCCCAGCCCAGTGCCGACTTCTAGCAGGCTCTTAGTGAAAGCTATTTCCTTCCTTCTGTCTGACGTGTCTTCTCATTTTCATTCTCTTCTCTCCTCACCCATCTCTGCCTTCCTTCAAAAAACTATGTATGATTAGAAAAGCACTTTACCTCAAGAGGAAACCTGGGGTCCAGTTTCTCTCTGGCCTCCCCTGGAGAATCCCAGGATATCAGGTCTGGGGAAGGTTTTAGAGACCCTAAGCCCCACTCTACTGCCGCTGTCAGTCAGCTAGCTAGCATTTACGTAGTGTTTGAAGTAATTTACAAACATGAGCTCGTTGGATCCTCACGATGACCCTGGGAAGTAGGTGCTATAATTGTCTCCATTTTACAGGTGAGGAAGCTGAGGCACACAGAAGAAGGACCTGGCCTGGGATCACAGAGCTAGCAAGGGTCTGAGGCAGGATTTGGAATCAGGTCTTCTTGCTTCCAGGTCCAGCCTCTCTCAGCTTCCTCACTCATCACCTACCTGCCTGGAATGTTCACAGCTAGTCAGTGACAGAGCTGCGACAGGAGGCTAGATCTCCTGACACTTGGGCGGGGAGGGGGGGGTGACTAGGCAGCTTCCCATGGGATGCAGAGGAGTCAGGAAGACCAGATTCATATCCCGCCTTGGGTACTTATTAGTGCATCATTAGGCAAGTTTCTCAGCCTCTACTCATTTGTAAAATAAATATAATAATAACACCAATCTTAGGGTTGTTGTAAGGATCAAATAAAATCAAATGAGATGATGGATATAAGGGTCCCCCTCCAATTCAGCCAAGTCCTGTGGGGAGAGGCATTCATGACCATCTGGCTTCCAACTGCCTCTAGTGAGAGAACAATTGGAAAGAAGGACAGTGAGAAAGCTCTCAGAACTAACTCCAACGGCTGAGATGTGAGTTCCAAACTCAATTCTGTGCTGGCGTAAGCTTCCCATAGGGTAGATAAGTGGCGCACCAGGCCTGGAGTCAGGAGGACCTAAAGTCAGATCTAGCCTCAGACACTTACTGACCTTGTGAACCTGGGCAAGTCACTTACCCCCATTTGCCTCAGTTTCCTAATTAGTAAAAGAAGCTGGAGAAGGAAATGGCAAGTCACTCCATTATCTCGGCTAAGAAAACCCTAAATGGAGTCAGGAAGAGTCAGACATGACTGAACAACAAAGCTTTCCATAAAAACAGTGGATAGGTTTGGAAAGCCTCCAATCCTATCCCAATGAAACTTGATGGGTACTGTTGAGAAGTCTGACCTTCACCTAGTCCTTCTCAGCCTCTCATAAATATTCACATGTGACCTTCTCTACCTGGACCCCAGTCCCTTCAGCATCAAATACCAAGAAATCAAGTCTGCTCCCTGGAACTATTTGTTAAGATTTGAAGTAAGATAAATAATGCTGAGAAATACTATTTATTCAATTCTGCCCACAGACTGGCGGGCTCACAATGCCATTATTGAGCGGCATTACTGCCACAGGCTTGCTTCCCTGGGAGGTCTGATGAAGACTGGGGGGAGTGGAGAAGAATGGGCAGAGGGGATATCTTTTGGGTCACCAGAAGGACTCTAGACCCTCCCACCTCTGACAGTCTGTGCTGTAAGGTTCTGACATCCCATGTTCCAAAAGTCCCTCCTAGTTCTGACATTCCATGTTCCAAGACCCCAGCTCTGAAGTTCTCTGTCCTATGGAACCTCCTCATTCTAACATTCTTTATTCAAAGGGGTCTTCCAGCTCTGAAGCACACAATTTGAGAGCCAAAAGGGAATGACTTGGTCATCTACATCAATCCACCTCCCAATTGTAATATACTTGAGAAATGACCTTCCAGCTTGTTTGAGGACCTCCACTAAGGGGAAATTCACAATGTAGAGAAGCAGCACTTTTGACTTGGACAGCTCTAATCATAAGGCAGATTTTCCCGATCTCAAACCAAGATTTGTTTTTTGTTTTTGCTCTTTGTTGTTGTTAGAGTTTTTGTTTGTTTTGTAGCTGACATTCTGTTTTCTGCATCCTGGGCCCTCTCAGCCGGGAATTCTTAACTTTTGTGCATCCTAAAGTCCTTTGGTGAAGTCTATAGATTTCTCCAAAATTTTGCTCTCAGAGGCACAAAGGAAAAGGTATTGAATTACAAAAGAAACCAATTATACTGAAATATAGTTCCCAAAATTAAAAAAAAGAAGGACAAACAAGTTCAAAATATCGGGCTAAGAATCCCTGCTCCCAGCTCCAAACTTATATAGTTCCCCAAATTCACCCTTTTTAATGGACAAGAGAGGCCTGTGCATGCTGTGGGGTCTCTCTAGTACATTTGCAATCCCAGGTTGACTTCCTTCTTCCCAGTTATGCAGCCCATTATTCAGTTCCACTGTATATCTCAGGGCACAGAATGCAGGGCAAGCTCTGATTTTCCCTAATGTTCCCTAATCAGGAAGTCTGTTCCCTACTCCTTTACCCCCATACTTCTAGCACAACACATTCCAAAGTGGCAGCTAGATGTGGAAGTTCATCGAATGTTAGACCTGGAGTCAAGAAGATCTGAGTCTGAACCTTTCCTCAGACACTTACTATCCATGTAACTCTAGGCAAATAACTTAAATGATTGCAACCTTCTTTTTCTTATCTGTAAAATTGGGATAATAATAACACCTCCCTCCCAGATTTGTTTCAAGGATCAAATGAAATGACATGTGAATGTGTGTTGTGAGCATAAAAGCACTATAAAAATGGTGGTGGTAGTGATGGTGATGATGATGATGAAGAGGAAGGAGGAGAAGAAGAAGAAAAAGAAGAAGAAGAAGGAGAAGAAAGAGAAGGAGGAGAAGGAGAAGGAGAAGAAGAAGAAGAAGAAGAAGAAGAAGAAGGAAAAGGAGAAGAAGAAAGAGAAGGAGGAGAAGGAGAAGGAGGAGAAGAAGAAGAAGAAGAAGAAGAAGAAGGAGAAGAAGAAGAAGAAGAAGACCCAAAGGGAAAGCATTGGAGGATTATACCATGATTTAGGGAGGTTACTGTTGTTGTGACTCCTTCCTTCTATGAGGATAGCCTTGGCCTCTATACATGAAGATATCATTAGAACAATGTAGAAATACTACTTATTAGCAAGAAGGCAGAGTGGCTTAGTGGATAGAGAGCTGGCTTCTGAATCAAGGTAAAGGTTCGGGGTTTCAAGTCTCATCTCTGACATATACCAGTTATGTGACCCTGGACAAGTCATTTAACTTCTAAAGTGCTCCAGGCAAATATAAGACACTGAGTTGTAGGAAAGCTGTTGATTTGCATAGGGAGAAGTCTCTTTAAGGAAGGAGACTCCTCAAGGTGAGGTCTTTAAGCCAGTGAAATTCCAGCACCAGACTTAAAGGAAATGTACTCGGTGCAAATATTTCATCCTGCCTCCCCATTTTGTCACAAAGGCAGGAGGCAGAAGAAATGACCCTAGAACTCAGAAGCCACAGCCCATAGCACAATGATATCATAAGAAGAGCCTATGGAAGCGTGACTCAGACACAAGGCAGATGCTCAGAAAATGTCTGGTCACTGGCTCTGTCCTCCTCCTCCCTGTGAACAGATTTGTTCCCTGCTTCTTCAAAAACTTTGGCTCATCCTCCTGGGCTTCCTGATAAAGGGGTGTATTTAGCTGAACAATCTCATAACTTATCCTCAGGATTGGTGGAAGGAAGGGGAGAGATACCACCAAGAGTCTGGAGATTCTGGACAGAAGAGGATTAACCTGAAGACATGTAGCACCTGATAGGGAATCAAGGAAACTTAAAATCTGGAAGTCCTAGAATCTTTAAATAATGAGATTTATTCACACCATTCAGCAAATATTTATTAAATGCATACTACATAGAGTACCATTCTAGGCACTGGGGAACATAAAAAGTTGATATAAGACTCAGAATCTTAGAATCCTAGGATTTTAGATTCCTTAACTCTTGGAATTAAAGAATCTTAGAACTTCAGAAATACAGAATCTCAGAGCTGGAAGAGATCTTAGGGAGCATCTTTTCCAGCCATTCACCTTGTGCAAAATCTCCTCTACAGCAGATCTGACAGCTGGGAAAGCCTCTGCTCGAACACCTCTTGTGATGGAGAGCTCATTACCTCCTGGAGAAGCAGTGCTGAAAAGTACAGTGTCATCCAGAGGTGTGGGATCAGTATCTGGCTGGGTCTGAAGGCTCTGGGGTCTAATGAGTGGCTAATGGGCCCTTGGGGCTATGGGAGGAGGTAGGGGGTTCCGTGAAATGGAGGGGGGAGGGCTTCTCAGCAGCCCCTCCTGCCCAGAAATGCAGAGATACCCAAGAGAGCGCTTTTTCCTTCTCAGAAATGGCTTTCCTGACTCTCCCCTCCATCCCTCCCCCATTTCCCCAGGCTGGAGGTAGGAGACAGCAAAGAGCAAAGAAAAATCCTGGAGGCAGGGGGTGGGATGTCTTCCTGCCAGTTGTGGGGTTAGGGTTTTTCTGCTCTTGCTATGTTTCAGAGGGGCAGCTAGATTCCCTCCTCCCCTTCCCTGTCTATTCCTTACTATCTTGGCCTTGGATAGTCTGGGACTAGGAGGTGGAGTGGGGTGAAGGGAGGGAGGAGGGAGAAGGAAGGGGAGTGTAGACTGGATGATGGAGATGAAGTGGGAGGTTGGGGCCCAAGATTTCATCACGAGATCTTAGTCACAGTCAACCAGATAATGGCATTCTGGCTCAGCCAGAGCCCATTGGAGAAGGCAAGAGCATTTGAGAGTTCTAGGTTGTTGGATTAGAAAGTGAGCCAAACCTGTCCCTTCTGACAGTGGTGCTGATGCTGACTGACTACTGGCTTTTCCATCTCTACCCCTGGTTCCCCTTTCCCTGCTGTCTCCTGTCTCATTGCCAGAATCCCTCAGTCCCTCAGCTTCCTTCTCATTTCCCCATATCTCCAGCCCTTTGTACCCTCCCCCATATTCTCTCCTCCTCTTTCCCCCATTAAAACATTATCTGCCTCCTGTCCCTCAGGTCCAATCTTCCTTTTCCGTATCCCCAGCCCATTGTCCAACATTGCAACTCTCCTCTACCCTCCCCCTTTCCCATATCTTCATGTCTCCAGCCCTTCCCCCCACTCCTAGCCTCCAGTGTCTTCTCTCCTCTTCATATTTGTCCCCTTTCCCCTCACCCCATCCCAATCCTCAAACTCTCCCTCTCCTGCCCGCTATTTCTGGTAACTGTGTTAACCTCTTCTGTCTTCTTGCCAGACGTTTGCCCCTCATCCATTGCCCACCACCTGCCTCCCCATAGCTCCTCCCTCTGTGATATCCCTATCTCAAGAGACAAGATGAGGGTGAGGGTGAAGATTAGGGACAAACAAGGATATGAGGGAGACTTTAATGAGGGGCGAGGTTCAGATTAGGATTAGGCAAAGAGGGCTAGATTTAGGGAAAGGAGAGAGGGAAATCAGGGTTTGTACTAAGGTCACTTGAAGATGGGTGGGCTGGGAAGGAGAGGCTGAGGGGGTGGAGAGTAAAGAATCACAGGCTAGGGAGCCAGAGAATTCAGTTTTATTCCTGGCTTTGTCACAAATGAGCTCTAAGGCATAAGCCTGGCTATGTCACCTAGAGACAGCTGGGTAGTGCAATGAATAGAACTCTGGACCTGGAGTCAGGAAGACCTGCGTTCAAATCTAACCTCAGGCTCTAACTAGCTGTGGGATCCTGGGCAAGTCACTTGACCTGTATCTGCCTTGCTTTCCTCATCTATAAAAAGAACATAATACTAGTACCTGCCTTTCAGGGTTCTGGTGAGGGTCGACTGATAAAGTTTGTAAAGCATTTTACAAATCTAAAAGTTCTATGTAAATGTGAATTAGTATATGCTCTCTGGGTCTCAGTTTCCCAATCTGTAAAATCCAGGGTTGACCTAAATGGTCTCTAATGTCCTAACCAGCTATGACATTCTATGGCTCTAAGAGTTCTAACGCTCTTCCCAGCTGCAGTGTTTTCTGTTTTTTGTTCTCATGTGGCTCCTGAGGGGTCATAGTAGTAGGAGAGAGGGTTGACCTTGGTGTCAAGAAGACCTTACCTGTCTCTGGCTGTGTGACCTTGGACAAGTCAATTACCTTCTCAGATCCCATAACTAACTCTTTAAAGCTATAACTTGTAGATCAAGGGTTAATGTGTTAGTAAAGGGACTTTCCTCACTGGGAGCTACTCACACAAATGAAATCACAAACCTGTTTTTTAAAAAAAAGGCCCTCCTAACTCTGACGTTCTGTGTCCTGCTTTCTCCCAGATCTGACATCCTGTGTTCTAAGGGCCTTCCCAGCTCTGACATCCTGGGTTCTAAGGGCCCTCCCAGCTCTGACATCCTGGGTTCTAAGGAATCTCTCAGCTCTAGATTCAGGTTCAAGTTCCCTGTCAGTTTTGGCATTTTATTTTCTAAGGTTCCTCCAGGTCTAAATTCTATAGTCTAACTTGCTTCCTAGCTTGGGCACTGTTTGTACTAGGGTCCCTTTCACCTCTGTCCCATGGTCTATGTTCTAGGGTGCTTTGCTCTGCAGCATTTTATTTCCAGGTCTGGTAGTCTGTCCTATATTTTAAGGATTCAAGTGCTGATTCTGACACTGCCTATGTGACTTCAGGCAAGTCATTTCCCTTCTTGGAGCCTCAGTTTCCTTATCTGTAAAATGAGAGCCCTTTGAGCTCTCTATCTGGGACCCTTTAATCCCATTATCAGGTGCAGGTAGCTCAGTTTCAGGGAGAGATGGAACGGTGGCTTGAACACAGCCCTGGGCTCAGGATTGTGAATGGCTTGAGTTTGAATTTCCCCTCTGACATTTGCCAGCTGTGTGACTACGGCTGAGTCATTTTGCTTCTCACTTCCTCCGTCTCTGTCATCGACAGGACAAAGATCAATCAACAAACATTTTTAAAGTACCTACTATGGGCCAAGAGCTGTGCTGTCTACTGGAGAGACAGACACAGAAAATGCAATCGCCCTTGCCCACAGAGAGTTTGCACTGTAATGGGGAGATGCCCATAGATGACATAAGACCATAAGGAGATACAGAAGGATGCCATCCAAACAGAGTGAGTGGGACATGGGGCTGGCAGCTGCGCCTCTGACATTCGCCTCATGGGGTTCTCATGAGAATAAGATAAGGTAATGGATGTAATGTATTGGATAATGCATTTATTTAAGCCTTGAGAAGTTATATTAAGCATCAGGTCAATATGAGGAAAAATTACCTAAAAGATAAAGTTGTCCAGTGGGAGTGAGTTCCCTGTCACAGAAAGGATTCAAGCAGAGGTTGACTTACCATATGTCAGGGATTGTGGAGTATAGGGATTCTTGCTCAGATAAATGATTTATCAGCTCCCTTTGGCAGCACAGAATTTGGAATCCTAGGACCAGGGTTTGAGTCTCATCTCTCCCACTGTGTGACTTTGAATAGGTTACATTCTCTCTGGGCCTCAGTTTCCCTATATGTCAAATAAAGGTGTTAGATTAGCCTGTGATCCCATGGTGCAGTGAATCTACTAAATGATGGTTTCTACCACTTGTCCCTGTTGGGAGAGTCTAAGATTCTAAGTATTTAGTTGGGCAATGCACATCACAGGGCCAACAGGAGCTCAGGAGACGGAGAACTCACTTTGCATGGGAGAGTCAGAGAAGGCTTTCTGGAGGACTTGCTATTTGAGCTGGGCTTTGAAGGCTGAGTGGGTCTCAGGTAAGCCTCAGTCTCTTCATCTGTATAATGGGGTGTATTTAATGGGTGACCTCTAAGGTCCTTTCCTATTCTAGATTCTCAGATGAAACCTATGACCCCCAGCCATGCTCAGCAGGAACAGGACTTTACAGGGTTAAAGGTCAAAGCATGAACTTCAGCATAGGCAGAAGGAAGTTATGGTAATGAGGCAGCAGACAGAAGAAACTAATCTTGTTACCTATGATTTATTGGGCCTCCAGATCCCTGGAGTGAGCAGGGTTCTGAGCATTGACCTGAATACAGGGGAAGGGACCCGGCCGGGGGGAGTTGGGGGGGTGGTGGTGATGAACTCAGTAGCATACGTGAGATGGCTCTGGGCCAGATGTATCTGGCCATAGCCCAGCTGACCTGCAGATATGGTTCAGAAGAACCAGCCGTGGGGTCTGGAGATAGCCTCCTGGCTGCCTCCCATTAGAGGTCACTGCACCCTCTGAGGACAGGGAAGAAGAGGTGGAGAAGGGAAGATTGGAGGGGGGAAAAGGGAAAGAGCAGCCCAGGGAGGGTAATGCCCAAGAATGGGAATAAACAAAGCTAGATTTTCGTCCCAGCTCTGACATTCGGGCCCCTGTGTGGCCTCGGGAAAGTCTTCTATGCTTTCTGGGTCTCAGTATTTTCCTTAAAAAAATCTTGTTTCTGAAGGCCTTCCTAGCTCTGACATCCTGTATTCTAAAATCCCTCCGAGTCCTGCCATTCTGTGTCCTAAGAGCCCTCCCACCTCTGGCATTGTATGTTCTTATCCCCCCCTCACCCCATTTCTGACATCCTGTGTTCTAAGAACCCTCCATCTCTGACATTGTATGTTCTTAGCACCCCCTCACCCCAATTCTGACATCCTGTGTTCTAAGAGCCCTCCCTCTCTGATATTCTTTATTCCATGATTCTCTACTTCTGGAGAAGAACAACATGGCACGTGCACGTATGTGTTTGTGTATGTGTGTATGTGTACATGAGTCTGGGTGCACTGGGAGTCAGCTGATCTCTGTGTGTATCTTCCATATGATAATTCTTTATCCAAGGACTCATCTTAAATCCCAAAGCATGCTTTTGGATCATCTAGAATTTCCTTCTTCCCTGTATACTCAAGGAATCGAATGAAGAGATTCAGTTTAATACTATTCTATAACAAACAGAATAAGACTGTTAAAACTCAGCTACTAAAAACAATCATATAAGTCATTCTGGAGCCAAAATGAATGGCGTAGGTTTTGTTTACATGTCTACTCCCCTCTCTGGATAGAGATAAACAAAAAGTGACTGTGAAGAAGGATGGCAGGTGAATGGGACAACTGACCTGGGCAAGCACAGGGAAACATCCTGGGCTCCTAAGGTTCCAGCTGGACAGAACCTCCAAGGTCAACCAGTCAACCCGGTCCAGCCAAAATGCATGAAAAAGTGAAGAGAAGGGAGCAATGGGCCTGTGGTTACAAAGCTAACGCAAATGGTGGCCATTAGTTTGAGCACAAGGAAGGAAGGAAGGAAGGAGGGAAGGAGGGAGGAAGCAAGAAAGGAAGAGAGGAAAGGAGGGAGGGAGGGAGGAAAGAAGGGTAGGAGGGAGGGAGAGAAGAAGGAAGGAAGGAAGAAAAAGGGGAGGGAGGGAAGAAGGAAGGAAGGAAGGAAGGAAGGAGGGAGGTGAGGAAGGAAGGAAGGAAGGAAAGAAGGTGAAATATATGGAGGGAGAGTAGATGGCATATTTAGAGCTAGAAGGGACCTCAGACGTTATTTAACATAATTGACGGATGTTCTAGAGAAACTAAGGAAGTTGCTCAGGTTCAGGCAGGTTCAGTAGCAGAGTTGGAATTTGAATCCAGGTCATCTTGACATGGACAGCTAAGTGGCACAGTGGATAGAGCACTTAATCTGGAGTTAGGAAGATGAATCTTCCTTCATTCAAATCCAGCCTCAGACACTTACTAGCAGTGTGACCCTGGGCAAGTCACTTCACCCTGTTTGACTCAGTTTCCTCATCTGTGAAATGAGATGGAGAAGGAAATGGCAAACTGCTCCAGTATCTTGACCAAGAAAATCTCAAATGGGTCACAAAGAGTTGGTCATGACTGGACCTCTTGACTCTAAAATCAGTACATGTTCTAATGTTCTATTGACAAGGAATACAGAGAAAGCTTTTCCATCACAAGGGCAATGGACATGGTGGTGAGATGAGGATTGGAACAGAAGGTGTTCTTTTCATCAGTCAATCACCACAGTGTATCAGGAGATGTAGCCCTGGATGGGGAGGCAAGACTAAGGTTCTTAGAGTTGGATGAAGCATTGGAAGCCTGTCAGTCCGTGCCTTTGCCCAAGGTCACCCAGGTAGTGAAATGAAGCTGGGATATGAACACAAGTCTTTGGTTTCCAGATCCTGTGCTTGATTTACTCAGCTGCTGTCAGCCTTCCTGTGTCATAGACTTACTGTGCCACCCTTGGCCACATCAATATCCTCCAATGGGCCTTTGTTTCTAGATCTGTAAGATATGTAGATGAGTGGAATGGAGTGTGTGTGTGGGTGTTTCTATGGTTCCTACCAGTTCTAAGATTCTATGATTTTCCACGGAATTAATACATCCCACTATGCAACTTATCTTTCCCCATAAATTCTGTTTCTGTTGAGGATACCATCATCTATCTAGGTGCCCAGGGTTCATAATATTAGAGTTGTCTTTGACTCCTCCATCTTCCTCAACACTTCCCATCAGTTAGAACCAGATTATAGAAGTAGAATTGACTCTACATGAAAGAATGAGCCCAAGAATGAGAAGGCATTTATTGAGTACTTACTATATGCTGGATACTGTCCTAACTGCTGGGAATACAAGTGCAAAAATGAGCTATAGTTCTTGCCCTCAAGGTGCTTACAGTCTAATAGAAGAATACTATATACATAAAGGAATGGTGTCCAGGAAAGGGATTTTAGGATTAGAGAGTTACCGGGATGGTGAGTGATCTGTACACTGATTGGATTGGAGGGATAAATTGGGGGATTTTGAGGATTGTCTTGTCAAGTCTACCTCCACAGTCTAACTCCAACCTGCTTTTATAGACATATCATACTTCTCCCCTCCAAGCCCTCTCCCATCCAGCCAAAGTGCCCCACGGATTCCCAAGCTTGACATTGCATCTCTCACCTCCATGCATTTGGGTGCATGACCTTTCCCCAGCAATGGAATGTTCTTCCTCATGCCTTTCTTTGAGTCTTCACTGTCCTGGTGAGGTACCACTTTCCTAATCACTAGGGCAAAGCTGTCTTCTGCAAAGTGCCTTGAATTTTAAAATTCTTTTTGTATATATACTGCTTCTTCCAGAAGAATGGAAGTTCTTTGAGAACAAGGACTACTTTTTTTTTTTTTGGTCTTTGTATCCGGAGTGTCTAGCATAGCCTACAACATACAGGAGGCATTCAATAAATGCTTATTGACTTGCTGAGTGCCTTCACTCTGAGGAAGGAGAGCCCTTCACTATTTGGCCCCTTCCTACTTTTCCAGTTTGTTTGTTTTTTTTTAATACTTTGCAGAAGATTTGGATACAAATTCTAGTTCTCCCACTTAATCCCTACATGCCCTAGGGCAAATCACTTCCCCTCTGAAAAAAATGAGAGTTGGATTAAATAGCTCCCAAGATTCCTTCCAGTTCAAAATCCTATGATTCTATGAAAAGCTCCGTACTGGAGGATCTGAGGAACCAGATGAGGGGAAGGTGGGAGCCCTACACAAGGCCCACTCCATGGGGAGGAGTGGCAATCAATACCAACTTGGGGCTGAGTCAGAGGAGTGGCTGGGAATGGAGGGGTCAGGAGACGCCAGGCCCGGAAGCCAGGAAGGCCACCTTCTGCTTGCAGCTCCCCTCCCAGAGGAAGATGGATAAGGAGCAGCCGATCCTCTTCAGGACAGCTAGGCACAGCGTCTGCCATCACGTTCTCCTATCTCCCTGTGGAAGCGGGCAGTCCACGGGCCGCTGGCGGCAGGAGCCCTTAATGGCCCAGGCCTAATGTTTTATTGTTGGTTCTAAAAGTGTAATTAGTTCAAGTGTAAACAAAAAAAACCCTGCTTAATTAAGAATTTTTAAACAGGGGCATAAAGAGATTCCGGAAACATTAACGAACCCCAAAGCTAGCATCATAAAATTGATCGGGAAAGAGTAGGGGAGAGAGGAAGGGGGATTGCAGGAGTGGGGGGAGGTGAAGGGAGGGCATTATGGCAGAAATAGCTTTTGGATTTCATTTGACGGCTCCGGGTGGGGTGCTTCAGTGAACTGCCGAGTTCAGTTTATGGCGACTTAGTCTAGGTGGAAGTGCCTAATGATTGTGTATGCATTAATGGTAATGACAGGGAGCAGATATGTAGTGTTTAAGTGGACGTATAGTGTTCTTTTAAGGTTGACATGTCATGCATCAAACTCAGTGGAGCTGTTGGCCCTGGGGCCCCAGGGAAACCTCCAGCCAGGGTCCTCTTCTTTGTCCTAAGCCCTGTGGGGTGGGCTCACTATATCAGCTCAGTGCACTCAATAAATCACCATTGAATGCATTGTTGAATGAATGAGTGACTGGTGAACAAGTGCATGGATCTCATCAACACTTGATGTGGCAAGATGGCTAGAAAACTGGACTAGTTCTCAAGTAGACCTGAGTTCAAATCAGCTTTGCAGGTTTGGCAAGTCACTTAACCTTCATCTGCCTCAGTATTCCCAACAATAAATGGGTTGGATTTGATGACCTTTAACGCTTCTTCTAGCTCCTGTGATCTAGCTTGTTTTTCCTGTTGAATTGAGAGCACCTTGTGACTCATAGGCTCATAGTTTTGGAGCTAGAAGGGACTTTGGGGATCCAACACCATCTCCTTGAAAATGAAGAAATTGAGGTCTGAGAAATGGTAATGGACTTGGCCAAGGTTACTTGGATTGCAAGTGGCAGAACTAGCAGAGAGACTGTCTTCTCCTTACATTCTATGATCCATACTTTGAGCACCATTTCTCCCCTATCACCCACCCTACCACCCCTAGGGTGTTTTAGCAACAAGTACATCCCAAATCCTCAATATGCGGTTTTGGTAATGGGAGTATTGGTGATGTCATGGCAAAGACAATGTTGATGTTAGTGACAGAAATGGTAGTAACATTAGGGATGATAAAGGTGGTGAGGAAGACAGTAGGAATAATGGCGACATCAATGGCCATGGCAATGATAATGGTGGTGGTTGGGACAGAGACAATAATGAAGATGAGGAGATGAAGACAGTACCTGGTAAAGTGAATGAAGAAGATGAAGCTGTTGGCAGTAGAGAGGACATATGGATTTCTCCTGGCCCTCATGAAGCTAATTTCCATTAGTGCTCTCTTTTCACCACTTTCTGACCTAAGGGATTGAAAAGACTGCTCTGTCTTCTGTCAATAGATGATTCTTTACTTAGAGTATTAGATCAAATCAGAGAAGGTGCCATTTTTCAACCACTTGGGTAGGCTTTGTTGTAATCTAGTTACTGAAGGATTATCTCTGGCTCATTGCCAAGGAGAAGCCTCCAACATGACCTAGGCTGAAGGTCTGAAATGCTAATGACTTCTCCATTGTCTCTGGGAGGGGTAAATAGGATTGGTCACTCAGGGTTCTCTAAATCTGTGGGAGAAAGTGTAGTTTGCTTTGGGGTGGTGAAGTTGCTGTTTGACAATGAACCCAGAATGGCAAAATGGAAGTGGAGAGGGGACAGAAACACAGAAGAGGTAAAGAGAAGAAGCATAGACAAATCCCTATTTCCCTCCTAACTAATCATTCCCTCTTCCTCTTTCTATATAATTTTATATAATTTAATATAATTTATATATAATTCTAGAAGAATTATAGAGTCCTAGAGTTGAAAGGAATTTGAGTGCATTAAATCCTAACTACCATTTGAACAGCTATTGGCATAGTACCTTGCACATAGTAGGAACGTAATAAATGTTGATTGATTGATTGATCAATTAAGCAAGCATTCCCTCTGAGATATTCCTGACAAATGGTCATTCAGTAGCTACTTGAACACCTTCAGTGACAGGGAACTCACTATCCAGGTATCCTACTTTTGTTGATGGCTCCCACTGTGAGGAAGTTTTTTTCCTTACATCAAGGTGAAATCAGACTCTTTGTGATTTCTATCCATTGCAGCTAGTTCTTACCTCTGAGGTGAGCAGAAAGAGCTTAATCCCTTTTTCTACCTGGCATTCCTTCAAATATTTTGAGGATATCTATCATGTGCTCCCCCTGGATCTTCTCTTCTTCTGGCTGAACATCCCCAGTCCTTGGATTGGCATTGTCTGGGGACCTTCCTTTACATATGTTCCAGTTGGGCAATCTTCAAAAATAAAGTATGGCCTCCAGAACAGAACAGAACATCCCAGATAAATCAGAATGGTCATCACCTTCCGGGTGACAGAAGATCAGAGGATCTAGACAAGGAAAATTTCCCTTGGTAGTTTTTTTGGGCTGCCATGCCATAGTGTTAACTTATTTGAACTTGTGGCCCACAGTTACCCCCAGATCTTTTTCATACAAACTCTTTAACCACATCTCCCCTGTCCTATACTTGTGCTGCCGATGATACCTTTGAAGCTTGAAAAAAAATAATATTAGGGCAAGTAAAATATAATTCTCCTTCAGACAGCAGGAAATATGCTTCAGGCATGGTTTCTGACACCAACTGGAACATTCTAGGATTCTATGGAGTCCTGAGAGAGAACCCATTCATCCAAACAGGAAACCAGGTAGAGAATAGGACCAAGTGGGGCAGCTAGATAGTGCAGTAAATAGAGTACTGGCCCTGGAGTCAGGAGGACCTGAGTTCAAATCTGACCTCAGACACCTGATACACTAGCTGTGCGACCTTGGGCAAGTCACTTAACCCCAATTGCCTTGCCTTCCCCCTCCAAAAACGAGGGAGAGAGAATAGGAAGAAGCTAAGACATAAATATATGGGAAAGCATGTGGTGTCTTCAATGGTAAACCTCTATGATCCAGCCACAAAGCCATAATACAAACTACATTCATAGAGTCTGTATCCCAACTTATACTAGAGTAAAGTTAGAAACAGAGTGGCCCAATGAGTAGAGAGCTGGCCCAGAAGCCAGCTGGACTCATGCCTGCATCTGAGACATGCTGGTCCTCTCTTTTGTCAACTCTCCAAGAATCTAAATTGCAGAGAAACTGAATGGCATTGATGGAGGGATCTCCATACCTGGGAGTTCCCTAAAGCACTGAAATCAGAGGTCTAGTACCTACCCCCATATGCCCTAAGACCACATACTGGTAGATACTACCCATACTGGTAGATACTCCATGCCTTGGCATGTCTTTCTGGGTTGCTATGGCTAAAAGAAAATAAAATCATTAACTTTCAACCAACTTGGTGATGGTCCCCTGTAAACTGATGTTCTGTAAGATAGGCACTTGATTACCAGGATTGTACTAAAGTCGTCTGAATATGTCAGAGTTTGTAATCCATTTTTGTGGCTTCAAGAACTCAGTGACCACTAGGTCATGATGAGACTGACCTAGGAAGAGGAAAGGAAGCATAGCACTTAGGAAGAAGGTAAGTAGCTGTGGGTGGGCTAGCCTCAAAAAGTGAAAATGCTGCCTTTAAGACCCCTTCCAGCTCTAAGCTCTACAATTAGGGCAGCCAGGTGGCCATGGCTGGGCACTGAGGAGGTCTGTAGGAACAGGCAACAACTGGCAGCTTTGTTGCTCACCAGGTCACACACCCAGGAATTGTGCACTGGGGTCTCTGTTCCAGGCTGAAGCCTGCAGAGCAGTAATCTCAGACCAAAGGAGAGGCTCCTATTCTGTCACTCTGAACTTGCAGGGCATCCCAGCTGGTTGAAAGCAGCTGAGCCCAGCAGCGATCTACTGGAACTCCTAACCAGAGACTGGCCCACAGAAGTGTTGCTGAGACCTAAACCTAAGTCAGGAATTTTCAGACCTCAGAGCAGGAGGGAGTGGAGCAGACTTGTCCCCACATCACACAGTTTTGGAAGCAGTGAAAGCTTTCAAGTTTCCAGTCAGAGATACTGTTGAGATCCTGGAATAATACAACACTCAAACCCCCAAGAAAGTAGAAGGATGCAAGAGGCCAAAAGTTCAGCCCAAACATCAGAGTTAAACCCTAACATAAAAGGACAGAGGCGTCTGGGTGGTACAATTAATAGAACACCAGCCCTGGAGTCAGGAGGACCTGAGTTCAAATCTGGCCTCAGATGATTAACACTTACTAGCCATGTGACCTTGGGCAAGTCACTTAACCCCAATTGCCCTGCCTTTCCCCCTGCAAAAACAAAACAAAACAATAAAAATACAGGACAGAGTTGGTCTTTTGAATCACCCTCCTAAACCTGCTGCACTCCACTCCACCACCTGGGGCACTGGCTTTGGAGCTAGGTTCTCTGGAATAGAATCCTTCTTGCTTATCTCCTGTATCTTCCTCCTTAGTAAAAATTCTCCTTTGCCTAACTCTTTGTGAAGTCTTCTTTCTCATTCTCATCCAATTTGATGAGCATTTTTAATCAACAATAGCTATCATTTATATAGCATTCTAAGGTTTGCAAAGGTTCTCCAGTATTAGTTCATTTAATCCTCACACCAACCCTGAGAGAGAGAGGTGCTATTATTATCCCCGTTTTACAGATGAGGAAACAGAGGCAGAGAAAGGTGAAGTGACTTGCCCAGAGTCACACAGCTAACAAATGTCTGAGGCTTGATTTGAACTCAGGTCTTCATGACTCAAAGTCCACTGTGCCACCAAGCTGCCTCTTACTATGTACAGAATAACTCTCTGGCCATATGTTTTAAGACAATCATCACATACTCATTGGTAAAAGGAATTTCCATGACCCCAGTGCTTAGAACAGTGCCTGGCACATAGTGGGTCCTTAATAAATGCTTATCAACTGACCAGGTGGAGAAAACAGTAGGACTATCTCCTCCTCCCTTCTGGATGCTGTGTCAGAGGCCGTTAACCTTTTGGCTACTACCGTATCTCATCGATGACTCGGATTTTATTTACAATCCACCGAGTCTTCTAGTTACTTCACACAAAGGAATAGGCTCAGTCTTGCCTCTCCTATCTTGTACTTGCAATTGATTGATTCTTTGAACCCAAGCATAAGACCCAAGCATTCCCTATACAATTTCATCATATTAGATACGGTCTATTGTTCTAACTCAGGGGTCCTGAACCCTTGTCTGGGCCATATCCCCCTTGGACAGTCAGTCTAGTGATACCTATGGACTCCTTCTCTGAATAAGGTTTGTAAATACACAATATAAAATATGTGGGATTAGAAGGAAAGTAAGCTAATGATATTGATATGTGCAGTTCTCAAAATATTTTAAAAACAAATTCACAAAGCCCTAGTTATGAACATAACATCCCTTCTAACCTGTTCATCTCTGTTCATATGAAGTAGCCCCTTCATCTCAACCATTAGTTACCCCTCCCAGCTCTGGGTTATTTGCAAACACCTTTCCAGTCTTCTCTCATACTGTTCCTCTCCATACATTCAATGCTTTGGGCAAATAGAGCAATTTTCTGTTCCCCTAAGCACAACCTATGTCTTCCAGACTCCAAGCCTTTGCTCACTCTTTTCCTTAGAGAAGCAGCAAGGCATACTGGAAAATACGCCAGACTTGCAGTCAGCAGCCCAAGCCTTCAGTGAGTTTGTGACCTTAGGCAAGTCACTTCAATTATTTCAGCCTCTGTTTCTTATTCCATAAAATGGAGTTAATAATCCTACCTACTTCTCAGGGATTGTTGTGACCCTTAAAATGCTATGAAAATGAGAGCTGCATGAATGATTGTGCATGGATAACCTATATCAGACTGCTTTCTGTCCTGGGGAGGGGGGAGGGAAGGAAGGGAGGGAGAAAAATTTAGAACTCAAAATCCTACAAAAACAAATGTTGAAAACTGTCTTTATATGTAACTGGGGGAAAATACTATTAAGTAAGTATAAAAGAAAAGAAATAAAAAAGAAAATGAGAATTGATACTGTCGTGATTTGGACTGAAATGTTCTCCCTCCCCTTCTCTACCTGAGGAATTTCTATCTTTAAAAACAGAATTCAAATACCGCCTCCTCCAGGAAGCCTTCCCTGATTAACACCCCACTTCCTTAACCCTTTTCCTTGGGTCTTAGTGGTTTGATTCACACCTTTCTATTACATTCAGATTTAATGTTGTATACCATAACTATCTGTCTGTGTGACCTGATCCTCTTCCCACCAGCCAATTGGACAAAAACTTAGCCAGAATTGTGCTGGAGCCAGTTCTAACCAGCTTATGAGGTTAAATTTTCAGTGTGAGCATTTATATCTCAGAAATCTGCAAAGCTTCACTTCAGGGTTTCATTTATTGTTGATTGTTGATTGTTGAGACTTAGGAAACTGATAGGGAATGTGTTAATGATGTAGTTTAACCTTAAAAGTGTGTCTTCTGGACTATTTTATTTTTAGAGCTGGTTGTTAAACATTTACCATCAGGCTCCTGGATCTAGCCCTTTGGCCTCTGGAATTCCTCTCCTAATGAATAGATGAGTGGATGAGTGTTGTGTGTACTTTGTCTAGACCAGTTCTAGTCACATTCCACTCTACTTCCCAGATATCTTTCTGCCAGCTGCCATGTAGCTGGGTACCCTCTACCACCCCCTTCCCATTCTGTAGCCATAATCAAATAAACACTGCCATTGCAACTGGAAAGGGAATGTCAATCACCTTCCCTATGGGTCCACCATCCCTGTAACTTCCCAGACTGAAATATCCCTCCTTGGCTTCCATTCCCCTACATGTGTTGTTTCCCCTAATCTTAATATAAACTCCTTGAAGGCAGAAACTCTCTTCATTTTGACGTTGGCATCCTTGGCATTTGGCATCCTTGGCACTTAGCATCCTTGGAACTGGCACCTAGCAAGAGCCCAATAATAAATGCTTTCATTTTGTCCTCTTCCTAAGCTCCATGAAGGCTGGAACTCTGGGAGACCTGGGTTCAAATCCCACACCAGACATTTACTACTTGTGTGGCCTTGGGCAAGATGCTTAATCCTGTGCCTCAGTTCCCTTGAATGGAAAATGAAGAGGTTAGACTCAGCGGCCTCCAAAGTCACTTCCAAGCCCAGGACTATGAATTTATGAAGACAGGTTGGAGACTGTTGTGTTCAAGGTAAGGATTATTCTGGTGAGATCTGCCTGAACTTCTTGAGAACCCCTTTGCTGTATGGGGGAGATAAGGGCCCTGACTTCTGACCAAGATGGAAAATGAGGCAGAGAAGGAAAGGGGCCCAGCCTCAGGACATGCCACATTCCTGGAAAGCCATTTACCACTGGGCTGCCCCATCCCGGTCTTCCTTAGCCAGTGCTGCAGACACAATGACAATTGTCTCCTGGGGGAGTTTAGATCTTTAGAATCACCCCAAGGGAAGAGCATCCCTTCTCCTAGAATTATTCATTCATTTTCTTTAAAAAACCCTTTTACTAGTAAATATTTACTTTGTCTAGAGACTTAAACTTGCCTTTAAGGGATCAAAGCTGGGCTCTGCCCTCCTAGAGCTTACATCTACAAGAATCAACGTTTGACCTCAGAAAGCCTGGGTTGGAATTCCACCTCTGACCTTGGCTAGCTGTGTGACCATGAGCAAATTGCCACTCTTCTCTGAAGTCCTCTATAAAATGAGGGACGCAGACTAAATGATCTCTAAGGTCCTTTCCAGCTAGAAATCTTATGATCTGGTTCACCTCCTTGCCTTTGTCTGGGTGAGGCAGCTCTCTCTTAGTAAATTGTAGGTAAAGCACTTTGCAAACCTGAATAGGCTCTGTATCGCTATTACTGACATGAATTAGCTGTGTGGTGCAGTGGATAGAATGTTGGAGGTGGAGTCAAAAGACCCAGGCTCAAATCCTGCCTCAGACACAAGCTGTGTGGCCCTGGGCAAGTCACTTAACTTCTGCCTGCCTTAGTTTCTGAGTCTGGAAAATGGCTATAATAACAGCATCTACCTTCCAGGGTTGCCATGAGGATCAATGAGATAACGTATGTAAAGTGTTTTATAAAATGTGAACTGTAATAGAAACATTAACTAGGATATTATTGTTGTTACCTGTCCTCTGTTCTCCAAGAGGACCAGGACATCTGGGAGGTGATGCCATGATATGCAGTGAATTGGATTTAAGGGCTGTGCACAGGAGCCAGCCTCCCTCTCCTCCAGAGCCATCTGGGTCCAGTTTATTAACATTTCACTATTGTTGGTGCTTCCTCCACTTCTGCAGGTCACAGCCCTGTTCATCTGCTCTGTCACCACTATCAATCCCCACCTGGGCACATGGTCTTTTTAGTTAGTTAAAAAAAAGAAGCCATCCTTGTTAGTTGAAAAGGGAGGACAGGAAGGAGAGGAGGGAGAGGGAGGGAGGAGGAAGAGGAGAAAGGAGAAAAGGAAAAGAAGAAAAGAAGAGAGGAGAAAAGAGGGGTGATGGAAGAGGAGAGAAGAGAGGGAGGGAAGAAAGGAGGGAAGAGAGAAAAAAGGAGAGGGGAGAAGAGGAAGGGAGAGAAGAGCAGAGGAAACAGAGGAGAGAGGAAAAGAAAGAAGAAGAAGAAAAAAGGAATGGAGAGGGAGAGAAAAGAAGGGAAAAGAAGAGGGGAAAGGGGAGGGGAAAGAGAAGAGGAAAAGAGAAGGGGTAAGAGGCATGTCCTATTTCTCCAGAGATGGGGTTGGAAGGCGGCATTTAGCTGTTGTACTGGAGTCATCTGTGGTGGGAGATGACCTGGGTCCCTTTAAAGCATCAGGTCCACAGTTCCTGGCCAGCTCCATATGGCCTTGGGGTCAGCTGGCTTCCTGAATCTTTTCCTCCCATCCCCCTGCCCACAGGAGGCAGGGCTCCTACTCTCCAGAGGCACCTCGTGATGCCATCAACCCTTTTCTCCAAGCCCCTCGGGCTCCCCTTATCCCCACCCCATCCCTGTCCCCACTTCCCAGCCTCGGCCAATTAAGTATTGATTCCAACTCTCTATCACTAGTCAGCCGAGCCTGCAGCCTACATAGCTGCCTTCCATAGAAATGAATAATAACAACAATAATAATAAAGAAGGACCCCCCTCAGCCCCCAGAAAAGGAGAGCTATCCTCCCTTCCCCCTCTCTCTCCCCCTTTTTCTTTTTATCCCTTTCTTCCCCTCCTCCAGATTCCGAGTGGCAGCTACAGGCAAGATCGATGGGGAATGGAGTCAGGAATGGAATATTTTGATCATTTAATTGGGAGGTGCTCTCTGACAGCTCCAGGAGAGGTGGAAAGGGGATCTCTCTCTCTCTCTCTCTCTCTCTCTCTCTCTCTCTCTCTCTCTCTCTCTCTCTCTCTCTCTCTCTCCCTCCTCTCCTCCTCTTTCTCCCTCCCTCCCTCTCTCCCTCCTTCTCTCTCCTCTTCTCTTCCTCCTCTTTTTATCTTTCTTTTCTCTCAAACCCTCTCTCCCCTTCTCAGTTTCCCTTTACCACTTTATCTCTTTTCTCTCTCCCTCCATTTTCTTTTTCTTTCTAGCCTTTCTTTTCTCTCTCCCTCCTTTTACTTCTCTCTCCTGTCTCTAATTTCTGTATCTTCTTCCCTTCCTTCATCTACCTCTCTTTCCTCCTCCCTTTTCTCCCTCCCCCTTCATCTCTCTCTCCCCTTTCTCTATCTCTCCCTTCTTTCTCTCCTCTTCCCTCTTCTCCCTCCTCCTCTCTGCCTCCTTTCCTTCCTCTCTTTCTTTCTCTCTCCTACCCACCCTCACCCCCATATTTTCTCTCCCAAATGATTTGAATCTGACAGTCACCGTTCCATGTGAGAAGAAAATCGGGGGAAAGTAGAAGATTCCAAAGGAAGAAAGAGAAGCATCTGTTTCCTTGCACCAAAGGCCTACCTTTCAGAACCTCCTATGGCTACTGCTTCCAGCCCCTGACTGGGGAAATGAATGATTAGGCTGGGCTTCTGGACTTGCTTCCCAGGGCATATTGGGGTGGAATGACTCTGATCTCCTTTCTTCCATAGACCCAACTTCAATTGATCAGTGTAATTGACCTCTCTGGGCCTCAGTTTGCTCATTTGTAAATCATCAAATCACTTCTTAAGGTTTCTTCCAGGGGCGGCTAGGTGGCACAATGAGTACAGCACCGGCCCTGGAGTCAGGAGGACCTGAGTTCAAATCCAGCGGCAGATACTTAACACTAACTGTGTGACCTTGGGCGAGTCACTTAACTCCAATTTCCCTGCCCTCCCCCCTCCAAAAAACAAACAAAAAAACCTAAGGTTTCTTCCAGTTCTAAGTCTAACTCCATCTTTTGGAGGGAATGAAATAAGCCTAAAAGATAGTTCGGGGTTAAAGAGGTAAAGAAGAGGGGGAGGGAAGGTGGATACAATAAGCAATAAAGTGGCAGCAGGAATGAGGCTAAGTGTGGGAAGAGCAAGACCAAGAGAACCACAGATTTATGGACTCATGAAGGTCACAGACCAAAGAGGCCATAGAACACAGAAAGTCAGAGACTCTCTTTGAGATTCTTGTCTCTTTATTTGCAAAATGAGCATAACAGTACTTGTTCTACCGACCTTGAAGGCTGTGAGAGAAAAGCTTGATAAACTTTAACGGGCTATAGAAATATTATTAATAACATTAATAAATAACAAGAAGGGAGAGGCGAGGTGATGCAGTGAACAGAGCATCGGCCCTGGAGTAAGGAGGACCTGAGTTAAAATCCAGCCTCAGACTCTTGACACACTAGCTGTGTGACCTTGGGCAAGTCATTTAACCCCAATTGCCCTGCCTCCCCCTCCAAAAAAGCAAAACAAAAGCAAAAACAAAAATAGACTCCTCCCCCAAATAAATAAATAAATAACAAGAATGGAAGGAACAACATAATTGAGAATGTCAGAGCTGGAAAGGATTGTAGAATGTAGAATGTCAGAGATGAGAGGGACCTTCAAATATAAAATCACAAACCTGGAAGGAACCCTTGAGATCATATAGCCCAATCCCCTTATTTTACAAATGGGGAAACTGAGGTCAAGAAAAGCTAAGTGATATGCCCAATGTCGAAGGTCAGTTAATGCTGGAGCTGGGATCCAACTCCCCCATTTTACAGGTGAAGAAACTGAGGACCAGTACAAAGGGAGAAGAAGAAACAGAGAGGACGGAAGAGACATAAAGGTCCTGTGGCTAGGCAGGGCAATGGACACAGAGGGGAGAAAACCTGTGTTCAAATCTGACCTCAGACGCTTAGGAACTGTGTGACGCTGGGCAAGTCAATGAACCTCATCTGTAAAGTGGAGTTAATAATAGCTCCCCCTCCCCCCTTAAAAGACAATGTCTTTTAAGCTCTTTGTAAGCCTTAAAAGTGCCACATAAATGCTAGTTATTATTTTTATTACTATTATAAAATAGCAGAAGCTGGGGAATGAAAAAGAAAAGAAGACAGAGACAAGAACCAGGTGGAAACAAAAAAGAGTCAGCAGAAGCAGGGAATGATCTGAGCCGAAGTCCTGGCTACCACAGACTCTCTGTGTGGCCTTGTCCAAGGCACTTCACCCTGTGTGCCTCAGTTTCCTCACCTGTAAAATGAGAAGGTTGGATTAAATGAGGATAATCCTCCAAACCACTCCCGATTCTATAGCACTTTCCAGGTTGTGAAGAACTTTCCCCAGAATAATGCTCTGATAGGGATAATATCATTGTTACCATTTTAGAGATAAGAAATCTGAGACCGAGAAAAGTGGAGGGCTTTACCCTCAGGAAGTCAGCAAAGTTCTTCCCTTCTCTGAGCTTTATTTTCTCATCTTAAAAATGAGGGGATTGGTGTCTAGGGTCTCTGCCAGCTCTGGCAGCTTGAAAGATGGGCTCAAAGGGTTCTTCTGATGCTAAAATCTTCTGGGCCGATGACTCACAAGCAGTGCTGACTAGTGGGTAGAGCAGTGGTCTTGGAGCCTGGGAGACCTGGTTTCAAATCCTGCTGTTAGTGGGACCCTTGTCAATTCTCTTAAACTCTCTGATTTCCTTGTAAGTCAAATGAAGAGAGTGGGCTAGGTGATCTGCAAGATCTCTTCCAGCTTGAAATCTGTGTCCTATCATGTTATGAACAGAGAGAAAGAGAGTTCTGTAAAAGAAAAGAAGGAAACAAAGCTGGTGTCCATGATGGGATATAGGAAGGGGGATAGGGGAGGAGTGTGGTCTCTCCCAGCATCCCTGGTCCCAGCAGGCTGAGATCAATAGTCCTGTTTGACTTGGCTAAGCTTCAGTTCATCTGTTCCTTCTCCTCCCAGCAGGCTCTGCTCCCTCTCTCTGCACAGGCAGGATAGAAATCGTGATGTTTGGCCTCTTCCCAAGTAGACCTCCCCCTAACTTGCTGGGTCTTCCTGGATCCAGTGCCCTTTGGGGCTTTGAATTCTCAAACCAAACACTTGCTGAATCCCTGTGGCCCTGTGGTCTTGCAGGTTGGTCCTCTGGCTCTATCTGGAGCATTACATCCACTTTTGGGAACCACATTTTAACAAGGATATCTACAAGTTGTAACATTCAAGGGGTTGGTGTAATCAGTCCAGTGGCATCTGTAGGGGATCTATTAGCCGGCCCTGCTCTCCTTTGCTTCTCAGGATAATGCTGTTGTTATCCATTTGTTTCAGTCATGCCCAACTCTTAATGACCTCCTTGGAGGTTTTTGTGGCAAAGATACTGGAGTGGCTCTCCATTTCCTGCTCCAGTTCATTTTACAGATGAGGAAACTGAGGCAGACAATGTTAAGTGACTTGCCCAGGGTCTCTTGTAAGTCTCTGAGGCTAGATTTGAACTCAGGTCTTCCTGACCCCGGTCCTGGTGCTCTATTCACTGTGCTACCTTGCTGCCTAAAGGCTGAAACTTTAGCCTGTTTCTATTTTATTTCAAACCAGGTACCTTTAGCATGTGAGGTGAAAGTGATAACCATTACACTATGGAAACAATCTTCCTGGGATACTAGCTAACATTTATCTACTATCATAAAGTTTACCAAGTATTTAATTAATAGTATCTCATCTGAGCCTCGCTTCAACCCTATTTGAGGAAGGACTTTACAGATGAGGCAGACAGGTTAGGCCACTTGTCTAGTGTTACCCAGCTAGTTTGAGGAGGTGTTCAAACTCCAGTCTTCTTGACTTTAAGCCCGATGCTCCAGGGTCATGCCATTCATAGGGCTCTAAAGGTGAATTCCAATACGTCTTCCTGATTCCAATTATACCTCTCTATCCAAAGCTCCATCAAGCAGCCTCTAATCCCTTCTCTTCTCTCAAAACTCAGCTCAAGCACACTCTCCTATTAATGAAGGCCTTTCCTGATTTTTTCCAGCTACTGGAGCCTTCTTCCCACCCCCAATTACTTTCTCTTTACTTTCAATCTACTTTTCTTTTTTTTTTTTTTTTTTGCTTTTTGGAGGGCAGTTGGGGTTAAGTGACTTGCCCAAGGTCACACGGCTAGTTTTTGTGTCGTGCCTGAGGTCGGATTTGAACTCAGGTCCTCCTGACTCCAGGGCCGGTGCTCTATTCACTGCGCCACCTAGCCGCCCTTGAATCTAATTTTCATCTACTTACATGCTGCAATGTTATTTCCCCCATTCAATGGAAGGTCCTTAAAGGCAGAACAGTTTCACTATTGCATTTATATTGCCAGAGCCTAGCACAGTACACAGCACAGCAGGTACTTAGAAATGCTTGTTGAGTGATTAATTCAGGACCTGCAGATAGAACATCCTGAATCATGGTGGCAAATTCGTCTAGTGGGTCTTCACTTCCCTGCTTTATGCCTGAAATTGCCCGTTAGAAGACAGAACAAGGCCAACAAGGAAATGGGAAATACCTTTTCGGAGGATATCCTCTAATGCTACATTTTGTTCTACTGAATCAAATGCTTTTGTGTGGTTCACAAACAATAACCACAGTGGAATCTCGTCTTGTCAGCACCATTTAATTAATTGCGTGGCTGTCACCGTGTGGTCAGTTATAAAAATGTGCCTATCCCTTTTTTACATTTTCATCTAGGATGATGACTAGCCCCAGAACGTTTCACAGCTCAAGGAGAGCCATCATCACCACCATCAGAAGAGATCACTGTAACCAACCACACAGCAAACACTAAGTGGATGACAGATGGCTATTACCCACAGTTGAATGAATAACCTCTAGAGCTGATTCACATACACACACATATCTATTATTGACTGAAAGCTACAAATGAATAATTTGCTAAACCCAGAATGGAATAGGAGAAAGCTAGGAGTCTGGATTGTATTTAGGAAATTGAGTTGAGTTTTTAATGGTCCCAATCTCCTCCTTGAAATTAAAGTTCATTTTCTGAAAACCATCATTTTTTCTGGTGATGCTATTTGGCTGGGATTCATAGACTACCAGGATCATGGAACACAGTATGCCAAGGAATCAAAATTGCAGGTGACCCAAAGAACAATGAGGAAACTTAGGGTGGAAGTAAGTAGTCTGCATCTTATTGATGGAACTGGAATAAAAAGCAGTAGTAAAAATATCACCAAAGAGAAGGGGAGGATAATGATAACAAAGGGAGAACCTTTGTGCTGCTTTGGAATCTATGCAATGTGGAGTATGTTAGAGAAAGGCTCCAGTACACTGAGTATGTTCTCCAATACGGAGAACTGATGAGAAGATGGGCCTAACAAGGGTCATGAAGAATGAGAAACCATGGGTGGGTTACCATCCTCACTGCTGAAAGGCATACCCACATTAAGAAAAACAAAGATAAGCCGGAACAGGTCCAGAAGAAAAGCCACCAGAAAGGTCAGAGTGCTGAAGATCAGGCCACCCAGGGTTCATTTAATGCAGCTACCCAGAATGTTGGTGCTTGGGGCCAAATTCCCACTTGTCGCATGCTAGTTATATTTAGCTCTAGATGGAAGAATTAGGAGCAATGGATGCAAGTTCACCCACAGAGAGATATTTTAGCTTGCTGTAAGGAAAATGTTCTAACAATTTAAGCTGCCCATAAGTGGGGTGTGCTCCCTGGGGAGGGAGGGAGTTTCCCATCACTAGATGAGATCACTAGCCTCTTTGAGCAGAGGTTAGAAAACCATTTATATATTGTAGATGGGATTCTTGGTCAGGTATGGTCTGGACTACGAGATAGCCCCAGAGCTTCAATTCCATCCCACAAACACTGACCCTTTGGTCCTTACTATGTGCAAGATTGCATGTGCAAAGTCCTTTTCAGATCTTGACACTTTGTGATTCCTCTGAGAACTTAGTAGGGCAGGAATCCCCTCTCCAGCATCCTGACCTGTGGCCCTCTAGCCCCTGCCTGAATACCTCCAGTGCCAGGGAGATCACTCTCCACAGTTGTCTAATGCTGGAATTAATACCTGTGACAGATGGGAGATCTATCAGGGCCGGGACAACGTCACATCTAAGCTTAGTATCCCCCCAGGTGTCCAGCATTAGACAACTCTGGACAGAGTTGACTCAAATATTCTTTGGATGAATGAATGAATGTACTGAGGTCTTTGTCACTAGAAATGTTTGATCAGAAGCTAACTACAGAACAAAGTCCAAATGATGGGAAGACAGGATGGTACAATGGTAATAGCCATTAGCAAGGGGTCAGGAGACACAGGGCATCTAGGTGGCATGGTGGATAGAGTGCTAGGACTGGAGTCAGGAAGACCTGAGTTCAAATCCCGCCTCAGATACTTACTAGGTGTGTGACCCTGGGCAAGTCATTTAACCTTGTTTGCCTCCATTTCTCCGTCTGTAAAATCAGCTGGAGAAGGAAATAGCAAACCACTCCTGTATCTTTGTCAAGAAAACCTTACATGAGGACATGAAGAGTTGGACATGACAGAAAAACAACTGAGCAGCAACAGAGGATTGAAATTTGATTCCTACTTGTGTCCCTGTCTCAAGGTGTGACCTTGGAACCCTCAGTGATGTTTGCCCTCTACAATTCTGGGATCTATCCCACACTCTTCCTCCCCACCATTAACTTTTCTAGCCTTCCTCAGGAAAAAGGAGCCGTTTTCCTCTTGGATCTCCCTTTTTCTGACGCAGCTTGTGCAAGCCAGGCTGATAGAGCAGGGCCAGAAATACATACCTCCAGAGGTAGTGCAGTGGACCCCTTTTCTGGACATTGGCTCCGTCCTTCATCTCTGGCTGCCTGGCCACACAGCTCAAGGTGAACCTCACCCCAGGCCCCTCAGCAGCCAGCAGCTCCCCGCCACCCCCCATCCATCACCCCGCCACTCTCCCACAGCCGATCACAGCCAGCCTGCATCAGCTATTGATTTATTGACCCCCTCCCCTCCCTGGGCTGGGGCCGGGAAGGCTGTGGGAGGCTGCTCCCTCCAGAACAGCCTTTTCAGAAGTACCGATCCGATTTTTTTATTTATTCTCAGCTTCAATGTATAGATCGCAGGAACTTTAGGGCACCGAGGAATGACTCTCTCCTTCCCACTCCCAGCAACACTCCTCTGCTCTCCACCTAGACTGCCTTCTTTGCTGTGGGGAGAGTCTCCTTTCTCTCTCTCTCTCTCTCTCTCTCTCTCTCTCTCCTCTCCTCTCCTTCCTCTCTCTCTCATTAGCAGTTCATGCTGGGCTTTTTCTGGTTCTGGGAGATGGATTCCTGACGTTGGGAGCTTTTCTTTACTCTTCAGAAGCTGCAGGCCCTCAGCCCCTGCTGCTTCCAGAGCCAGAACTAAGAATCCTGGTGCCTGGGGCATGCAACTGAACAGAGGGGGTGATGGTGGTGCAGAGGACAAGGTGACCTTGGGTACAGCTCTGCCACAAGGGGGTGGCTCATCTCCAAGAGAATCTGGCCCTAGGGCATGAGGGAAGAAGGGCCCTAAGAGACGGGCAATATGGTAGAAGCAATCGTGCCATGAACAGTGGCATGAGGAATGTGGTTGCCATAGGGATGACATGTGCTGTCTAGGAGGTCAGTGCCCTGGGATAAAACCCTAGATGACCCAAGCTAGTTGTCTCTGGTTGCTACTTTTTCTAGAGGCAGTATGATGTAGTGGAAGAAACCCAGAGGACTCACATTCACATCTTGATTCTTCCGTTGTTAGAGTTGTTACTGTTGTTCAGGCATTTTCAGTTGTGTCCAACTCTTTG
Organism: Pseudocheirus occidentalis; assembly: GCA_028646575.1. Lineage (NCBI taxonomy): Eukaryota > Metazoa > Chordata > Mammalia > Diprotodontia > Pseudocheiridae > Pseudocheirus > Pseudocheirus occidentalis. The sequence goes on from CM053594.1 coordinate 46,200,328, forward strand.
TGACCCCATTTTGGGTTTTCTTGACAAAGATACTGGAGTGGATTGCCATTTCCTTCTCCAGCTAATTTTATAGATGAGGAAACTGAGGCAAACAGGGTTAAGTGACTTACCCAGGATCACATAGCTAGTAAGTATCTGAAGCTAGATTTGAACTCAAGTTTTCCTTATTCCAGGCCAGTACTCTGTCCACTATGACATCCAGTTGACTGGATAAAGCACTTAACCCCGATGAACCTCTCATACCCTTCATCTGTAAAATGATGGAGTTGAATTGTATGGTCTTTAGGGTTGCTACCAGCTCTGGAATGATATGATTCTAGATTATAGAGGAAATTATAGCACAAATTATATAGGAAATTATAGCACAAGGCAGACTGTAATAGACCAAGTGTTACATTCAGAGGCAGGACATATCCCCAAGGGCTGAAATGGAATCACACAAAGCTTCCTGGAAGAGGTGGCTTTTGATCTGGTCCTTGAAGAATGGGAGGAGCTTTGATACTTAGAGATAGGATGGAGGCCACTGGATTCTGGGAAAACATGGACATTTTGGATGTTTCTTGGGGAAGTCCTTTCTCTCTAGACTTCAGCCTTCTTCATTTGTTAAAAACAAAAAAAGTAGGGGTGGACTGAATGACTCAGAAGTCCCCTCTAACTCTGTGCCTGTTACCAAGGGTAGCTTACAACAAAACCTGATATTCAGCATGCCTTCAAGGAAATACTCAACAGAGAACACAGGGGAAAGCATCTAGGACCTTCAGACACCCTCTTTGTCTGTCTCTCCCTGTCTCTGTTTCTCTCTCTGTCTCTGCCTGGCTGTCTGTTTTTCACTCCCTTTCTCTTCTCTCCTTTTCTCTGTGCCTCTCTTTCTGTTTGTCTCTGTCTCTCTGTCTCTCT
>CM053594.1:46201324-46230246 GCA_028646575.1 Pseudocheirus occidentalis
GAATATGCAAATAACAGGAACATAGAATCACAGTCTTTCTTCCAGCTGGGATTCCTTCCATTACATAGTATGGTCTCCCCACCGCTCTGAATTCTAAGGAAATGATCATAAGCAGAGCAGGAAGAGACCTAAGAGACCATTGTGTCCAGCCCCTCTGGTTTTACAGGGGCACAGAGGGGCTGGGGGCCTCATCTTCTCTTTCCTCCTCCTTCCCTCCTCTCACTCCCTTCCCTCTTACTCTGGCCTTCTGAGGGCTCCTGCAGGCAGAACCTCACCTCACTGGAGGCCCAAGCCCAAAAGAAAGGGGCAAGACATTGTTGGATTCCCACCAGAATCGTAAGACTGGACTTTAAGTGGTGCTTGTAACCGGATAAAGTGATTCATAATCTGATTGTGTTTCCTTCATTTTACAGCGTGTAGGACGGCACCTCAAGTGGGAACCCAAGTCTGGGTTCCAATTCTAAGCCAGTTGAGATAAGAAGTCAGTGCGTGTCTTGGAGTAAATCTTTTTATAGGGTCAAAGATTGAGAGATTGAAAGGGCTTTAAAGGCCACTTAAATCAAGTCTCCCATTTTACAGATGTGGAAACTAAAATTCTCAGAGAGGAAAAGAATTGCCCAAAGTCCCACAGGAAGGAGAAAGCAGAGCTACTATTTCAAATCCGGTTCTCTGCTTTCAGCTCCTGAGATCTTTTGAACTGGACGGTTTCCCCCTCCTGATATTCCACACTGTGTTATTTGAGAGGAAGCATGTCACAGTGAAAAGGGTCAGGAGATTAACTCAGTATGTGAGCTTTGGCAAGTGACTTTTCCTCTGGGCCTCAATTTCCCCTCCTGTAAAATGAGAGTGTTAGATTTGGATTCAGAGGACCTGGGTTTGGATCCTGGCTCTGACACTTAATCCAATGCAGCAGTGTGACCTTGGGCGACTCCATTGACTTCTCTGAGACTCAGTTCCTCATTTGTAAAATAAAGTAGGTGGACTATATGATCTCTTAGGCCCCAATAAGCCCTAAATCGCTGACCTCCTGATTCTATATTGCTGAGATTCTGTTAGACAAGATTTTCCCCGGGCTCAGACCCCAGAACCCTAGAACTGGACTGAGTCTGGGATGGGGGGAGGGTTTCTGTTGCCATAGCACTGGCCCATCCAATGGGAAGGTACAATGGCTCTCTCACTTCCATGTTACATATCTATATTTATATATATTTTTTATGCTGCACGGCGGGGCCATTGATTCCTGAGCCTGCTCGCTGCATGTCCGCTCCTTGCAAACACTGTATGGCTATCGATTGGCCTCCCATGCGTTCTGAGACTGTGTGGCTGCCAGGGAAGACAAAGGCAGAAAGCGCAGCATCCCCACCTGGCCCTCTCTGAATAAAAGGCCAGGGAAGGAGCTGCCCTTGCAGCCTCCCCCAACCTACCCCCAGGTCCCCAGGCCAGACCCCTCTATTCCTCTGGTTTTCACAGTAAGACAATGACCCTATGGAGTCAGATCTGGACTTGTGATTGAGTGTGGGAGCCATGATTGGAGGCCTTGGGCTTCCCCCTACCCTACCCCAACCAAGTCCAATCTCAACCTTAATCCAAGGTGTCTCCCCACCCCCACCCCCCAGGCCTCCGACCTTTGCAGAAGGAGGGAGAGGCCCCAATCCAGAGAAAAGCAAATCTCCAGACCTAGGTAGTTGTTTGTATGTCATGGACTTCTCTGAATACTGTTGTAAAATGCATAAAATAGAATGCAGAGTATTACAAAGGCAACCAATTTTATTGAAACACAATTATTGAAATTTGTTTTTAAAAGTTTGTGGATTCCAGGTTAAGAACCTCTGCTCTGGAACCAGAGCTCTAGGAGGATTCCCTGCTTAAGAAGACAGAATGCTAGAAAGGCAGCCCAAGCTATGGGACTGAACTCATTTGAAGGCAAACTTCTCCCTGCCACATGGAGTCCCTTTTCTGCCTCCGACCAAGCTGTGTCACCTAGGGCAGGGAGCTTATCCTCTCTGAGACTCAGACTGTCCTGTCAAATGAGAATCATGATGCTTATACTACTTACCTCATAGGTTATGGGAGAGGGGCTGAAATGAGGATGTGAAGCTTTTCAGAAACTGTCAATCACTTTGTAAATATCAGAGCCTGTCATTATTATTATCAGGAGAAAGAGTATTTGAAGGGACCTTAGAAAGCAAAATATGATGTTAAAGCTGGCAGGGAACCTTAGAACACAGAATGCCAGAGCTCAGAGGGCCCTTAGAACACAGGATGTCAGAGCTGGTGTGTAGAAGCAAGCACCCTAGCATACCCAGGGTGGCTGCTAGCACAGGTTCTTAGATCTACTTTTCTAAAGGAAAGCAACTCAAAATGGGTTAACAATCTTACTTTCACCAAATCAACCAAAATCATTTACCTAGTTCAGGGGAAAAAGTCACCACCCTGAACTTCAGAAAATGCAAACAGAACACAAACAGAAGTTATAAGCAGACAAAGAAACAGATCAGCAGATAGGGCTTCTAGCCATCTGACCATTACATTCATACCTAGTTGGTTACCAGAGAGGGAAGCACCAACATCTGGGTTTTCAAAGCCAGGAAGCTCAACAGCTGCCCAGAGTCTCATCTGGCCAAATCACACAACTCTTCCCAAAGTGAGCCCCAAACCAAAAACTCACATCGAGGTACATATAGCCTTCTCCTGGATCAGAAAATATCACAACCCTCTTGACCCACTACCCAGTTACAAAGTAAGAAGGTGTGGGCATTCCCGAAAAACAAGCCTCCTACCACAGGCTCCACATTCAGCCTATTAGGGGGCAGAGTATACTTTCAAATCAGGGAAGGTTCTGAGTCACTTAAGCCTATCAAGGGGCCAAGGGACAGGGAAGATCTTCAGATTCCCATTTCAGCTGGGAGGGCCCTTAGAATACAAGATATCAGAGCTGGGGGGCCTTAGAACACAGAATGTCAGAGCTGGGAGGGCCCTTAGAATACAGGGTGTCAGAGCTGGGAGGGCCCTTAGAACCCAGGATGTCAGAGCTGGGAGGGCCCTTAGAATACAGGGTGTCAGAGCTGGGAGGGCATCCCCAGGAAAACCTTTAGAGATCACTCATACAGCTCCCTCATTTTGCAGATAGGACAACTGAAGCCTAAGAGGGGATTGCCTTCTCCAAGGCTGCTGCCATGACAGTGACTGAGCCTGGCTTCCATTCAACTCTACAAACATCTCAGGGTCGTAGAAAAGAAGAGCAAATTAGAAATGGGGAGGTCTCGGCTCCAGTGTTCGCTCTGACCCTGGACTCATTCTGCAAACAAGCCAATTGTCTCCCTGCTTTGGGCTTCCATTTCACCATGTGTAAAATGGGTCCACAACCAGCGCTGGCCACTTCCTACCTGCGTGACCTTTAGCAAGTCCTTTGGCCTCTTTGGGTCTCAGTTTCCTCATCTGTAAAAATGAGAGGACTAGGCTGGGTAGATTCAGAGTTCCCTTCCTGTTCTATAGTTCCCATCTATAGAACCGTGAAACTATGGCCATCTAGGCTATGGAGGTGGAAAAGACTTTATCATATAATCTCACCATTCTTAAGCTTTTTAGTCCCAAAGCACCCTTAAAATTTTGGGGGACCCCCCCTGAGGAAATTTGTTTATGTGGGTTGGACTTATTGATATTTACTTTATTTGAAATGAAAAATCTCTGTTTTATTAAGAAATTAGTTCTGATCTTATGAAACTAGGAGAAACTAGGAGAGCCCTAAAGGTCCCCAGATCACACTTGGAGGCCTGCTGGACTAGTCTGATTTCCTCATTTTAGAGACTAGAAAAGTGAACACAGTATTAAGGAGCAGACCCAAATTTGAACCCAGGACCCATAAATCCAATTGTTGTTCAGTAGTGTCAGACACTCCATAATCCCCTTTGGGGTTTTCTTGGTAAAAATACTGAAATACTTTGCTATTTCTAACTCATTTTACAGATGAGGAAACTGAGGCAAACTGGGTTAATGACTTGCCCAGGGTCACACAGCTAGTAAGTGTCTAAGGCCAGATTTGAACTCAAGTCTTCCTGAATTCAGGTCTAGAGCTGTATCCAGTGCACCATGTGCACCCAATTAAATGATCACTAAGGAACCTAGCAGCTTTAATGTTCTGTGGTTTTCTTTTACATTTGTTAGGTACCTATTATGCCTCGAGCAGCCCATTATATGCCTTATGAATATTATCTCATTTTGACCTCACAACAACTCTGGGAGGGAGGAGTTATTGTTCCCATTTTATAATTGAACAAACTAAGGCTGGCAGAGGTTAAGACGTGTGCCCAGGGTAATCCCAGCCAGTAAGTGTCTGAAGTTGAATTTTAATTCAGGTGATTCAAAGGGCTGCCCCAACTAGGGCACCATTATTTGTCTCCTGATTTTGTTTTGCTTTTTACTGGTCCTGTGATTTCATTCTTGTAAAGAGCTACTCCTTCTAATTTCTATTCCTGGGCAGTTACGTTGAGAGGTTAAATAACTTACCCAGGGTCACACAGCCAGTAGATTTGGACGTTAATCCCTGTCTTCCAAACTGTGAGGCTGGCTCTCCATCCACACTAGGCCATGATGCCAGAGAGAGACAGAGAGACAGAAAGGAGAGAGAAAGGGAGGGAGGGAGAGAGACAGAGACAGAGAGAAACAGAGACAGAGACAGAGAAAGAGAGACTGAGACAGAAAGGAGAGAGAGAAAGGGAGGGAGGGAGACAGAGACAGAAAGGGAGGGAGAGAGACAGAGAGAGAAAGGAGAGAGACAGAGAGAAAGGGAGGGAGACAGAGAAGAGATGAGAGAGAAAGAGAAAGAGAGAGAGAGAAAGAGAGAGAGATAAAGAAAGAGAGAGAAAGAGAGAGAAAGAGAGAGAGAGAAAGAGAGAAAAAGAAAGAGAGAAAGAGAAAGAGAGAGAAAGAAAAAGAGAGAAAGAGAGAGAGAACTGGTCTAATTAGGTCTTATATATAGATTTAGCTAGGTGTCATGGCTAGCTGAGACCTAAGATCTGGCCAACCTTTCCAGCACTCTGGTAACAGTGGGAGGAGCCAACGAGGTCTAGGAGGTTGAAGGTTGGGTGGCCTTTCCTCTAGTCTCCAAGAGGAGTATTGGGCTAGTCTTCCTAGTATTCTGCCTGCCTGCCTGCCTGCCTGCCTGCTATCTCTAAATTAGAGGGTTTCAGTGTCCAGGGGTCCAGAAGGAAAGCCCCTTTCCTGGTCTCTCTTTAGGGGAGGGTAGCCTTTGGCTTATATATCCCAGCTTAACCCCTTCCCACTAATGATGGCACACAAGTCTCTAATGTGTTAAATTAGCTTACAAAGTGGTTTTTCCCCTACAGTCTTTTTTTTTCTTTTTTTTCTTTTTCTTTTGGAGGGCAGTTGGGGTTAAGTGACTTGCCCAAGGTCACACAGCTAGTTTTTGTGTTAAGTGTCTGAGGCCGGATTTGAACTCAGGTTCTCCTGACTCCAGGGCCGGTGCTCTATTCACTGCGCCACCTAGCCACCCCTCCCCTATAGTCTTGAAAGGCAGGCATGATTGCTGCTATTCTACAGGTGGGAAAATTGAGGTTCAGAGAGATCATATGGTTTATCCAGGATTACACAGCTGGTAAGCATTAGCACTGGGAGGCCATCAGATTTCCCAGGCCTCCTCTCTCCAGCCCACACTGCCAGGTAGTTGTCCCCCTCCTCCTGCTCCCTCCAGGCCCTCATTGGCCAAGCAGAGCCTGCTTGAGGTCTAGAGGCCAGAAGACACACAGGGCCAGAGTAGGGCATGAAGTGACTAGGGGATGGGTGGCTCCTAAGCTGGAGCAGGGACCAACAGCTTGACCCTCCTGCCTGCTGCCCTTGGCTGCCCACCCTGTCTCCGGGGCCCACTGAGCTGTAAATCCCCGGGCTCCTAATCACTAGCGCTGCTCCTTTATTCCCCTTCTGTCATTAGGCCTGAGCGGCCCCATTCAGCCGGTGACAGGTGCTCGATTGCTCTTAAGTGGCTGGTAGATAATTGTGGAGGTCTTTAGCTTCTTGTAACTTTCAATAATAAACAATAGAGGGGGTGTCCGGGTAATATCCATGCAAGGCACTTAACGGACTTCAATGTTCCCAGAAGGGTGGGCCGCCATGTCCCGAAGAGGCTCTTACAAGGCAAGGAACTGGAGGTGGGAGGCCCCCAACGAGAGAACATTCCCTGAATCCCCAGGTCTGCCTACAGAGGATCCTGGATATTGAGCATATCTAGCCGAACCCCTCATTTGACGGATGAAGAAACTGAGGCCCATCCAGGGAGTGAATGACAAAGATGGGATATGAATTCTGATCTCTGTATCCAAATCCATCATTGATTCATTCTTTCTTATGGGCAAGGAAATGTCTTTCTCAGATCACACAGCCTTACTGAGTTCTTAGTTGGTGTGAGAAGAGGGGGAGGCATGGAGAAAGGAGGGTCACGCTCTTTCTACTAGAGACTGGGAGGGACCTCGAAATGTCTGGGAGGTGTGCTGCTAAGGTTCAGTCACACACAGCATTCAGTTAGATCCCTGAGATCCTCCTGGGAGGTGGGTGCTGTGGAATTACTCTCCTCCATTTTACAGAGAAGAATAACAGAATTTAGAGCCCAGACAGGCCTTAGGCATCATTTAGCTCAAGGTTTCTTAATACGAGTCCGTGGATAGATTTCAAGAGGTCCATGAACTTAGATGGGAAAAAATTACATCTTTATTTCAAGATAATTGCTTTCGTCAGTAATCCTGTGTGTTTGATTTTATTAATTTAAAAACATTATTTAGAAAAGGAGCCCAAAGACTTCATCAAATTCCAAAGGGGTTCAGGCCACAAAACAGCTTATCCAGGTTAACCCCATCAGTTTACAGAGGGAGAAACTGAGGTCCAAAGAGGAGAAAGTGGCTCCCCTAAGGTCGCATAGCTGTTAGTCAGAGGCGGGTGCCCAAGTCTCTGGTGTTATTCTTCCATTCATTCAATAAACATTGATTAAGCACTTACTGTATACAGAGCATTGATCTGGAGCTAGGTGGAGGGGGGATACAGAAATCAGGGAAAATGATGTACAAAAGGAAAAAGTAAAATGGAGGTAATCAGGGGCGTAGCCTTATCTGCTGACCTGGGGCACTTCTGCAGTTCTGTTTGATTTCTGTAGAGACGTGTGCTTAAGTTGGAGCCACCATTGATGCTGGGGGAGAGGAGGGGTCAGACAGTGTCACGAGGGAGAAATGCCCTCCTCCCCTCTGCTGGAAGTCCAAGGGCAAATTGGCACTTTAATTTCCCCCAAGAAAGAACAGGTGGAATGAGAGAGCAGGTGAAGCCTTCCCACAAATCCCATACGTGATGAGGGGAAAGAAGGGTGTTCTCCACCAGACTCTGTCCCCCATGATGCTCTGGGGCCAGTGCTCTTTGAAACAATCCTTGGTCTTGGGGGCATATGGAGATCAACGTGTCATGTAGGTCCTTTAGTAAGAGTTCGAACTCAGCTCAATGGGAGGTGCCCCCATCCGGCAGATCAGAGGTTCGATTGATGACACTTCCCACTTCCCCCCGCTACAAAAATATATGACTTTAAAGGCTGCATGGTACAGCAGAGAATGAAGCAGAGTTGGAATAAAGGTTTCCATTTTGGCTTTTGTAATAATGATAATAAGTGATATTTATGTGGTAACTGATATACATTTGAACTTCACAACCACCTTTTGAGGTAGGTACTACAGGTAGTAATATTATCATTTTGCAGATGAGCAGAGCTGTACTAGTGCACAATAAACAGTCAACAAACATTTATTAAGTGCCAATTACATGCTAGGTACTGTGCTAAGCATTGGGGATACAAATAGGATAAAAAAAAAAGTCCCTGTCCTCAAGGAGCTTACAGTCTAACAGGGAAAATCAACCACAAAAAAGAAGCTGCAAAGCAAGGGGTTAAGAGAAGGAGATGGCCAGGGAAGGTACCTGACTTTGGGGCATGGTGGGAAAATCAGAGAAGTATAGGTGAAGCAGCCTGAGAAACGAGGAGATGTTCAGGACAGGGAATCAGGACTTTGTCCCAGGCACTAACCACACATGGAAGCAGCTGAGCTCAGCCTAGGAAAAATTAGGCAGGTCGCTTTTTGGACCCCTCAGCCCTGATGCTGTTTTAGGAAATCCTCCACAGAATCCTATGCTCCATAGTCCTCTCTCCCCTCAAATCCAAGATGGCAGATGGGCCGTGACTTTACATTCTGAAAACACTGAATCAAGGAGAGCTTGTGGCCACTCATGGTCCCACAGCTAGTAGGTGGCAGCAGCAGGATTTGGTCCCAGGTCATTGTGACACTAAGTTTAGTGTTTTATTCAGAATACCTCATGAGTCCCCAGTACCTAAAACAGTGCATTGCACATAGTAAACCTTCAATAAACATGCATTGGATTAATTAAATTGGGTTCAAATTGGGTCATGTGACACCAGTTGTGAGACCCTCACATTCATCCCTTCAGAGTCCCTGTTGCCCCATCTGTAGAAGGAGGGATAATAATCCTTGAGGTACCTTTCTTCCAGGGTTACTGTTCAAGGAAAGTGCCTGGAAAACTTTAGACCTCTATAGAAACAGGAGCCAGTGCTGTCATTGTTGTTGAATAAATGTGTTAGGAAGCTGCAAAACAAAGGAACAGAACAGGAAGGTCAGGGAAGGCTTCCTGGGGCGGGGGGGGGGGGGGGGAAGGGGTGGCATCTGAGCAGGGCTTTAAATGTCCATCCACACCAAGGAAGTAGGCAAGGGTACTAAGCCTCCTCTGAAGCACTGGGGCTCTTGGGTCTTTCTCTTAGCTCAGCCTCTGCTGCTTCTCTAGCCTCCATTCTATGCCCAGTCTCTTCCCTTTCTCACCCCTTCTCAGGCTGATGAGGGCCCTCCTAGCTCTGACATTCTCTGTTCCAAGACCTCTGACATTCTGTGTTCTTAGGCCCTGTCTATCTCTGTCTAACTCCCCTCTGGGCTCACTCTCCCAACTTGCACTGGTAGGTTGCATCCCCAGATTGTAGGCTACTTTTAGGATGCTAGGAGTAACTCTGTGGGTGGCTATCCCAGTAGTAGCCCGGGAGCCCCCACCAAGGAGCTCTTCCCCCACTGTCAGGTCAAGTACTTTTACAAAGGCATTTGTTCATTTTATGTAATAACAATAGCAAGAACACCAGTTTCAAAGCATTTCCCCAAAATCAGGGGTACACCTCACCACAAATATGCAGAGTCTATAGTGAAGGGGTGGGGGGAGAAAGGGCACAAATTTAAAGGACAATAGTAGTGAGATACATGTAGGGAACAAATATGGCTAAAGCATAAAAAGCAACTCACAAATCTGGAACTCCAAGGTATCCATGACCTTTCTTTGGAAGGTTTTTATCAATTTTGCTGTGGGGTGTAGTATCAGTAATAGCCAAATAATCCCATTGCTCAGCTGGGCTGCTGCTTTGCACAGCAGTATGGCTGATAGTAAGTCAATCCACTGTTAGACTTGGTCAAACAGCTCACTCATCTGCTGAGTTGCCTCTTCACCAGGTTGTCAGGCTGGACTGGGTAGGTTGCTCACTCATTGACCATGATAACTGGACAAACTGATCTATCTACTGGACTCAGTCTTCAATGGGCAGCTGCAATCTCTTCCCACCTTTGGCCATGGCCTCAGCTGGGTGACACTGAGATCTCTTCAACTGGAATCCTGCTGGGCTCTGAGCTTGGGCAACAACTCTGTATGTAAGACTGGGAGAAATCTTTCCTCTTTGACTCCTCTGGGCCATGATTTTGAGGTCTGTATCCTCCCTATAGAAAGCAGGAAGGGCCCTAGCCTCCCTCTCTGTTTGTGCTAGAACAACAAATGCTTCAAGGCCAGTCTTCTCAGCCAGGAACTCTTCCCTGGTTGTTGATGCCCAGACCAAATTCAGTCATTTACCCTTCATTTGGATTCTAGGGAGATGGGTGGCTAAGGGCAAAGATAAGAGTATAGCCTGTGCTATAGAGACAAGTTCAGTGTCTGCTGGCTTCTTCATACACCTATGAAGACTTGTTCAAGCTTTGGAACCTTCCTAAACTAGGAAATATTTATTTTGGGTGTGAAGGCGTCCCCTTTTACATTGTAGTGTCTCTGTCTTCTTGTCCCTCATTTTTTCAGCTGTGTTGAAGTCTCCCTGGGGCTTACTATTACATTTGGTCTAAGGTCCTTCCAAACTGCTCTTCTCTATTCTAATGTACCTTCCACATCCTAAGATTCCCTCCCAGCTCTTACATTGCGTTCTAAGGAGAAACCTGGCTGAGGAATTGTTTCTTCTCTTCTAAGATTCCTCCCATCTCTGATGTTCTCTAATCTAAAGACCTTCCCAACTCTGATATTCCATAGTCTAAGGTATTTCCAGGCTCTGATATTTTGTCTTCTAATGGCCCTTTCAGTTCTAATGTTTATGTTCTAAAGTCCTTCCCAGCTCCTACATTCTGGGTTTTAAAATTTCATCTTGCTTTTTTGGGGGGAGGGTAGGGCAATTGGGGTTAAATGACTTGCCCAGGGTCACACAGGTAGTTTTGTGTTAAGTGTCTGAGGTCAGATTTGAACTCAGGTCCTCCTGACTCTAGGGCCCATACTCTATTCCCTGTGCCACCTAGCCGCCCCCTACATTGTGTTTTAAAAGACTTCCCACTTCTGCCATTTTCTGCTCAATGGTCCATCTCTGCTCTGACATTCTGTGTTCTAGAATGTTTGGAAAAGATTTCAGGTACAGGCCAGATGATGACTTGTGTGTCTCTCATAAGTGGCCCAGTCACTAGAAATGCTAGTTTTAGCAGTAAGAGAAGAAAAAGAAATCAAAGAAATTGGACTAGGCGATGAGGAAACAGTCACCACCCTTTGCAGGTGACATAATAGTATACTTAGAGAATCCTAGAGAATCAATTAAAAAACCACTCGAAATCATTAACAACTTTAGTTAAGTTGCAGGATATAAAATTAATCCACATAAATCATCAGCATTTCTATAAATTACCAACAAAGCTCAGCAAGAAGAGATAGAGAAATTCCACTTAAAACAATTGTAGACAATGTAAAATATTTGGGAGTCTACCTGCCAAGACAAACCCAGGAACCATAGGAACACAATTACAAAATGCTTTTCACACAAATAAAGCTAGAATTAGACAATTGGAAAAATAGCAATTGCTTATAGGTAGGCCAGGGTAACCTAATAAAAATGACAACTCTACCTAAATTAACTTACTTATTCAGTGCCATAGCAATCAAACTACCAAAAATGATTTTATAGAGCCAGAAAAAATGGTAACAAAATTCATCTGGAAGAACAAAAAGTCAAAAATATCAAGGGAAATAGTGTGTGTGTGTGTGGGGGGGGGACAAAGGAAGTTAACCTAGCTGTACCAGATCTAAAACTATATGACGGAGCAGCTGTCAAGTCTATTGGTACTGGCTAAGAAACGGGGGGGGGGGGTCAGCGGAATAGATTAGGTACACAAGACACAGTAGTCAATGACCATAGTAATGTACTGTTTGATAAACCCAAAGGCTATAGTTTCCAAGCAAAGAACTCACTATTTTACAAAAAACTTCTGGGAAAACCGGTGAATAGTATGATAGAAATTAGGTATAGGCCATCATCTCACACCATATACCAAGATAAGGCCAAAATGGGTGCATGATTTAGACATAAAGAGTGATACCATAAGCAAATTAGGCAAACAAGGAATTGTTTACCTGTCAGATTATGGGAAAAGGAAGAATTTATGACCAAACAAGAGATAGAAAACATTATGAAATGCAAAATGGATTTGATTACATTAAATTAAAAGGTTTTTGTACAAAACCCCCCCAATGTAACCAAAATTAGAAGAAAAGCTAGGAAACAGTTTTTATAGCAAGTGTTTCTTCTAGAGCATTTCTGATGTATGTATAGAGAACTGAGTCAAATTTATAAGAATACAAGCCATTTTCCAATTGATAAATGGTCAAAGGATATGAACAGATAGTTTTTGGAGGAAGAAACTAAAGCTAGCTATAGTCATATGAAAAAAATGCTCTAAATCACTTGATTAAAGAAATGCAAATTAAAGCAACTCTGAGGCACTACCTGACACCTATTAGATTTATTAATATGACAGGAAAGGAAAATGATAAATGCTGGAGAGAATGTGGGAAAATTGAGACACTAATGCATTGTTGGCTAAGTTGTGAACTGATTCAACCATTCTAGAGAGCAATTTGGAACTATACCCAAGGGCCATAAAAAGTGCGTACTCTTTGATCTAGCAATACTACTATTATTGTCTGTATTCTAAAGGCATTATTAAAAAAGGGGAAAGTACCCGCATGTGCAATAATATTTATAACAGCTATTTTTGTGGTGGCAAATAATTGGGAAGTGAGGGAATGTCTATCAATTGGAGAGTGAATGAACAAGTTGTGGCATATGGATGTAATGGTATACTATTGTTCTATAAGAAATGGGAAACAGATGGACTTCAGAAAAACCTGGAAAGACTTACATGAACCTATGCTGAGTAAGGTGAGCAGAAACAGGAGAACATTATAAACAGTAACAGCAACATTGTGTGATGATCGACTATGATAAATTTAACTCTTCTTAGCAATATAATCATCCAAGGCAATTCCAAAGACTCATGGTTGAAAATGCTATTCATATCCAGAGAAAGAACCATAGAGTCTGAATACAGATCAAAGCACATTATTTTCACTGTTTACTAGGGGTTTTTTGCTTGTTTTTATGCTTTTGTTCTGTTTCTTCTTTCACATGACTAATGTGGAAATAAGTTTACATGATTGTACGTGTATAACCTGTATAAGATTGCTTGCTGTCTTGGGGAAAAGGGATGGGAGAGAGCAAGAAAAAAATTGAAACTCAAAATCTTATTAAAAATTGATGTTAAAAGCTATATTTGCATGTAATTGGGGAAAAATTAAATCCTATTTACAAAAAAAGTGACCCAGCCTAGCTAAACTGCCCTAGAGAAGTTTGTTTCCAGCAAGTTGGCCAGCACGTGATGAAAGGTCTCAGGGAAGGGCCTTAGAATGGAGAATATCAAGGTTGACTAGCTGTGTGACCCTGGGCAAGTCCTTTAACTCTGTTTGCCTCAGTTTCCTCATCTATAACATTATTTGGAAAAGGAAATGGCAAACCACTCTAGTATCTTTGCCAAGAAAACCCCCAAAGGGGATTCGAAGAGTCAGATACAACTGAAACAACTCAGCAACAACAACAACCACAGACCTGATTAATGGTAGAGCCCAATAACACAACATAGAATCTCAGAAAGTTAGGGTTAGAAGGGACCATGGTAACCTCCCAGTCATATATTCTACCCCATTCCTGCCCTACCCCATTTCATAGATCAGGAAAATGAGACCTAGAAGGCAGAAATCACTTGCCTGTGGTCACACAAGTAGTAAACCTGGTATCCAATATCAGTTTACTTACATAACACAGCACAGAGAGGATTTCAAAGGCCAGTTTCTCCATGCAATGCCTCAGCTGCTCCATGATATAGGACAAAAAGGAGAGTCGTCTGTGGCTGGGCCTCCCTCCCCATCACCAAAGCATTCTGGGAACAGAGGCTCCTGAGGACCATTTCTATGGGTTTCCTTCCTCACCTCCCCTCTCCTTTTTTTTCTGTCTCCTTTCTTCTCTCTCTCTCTCTCCCTTCCTCCTTCCCTCTCTCTCTCTCTTTCCTCTCTCTTTCCTCTCTCTCTCTCTCTCTCTCTCTCTCTCTCACACACACACACACACACACACACACACACACACACACGACACCCAAGGCAGACTGAGGAACAACTGATGGAGAGAAAGATGCAAAAAAGTAATTAATCTACCGAGAAAAAAGTGTTAATACCTTAAAGACATGGGGGACGCTGACTGTCAGCTTCCGCCAATTAGTCACCTAAAACCCCGCGTGTATGATCTCCATGGTACAGCTGAGTTGATTACTCTAATTAATTTTGCATTGATCGGCATGGATCTGCAGGGAGAGGGCCGATCGCACAAGGAGCTGGAGATGGATGTGCCTGGGCAGCCCACTCTGGACTACAGTCCTCCTCCTCCTCCTTCTCTTTTTCCTCCTCCTCCTCCTCCTCCTCTCCTCTTCCTCCTCCTCCTCCTCTCCTCTTCCTCCTCCTCCCCTTTCTTCTTCTCTTCTTCCTCCTCCTGCTTCTCCTCCTCCTCCTCCTTCTCTTCTCTCTTCCCTTTCAGTCAATCTTGACTCAACCTGGTGGGGCTGGACACAATCTAGAGCCCTGCAGGCTTACCCGAGTCTGCTCTGACTTCTAAGTAAGCCCTAGATGGTAAGTTTGTGAACTGTTGTTCTAAATTGTTGTTATTGTTCTAAGTCGTTGTCTTAGAGCTGATAATATCTGAGCTCAAGGGGACCTTAGAACAATGAAATTATCAGAGCTAAGTGTGGGAAACCTTAGAATAGAAATTGTCAAAGTCAGAGGAGAGCTTAGAACAGTGAATGTCTGAGGCCAAAGGAACATTAGAACACAGGAAGTCAGAGCTGGAGCATAGGCTAACAAAGCTGGGGGTGCCTTTAGAATATCAAAATTGAGAGAACTCTTAAAACACAAGATCTGAATCTGGAAGGAACCTTACAACATAGGGAAGTGGAGCTGGAAAGAATCTTTAAAAACATCAAGTTCGACCTCTTACTTCAGACGAAGAAACTGAGGCTCAAACAGGAAAGGATTCACCTAGAGCCATGCACTGCCAGTTAGAGGTAGGGCTACCCATTAGGATCCAGGTTTCCTGCCCCTCAGACTAGTGTGGTTTGGAGGTCACAGAGACGGATGTGGAAAGTGGTCTTTAAAGTTATAAAGAAAGGTAAGGGGGGAGAGGGGGAGGTCAAGTAAGATGAAAAAGTTTGGGTTTTTCAAGGGTGAGTCGGGCTGACTCTTAAGTTATAGAGAGGTTTTCATTCATTCAGATACCGGTGCAACCAGGCCTCTTTCCAGGTGTCTCCTACCTTGGAGAGACGCCATAATTGTGCAATTCTGTGAAGGTGGCCAAGAGCAGACAAAGGATAGGAATGATTGGCATTCGTGTGGAACTATAAGGTTTGCAAAGTTTCATACAATATTATCTCACTCGAACCTCTTTACCACCCTGTGTGATAGATATTATTATCCCCTTTTTACTGATAAGAAAGCGCTGTTTTAGAGAGATTACTTGATTTGTCTGGGATCACAGAGCTAATGAGTCTAAAGAATGATTTGAACCTAGGCCTTCTGGACCCAAAGTCCAACATCTTCCCCCAACATAATCCTAGTGACATAGATTTATAGCCTTAAAGGACCTTAGAGTCCAACAAACTTTTTTACAGATGAGGAAACTGAGGCCCAGAGAAATTATTTGCTCAGAATCACAGCTAGTAAGGTTCTGAGGCAGGATTTGAATCCACGGTCCTTGACTCCAGGCTTAGTTCTTTATAGAGCAATCTAGTGCAAGCCATACTTTAACAGGAATCTCTTTTACAAAATCCCTGACAAGTGGCCATCCAGCCAAAACTTAAAGACCTCAAGTACTGTAATTGTTCAGTTGTATCTGACTCTTTGTGACCCCATTTGGGGTCTTCTTGGCAAAGATACTGGAGTGGTTTGCCATTTCCTTCTCCAGCTCATTTTACAGATGAAGAAACTGAGGCAAACAGGGTTAAAAGTGACTCACCAAGGGTCATACAGCTAGTAAGTGTCTGAGACCAGATTTGAACTCAGGAAGATGAGTCTTCCTTTCTCCCGGACTGGCACTCTATGCACTGGGCCACCTGGCTGCCTAGTGGTGGGGACCGATTAACCTTTCAGCTTGGAACATCCCACTTTACTCTAGAATGGTTCTCATTGTTAATAAAACTTCCTTTATATCAGGTCAAATGAATACTGACCACCTGTGTGGCCTGGGGCAAGACAACGAACCTTCTCCAGCATCTTTTCTTCATCTGTAAACGAGGGGTTTGGACTAGATGGAGGCCAAGGTCCCCTCTGGCTCTACAGCTAAGATCCTCTGATTCTCCTTTCTACACCTGGCTCTGAGTTCTACCCTGGAACCCAGGGGCTTCCTCTGCTCTGGCGAGCCTTTAGCTAGCCCGATTTAGCTTCTAGTAACTTTCCCATCATGCCTGACTCGGTTCCCTTCAGGTAGACTTTTACTGATGCATTATCTTCTCCATTGCGGTCTTGCTCACTCCCTCTTGTTCTGACCTTCTCTTGCCTTTCCCTTCCTAACAACGAGTGTTCTAGCCAGGGTGCCTCTATTTGCTGCTCCATACACCAGACAATGTTCTTTCCTCTCCACCACCACCTCCTCCCCCCTCCCCACCAACCTTCCTCCACAGACTTTGGTCCTAGAAGGTTGGCAGGGTAAACATTGTCATCCCCACTTGGCATATAGAGAAACTGAACCCCAAAGGAGGGAAGTGACTTATACAAGCTCACATAAAGAATTAATAGTGGAACCAGGACTAGAAGCTGGGTCTCCTAACTGACCAGAGCCCACTCAGTTGACATTGGTGAGACATGGGCCACTTGTCCTTTGCCCAGCTGAAAAGTATTCTGCATGTTACTAATTCAGAGAATCATGAGAAGACTTTTATGAATTGATTCAGTACAAAGTAAACAGAACCAGGAAGACAACCAAGGACTACAACAGTGTAGATAAAAAGAAGCAAAAAAAGCAAACTGAAACCAAACACTGTATCAGTACAAAACTTGTCCACAAAGACCTTTTCCTTTTCCTGGAAAGATAAGAGTCCATGGGCATTGCAGATAACTGTCAAAATCAGCTGATGTATCAGTTTTGCCAAGTTATTTTCTTTTTTTTTTTTCTTGCTTTGTACAAAGGATGGCTTCATGGGCTAGGGTTGGGGGGGTGGGAATTTGGGAGAAGGCATATATTTAGGAATGGATGTGATATATATTTTTAAAAGATGTCATTAAAAATTTTGAAAGACCAAAATAGGGAAATTGTTCTAAGTCTGCCAAACATTGTGATAAAGAGGAAAGAGCACTAGGCTCAGAGTCAGGAGGCTTAGTTTCAATTTTCACCTCTGCCATTGACTGCTAATGTGACTTTAGGTGAATTATTTAACTCTTTAAGCCTCAGTTTTCCCATCTGTAAAATGAGAGAAGTTTGACCAGATGACTTCTAGAAACTTGTGATTCTTCCAGTTTTGAATTCTATCTTATGATTAGGGGCTGGTGAAGGCCAGGGAGGGGGAAGGGAATGGATCCTCAGTTAACTGATGCCCAGTAAATTTTCTCATCCTCTTCTCTGGGGTATTCTGGTGTCTAGTCCCTTCTCTGGAGTACTTGATAAGGATTTCCACCTTCCCTCAGACCTATCCCTTGGACACAGACTTTCTTCATTGAAGGTAGTATTGGACTTAGAGTCAGGAAGACCTGAGTTCAAATCTTGCCTCAGATATTTAACTGTGACCTTGGGCAAGTCACAGCCTTTCTCACTCCCAATTTCCTCATCTGTAAATGGGTAGAGAAATAGCACTTGCCTCCCAGAGCTGATGTGAGGGTCAAGTAGGACAAGATTTGTAAAGTGCTTTTTAAACCTTCAAAAACTACATAAATGCTACTTTCTATTACTATTATTATTTCTAGTCTGTGGTTAAGGGCTCTGGGTTTTATATTTAGTCCAATGATTCAACATAATTATTCTGCAGATCAATTAACTAGTGCCTCCCCTCTGAGATTATCTCTGGTTGATCCAGTATGCATCTTGTTTGTACACAGTTGTTTGCATATTGTCTCCCCCATCAGGGTAAGCTTCCTGAGGGCAGGGACCCCTTTTGTCTTTTTTCATATCACCAGCATTCAACACAGTAAGTAAGTGCTTAATAAATGTTTGTTAACTCGACTGACTAGGTTAAGCTGATCTCTTTGGGCTACCAAGAAAAAACAGCTTATTAAGCAAATTAATAAAGAATTTGGAGGGATGCCTTACCTACTTAATAGCATAGACTCTTTTAAACACTTTAATGGAGTTTTTTTTACATCCCCACAAGCAATGTGTTATCAACAAACATTCTTATCTATTCATTAATGGAACCTAGCTTTTAAGGTTCTCCAAAATAGTTCCAACCTACAGTTTCCAATTTATTTCAGATTACTTTGCCTCCAGAACTCCACTAAAGCCAAAATGGATTACTAGATATTTCCTGAACTGATCATGGCATCTCCCATCTCCATGCATTTGCACAGCTGTCAGAATGCACTCTCTCTTGTCTCCTCCTTTCAGAATACTCTTCCTCCAAGACCCAGCTCAAGCTTTACATCCTCCATGACACTTTGCTTAATTTAGGCTTCCCCCTCCCCCTGAAAATTTGTCTCCTCTTCCTCAAATTTAGGGATCATAGATAGGATCAAAGACTTAGAGCCATGTGGGAGCTGAGAGGACATTTAATTCAATTCCTTCTTTTTACAGATGAGGAAACTGAGGGCCAGAGAAGTTAAGTGACTTGCCCAAGACAATTCCTGATTCCAAATTTACTCATTATCATACCATATTATCTTCCAGCATAGAGTATAATCACACTGGCATCAAGGACAAGTTGCATGCAAGACATGCTGGGATGGCAGCCCAGGGTTGGCAAAATAGCAGAATTAGTTGTCCAGCATGATGTGGGGCTGGTAAAACAGGGTCTGGGGAAAGATCTCAGTGCTCCCTTGTCAGTTACCCTTGATGCCCGGAATAAAGTTCCCATTGTCCCACCCTAGGTACAGTTCTGATGATCTCCACCTTCAAAGTTCTAAGTACTCTCTCCCACTTATAATTACTTGCTATAACTTTGTATTTAATCATCTGTGAATATATTGCCTCTATTCCCCAGCAGAATGAGAGGCAGTGTGATACAATGGTTAGTGTGCTAGATTTGGAGTTAGGAAGATCTAGAATGAAATCTTGCCACAGTCACTTAATGACTATATGACCCTAGACCAGTCAGTTACTAACCCTTTCTGGCCTCAGCTTCCTCATCTGTAAAATGAGCATAATTGCAACACTGAACAATGTCTAGCAAATCTTAAAGGGATAAATAAATGTCAATTTGGGGTGCTGCTGTTGAAGGAAACTCCTTGAAGGATATTTCATTTTTGTCTTTGAGTGCCCAGAACAGTGCCTGCATGGTGGACACTTAACAAAGGTTCATTGAGTCATTGAATTTCTGGAACTCTACTTGGCTACCAATTCATCAGGAAACTAGAAACTATTCATATTTATTCATTAATAAAGCCCCCTTGAAGGATCTCTGTGCAAGTGACCCAGTTTATCTCACATTTATTCACTACTGAGACTGGGGGTTAGTCAACCTTTCTGGGCTTTCTGGTCACAGCAATTCATTTCAATGAGAATTTAAGTGCCTACTGTGTGCAGGGGACTGTTTGCACATAGACATTTCTTTCTGGACTTGGGTTTCTTTTTCATATGTACAATGGAGAGATTGGACTAGAGGTGGAGGGAGGGGCAAATGTTGCCTGAACCAGATTAAAATGTAATTGGGACATATTTAGTCAAATAAATAAAAATACAATAGAACATAGATAGTGTTAGTATGTGGTTTTCCAAGTCAATATGCAGTCAGCAGGGATCCTTCTGTACTGGTCAGTACTTGTCTCTATCTATCTGAATTTAACACCATCTGTCTAGAGGATTAGGAAGGTCCTAATGGTTTTGACATTGCGCATTCTCTGTTCTAAGATTTGGTTCCCCTTGTCCTTAATTCTGATATTATCTGTTCTAAATCCCTCCTAGCTCTCATGTTCTGTGTTCTAAAGGTACTCCTAGCTGTGACTTCTCTGTTCTAAGGTCTATTCCAGATCAGACATGTTATGTCCTAGTGATCCTCTTAACTCTGACATCCTGTCTTCTATGTTCTAATGTCCTTCCCAGATCTGACATTCTATGTTCTATGCTTTAAGGCCTCCCAACTCTAAGTTCTCTGTTCTAATATCCCTCCCACTTCTGATTCTATGGTCCCTCCCAACTGTGACATCCTATGTTCCATGTTCTAATGTCCTTCCCATATTTAACATTGTATGTTCTGCATTCTAAGGTCTATCCTAGCTCTGACATTTTATGTTTTAAGGACTCTCCCAGCACTGACATCCTATGTTCTGTGTTCTAATAACCTTCCCAGAGCTAATGTTGTATGTTCCACATTCTAAGGTCTATCCCAGCTCTGATATTCTCTGTTCTAAGATTATATGATTCTTAACTTTTGTGCTATACAAAGAATTCCCTGGTATTCATATCCCCAAACTCCTCTCCCAGTCCTGGTCTCTGACAGGTTTGCCAAATGACCAGCCACCTCTCTCCACACCCCCCATAATCGATCCTTAATCAAATATTCCAATGGGCCCAGGGTAGAGCCCAGCCTGACTCTCCCACTTTGATCATAAATAATCTCTCTTCCTTTTCCCATTCCCCCCTCCCTTCTCCCTGCCCCCAGTTCCTTTTTTTCTCCTCCTTTCACCAGAGTCTTGCAAATATCTTTTGGTTTTAAGAGCTCCCTAGAGAGGCCTTGCTCTAAATGAGGCGTAAGAATCCCAGCCGCACAAAAAATGCCACGCCGGGGCAATCAATATTCTCTTCACAGCTACATCGATTAACAACCATATTCTTCATTTATTAATTATGAAGGGGAGTTTTTGGAGCTACTGGCTCCCTCTTGGCTTGTGGTAGAGGGGTTCCAGGGTGGACGGGTTCTGACCACTGCCCCCTACCCCCACCTTTCTCTCTGACTAGCTTGCCCATTATCACTTGCCAAGGAAGCAGAGAAAACTCCCCCCCACCATCACCATCTTCTACTCACTCCCAGGTCTGAAGGGTGAGGCCAGGCCATGGCAATCACTCAGATGTCTGCTGCCAGTCAACTGATTCATTCAATCAATCAACAAATATTTCCTTGGCACCAACAATATGTAAATAAAGCCCTGTGCTTGGTGCTGAGTGAGAGATTGTGGGCCCTAGGTAAAGAGTATAACTCAGGACAGAGATAGGACTCTGTATCAGGAGACCCAGTTTGGAATCCCAGTGGTCTCAAAGCTTGCTAGTTCACTGACCCCAGGCATGTAGTCTCCAAATTACTCAATGCCTCAGTTTTCCCAGCTGTAAGATTAGCTTCAGCTCCCCTCCTTTCTTAAACTGGGGATAATCATTCTAGTACCCTCTAATGAACCAGGATTTTGGGGGTGGGGTGGGCAAGTGCTTTAGGTCTTAATTCTAAAGGACTAAGAGTGAAACACACTTCCTCTCTAGAAAAAGTGGTAGACTAGAAGCGTGGCTCACTGTGTCACTGTGAGACTCAGTTGAGATGTTGGTTAATTTTGCTTAACTATTTTTACAGTGAGGATAGGGTATATTGGGAAATAGCTGCAATATTTTTTAAAACCCCAAGATATCAATTTAAAAAAAATACATATGCCTTTTACCTTTACGGCATTGTCTTTTCCAAACCCCCACCCCTAGATTGAATCCCTTGTGACAAAGAAAAACAATTAAGCAGAGACCTTGTCTAACACTGTATATACACCACCACCCCCAGCTAAGAAAAAGGAAGTATTTGTAAATTATTTTTTTAAGAAAGAAAACCATGTACTTTGGAAACACTAAAGCATCGGAGATAAGTGCATTATTATTTGATAAAAATGGAAAAACTGACCAATTCCATGCCAGCAAGCAATTTATAATCTACTAGGGAGGGATACACATATATAATCATTTAATAAATTCTTTATGTCATTTGTTCATAGCGTACACAAACAAATAAGCATTCTACAAGGTAAAATGTGGTAGAAGCAGAAGAGAAGTATAGACAGAGTTCTAGGAAGAGGTCAGGAAGGTGAGATCTTTCTCAGCCAGGTGGGGGGAGGGGAGAGAAGTGATGAGGGGGAAAATCCAGAGCTTAACATAGTACCTGACCCCGATGCTTCATAGAGCTAGCCAACTGACTCATAAAGAAGGTAGTGTTTAATTGAACTTTAAAGGAAGAGACAAATTTCAACAAGCAGAAATGAGGGGAGAGTCAGTTTTGAGCATGGAGCTTAATTAGTTTATTCCCTTTCCTCCTACCAAGAGATCTGGGATTTTATCTTTGCTACTCTGCTGACTTATTCTGTGATCCTGGGCATCCTATCTCTGGACTTCAATCCCCCAGCTGTAAAATGGAGTTAAGGAATGGGGAAGAGTCATAGACTGGATGATCTCGGAGTACCAAGCATCCTTGAAAAATGCATACAGAGAGGGGTGTCTGAGAATCTGTGCTGGTGTCAGGCATCCTATATATGTTGTGATATTGAGCTCAGAACGTTCTATCTCGTAACCCAACTTAGACAACATATACAAAGCATCTTGTTGAGTGCACATGGATGGTGCCATGAGGAAAACCCTACTCTAGGTATTGACTTCTCATCCATATAAACTTGGCCTCCCTGAGCCTCAGTTTCCCTATCTGTAAAATGAGGGGAGCCATGCTTGCACTATCTCCTTCATAGCGCCATTATGTGGAGAACACTTTGTAAATTGCAAAGTACTTTGAAAACCTGAGCTTTTAGGAGGTTTATTTTATGCAGGAAAGCCAGGGCTGCAGCAGAGCAGTGGTCCAGGGATGAAATTCCATCTCCTTCATGAAGCTTTCCCTTATTGGTACCCCAGGGAAAGCTTTTCCTCACTCCACCTTTCCTACTTCACAAAGCCCTTTACTCCCATGTCTCTCATGCCTTAGTCTTATATCCTTTTGTATTATAGCTACTTATAAATGCTATAGCACCCTACTAGGTTGTGGACTGCAGTCTACATCTGTGTACTGCAAGCACTCTCTAAATGTTTGTAACATTCAGTAAAAATATAGTCAATGGCATGATGGATCTAAAGCTGTCCCTGAAGTCAAGAAAACTAGGACTTGAGTCCTTACCTCTGACACATATTGGCTGAGTGACCCTGGACAAGTCACTTTCTCTGTGTCTCAGGCAACTCAGTAAGACTAAAAGTAGCAGAAGAGATATTGGTTTGCATTAGTGAACAGTTTCAGCCCCAAGAGTATCCTCACTTTGAATACTGCCTGGCACTGATGATAACAGTAGCTCATTTCTTCTAGCAATGATAATTTATGAAGCATTTTCCTTGATAGACCCGTAGCGCAGGAAATCCAAGTTCATTATTTCTGTTTCACAGCTGAGAAAACTGAGACTCTGAATGTTAAGGAGGCAGTTTGACATGTTGGAAAGAATCCTGGAGACAGAAGAGTAAATTCCAACCCTGGCTCTGCTACTTGTGTAAGCTTGGCCAATTCATTTAGCCTCTCAGGGCTTCACTTTCTTTATCTGTGAAAGAAAGGGGTTAGAAGGGATTTCTAATGTTCCTCCAGCTCTAGATGTTGAGACTTGCAAGGTCATGAAGCTAATATGTGCCCAGACTTTAACTCTGTTCTCATGAATCATAGGTAAGTATACTTTTCAGGACATCACTGCTGCTTATTACTTAAGCCTGGACTGATCCCAACTTGGATGGAGGTTGCTAGTGGAGTGCCAAAGGGATCTGTCAGCATTTTCATTAATGATTCGCGTGAAAGGATAGATGGCACGCATATCAACTTTGCAGAGACTCTTGTTGTATGACAGTCAGGATACAGAAGGATATCAACAGGCTAGAATTTGATGCAATGAAATTTAATAGGGATACATGTCAAGTTTTACTCTTGGGTTCAAATGATCAACTTCAAATATATAGGATGAGGAAGATAGGATCATATGTACTTTCATACAAGCTCAATACACATCAACAGTAGCACGTTAAGTTCAAAAAACAAACGACCTAGCTTAGACTGCATGAAGAATGTCCAAAACAAGGAAGGTCATGAGTTTTGTCTTTTGCCTTTGTCTGACCACATCTGAAGCAAGTGTTATATTCAATTCTGAGTGACACATTTTGTATCAACAAAAGGCAAATGTCCAAACAAGGAGTCTAAGAGATCAGCTTGAAGACCACACCCAAAGAATGAAAGTAACTGAACACACAATCTGGAAAAGAGAAGATTACAAAAAGATGTTGTAGCTGTCTTCGAGTATATAAAGGGGTGTCCTCTGTGAGAGATACTAGACTTGGCCCCAGAATGTAGAACCAAGAAAAACTTGGTTTTTCAGAGAATCAGGTTTGGGTTCCTCATAAAGATAATGTTGCTAACAGCTAGAGATGCTTCAAGTGGGATGGGCTCCTTTGGGTTTCAAGCTCAGGCCTGAGGTTTCAAGCAACAGTTGGAGGACCACTCACCCAGAGGGTGTAGAAGGGATGCCTGTCAGGAAGGACTTAGCAAGAAGTGGTCTCTGAGATCCTTTTGGAGCCTCAGAGATTTTCTGATTCTGTTCAGCCTAGGATGAGTGGGTCAGATGGCGCTAGAGGAACCTGGAGGAGGAAGAACATCTGCCAGGTTCTGGCATTTAAGTACAACTTCCTGGAAGCAGGGCTGGAGCTGGACTCTGGACAGTGCTAGAATGGACAGAGAAGTCTAGTGAAGATGATTGTAAAGGGGCTGAGTTGGGGAGAGCCCCTAAATGGCCCGTATAGGACACTGGGCCCTGTCTGGTTGAAGAAGATGGTCTATATTGGAGAGAGAGAGAGGAGGAGGAGGAAGAAGGAGCCTAGAAAGTGGGATGAGAGAATGTGAGCCTCTGGAGGGCAGGGAGCAGGTTTCTTGTTACTGCTTTTTGGTCTTATCATTGTATTCCCACCACCTGCCACAATAAGTAGAAGCAAGATGGTATAATCCATAGAGCCCTGAACCTGGGGTTAAATCCAGCCTCAGGTACCAGCTAGGAGACCCTGGGCAAGTTGTTGTGTCTGCCTCAGTTTTCTCTCCAGTAAAATGGAACTAACACTAGCATCTACCTCCCAGGGTTGTTGTGAGGTGTTGTGAGATATTTGCAAAAGCATTTTACAAACCATAAAATGCTACATAGATAGTAGTTATCATTATTGTGTTTGGTTCTGAGGGCCATATTTTATAGTGACATTGAGACACAGACTTTAACTTGCACTTAGTAGTCAGTGAATAGGTCAGTAAATCCTTGTGGAATGTATCTGAAATGGGACTGGGGAGGGCCTTAAAGGTCAGGTTTTGTTTGGATTTGTGCCTGTATGCAGTAAGGATCCATGGAAGGTTCTTGAGCAGAGGAGGGATTCAGTACACTCAAACAAGCACTTAGTAAGGGGGTAAGTGCCAGCCATTTAGGATAAATTATCTCAAGATGGAAGGGATCTCAGAGGCCAAATAGTTCGGCCCCCTTCATTTTTCAGATGAGAAAACAATGGACTATGAGGTTAATTAATTGGCCCGATGACACACCTGCATTAAGTCAAAAGTGTGATTTGAACCCAAGTTCCCTGACTCCAAAGGCAGTGCTTTTTCCCTTATGCCATTGGCTGCCAACCAAAGGGATATAAAGCCTTTGAGGAGCTTATATTTCACTTGGGATGGAGCAGGGGAAAGGATGTGGTGAAAGCCCAGTTAGAGGAACAGCTGAGCTTTACCATGTATTGCTAGCAGCTTCTCGGTTCTTCCTCCTCTGGTGACAGCTCACTCGATCACTTTTCTTTGTTCACTTCATAAATTCTGTTTGCTTCATGTGCCTGCCTCTCTCTAGTGACCCAAGTAAGCTGACCCTAATCACCAGGAGTTGGGTATATGGCCTCTGCCTCTGTCTAATGATCCTGACCAGTAACCCTGCCTGGGGCCAGGGAAGGCAGACTGACTGCCTACCTCAGCGCTAACTCCAAGGGTTCAGAGAGAAATGCACTACAGAGATTTCTGGAGTGCAAGAATGTGATACAGAGTGTGGCCAGTACCTCTCAGGGTGCTCTCAAGGACAAACACAGCAAGCCCCACACCCACACCTCTCACTCTGCTACTGGCTCATCAGTTTATTCATTCTTTATCTCTCCAGGTTCAAAGGCAAACTAAGAGCAAACTTCAGAAATTCCCCAACTTATAGAGAAACTCTCTCTAATCATCTTGGCTCCTAACCCATCTAGTTAACAGAGAAAATCTAGAAGTTGGAGGTCCCAAGGAATACTTGCTCCCTCCATCTGCCTTTTTCTAGCTATTCCAGCCTCCAGGAACCAGCCAATTTTGCACTTGGAGCAGCAGCATAAAACTCTTCTAGGGTTAGGCAATAAGAAATTCATCCTTAAATCCCTAGGGACAGAATCCCGAGAGGGAAGAAGCAGAAAGCTCCAGTCCCAGCTGGATTAAGGGGAGAAGGGAGAGCCAGTGAGAATCTTTCCTGGGGTTCAACTAAGAACCCCTTCTTAGGGGGTTCCTCATAAAGAAAATATTGCTGATATTTTCTGAATCCCTTTGAAGAAAGGGAGCTTGAGGAGAGTGGAGAAAGCTGACCACCTGATTGCTTCCTAATTTACCTCATTATCCTAATTAATTATGTTGTAAGCTCAGTTATTTCAAGTATCTTTAGCTTGATCTAATTTTTAGCACCTTAGGGTGAATCCTAGGACACCCCACCCAAGTTATACTTCTTCCCTCCCCCACCCTAAAAAAATCATGTTTTCCTCTCCCCTCTTTATAGGTCTTTAAGGATCATCTCAGCATAAAGGATGCACAGGGCAGGGTGGAAGGGAAAAGATAAGAGTGTAAAGTGTCCCCAGGAAAAGAGATGGGGAGTCAGAATCATTCAGCGACCTTGGGTTTGTCACTTAATTCTTCTGGTTCTGAGTCTCTATGTCTCTAAAATGAAGGTGTGGGATTTAGTTATCCCTAAGGGCATTTCCAGAGTGTACCAGGAGGAAGAGAAGATATACCAGCTGGATGGCCCATTGGATAGAGTGCTGGGTCTGGAGTCAGGAAGACCTGAATTCAAATCCTGCCTCAGACACTTCTCCTTTAATCGTGTGATCACTTTACCTTTATTTGCTTCAATATCTTTGTCTCTAAAATGGGGGTCATAATAGCACCTTCCTCCCAGGGTTGTTGTAGGGATTCAATGAGATACAGTTTGTAAAGTGTCTGATACATAGTAGGTGAAATATTAGTAATAGTTGTTCTTATATCTGTTCAATTATACATAGGAGGGAGAGATCTGTGTATATTGTGGGGGTGTGAGGCAGAAAAAGCCCTATCGACGGGGAGAGAGAGGGGCTGTGACTATGGGGCCTCCACACGGTGCCAGGGAGGGGGTGTGGAGAAAAGAGTGCCCGTCAGGGGCAAAAGGTATATAAATGAGAGAGAAGAAAGCATGTATTTGGGCAGGAGAACGTGTGCTCCTGGGGCAGAGGAGTATCTACAGGGAAGAGGGCTAGGACCAGTGGCCTGCTAGGAAAGAGCAGGCTGGGGCCTGAAGAGCATGTGTGGGGAGGAGATCAGGGTGTCCTGGCTGTCTGGGTGTTGCTGCTCCCCAGGTCGATGCAAGGGGGTTGGTGAGACACAGGCCTGTGGTTTTGCACTGAATCCGCAAAAATCAGCGTAGCTTGAACAGTGTTCAATATGGCCATCGATCGCCCCTGAGCTGCTGTGTTCAGACTGGGCCTGCCAGTCTGTGCTGCCGCAGTGCTCCTGGCAGAATGGGGGAAGGGAGCTGGGCGGGGGAGGGGGCCGAGCCCACAGAAGAGCCCAGGGCCAGGGAGGAAGAAGGCTCTCCCCCTCCCACCCATCCTCAGCAGACCCAGAGATCTTCACCCCTTCCTTCGTGTTTCTGCTTCCACAGGAGTGAAGAGAGTCGTCCTGGGTCTGGAAGGAATGGTGGAGACCATCTGATCTGATCTCATTGTTAGTGCAAAAGGAGGTATAATTAACCCCCCACCTTCATACAACAGAATGAAGTTTCTAAAGCAAATCAACATCTGTTTCCTCTTTGGAGCCTCACAGACCGTGAAGGGGGACAGCAGGGCAGGGTTTGTGTTCCCCCTTGGACCAAGAGAGAAACTGAGGTTCACAGAGATGGATGAACTGAAGGTCACGCTGCAAGTTTGTGAAGGACTGAGTCTAGAAGTGGGGGTCCCAGCTCCAGCTCCCAAAGCCATGCTGATCCACCCCCTTCACTCTGGCTGGGGTTCTGTGCTGTCCAGGAAAGCAGGAGCCCTTAGAACCCAGTGAGCTTGGGAGAGTCTTCTGACTCCTTACAAATTCCTCAACGGACAGGCTTCAAAACCACCTTGTGAAGGAGGCACTGCTAACACTGAGCAAACTGAGGCTCAGAGA
This sequence comes from Pseudocheirus occidentalis, assembly GCA_028646575.1. Lineage (NCBI taxonomy): Eukaryota > Metazoa > Chordata > Mammalia > Diprotodontia > Pseudocheiridae > Pseudocheirus > Pseudocheirus occidentalis. The sequence continues at coordinate 46,229,581 of CM053594.1, forward strand.
GACCTGCCCTCCCCAGCTAGTGTCAGAGGTTGGATCTGAGCCTGAGGGCTGCTGGACCCCAAGTCTTCAGTCAGTCAGCAAACATTTATTAAAGACTACCTACACGTCAGGCATTGTGCCAGACTAGGGGGACATAGAAAGGCAAAAACTCAAGACGGCTCCTGCCCTCAGGGAACTCACGGCATAAAAAGGGAGACAGCTTGCACATGACTATTTACATATGAGATACACTCAGTGTGAATGCAAGTCTGGCTCCTCACCTGCCTGGGAGAACCCCTGGCCTCAGTTTTCTCTTCTGTAAAATAAAGAGTTTGAACGAGGTGGCCTTTGAGTCCCTCCTAGCTCCAAATCTGTGATTCTAGGGTCCCATCCCCTATTGGGATTGGCCACAAGGAGAGCATTTCATAAAGGTGTGTTGGATTTAAATGAATGAAAGAGGGGGGGCGGTGAAGAGAGGGAGAGGGGAGGAGGATAGAGGAGAGAGGGAGGGAGGGGGGAAACATACACACAGAGACAGAGTCAGAGAGACAGAGACAGAGAGAGAGCGCGCAAGGGAAGGAGGGGGAGACAATCAGAAAGGCAGAAAGACAGAGAGACAGAGAGAGGGAGGGAGGAAAGGAGGGAGAAAGGGGGGAAAAGATATGGAGGGAGGGGGAAGAGAAAGAT
>CM053594.1:46230746-46259430 GCA_028646575.1 Pseudocheirus occidentalis
TTCCTCCTGCCCCACATTTTTTCATGAGCTGTTGGAGAATTTGTGCATTTGTATCTCCCGCTGTAGGAACAATACCTTGAATATAGTAGGAGCTTAATAAATGCTTGTTTGTTTAGTTGATTTGGTGAATGACACCAAAAAAAGATGCATAACCATCTATCTTCTTTACACCTGCATCCTAAGGACAAGTGGGCCTTTTCCACTTTCCGCTGGTTGAAACATGCATTCTGTGTGTTTGGCCTCCCCAAATTAGACCAAGAACTCTTTGAGAGCATGAACTGTCTTGCTTTTCTATGTATATCCCCAGAATTTAGAACAATGCTTTGCACATAGTGAGCAATGAAAATGCTTTTTCTTCATTCATAGCTCCCATTTCTAGGGTGTTATACAAATCACACTATTACTAAGAACAGCCCTGTGAGATACCCTAATGTATAGCTGATGGAGCTGTGAATTGGCCCAACCATTTTGGAAAGCATAAAGTGTCCATACTCTGAGTCATGGACTCAAAAACTAAACAACAAAAGGCTTCATGCACACCAAAATATTTACAACAGCATTTGTGCAGAAGCAGGGAATTGGAAGCACAGCAGATGCCCGTTGACTAGGGAATGACCAAACAAATTATGGTACGTGGGTGTTATGGAACATGATAGTGTTGCAAGAACACAAAGAAGACAGAGAAGCGTAAGAAGACATATCAACTGATGCAAAGTACGTAGGGCTAGAAAACAACATCTACAATAATGTAAATGGAAAGAGCAACCGTGAAACAATCAAAATTCAACGCTTCAAAATTATAATGACCAAAAACACAAGACGGCATTAGCTGCTATGGGCTTAATTATCATTTCTGTGCAGATGATTCCCAGATCTCTATATCCAGCCCTAATTTCCCTCCTGAATTCCCGTTTCAGCATCATCCAACGGCCTTTCAGACATGTCAAAGTGAATGTCCAATTTTGTTCATACCTCTTTCAGTCATGTCTACCTCTTAACGTCCCATTCTTTATGACACCATTTTGGGTTTTCTTGGCAAAGATAATGAAGTGATCTGCCAATTCCCTTCTCCAACTCATTTTACAGATGAGGAAACCGAGGCAAACAGGGTTAAGTGACTTTCCCAAGGTCACACAACTAGTAAGTGTCTGAACCCAGATTTTAACTCAGGAAGATGAATCTTCCTGACTCCAGGCCTGGCCCTCTATCCATTTTGCTACCTAGCTGCTCTGGATGTCCCATTAGGCATCACAAACTCAGCATGTCAAAATCAGAGCTCATTTTCTTTTCCCAAAATCCATTCCTCTTCCCAGCTTTCCTATTACTACTGAGGATACCCGCATCCTACCGGTTACCCATGTTCACAATTCCAGTATCCTCTTCCGCTCAAATTCATGTCATGTGTCCAACCTGCCATCAAATCTTGTCAATGTTGTTTAATTTTCATTACATTACTTAGATACTTTTTCATGGACATCCCCTTCTCTGTACTCCCACTACCACCACCCTCGTACAGGCCTGGATTAAACTTTAACAATCATCTCCCCATTCCAGTCCATCCTTTACTCAGTTGCCAAAGTGATTTTTCTAGAGTGTAGCTCTAACCATGACACCTCTCCCACCCCTACTCAATACTCCCCACTACCTCTAGGATCAAATATCAAACCCTCTGGCATCTAAAGCCTTTCACAGCCTGGCCCCTTCCCACCTTTCCAGTCTAACTTGTCCCAGGGACTCTGGTCTTTGTGATATCCTTCACACACAATACTCCATCTCAATCAGTCAATCAACAAACTGGTATTGAGTGTTTATAATGTGTTGGGCATTATGCTAAGCTTTTGAGATACAAGGGAAGACAAAAACTTGGCATTTGCTCTTCAGGAGCTCACATTCTAATGGAGAAAACACATAAGCAACTACATGCATATGAAGATCATCCACTGCATCTTGAGCCATCACCCAGTCATCTTGATTCTGTCCTGCCACTGACTCTGGAGGAGAAAGTGAGGCTGATGACTTTGTGCAACTCTGCCTCACTTAAATCCAATTTGTGCAGGAATCAAAAGACAACAAGAGAGGAAGAAAAAGAAAAACTAGATACAGGGTAGGTAGAAAGTCATTTCAGAGGGAGGACACAAATAGGTTTGGGTGGAGAGGAATGGGAAAAGTCCCTTAGGTGAGAGGTGAGGAAGCCAGGGAAGTCAGTAGATGGAGGAGAGGAGGCAGAGCATTTCAGGAGAGGGGAATAGTCAATGAAAAGGTGCAGAACTGGGGGATGGAGTGTCTTGTCCAAGAAACAGCGATCCAGGGTCCCCAAATCGGTGAGTCCATGGAGGGGAGTCAAATATAAGACAAGAAGAGTAGCAAGCGGCCAGATTGTAAAGGGTTTTAAATGACAAATACAGGATTTTGCATTTGATACTGGAGGTAATAGGGAGCCACTAGAGTTTATTGACCAGGTGAGTGACATGATTAAATCTGACCTCAGACGCTGGCTAGCTGTGTGACTTCACCCCGTTTGCCTCAGTTTCCTCATCTGTAAAATGACCTGGAGAAGGAAATGGCAAACCACTCTGATGTCTTTGCCACAAAAACTCAAAATGGGGTCATGAGAAATAGGATACAACCGAACAACAAGAAAAATGTTTAATTAATGCTCCTCAAATGACCAAGTGATTGGCTTCACAAAGGCAGAGGGTTATGGATCTAGAACTCTGCATATGATGTCAGACTTTTTAAACATGTCGGTTAGTTTTGCTGAACTGCATCTTTTCTTCTTTTTAAAAAATCCTTTTTTTTATATGGGCTGGCTCTCTGGGAGGGGGGAGAGGAAAGAGAAGACTGTATCAGGAAGTGGGTCATACAAAAACAAAAGATATGATGAAAATTTTATTTTTAAGGGAAATTATAATGACCAAACAGCCCAAAGACAAGGTCAGAGGATCACAGATTCAGAGGTAGGAATGATCTTAAAAGTCATCAACCCCTTCATTTTATACAAGAGGAAACTGAAACCAAGAGACTGGCTCAGGGTCATAAAAGGACTTGAACCCAGGAAGTCTAAGTCAAGTGCTTCATTCAATAAACCGGCTATGAGAAGGGAGAGACCTATTCCTCTTCTTTGGGGGATTTGGGGTAGGGAAATATCATATCAGTCTTTTTTTTTTTACCCCCAGAGGCAATGGGGGTTAAGTGACTTGCCCAGGCTCACATGGTTAGTGCATGTCTAAGACCAGATGTGAACCCAGGACCTCTGGACTCCAGGGTCGTTGCTCTGTCCACTGTACCACTTAGCTGCCCCTAAAGTCAATCTTTTTTAACGTATTGGCTGATTTTGTGGCAATTTGTTATAACTCTAGGTTCTTTGGGAGAGGGAGGGGTAAATATAGGTGACAAAACAAAAAGCTAGCACTGCTTCGTTAAACAGCCCCATTCGGTCAGTAGCATAGGGGTCATTATATGTATTTTATAGAGCTGGGGAATTGATTACAGCCACTTGCCCTTCTCTAGACCTCAGGGTCCTCCAAGAGGGCTGGGAAGCTTCCTTCCAGCTCTAAATCCCCCAATGCTCTGGCTGAGATGATGGCAGAATTTGAGTCATAAAGATGGCAAGTACATAAAAGACTTTTGTTCTGGACTGGAGCATGTGTTGGAGGGGGAGAATGGAGGAATGAAAGAATTCTTGAAAGAAAGCACTTTGCCTTGCCCAGCCCATGCCGTGACATGATCAATTAGCTCTGAAAATTAATTATAATTCTACCTGGTAATCTCAACTATTCCCATTGATCCATTGATTCCTTGGTCCTGGCAGCTGTGGGCTCAGCAGGGAGGGCCTAATCTCCAACCCCCACCCCAAAGTACCCCAACCCACCCCCATCTCCAAGGCCTTCTCTGGCCCAGCGTGAACTTCACTTGACCAAGTGCTTGTCTGCCTTGAAAAACTGAATCCTGAAGGTCTAATGACCTGGGTGCTAGTCTCAGCTCTGCAGCTGACTATGTGTAACTTTGAGTAAGTCACTTCCCCTGTTCTAGGCCTAAGTTTCCTGTTCTATAAAATGAGAGAGTTGGATAAGATGGTCTCTAAGGAACCTCCCAACTCTGACATTTCTTGTTCTAAGAGCCCTTCCCCATCTCCCTACTTTTTGTATTCTAAGGTCCCTTGTAACTCTGACATTCTGTATTCTGTATTTCCTTCCAGCTTTAATATTCTGTATTCTAGGGTCCCTTCCAGCTCTAAAATTCTGTGTTCTAAGGGCCCTCTCCACTCTGACATTTTGTGATCCTAATAAACCAACCTGTCTTCCCTTCACCACAGATTTCATCTTAGTGTAGAGGAAAGTGCCTGAGTTTGGATTTGAACTCAGGTCTTCCTGACCCCAGACCCAGTATTCTGAGCAATACAGCACCACCTAGCTGCCCCACACAGCCCCACGCCTTTCCCAATTCTTCACTCCTGCAACTTGGCTGCCCAGGTGGTGACAAAACCTGCCTTCAACATCCTCAGCCTCTTCCTGTTCTTTTCTGAAGCTTCCTAGTTCCTTCAGAGATACTGATTGCAACAGCACTGCCCCCATCATCCCGACTCAGAACCCCAAGCGGACACTTCCCCTCCCCCTGCTTGGTCCTCAAGCATCCCATCCCAGAATATTTCCTATTTGTTTATCTTCTCAGCAGCTACTATTACAAGATTAGGCATGCTCCTTTCTGTTCTGACGCCCCTCGATATCCCCATAGGCAGGGAACACTTTGCTAGGAGTCCCTCAAGGATGGTGGCCCCAGCTCACACTTTATCCCCCTCCAATACTCCATCCCCTCCTCCCAATCCCCCTCAGCCCAGAGAAGACACTTGATAGATCAATAGATGGTGTCTGACTGGCTCTCACTCCAGAGGGATTTCACAGGATCTCTTCTCTGAGATTTGAAGGACTGTTTCTTGGGGAATGTCGGGATGAAGGGATCAAGGAAACTGACAAGCATGGGAAGAAGGTTAAGGGAACAAGCCACCGTCAGATGCTCCTGCACTGTCCCTTCCCTCCCCATAGCTGGCCAGTCAGGGCCATGGGAGCTTGGTTGGCACAAAGGATAAGAGGGCAGAGAGTTACTGCTAAAGTGGGTCTTCTATTTCCCTCAGCTGAATTATTCCCAGATTCGAATGCCTACCTAGCCAGCCTAGACAGTGGAAGAGAGGAAAGCTTCAAGAATCTGGTGATAGAGGAGATTCTGCCTTTGTCCTGGGTCAACCAGAAGATCTGTTTCCATAGCCCCAAGTCCTCAGAGATGGCTACTGTCCTTAATTTCCCACACACAGAACAGACCCAAAGATGTGTCCTACCGGCACAGCCTTGCCTAATGGGCACAGTAGAATTGGTGGAGGGCTAACACTGTGGGATCATGGTGGCAGCAAGTCTCAGCAGGGGAGACTAGAACCAGGAGACTCACTAATCAAAGGGCTCTGACAAAATTAAGACCATGGTCCAAAGGATGGAGCTTAGTCAAAGCCAAACTATCAGGAAAGAAGAGGCAGGGATAGCCCCCAGGGGTCCAGAAAGTCTCAGGATTGAGGAACTCAGGACAGAAGGGAGCAAGGATTCAAGGGGGCAGATCGGGATGCTCTAGAGCAATGGTTCTCAACCTTCCTAATGCCATGACCCTTTAATACTCATATGTGGGCATATCTGCCTGTGAGCAGACCCGCCTGAAGATGGATAGAGGAGCAGTGTCTTGGTTCCTAAGATCATCGGAAATATGTGTTTTCTGATGATCTTAGGCGACCCCTGTGAAAGGGTCGTTTGATCCCCAAAGGGGTCTCGACCGACAGGTTGAGAACTGCTGCTCTAGAGATACCTAGAAGGGGGAGTCAGTGGTCATCTAATCCAGCCTATGCTGAGTAGGAATCCCCTGTATTTCCTCTTAGCCTAGCCCCTGCTTAACAATCTCCAGTGACCTACAATGCACCATCTACTGAGCCATCCCATTCCCCATCTGAACAGCTCTAATTGAGAAGAATTTTTTCCTTAGGCAGAAACAAAATCTGCCTCTCAGAAGCTTCCCCTGACTGTCCCTGGTTCTGCTCTCTGGGGCCAAGCAGGACAAAGCTAATCCCTCTTACACTTGACAGCCCTTCAAACACTTTGACAGTCATCATTCTTCCCTCCCTGCTCCCACCACATGACTTCTCTCCTGGTTAAACCTCCCCAATTCCTTCATGTAATCTTTGAATGGCATGGGCTTAATGCCATTCTCTACCCCCCACCCCCAACGCACACAGCAGCTTGAACAGTTCTAGAAACCATCCTGCTTCTCAGCATCTGTCCTAAAATGTGCCAGCCCCAGAACTAGGGGAAACAGTCATGTGGTTAGTCCAGAGCAAGGACCTCAGAGTTATCACTGGACTCTCTTAAGACACCAGATAAAGGCTGTTTTAGCTTATTGAGAGCACTGCTACACTAGGCTGGTAGCATCTGAATAAGGATTTAACTGACTTGGAGGTGAAACTGTCTCCCTTTTCTCCCTGAAGTCCCTTAAGATTAGGAAAGGGAGAGAAAGAAAAAAAGATCAGGAGGCCCTGAGAGAGACAAGGACTTGGGGGTTCTGGGATGCAAATGGAAAGATGTCAAGATTTGGAGCTAGTGAGCCTGTTCCACTCGCCGTCTTTGGGACTAGTCACATCCCAGACCAAAAGTCCCTTCCCAACTGCCCCCCCCAGAAGTGGTCTGCCCCAATCAGAGGCTGAGCTCAGTAAACCCCAAGATTGCCTTCTCTTGTGTCTGTGTGCTCACTGCTTTAACATAACGCTCGGTACTTGGTACCAAGTACCAAAAGCTTTGGGTTCAATCACTCTTTTAATCAGTCAGCCTAAATTCTGCTGGTCATTGCCTTTGTGACTATGAGCAAATGTCTTCTAAACCTCTTCGTACAGCAGCTTCCTCCTATGTGAAATGCAGAGATTGGACTGGATGGAGCTGGGATATTTCAGAGAGGGGCTGCCAAGGAAGGCCTTGTGAGAGACCCCCTGGCTAAGCACTGCAGTCTGGCCGCTAGTGTCATCACTGACCTGGGAACTGCTCTCTCTAAAGTTATCAATGATCTATCTCTTAAGAGCCAAATCTAGTGGCCTTTTCTCAGTCCCCATCCTTCTCTGCAGCATTTTATACTGTTGATCTCTCTCCCTCTCCCTCTCTCTCTTCCCTCTCTCTCTTCTCTCTCTCTCTCTCTCTCTCTCTCTCTCTCTCTCTCTCTCTCTCTCTCTCTCCCTCTCTCCTTGTCTGTCTGTCTCTTTTTCTCTTTTCCTACCCATTTGACTGCTCCTTCTCAGTCTTCTTTACTAATTCATCATCTGTGTCTCCCAAGATTCAGTCTTTTTTTCTTCTCTCTATAATCTCTCACTTGGTGACCTAATCAACTCCCATGGGTTCAATTATCATCTCTATGCAGATGACTTCCAAATCTATATATCCAGTCCTAGTTTTTGTTTTGTCTTGTTTTTCTTTCTGGAATTTCAGTCTGGCATCACCACCTGCCTTTTGGACATTTTGAACTGGATGGAGATATCTTAAACTCAACATATCCAAAATAAAACTCATTCTCTTTCCTCCTAAAGCTGCCCCTCTTCCAAACTTCTTTATCACAAGGGCACCACCATCTTCCCAGTTCCCTAGGCTTACAATCTAAGCATCATCTTCAGTTCCTCACTATCAATGACCCCATATACCCAACGCATTTTCAAATTTTGTGCTTTCTGTCTCTACAACAACTCTTGTATTATTTCCATTCACACAGCTCCCCACCACCATCACCCTAGTTCAGGCCCTCAACATCTCTAGCCTGGGTTATTACAGTAGCCTACTTGGCCTTCCTGCCTCAGGTCTCTCCCCACAGTAATCCAGCCTCTCTGTAGCTGCCAAAATGGTTTTCCTAATGCCCAAGTCTGACCATGTCACCCCTTTACTCAATAAACTCCCTATTTTCCTATAACCAGGTACAAATTTTTATTTGCTTAACATTTTTCCAGACCTTTCCAGTCTTCTTACACCTTATTTCCCTCTTCAAAGCAGTAATACTGGGGTGCTCTAGGTTTCTCACACATCTCTGCATCTCTGCACCAACTCTTCCCTGTGTCTGGTATCCACTCTCTCCTTACCACCTTCTGGAATCCCTGGTTTCCTTCCAGACTCTTTTAAATTCCTTCTGCATGAAGTGGTCCATGCTCTTCCCTTTCCCACCCCCTCACCTACTAGTTCCCAATATCTCTAACGACCTTGTTAGGGGACAGCTAGGTGGTGTGGTAGATAGAGTACTGGGTCTAGAGCCAGGAAGACCTGAGTTCAAATCCAACCTCAGATGAAGTGAGGGTGGGTGAGTCTAGGCAGACCACTTAACTGCTGCCTCAGTTTCCTCAACTATAAAATGCAGGTTGTTGTGAGGATCAAACAAGGTCGTTGTAAAGTACTTAGCACAGTCCCTCTCACATAGTAGGTTCTATATAAACGCTCATTCCCTCCTTCTCCACCTTTTGTTCTTTGTAAACATGTTCCATATATACTTTATATATGCGTACATCTACATTAGAATGTAAGATCCAGGGACTTTTGTCTTTGTGTCCCCAGTGCTTAGTACACAGCTCCAGGAACACAGTAGGGAGCTTAATTATGTTTGTTGGTTGATTCTACATCCCACCCGAATAAGCTCTTCTGTGTGAAAGAGAATCCTTCCCTCTACTCCTCCCCCTTCCCCCTCATCTTTCGCTTCCTCCCCTCCTCTTCTTTCCTTCCCCCATCATTTTCTCCCTGCTTTGTCCTCCACGTCCTCTCCCTTCCTCTTCTAAATAGATTGAATATAATCACACATGCGCGCACACACACACACACAGACACACTGAAAGTACAAATTCTACAAATGCAGCGAGTGTTGTGTGCTTCTGATGTGTAATTTTTGCATCCTTAGCACTTATGCCTTAGCACTTATGCCTGCCCCCTAGGGCCTTAATAAGTGCTTGTTACATCAGATTGGGTTGGTTCCTATGACTTGCTCAAAGTCACTTGGGTATCAATATCAGAACATGACTAGAACCCAGATCTTCTGTCTCCCTTGTCCTTTGCTCTTCCCTGCTATTTCAGGATTGGCCACTCTGGAGACAAGGGTAGTCTAATCAGCCAACCAATAAGCAAGCATCTATTATGGGCCTACTATGTGCCATGCATATATTGTGCTAAGCAGAAATGAAACATTCCCCAGCTCTGGGAGCCCATGGAGTCTCTTTGAGGAGACAGCATTCACTTGTTGCAAAAGTACATGCCAGTTACAGAACTGATAGTTATAAGGTAATTGGATGGGTTGGGGGGGAGGGGAAGACTCAAGTAGCCAGAAGAATCAAGAACAGCGTCATGTAGAAGGTGGTGTCTAAACTGAATCTTGAAGGAAACCAGGAATTCTAAGTGGATGTGCTGAGGGAAGATGATGAGGTCCTGATATTGGAAGATAAGTGCACCTTGAATTACTGTCTGGGGCCCTGAAACAAAGAGTTAAACTATTTCTGGAATTTGGAAAAGATCTGAGGAGGAACAAAAGAATGTGGAAATGATGCAGCTAGGCATCCCCTGCCAGGGTCTCTCATTACTGCCCTGTAGGCAAGGCTCAGGTCTAGGCACTGAAGAGAGATAGAGGGAGGGAGAAATCCATTCATAGCCACTTTGAGATCCCAATCTGAGGGGGGAGGCATAGCTTCTACTCTCAGGGATCCCCCCATCTGAAAGGGGAAGACACAGCCTTTATCCTTGGGGATCCCCTTGTCTAAATGGGGAGCCAGGATTTCCACCCAGCAGAAGCAGGCAGGAGATACAAACAAAGAAGAAATACATAAACAAATCCTGATCAATAGTGTACAAATTCTCTGCACTGTACTGGGAGGGCTGGGCTAAACCATCTGTTGGAACCCCGAAGGTTTAATGCTAGAGGGCTTCCTGAAGAAAGGACAATTCTGAGCTGGACTTTGAAGCTGGGGAATGTGGAGGGTGATGGGGCTCTATTTCAACTTGCTACAAAATGTCTGATTTGGATGGGATGGGGGTAAGGGGAGGTTGGAGAGCTGCCTCCCCTCAAAATTAACTCATTGAAAGCATGAAATTTAGATTCGGATCCAGAGGATCTCATCTGGTCCAATCTGTAAATAATTGACAGAGCAGAAGACTGAGGCCTAGAAAGTGCATATGACTTGCCCAAGACCACATAGCTCAGAAGCCTCAGAGTCGGGACTGGAACCCAAGTCCTCTGATTTACCCTTTCCACTGTGATCCTAATGAGCCTGTGACAGGAATGTTCTCCAGTCCCATTTCCTATCTAGATGCTTCACACTCCTCATTCCTCCAAAAAAGGAAGCACCAAAGCTCCGATCTGGGCTTCAGGACCCCCCTGAGAACTTTCAGGGTCTGCCCTGGCCTTCACTCTCCACATTTCCTTCCCTGCACTTCTTCCCTAATCTCTCCCTTCTCTTCTGCCTGCTCCCAACCTGAATGCTGAATTTAGTCATATCCAGGCTCTGCTACTAACCACCTTTGTGACCTTGGACAAGTCACTGAAGTTTCTAAGCCTCAGTGTCCCCGTCAGTAAAAGCAGGGGACTGGACCACGTGTCTCTATAATCCTAGGATCTCCTTCACTGAACCCCTCATTCTTCCTACTCTCCCTTCCTCTCCCAAGATCTTCTCTCATCCTCCTCCCCCATTCTTCCTCCTCATTCTCCTGCCTGCCCTCACCACCTTCCTCTTCTTCCATCATTTTTTCCCCTGCCCTCTTCTTTTCCCTCTCCTTCCTCTTCTTCCCACTATCCTTCTCCTCTCTGCCTTCCTTATTCTTCCCCTACCTCCCCTCCGCAAAGCTATCCCTCCCTAAATCTCACACTCCGCGCCCCGTGGCCTTTCCGGAGCTCTCTGGGAACCGAACTGGGCCGAGCCGGGCCCGGCCGAGCCCGAATCGATTGCAGCCGGAGCTGGCGGGATCGCGCTCCTCGGCCACAGCAGGCCCAGCGCTGCCCCATTGATCGGGCTCGGCCGCCGCCGCTGCCACAATCTAAAATCCATCTCCCCCGCCCTCCTCCCTCCCCCAGGCCCCCGTCGCCTAGCAACGGGGCCTCATCCGGGCCCTCATTGGTCAGCGGCGGGAGCAGCTCCCCGGGCCTCCGCGTGGTCAGTTGGTCAGCGCAGGCTGCGCTGCGTCCTACGGCCTGGCTCCGGGCGCCCATCGATCGCCTCTCACATTTAACCTTATCCTTTGGGGGTGGGGGGAAGGGGGGGAGGCAGGAGGGGGAGGGGAAGGGAAAGGAGAAGAGAGGAGAGAGGGGGAAAGGCGGGGGAAATCTTTGAGAAAATTGTATTGACCCGTTCCTTATCGCGGGGCCGCACGGATTCTGTCCTGCGGGGAGGGGGAGGTGGGGGGGGCGCTTGGCTTCCTCCGCCTCGGAGCTATCTCCGCCCCTCTTCCCACACGCCTGCCTTTCTCCAGAGTCCGAGATCCATATAGGATCGTGGAATTTAGAGACGGAATCAAGTCATAGTCTTCCCCTACCCCTTTTTTTGTGCGGGGGAAGAAACAAGCCCAGAAAAGGGATGAGAGTTGTCTAAAGTCTCACGGCGAGTCGGGAATAAAACCGGCCTTAAAAATCTAGGTGCTCTAGTTCAAAATTCTGGGAGGGGGGTTCGAGGTTAGGAGACTTGGCCTCTAATCCTGCCTGTCACTGAGGACACATCACTGGAAGCTGGCCATAATGCTTCCCTCTCTCCGAGCCTCGCGGTTGCCCCGTGTATAAAATGAGAAAGTTTAGTTAGTTCGTCTTGAAGGGGTCTTCCAGCGCTGACGATTCTTTATTCAGAGGGAACGGGGAGATTTCAAGGTGGAAAGAATCCCAGAAATTAGTTCGACGTTGGTTTTTACAGAAGCGGAGACTGATGTTTCGAGAGGGGAAATCACTTGTATAAGGTCACACAGGTACACAGGTACCGAGGAGCAGAACTAAGATTTGAACCAGGTCTACTGACTCCGAATCCACCTCCCTTTCTGCCAGTTCCCTTCTAGTTCCAACATTCTTCGATTTGTGGTTCTTTGTCCACAGAATCATAGCATTCCTCATAGTCTGTGCCCTATCCACAGGCTCTCGCTGTGCGTCTCTGTGTCTCTCTCTGTTTCTCTGTCTCGGTCTGTCTCTCTCTCTCTTCTCTCTGCCCCACCCCCCCGTCCCTCATCTCCCTCTTCCCAGCCCCCTCTCCCCCATCTCCTTCATCAGTTCCCATGGGCTCAATTATCATCCCTATCCCGACGACTCCCAAATCTGCATACCCATATCCATCTCTACTGAACTCCACCCAGTCCTCGATTGCCAACACCTTGCTAAGCATCTGTAAGTCTGAAACTCAACACGTCCAATATGGCGTTTATTCTCTTTTCCCCTAAATTCATCCTCTCCTAACTTTCTTGTTCTGTCATGAGCAGCGCCTCTCGCCTAGTCATCTGCCTTCAAAACCTAGGAGCCATCCTCTGTTCTTCACTCTCCTTCACCCTCTGCATCCAATGAGTTACAAAGTCTTGTCGATTCTACCTCTTCAAAATCTCTCTCTAATCACACACCAGCCACCCCAGATCAGACCTTGGTGCCCCCTCCTCTCAGCTATCCTCACAGCCTCTTAACTGATCTCCCTCCCTGCATGCAGCCTCTCCCTTCTCCAGTTCAATCTCCACGTCGCTGGTGAAATGCTATTCCTAAAACATCGTTCTGTCTGACACTCCCCAACTTGTGAAGATTCCCCATTGATTTGGGATAGAGATCAAGTCATGCCCCCCTCCAAACACACATTTTCTGTGAAAAGCAGGAAACTGAAGCCTAATACCAAGCTCTTTGTCATTTTAATCCTTTCACAATCTGTGTCCAGCCTATGTTTCTGGGCTGATTACAAGTTACTGCCTGTCATGCACCCTCCCCTCCAGTTAGGCTGTCTTGCTTGCTGTTTCCTGTACATGACATCTTATTTTTCTCTTCCTTGCCTTTGCACTGGCTGGCTCTCATGCCTGTAACATTATGCCCCCTCACCTTGGCCTCATGGAACCCTTGACTCACTTCAAGAACCATTTCCTGCTTGCTCCAGCAGTTGGTGTGCCCCACATCACTCTGTATTGATCTAGATTTACCTGTGGAGCTAGAATTTGAACTCAGGTCCCCTGAGCCCCAATCCAGTAGTAATGCCACTGTATCATATACCTGTTACCCAGTGACTCTATTCACTAAGGTCCTTGAGGGTAGGGGCTGGTTTATTTTTGCCTTTTGTAGCCTTAGTGCCTAGCATGCTGCCTGGCAGTTTGAGCAGGTGCTTAATGAGTGTCTGTTGAAATAATGGATGAATGAATTTGACTGGAGGTATTGGTAGACATGAAATCATCAAACCTTTTATCCATGCACACACACACACACACACACACACACACACACAAAAGTATGGAGTCTTCTTTTGTGGGTGAGAGTACTTGAGAGGCTGAATCTGATTTCTTTAAAAAAAACGGTTTTGAGGGTTTTTTTAATTCAGTCCCCTAACCACCAACACCACCCCAATTTCAAAATTGCCCTATTGAATTAAACCAAAATGTTATTTTAATTGGGCAAGTAGGTGGGGCAATGAATAACATGCTAGGTCTGGAGGAAGACTCATTTTCTTGAGTTCAAATCTGTCCCCAGAAACTTACAAGCAGTGTGATTCTGGGCAAGTCACTTAACTCTGATTCAGTTTCCTCACCTGAAGTGGAGAAGGAAATGGCAAACCATCCCAGTATCTTTGCCAAAAAAAAACGACCCCAAAACCTCCCAAACAAACAAAAAACAAAACCCCACCAGATTGGATTGTGAAGAGCTGCACACAACTGAACAACAAAAATTGTTTTAGCAGTTGGTTAACTGAGCTCCCTTAAAATCCACATATTTGAAAGCTGACAACTGAATTTGGTCAGATTGCCCATGATTTTGAAGATGACTAGTTGAATTCCGGTAAAATAATCTGTTGGTTTCCAGCTTACTCTCAGTGAAACTGATCTCAAACCAGCAGTTAGGTGTTTAAACCTTGATTCACCCCTGCTTGAAGCCCTGGGAGGATTCACCAACCAATCAAGTTTGCTCCCCATGGAAACCTCAAATCCTTTTCAGATTTCATGGTCTCATAACCACTCACATTTTTATTGTATTTTGAGGTTTACAAAAGCCCTTTCCCCCCACAGCCCCACACATTCAAGTGTTATCAATCAGGGAGCTAAGTGGCACAGTGAAGTGACACATTCAGGAATGTCAAGAAGACTTGAGTTCAGATGTGACCTCGTAAGCTTATCAGATATGTGGACATGGACAAACCACTGAAGTGTTGCCTAAGTTTCCAAATCTGTAAAATTGCTCACACTTGCAGTACAGCTCTAGAAACTCCCACAATCTACTGCCCACCTCTGGGTGTCTGGCTGGCTCTGAAGTGGCAGCTCCCATCCCTATACCCCAAGAGTTCAGTGTTGGCTTACCTCAGTCTTCATTCTTTTACTCATCTGATTATTCTAATAACTGAAGTTACTGCATCTCTTTCCTTTAGTGTTTGCAAAGCCCTTTTGAAACCATTGTCTTATCTGATCCTTACAAAAGCCCCAGTGGTAAACAGTAAACAGATTACTGTCTCTTTTCCAAGAGAGGAAACCATGGCTTAGGGGAGCAGAATGAACAGTCCAGGGTGACTCAAATTTTCAGTGCGAGAACATGGGTTAGAACCCAGATCATGGGAAGCTGGTGATCATGTACATTTCAGCTATTCAGAACCACGGAATTTCAAAACTGAAAGGGATCCATGTAGAAGCATGTTTTCCACTTCCTATAGTCTTTCCCATGTCTTTTTTTCCTTTTGTTCTGTTTCTTCTTCCACAACTGTGATAAATATAGAAATGTTTTACATGATAGCACATGTATAAACTATATCAAACTGCCTACCATTTTCAGAAGAGGGGAGGGGAGGGAGGGAGAAAAAATTTGGAACTCAAAATCTTGTAAAAATGAATGCTAAAAATTTCTTTAATGTGTAATTGGGGGAGGGGGAAATAAAATACTATTTGAAAGAAAAATAATAAAACCAAATTGAAAGGGGCCTTCAGGGGCCATCCAGACCTATCCATGTGTACAAGTGTCCCTTTAAAAGGGACAGAGGTCATCAAGGGGTCATCAAGCCTTTTCTTAAAGGTCTCCAGTGAGGGGGAACCCCTGACCCCCCCCAAGGCAGGCTATTCCACTGACAGGAAGGTTTTCCTTACTGGAGGGAGCCCAAACATATTTTTGTGGGGATTCTGACCTCTGGGGCTGAGCAGAGACAGTTTAATCCTTTCCCCATATAACAACCCTCAAAATACTTCAAGACAACCATCATGGTCACTAGTCCTCTCTTCTCCAAGGCAAATGTCCTCAAGTCCTTCAACCAGTTCTTATGTGGAATGAACTTAAAGTCCTTTTACCATCCTACTCATCCTCTCCTCACTGTTCTCCAGTTTATCAATGTCCTTCTGGCAATGTGCTATCAGGGGCAGAGCACCATAATCCAGATGGAGTCTGATCAGGGTAAAGTCCAGTGGGACAGCCATATCCCTGGTTATCACAGTACATCATCATGCCTCTCAATAGACATCAAAATTACTTCAACTACCCTGGATATGATACAACGCTAATGACCTGGGGTCAACTAAACCACCCCCTTTCTGGAGATGAGAGATGAAAGAGAGGTGGATAGATGGGTAGATAGGTAGATGGATGGATGATAGATAAATGGATAGATAGATAAATATACACATAGATTGAAATGCAGGCATCACTAGGATAAAAACAATGAATATAAAAACAAAATATCAAAGGAAGATTTGTATGAATTCTAGGACAATGGTTAATAAACCAGAATGAGCTATGAGATAACATTTTGTACTACACTATTATAACCATTTCTGAAGGCAGCTAGCTATTGAGGGCCTCACTATCCCACCAGGTTCACAGTATATTGTGTTCTCCTCACCATCCTTACTCTCACTCACCTCACACAGTCAATCTCTTGTCAAATCTCATCATTTCTACCTTTATTACTTCTCATTGTCATCTTCCCTTGACTCACATGGCCATGAATTCAAGCCCTCTCACCTGAATTATTTCAATAGGTTGACTAACTGGTCAACTTTCTCTGAGCTCCAAGTCATCCTCTACTCAGTTGTTTGACTGATATTCCTAAAGCACAACTCTGACCTCCACCCCTAATTCAGTAAGCTCCAATGGCTCCCTATTACTTTGAGGATCAAAAATGAAACTCTTTTTGACTTTCAAAGACCTTCAAAATGTGACCCCTTCCTATCTTTCCAGACTTTTTACCTTTTGATCCCCTCTACATGCACTCTACAATCCAGATTCACTGACCTTGTTCCTCACACATGATACTTCATCTCCAGACTCCATACAGAATCTCTGTACTGGCTTTGTGGATCACGCCTGGAATATTCTTCTTACTCGCCTCCATCTCCTGGCTTTCCTGACTTCCTTCAAGACTTAACTCAAATCCCACTTCTTACAGGAGGCCCTTCCTCCACCTTACCCCCACCCTTCTGCTGCTAGTCCCTCCCCTCTAAGATTCTCTCCATGCTTTGTACGTATCTTGAAAATGAGAGATCCACTGGTCAGGCCCCCATTCCAATGGTAGGTACATATTTATTTGCTTGGTGTTTCCCCAGTAGAATGTGAGATCCTTTCTAGAAGGGATGGTTCCATCGTACTTGTATTTCCAGTTCCTAACACAATGCTTGGCCTATCAAAGTGCTTAATAAAAGCTTGTTGATTGATTGATGGGTGTAGAGAGGATTCCATCTTCAGATAGATGTCCTTCAAGATTCCTTATAACTCTGGGATTCTAGTCTAGAATGTTATTAGAATAGGTGATTTCTCCAAACCTCTACCCTTTACAAGAAGCCTTTCCTGATGTCCCCAGCTGCTAGTGCCTGACTGACCATTTCTCTGACCCACCTTTTATCTCTTTTGAGTAACCTTACATATGTATGGCTGGGACAGCCAGGTAATGAAGTAGATGGAGCAATGGGCTTGGAATGAGGAACATTCATCTTCCTGAGTCCAAATCTGGCCTCAGACACTATCTGGGTGACCCTGGACAAGTCACTTGACCCTATTTGCCTCAGTTTTTCATCTGTAAAATGGGCTGGAGAAATGACAAACCATTCCAGTATCCTTGCCAAGAAAACTAAATGGAGATGTAAAGAGTCAGACATGATGGAAACAACTCTACAACAATATAAGTAATGTACATCACATATGTAAATATAAGCCCCTTGAAGGACTTTTCATCACTCATTTTTATCTTTTGTGTCTACAGGACCTATAACAATGCCTGGTGTATAGAAAGTGTTTAATGATTGCTTGATTGGTTGAAGGGAAGATAAGGCCCTGCCCTATCTCCCTCAGTCTACCCTCCCTGGTAATCCCTAGGTGCCTGGAAGGGTTCCTAAAGATTATTCCATTAAAGGATCATAAATTTAAAGCTGTAAAGAGTCTTAGTTTTATTAAGTCCCAGTCTTCCCATTTTACAGATGAAGAAGTTCAGGCCTAGAGAGGTGGAGTAATTTGTCTGAGATCACACAGGCTGAGATGAAAACCAAAGGCCACTGATTTCAGTTCCAGTGGTCTGTGTACTGTACCCTTGACTCATGGGAGGGAGCTGAGGGCCACAGATGGGGAGGAATTTGCCCATGGTCCCCCAGTCTCAGATGGGGCTGCAAAGAGCCCCAGCATTTCCTGCCTCTCCTCCTCACACCATTGGGTAGGATCTGTCCTTCAGGAAAGGAGACCTGAGCTCTCAGTCATGCCACAGCTAAGACCCTGGGAAGGACTGAGAGAATGCTTTGCAGGCTGGCGAAAATGTCAGTTGCTGATAGATTTCCGAATCTCTCTTTCTCTCTCAGTCCAGCTGCATTATTAACCCAATTGGATTGATTGATTGAGGTATTTATTTATTGGCCTTATATATCACGTTCCTCAAAAGAACTTTACAAAGGTGCTTAAAGTCACATTCCTCCTTCCAGTTTAGGAAGGGGGGGTGGGCAGTGTGGGGTGGGAAGGAGAGTGCCCAGTGGAGAGGTTAAGAGAAGCTTCCCCTTGGCCCACTGTCCCAGGGTGCTCCTTCAAACATAGTCAATGCTCATCCTCTCTGAAGATCCAGAGTGGGGAACAATGAGAGGGTGGGGAGAAGAAACAAAAGTGGGACACACCTCTGATTAAAGAGATTACAGAAAGTAACTGCATTAGGATGGAAAGAACCCTGGATTTGCACCCAGAAAATATCTCAGCTGCAATCCAAACTCTATCACTGAGTCACTGTGTAATCGGTCAAGTCCCTTTCAGATGACTCTAGAAGATCCCTGCTAATATTCAGAGATGTTACCTGGGAGGATAATATTGACCAATTAACTCCAAGACCAGCTCGTTTCTCTGATGAACCTTCTGTCACTCAGAAGAGAGAAGGCTAAGGAGAGGAGATATAATCTATCCCACCTGCATATTTGGTCATTCCTAGTTCTGACATTCTGTATTCTGTGTTCTAAAGTCTTTTCCAGAGCTGATGTATAAGTCCTGTAAGTTTTATGTTCTAAGATTCTTCTTGCATTCTACGATCTAGAGTCCTTTACAATTCTGATGTTCTAAGGTTCTTCCAAGTTCTGATATTCTATATTCTAAGGGTGCTCCCAGTTCTGACATCCTGTGTCCTAAGGGCCCTCCCAGCTCTGACATCCTGTGTCCTAAGGGCCCTCTCAGCTCTGACATTCTTTGTCCTAAGGGCCCTTCCAGCTCTGACATCCTGGGTTCTAAGGACCCTTCCAGCTCTGACATTCTGTGTTCTAAGATTCCTCCCAGTTCTGATCTTATGAGCGTTTATCTGCCCTCCAGGAAATGCTCCATCTTCTCTGCCTGACACCAGTGCTTTAAGAAACCCCAGGGCTGCTCCCCATTGCTTCTATCCCTAGGCTCTGAAGCATTTACCCATCAGGAGAAAGTCTCCCAAAGACCATTAGCTGATCTCTTTTCTTCCTTTTTTTTGTTTGTTTCCACTTAGAGTGCAAGCATTGACAAGTATGCTCGATATCTTCCAGGGCCTCTGCTGGCCTGGGGAGAAGTGCAGATCTGAGCTGAGGCTCCCTAAGATCTTATTTTCTTGTTTTCCTACAACTGAACCTTTCTTCTTTCCAATCTCAAATCCTTCCCCTCTCTCAAGACCCAACTTTCCTAATTATTTAGATTCATTAGGCACATTACTTAAAGTAAGTGGGTAACTATTTGGGGGAACATTTACAGCACTTAGATCCTGCAGTGGATAGAACCTATGTATGGAATCAGGAAGACCTGAATTCAGATCCATCCTCAGACATGCTAGCCACATGACCCTGGACAAGTCACTTAACATCTGTCTGCATTAGCTTCCTTAATCATGAAATGGACACAATAATAGCACCTACCTCCTGTAAGGATCAAACGAGATCATATTTGTGAAGCACTTAGCACACAGCAGGTGCTTAATAAATGCTTATTTCTTTGTCTTCCCCTTCCCTCGTGGGAAGAGCCCTGGATCTGAATGGAACGAGAGGGTCTTGGCATCCCAGCTCTTCCACTTACTTACTTGTGCGATCTTGGACAAATAATTGCTCCTCCTTGGTCCTTAGTTTCCTCATCTGTAAAATGAGAGAGTTGCACTAAATGACTCCTGGAGTCCCTCCCTAATATACCATTCTAAAATTCTCCACCTGAAATTCCAGCTCTTCCAAGATCGGGTCCCATTCAACTATCTAACATTCTCTCCTCCTCTCAAATATGCCTCTTCTTTTCATATTTTCAGGTGACACAGAGTTAGAAGGAAAAGTTAATGACAAAGTAAAAAAAAAGTTAGGTTGTTGGAATGTGGGGACAAATCTAATAAAATTAACTGTAATAGGGATAAATGCAAAATCTCATGCCTTGGTTCAAAAAATTAATTTCATCCTCAGTTGATACATAGTCAAAGGATATGAACAGGCAGTTTTCAGATGAAGAAATTAAAGCTATCTATAGGCATATGAAGAAGTGTTCTAAATCACTTTTAATTAGAGAAATTCAAATTAAAACAACTCTGCGATACCACCTCACACCTATAAGATTGGCCAATATGACAGAAAAGGAAAATGGTAAATGTTGGAGGAAACACGGGAAAATTGGGACACTAATGTACAGTTGGTGGAGTTGAGAACTGATCCAACCATTCTGGAGAGCGATTTGGAACTATCTCCAAAGGGCTATAAAACTGTGCATACCCTTTGAATCAGCAATGCCACTACTAGATATGTATCCCAAAGAGAGCACAAAAAGGGAAAAGGATTCACATGTAAAAAATATTTATAGCAGCCCTATTTGTGGTAGCAAGATATTATAAATTGAGAGAATCCCAATCAATTGAGGAATGGCTTAACAAGCTGTGGTATGTGAAGGTAATGGAATACTATTGTTCTATAAAAAATGATAAGCAGGCAGATTTCAGAAAAATCCTGGAAAGACTTACATGAACTAATGCTGAGTGAAGTGATTAGGGCAAGGGGAACATTGTGCACAGTAACAGCAACATTGTGAAATGACCAACTTTGTTGACTTAGTTCTCAGCAATACAATGATCTAAGATAATTCTGAGACTCATGGTAGAAAATGCTATCCACATCCAGAGGAAGAACTGTAGACTATGAATGCAGATTGAAACATATTATTTTCTCTTCTTTTTTGTTTTTTTCTTTCTCATAGTTTTTCCCTTTTGTTCAAATTCTTCTTTCACATGACTAAAGTGGAAATATGTTTAATATGATTGCACATATATAGCCTGTATCAGATTGCATTCCATCTTGGAGAGGGGAGAAGGGAGGGAGGGGGAAAATTTGATGCTTGAAATCTTATAAAAGTGAATGTTGAAAACTAAAAACAAATTTTTAAAAAAAAGAAGAAGAGAGGGGAAGGAGAGAAGAAGAAAATTTAGAACTCAAAATCTTGTAAAATTTATCTTGATATGCAATTGTGGGAAAAATAAAATACTATTTAAAGCAAAAAATGAATTTCAGAACCACAATTTGGGGGAGGCATACCTAATTAGATAGAAATTTATTTAGAAAAGATCTAGGTGTATGAGTGAGTATGTGATGAGGTAGCCCAAAGAGCTAATGCAATGTCAGGTTGACTTAAGAGAAACCTAGAGTCCAGAGAGATAGTGCTCCCAATGTCCTCTGTCCTGGTCAGAGCACACCAGAGTATTGTGATCAGTTCTGGATAATGCATTTTAGAATGGGTAATGATAGTTGGAGAGCTACCATGAAGAAGAAGGGAACAAGATGATAACGGACCTCCAATTCATGCTATTTGTACATCCACTGAAGGACCTGGGGATTGCATTACCTTGAGAAGAGAGGAATTAGGGAGCACTTGATAGCTGTCTTCAAGTATTCAGGGAATGGACTCCATCTGCTTGGCCCAAGAGGGTAAAAGAAGTCAGTTGGTGGAAGCTACAATGTGGAAGGCTTAAGGAAAATAATTCCTAATAATTAGAGCTATCTAAAAGTAGAATGAGCTACTTTGGGAGGCAATGAGCTCCCCTTTATTGATGTCTTCAAGCAAAGACTGGATAAACACTAGGCAAGTTTGTTTTGTGGTATCCTTGTTCAGGTACAGGTTGGGCTATATGGGCTCTGAGGTCTCTTTCATCTTTGAGATTCTATGATTCTATTGTGACTATGGATCGAGCTTATCCTAGGTTCATTCTAACTTCCATGCCTTTGTATACACAATTCCTTTGGCCTAGAATATCCTTTCTCTCTCCTTCCCCCCCTTTTTTTTGCTTTTTGGAGGGCAGTTGGGGTTAAGTGACTTGCCCAAGGTCACACGGCTAGTTTTTTGTGTTAAGTGTCTGAGGCCGGATTTGAACTCATCCTTTGCCCTTTTTTACATCCTACACATGTCAAAACACACCACAAACAATACCTCTGCCAGGAAACCTTTTCTGTCACTCCAATATAAACTGATCATTGCTTTGAGTTTCTGGTATACTTACAGTCATCATTAGTCAGACCTTTAATTGTTCTTCAGTGATCACAGGTATGTAAATCCTGGCTCCCCAGCTAGAGTTGCATCCCTCAAAGGGCAAGGATCCTGTCACAGTGCTCTTCAGTTCTGGGAAAGAGTAAAAATAGATACTTGTTGACTGAGGCATTGCTACTGAGGGCAAAGATCCCTTGACTCACAGTCAAGATACCTGGGTTTGAGCTCTACCTATGCTTCTCAACATAAGTGTGGCCCTGAGCAAGTCAATTCACATCTCTGATTCTTCATAGAGTGGTTGAAAGGAAAATTGCATCCTTTAAAGTCATAAAAATTAGGGACTATTACTATGTGCCCATTCCTTATGATGGAGACCAAAAGAGGAAGAGAGAATATCCATCAAAGTGGGAACTATTACTAACTTGGTCATTTCCAGTTTCTTCTGTGAGTTCATGAGTGTGACTTTTAAAAAAATAAATCAGATTGGTCTGTTGCAAGGTGCATAAAAGATGAAATATTAATAATAACTGATTTCCTTTCTATAGCCCTTTAAGGTCATTAATGCGTTTCCTTTACAACATCCCCTGTAAGTTATGCAACAATCTATGAACCAATTGCTCAATCAACAAGCATTTATTGAGCAATTCAAGTATGATAATCCCCATTTTAAAGATGAGGAAACTGGGGCTCAGATTCTCCATCCTGTATTTTTTTTCAGTGTAGAGCAAGCCGTCTCCAGGGTGTCTGAAGACCTGGGTTGGGGTGTAGCTGTGCGGTCTTTGGCAGGTCAGTTAGCCTCTCTGAGCCTCAGTGTCTCCATCTGTAAAATGCTGGGATTCAAGGAGATGCTTAGAGGTTCTTTCTAGTCTTATGAAGTCTACAATTATTTTCCCTTTTTTTCCAGACTGCACCTATATCCCTTTTGGGATTCAGTACCACAGACAGCTCCTCACACCACACACAAACAATCCATCCTGTGTCCTATCTCCACTCACCAATCCCATCCTCCCATCCTCCACCTTCTCCTCACAAAGTGGAACCTTTATTCCCTTCAACTCAATTTGACAAATTATGACAGAGCCCTGGGATGTCCAGACCCCTGAAGAAGAGATATATGAATATCATATGGGCCTTGCTCTCAGAAGATTAACAACGTGGAAAGAACTACTGTGTAGGGCAGAATGTCTTTGTGAGAAATCTGTGTCACAAGTAGGATTCCTGTTCATCTACACTGTACTAGATACCTCCTGAGGTAAGTACATCATCATCATCATCATCATCATCATAACTAAAGAGCATAGTGATTTAAAGTTTGCATAACATTTTAAGGAGACTGATGCATTTGAGTTTCATGATAATCTGGAGAGGTAGGTATGATAGGCATTATACCCATTTTAAATTGTGGCAAACTGAGGCTCAGCTAGGTGTATAGAGTACAGGTGTATAGTGGATAGAGACCTGGGCCTGGAGTCAGGAAGATTTCTCTTCCTGATTTCAAATCTGGCCTCAGACAGGTCTCCGTTTGCCTCAGTTTCCCCATCTGTTAAATGAGCTGGAGAAATCACTTTCATATCTTTGCCAAGAAAACCCCAAATTGGGTCACAAATAATCAGACATGAGTGAAAAAGACTAAATAACAACAGCAACACTGAAGCTCGGAGAGGCTAAGTTTTCTTGCTCAACATTGCACAGCTGTAAGTGTCAGTAACATGATTTAAACTCAGGTCTTCTTGACTCCAGGTCCGGCACTCAACCCACAACTTTACACTGGCTCTATACATAAAAAGGAACAGAGTAAGTATTGTGGTAAATTTCAAAGGGATAGCCTTTATTAATGGGTCAATGTCCACTTAGAGAAAAGGCTCTAGTGAACTGAACCAAGAACCTTTCTTTGACCACATGCTGTCCAAAGTGTTTGTCAGTGACTTGGACAAAGGCATAGATGGCCTGGTTTTACAAATGGCAGCAGACACAACACTGGGAGGGACAGCTAACATGTTGGAGGATACAATCAGATTCCAAAAAGGTCTTGACAACTAGATACATGGACTAAATCTGATCAATAGAAATTTGAAAGGGATGTGATCTAACAGGGGTGTGAAGTTTGCATGTGGGAACAAAAAGAAAACTGTACATGTCCAGGATAGAGGAAGCTTGGATAGATAGCAAAAAAAATATCTAGAATTCTTAGTGGACTCCAAGCCAAAGATGAATCAGCAGTGTGTCAAGGTAGTCAAAACCATGACCTTCAGCTGGGAGGCGGTGTGCCTGTCCTCCTTTGGATAAAATCTGGAGTATCAGGTATAATTCTGAGCTCCATCCTTTAAAAAGAATCCCAAAGAACCAGGCAATATGAGGATTCATTGAAGGAACTGGACTAGTTTATCCTAAGGGAGAGAAGGCAGCTTCAGCGAGACAGATTTCAGCTTGGTGAAGAGAAAAACTTACTAATGATCAGGTAGGTAGTGAGCTCCCCATAACTGGAAATCTTAAAGTGGCAGTTGGATAGTGACTTTTCAGAGATGTTAAAGCAGGGCTTCTTTTTCACATCTCTTTTGAACTAAAGGGTTTCTGAGAATCTATGAGTCTCTGACAGAAGTTCTGGATGCAAAATTACAACTCTATGACTTATCTTGGGGATATGATATTACCTCGGGAAAATCCCTTCCCCTTTTTGGTTTTAAGTTTCCTCATCTGTAAACCACAGGGGTTGTACCAGATGATCTAAAAATCACCTTCCATCTCTAAATCTAAGGAAACCTCCAAACAAAGTAGGTCTCTTAATCTAAGCCAACCCATCCCACTTTGGGACAACTCTAACTCAAATCTTCCTCTTCTCCACTTTTATCCATGACTCCTAGTTTGGCCAAGCTGGCTCCTTCTTCCCCATGATTCTTCTTCACATATTTGAGGCAGAAGTTAAATCTCTCAAGTTCTTCTTTCTCCAGGCCAAACGCTTCTCTGTCCAGCTCTGTAGGAAGACAAGAGATGCAGACCCTAACACTAAGGAACTCAGTCTAGTGAGAAGACTCACATATAGTGATTGTGAGTCAACAATGGAAAAGCTGCCTCAGGACATCCTATGATATATAAATATATGTGTATATATATAATGTATATATATTATATATAAGACAAGACACAATACATAAGACATATTATATATAAGACAAGAAGGGGAGGGGAGAATTGGTTGTATATCAAAAGATCTAGCTCTGAAGCTCAGTTCTAACACTTGCTAAGTTGTGTGACTTTGAGTAAATCACTTTCCTCTTTGAGCCTCAGTGACCTTGTTTGTCAAATGTGGATTGTAATACCCCATCTACCTCATAGGACAGTCATAGGGAAAGTGTTTTGAAAACTGATGTACCATAAAATTTGATCAATTACTATAAGACCCATGGAAATTTTAAAATCACAGAACATGAAAAAACAGAATATTGGCCATCTTAGAACACAAAACAGAATATCAGAGCTGAGCAGTATCTTTAGAAAACAGAACATAAAGTGTTGGAGCTGGAAGTGATTTCAGAACATAGAATGACAGAGGAGTAAGGACCCTAGAATCCTTGAACGTAGAACATTAGAAGTGGAAGACCATTAGAATACGGAGTGTCAGAGCCAGAAGGGACCTTAGAACAGACTGTCAGAGCTGGGAGGACTTAGGACACAGAACATCAAAGCTGGAGGTGGGAGAGACTTTAGAACAAAGAATATTAGAACTGAAAGTAACGTGGGAGATAGTTTGGTCAACTCCTTCATTTCACATGTGGAGAAATTGGTTGAGGGAGACTGGTTTTCCACTTGCGTCTACATCTTGGTTCTCACCAGCTCCTTGGCCAACCTCTGGATCATGGACATATGCTTATCAGTTCTATCTTCTGCTCCCCACTTCTTCCCATCCCAGATAATAATTGGGAGGACGATAAGTCCAATGGAGAGGGTGGCAGGCCTGGAAGACCTTTAGTCACAGTCTAAGGGATGCCTGCCATGCACAGACATCAAAGAGTCCCATCAAGGATCTGTGACTGGTTTTGTGGCCATCCCCTCCATTTCCCCTGATCAACAACCTGGAACAGACTATGGAGGTTGGGGAAAAGTGAAGGGAGGGAGGAGAGGGCTGGAGTGGTAGGGAGCCAAGTGCAGAGTCCCAAAACTAGCCCATCTCAACCAGAGCCAGGTTATTAATTTTTCAGGAAAGAAAATGCTTTCTCCATTTTTTTCAGGCAAAATATTGATAATGGACTTAATGTGTCTTTTCCTCCTCTTTTCTTTTGTGATGGTTTTTGTAAATATGTGTGTGTGTGTGTTCTCCACTGCAAGTTCCTTCTCCCTCCCTCTACCCCCTCCCCAGCCATACTCCATCCTAATAGGTTTGCTCCTTCTCTCCCCACTTCACCCCCCAACATCCCCCTTCCGCACATTAGCAGCAAATCCATTTGCAGCCAAACAGCGGCTTTTGTTTTTATAATAACTGAGTGGGTTAATGTGGTGGCGGCAGCTCTGCACCCCCTCCCCTCCCACCACACAAGAAGCCTTTATGCTCACACTTCTTGCTGGAGCCCCGAACGATTTTATTAATCCTGGCAGGGATGAAGGCATGGTGCTGCTGGCGGCTCTAGGCATCGATACGTTTTAAAGTTATTTTTAATTTTGCTTCTTCCCCCACATCGATAGGAGTGATCGGGATGAAAAACGCCCAAGTGTTTGAAGGGGCCTGGGATGGGGGCCTGAGAAGGGAGCAATGCAGCATGGGAGGTTTAGTCCTTTATTGCCTGTGGTCGACCAGGGAATTGGTGAATTTTCAAACTGGAAAAGAGCTGAGACATCTTCCCAAGCCAACTCTTTAATTTTATAGAGTGGGAAACTGAGGTGGGGATAGGAGAGCCAGAGTGGAGACTAGGGTCTAGATCTCTTGACTCCTAGGCCAGTGTTCTTCCCATCATTTCCATTGCAAAGTATCCATTGAAAGGCTCAGGTACAATTCATGTTCTTTCTTTCTTTATTTTTAGTTTTCAACATTCACTTCCAGAAGTTTCAAATTTTCTCTGCCTCCCTCTCCTCTTCCCTCCGCAAGATGGTGGACAATATGATATAGGTTCTACATATACATTCTTATTGAACATATTTTCATATTAGTCTTATTGTAAAGAAGAATTAGAATTAATAGGAGGAACCATGAGAAAGAAAAAAACAAAACAAAACAGAAAAGAAGGCAAATACTATGCTTTGATCTGCACTCAGAATTCCACATTTCTTTCTCTGGGTGTAGATGGAATTATCCATCGAATCTTTTGAAGCTGCTTTAGGTTCTTGCATTGCTGAGAAAAGCTAAATCCATCAAAGTCAGTCATTGTACATTGTGGCTGTTACTGTGTACAATGTTCTCTTGGTTCTGCTCACTTCACTCATTATCAGTTCATATACGTCTTTCCAGATTTTTCTGAAATCTGTCTGCTCATCATTTCTTATAACACAATAGTATTCCATTACATTCATATGCCACAACTTATTCAGGTATTCCCCGATTGATGGGCAATAGAAGCGGTATTGCTGGGTCAAAGGATATGCACAGTTTTATAGGCCTTTAGACATGGTTACAAATTGCTCTCCAGAATGATTGAATAAGTTCACAACTCCACTAACAATGAATTAGTGTTCCAATTTTCCCACATCTTCTCCAGCATTTATAATTTTCCTGTTCTGTCATGTTAGCCAATCTGACAGATGCTATGTGGTACATAAGAGTTGTTTTGATTTGCATTTCTCTAATCAATAGTGATTTAGAGCATTTTTCATATGACTATATGACTTTTGTCATATGACATATGACTTTTGTCATATGACACTTCTTCCTCCAAAAACTTCCTATCCATATCCTTTGACCATTTATCAATTGGGTGATGACTTGTAGTCTTATAAATTTGACTCACAGTGCATGTCCTAATAATGCAAAAAACGGAGTCAACAAAAATGTCATGGAATGTCAACTGGAAGGGACCTTAAAATATAGAATGTTAGAACTTGAAGTGATCTTAGAACATTGAACACAAAATATCAGAACTGAAAGAAACATTGGAACCAAGGACTTAGAATGTAGGAGCTGAAAGAAGCCTGAAAGCAAAGAGTGACAGAAATGAAAGGGATTGTATACAATGATGATGATGGTGGTGGTGGTAGTGATGGTGATGATGGTGGTGATGATGATGGTGGTGGTGGTGATGATGATGGTGATGATGATGATGGTGGTGATGATGATGATGGTGGTTGTGGTGGTGATGATGATGATGGTGGTGGTGGTGATGATGGTGGTGGTGGTGATGATGATGATGGTGGTGATGGTGATGATGGTGGTGATGGTGATGATGGTGGTGATGATGATGGTGGTGATGATGATGATGGTGGTGGTGATGATGATGGTGGTTGTGATGGTGATGGTGATGATGGTGGTGATGATGATGGTGGTGGTGGTGATGATGGTGGTGGTGGTGATGGTGATGATGGTGGTGATGATGATGATGGTGGTGATGATGATGATGGTGGTTGTGGTGGT
>CM053594.1:46259930-46278743 GCA_028646575.1 Pseudocheirus occidentalis
AAAAAAAAAAAAAGGAAATACATACTCTCTGCCCTCAGCATGCTCATATTCTAGAAGAGAAGACAATATGCAAACAATCATGGAACATATGAGTTATTCAGAGTAGATGAAACAAAGTAGGTCACTTAATTGAATTGCATTAAAGCTAGCTCTTGGAAAACTTTAAGGCACTACAGAAATGTCAGGAGCTGGTAGGGTTTGTACTAAAAATGGAAAGGACCTCACAGACCTTCTAGTCTAACTCTCTTCATTTTACAGATGGAGAAACTGAGGCCCACAGGCAAGGAAGGGATCTGACCAA
Source organism: Pseudocheirus occidentalis (assembly GCA_028646575.1). Classification (NCBI taxonomy): domain Eukaryota; kingdom Metazoa; phylum Chordata; class Mammalia; order Diprotodontia; family Pseudocheiridae; genus Pseudocheirus; species Pseudocheirus occidentalis. The sequence goes on from CM053594.1 coordinate 46,260,232, forward strand.
AGTCAGCAGCAGAGCCAGACATGTGAGTCAACAGACTCCTTCCCCTGCCCCACACTCTCCAGAAGGGCAGTGTCCATATCCACACCCCATCCCAGCCACAGCCTCCCTCACCAAAGGGGTAACTCACCTGCAGGAGGATTACAAAGAGGAAGTAGAGGTTGGCCATTCGATGAAACTGTTCGTAGAGGTTCAGGGGCAGGAAGGTCAGGATGTTGTACTTGGCTGTGTTGATGGCATTGTCCTGAAATAACAATAGTCCCTACTGTGGTGAGAGTGCCTGAGGACAACTGGGTCCCCCGCCTGCCCCAGGGGCACTGGGCTCAAGATCAAAGATGAAAGAATTTCCAGGATTCTGCTCAAAGTTCGTGGGCATCATCAGCATCATCAGCTAGTATTTATATAGCATTTTTACATGCAACAACCCGATGAAGTAAGTACTATTATTATCCCCATCCTAATAGATGAGGAGACTGAAACCGAGAGGCTAAGTGATTATTTACCCATGGCCATACAACAAGAAAGTGTCTGAGGCAGGATTTGAACTCAGTCTTCCCAAGTCCAAGAGCACCATTCTATCCACTGCCCCTCATAGTAGGCTTCTGCAGACAGCCTTTCTCAGTCTTTGACTCTCTCTCTATTGCTCATTCCTAAATATTTACATCATCTCCCCTATCTGAATATATGTTCCTTAGGGGTGGGTACTTGGGGTATAGTAATTGCCTAATAAATGTTTGTTGACCCAATTCTGGAGACTTAGACACTGACTAGATATGGAGGTTAGGGGGAGGTGACTAGGAGAAAGGGGGGCTCTCTGAGCAGAGAGAGGTAAAAACAGCCTGGGTAGGGCGGCTGGGTGGTGCAGTAAATAGAGCACCAGCGCTGGAGTCAGGAGGACCTGGGTTCAAATGCAGCCAGTGACTAGCCGTGTGACCTTGGGAAAGTCACAACCCCAATTGCCCTGCCTTCAGCCCTCTAAAAAGCAAAAAACAAAAGCAAAAAAAAACCCATGAAAACAAACCAAAAAACCGGCCTGGGTCCTTTATCTCCCATCTGCAAAGTTCCCAGAACTCCTCTCACAGCATAAGTAAGGCACTTGGAAGAAACTTTTGGAATCATCTTGTCTACCACTCCCTTTTCATTTTACAGAGAGGGAAACTGAGACCCAGAGAAAGGGTCCAAGGTCATAATTGCTGTCTTAAGCCCAGACCTTCACTCTTAATTGGCACAGTGGTTAGACATTGAACCCGGAGTCAGTAGACCTCTTTTCTCATCCCACTGCAGACAGTGACCTTGGGCAAGTCATTAACTTCTCTTAGTCCCAGTCAGTGAAATGGAGATAGTCATAGGAGCTTCGTCACATGAGAATCAAAGGAAATAACATCTATATAAAACCCTTTGCAAAACGTACATCTTTATCAACACTCACTCTTATTATTAGCTCAGGGCTCTTTCCATCATAGGGCCCTCTACCTCCTGCTCCACAAGCCTTTCCCCAGGTATGAACCCACTCCAGCTCATTGGTTGACCCCCAGGCTTCCCAGCCCTACCAGGTCCCCAGAGGTCCAGAGATGGGGGCTAGGGCTGAGTCCCAGGCTCACCGAATACTTCCTCCTCCTCCAGCACAGAAACGACTTCTTGAATTGCTTGTGGTAATCACAGTCATTGGCCTTCACCTCCCAAGTGAAATCTGGAATGAGAGCCAAGCAGCCATTCACCAACTCTCACTGATGAGAAAACAGGGCCTAACTACACCTCAGGAGGGAAGGCAGCATCTCCTCTGGGAAGGGAGGGTGCTTCAAGCAAGCACTCTGGCTCTCTGCCTTGGCTGAGGTTCACTGGAGATGATAAACAAAGTGGAATTGGGGAATCACCATGAACTCTGGCAAGGATGATGCTCCCCAAAATGTTATCAGACTAGCCTGGGTGGGCTCTTCCCCTCCCCAGCTGCTAGGGCTTCCCCTTATCTACTCTCTAGCTATGCAGCATGTCTTCTCCACTAGAATGCAAGCTCCCTGAGAGCAGGGACTGTCTTTTCGCCTTTTGGTCCCCAGAACCTGGCACATAGTAGTAAATGCTTAAGTGCTTATTAATTGCTTACTGGATAAAACTCATCTTCTCTCCACAATGCCCCACCAGCTTCTGCCCAAATGATTTTTTTCTAAAACAAATAAGACCATACTTTTATTCACTAAACTCCGGTGGCTCCTTATTACCTTCAGGACCATTCAGAAAATCCCGTTTGTCTTTTAAAGCCCTTCATAACCTGGTCCCTTCCTATCTTTTCCCTAGACTTTATGCCCCTCTGCACACCCTGTTCAAAGATGGCGACCTCCCTGTCTTCATTCAAACATGCTGTGAGACACTGTCTTCCAGCTCTGGGTCTTTTTTTCTTTCGCCGTTCCTTATGTTCCATTTAAATCTCTCTCATCTTCTGCAGAAGAGGTTTTTTTTTCCCAATTTCTCCCCACTCTCCCACCATTGCTCACCCCTTCCCTCTGAGATTACCTTCCATTTACCCTTTTTACAGGTAGTTGCAAAAGTCAGGGCAACTAGAGTGCCATGCTTTGTAGATAGTAGGGATAGGGGCAGGACTCATGATTTCACTAGTCTAGGAAACTCCTGGAGTTCAATACATATTAGCACCTTCTTTGAGTAGAAATTCTTTAACTGGAAACTTGACACCTCTCTGACTAGAAACTGAATACAAGAGCAAGAGCTATTCCCCAACAGATAAATGGTCAGAGCATGTGAATGTTAAGTTCTCAGAAGAAGAAAGGCAATCAACAGCCATATAAAAATGCTCCAAATTAGGGACAAGGGGATTATTAGCTTCTAACTGACCCTGTTCCCTGCTTCCAGTTTACACCCCGACCCTGCCTCCAAATAACCCCACTCCCCTAAAAAGCTTCAGTGGCTCTCTACTGCCTGGAAAACAGAATATAAGCTCCCCAGTTTGGCATTTAAGGTTCTCTACTATCTGATTCCAGCCTCCCTGTATCATTATAGATACTGTAGTACCTCTCTGAGTGCAGTCTGAGAGTTCCCATTTTTTTTGGTCTACTAGGTCACACCTGTTGTCTTCCTGAGCTTACAGGTCATTATGAACTAGTCCTTATCCCAGAGCCCCACCACTTCCCTGTTGACCCCAAACCCCAAGCAGCACCCACCTGGCTCCTTCTCATTTTCATCTCCAAAATTGTCCTGTGAGTTCTGGGCACTCATCTTGGTGGGACCACAAGAATCAGTCAATCAATGAGCAATTATTAAGGGCCTACTATATGCCAGATCCTGGAGATACAGAGGATAAAATAATATTAATAAGTAATATTAAAAATATAGATAAAGATATAGATTAAGATATAGATATAGATCTTTAAGATTTGCAAAGCTTTTTTTCTTTAGATTTTATCTCATTTGATCCTCAAAACAATCCAGTAAGGTAGGTGCTATTATTATCCCCATTTTACAGATAAGGAGACAGAGACTGGAAGTGGAAAGAGGTACTAGGGGCTGGGGGGAATGATCAGGAAAGGCCTCTTGACCTCTGAAGGCACCTTGGGATTCTCAGAGGTGACTGGGAGGTAAGAATGCATGACCAGCACAGGAGCCAACCAGTACAAAAGTCAATATGTAGAAGACAGAAGACGCCAATTTCTCCCCACTCTCCCGATTGATTTGGGTGAAGAGAAATGGTATAATAACACACAACTATGAAGAGGAATAATATGTGATAAGGCTGAAAGGTAAGAGGGAGCCAGGTTGTAAAGTGCTTTGAACTTGTGTTTGATCTGAGAGGTATTGAAGTTTATTGAGTACAGAAGTGGCATGGGAAGACCCATGCATTAGGAATATCACTAGGGCAAAAGTCAATCAATAAATATTAATTGGCTACTATATGCTAGGCACTGTGCTAAATGCTGATGATACAAAGAAAGGCTAAAGACAAGGCCTGCCCTCTAGGAGTAATCGGGGACTAATGTGGGAGTTTAATAGTTACAGGGATGAGGAACCTGTGGCCTCGAGGCCATACGTGGCCTTCTAGGTAGGTCCTCAAGTGCAGCCCTTTGATTGGATCCAAACTTCACAGAACAAATCCCCTCAAAAAAAGGATTTGTTCTGTAAAACACGGACTCAGTCAAAAGGCTGCACCCAAGGACCTAGAAAGCTACATGTGGCCTCAAGGCTGAAGGTTTCCCACCCCTGAAAATGTAATTGGGGAAACAACATGAAAACAATTATGAACAAGATATCTACAGGATAGTGAACAGAATGGCACTAATGCCATTGTATCTCTTCCTTAAGGAATTTGGGAGGGCTGGGGCCAGGGTTTTTCTCATAAACTGTACAAAATTAACACAGTATGTAGGCAGCTAGATGGCTCAGTAGATAGAGCACTGGGCCCTGTAATCAGGAAGGCTCCTCTTGGTGAGTTCAAATCCAGCCTCAGACATTTCCTAGCTGTGTGACCCTGGGCAAGTCACTTAACTCTGTTTGCCTCGGTTTCCTCATCTGTAAAATGAGCTGGAGAAGGAAATGGCAAACCACTTCAGCATCTTTGCCAAGAGAACCCCAAATGAGGTCATGGAGAACTGGACATGACTGAAAAAGGATGGAACAAGAACAACATAGTATGTAGGAGGAGGAAAGGTTCCTTAAGAGGACAATTTGATTTCAACCACTTTAAGAGCGATGATTTACAGTTGGGGAATGGCTGAACAAGCTGAACAAGTACATGATGTAATGGAACATTTCAAAAAAATCTGGAAAGACTCAAATGAACTGATGCTGAGTGAAGTGAGCAGAACCAAGAGAACCTTGTACACAGTAACAGCAACACTGTTCGACGACCGACTTTGTTAGACTTAACTCTTCTCAGTCACACAATGATCCAAGACAATTCCAAAAGACTCATGACAGAAAATGCCATCCACATCTAGAAAAGGAACTATGGAGTCTGAATGCAGATCAAAGCAGACTTTTTTTTGTTTCGTTTTGTTTATGTGTTTTCTTTCTCATGGTTTTCCCCTTTGGTTCTGATTCTTCTTTACAACATGACTAATGTGGAATTAGTTTAAGATGATCATGCATGTATAACCTACATCAGATTACATGACATATTGGGGAGGGGGGAAATTTAGAACTCAAAATCTTATAAAATTGAATATTAACATTTTAAAATAAATGATTTTTTAAAAAGAGCACTTGTTGGCAAGAGAAAACTGTTACAATGGAGGGAAAGAAAAAGGGAACAAGTCAAGCTTACTCTTATTGAATTTGGCTTAAGGAGGGAATAACATACACATTCAATTGGGTATCTTACCCTACAGGAAAGTAGGTGGGAAGGGGATAAGTGAGAATGGTAGAAGGGAGGGCAGATTCAGGGGGAGGGTAGTTAGAAGCACACACTTTTGAAAAGGGACAGGCTCAAAGTAGGAAATAGAATAAGTGGGGGGCGGGATAGGATGGAGGAAATTATAGTCTTTCACAATATATCCACTATGGAAATGTTTTGCATCACTACACATGTACAACCTATATTGAATTGCTTATCTTCCCAGTAGGGGTGGGTAACAAAAGAAGAAGAGAAAGAATCTGGAGATCAAAGTTTTAAAAACAAATGTCAAAAAATTGTTTTTTACATGCAACTGGGAAATAAGTTATACAGGTGCTGGGTATAGAAATCCATCTTGCCCTACTAGAAAGTCAGAGGAGAGATTGGAGAAGGATATGAGAGAGCAGACTGGGGGAAGAGGTATTCAGTAGGATCACTAGTTTGGGGTGGAGGTAGGGGAAAGACGGGGAGAAAATTTGTAACTCAAAATCTTGTGGAAATGAATTGTGGAAACTAAAAATTAACAAATTTTAAAAAACAAAAGAATTACAAAAAAGAGCACTCATTTAAGAACACTCATTTAAAACTAGTCAGGATACTAATTACAAATTATGCTCTCATTTCAGCAAGTGACTGAAGGATTCCTGCTTATAATAATTATAAGCGAGGTCAGGTGAAGCAAGTCTCCTTACTTTTCTGAACCTTATTTTTCCCACCTTTAAAATGGAGATAACAGTAACTCCTTCAGTGAACTGTCCTAAGAAGCAAATGAAATTCTGTTTTTAAGGAGCTCACCAAATCTCAGGGGGCTATGTGCCCTACCTCACTAAACGAGGTCCTTACATGAAACCACTTTAAAGACCTAAAAGTCCTAGACATGATGGGAACTCCAAAGAGGATTACAACAGGGTTATTGACAAAATTCAGGTATCTGTCATCTCCAAAGAAAGATTTGAGGGAGACAGAGAGAGGAAGGAAGAAGAGGAGAAGGAAGAGGAGAAGGAGAAGAAGGAAGAGGAGAAAGGAGAAGAGAGGAGGAGGGAAAAGAGGAGAGGGTAGGAGACGGGAGGGGAGGAAAAAGAGATGGAGATAGAGATAAATTATAGAGAGAAGTTGGTAGGTAGATGGATGGATGGATGGATGGATAGATGGATGGATGGATGGACGGACAGACGGACAGACAGACAGACAGAGACAGATAGATAGACAGATAGACAGATAGATAGATAGATAGATAGAGTGATGGGAATAGACATGGATGGATAGACAGACAGATATAGATAGACAGATAGACACAGACAGACAGACAGACAGATAGACAGACAGACAGACAGATAGATAGATAGATAGATAGATAGATAGATGGTAATTCAAACAGAGATATGGGCCACATGCCAGTAATTGTGCTAAGTGCCAAGAATACCAACACAACCAAAAAGAAAGACAAGGTCAAGAGAAAGCTGCCCCAAGGAGCTAACATTCTATTAGGCATGACAACAGTGAAAAAGACCTAAAAGGCTATGCCAGGGTGGTGGTAGGGGGCACCAGTCTGAGGACATGGTGGAGGAGCAGTCCTGAGGTGGTCCAGGCTTGAAGAGAGTGCAGCTGGTGCAGATGCTTCCCCACAGTGGAAGTTCAAACACTCACCAATGAGAGGAAGGGGCCTTAAAAATGGTGGTGTTAACAGAGTAAGAATAACCCTCCTGGAGTGGAAGTGGAGAATTGGTTAAGAGCCATGCTCTGGTGTGGTTTTGAGGAAAGCATGGCTGTCATGTGTACCTTGAAATAATTTGTCTTCTTTATAAGACTGTGAGCTCATAAGAGCAGAGCTGGGTTTTATCTAAACCTGAGTCTCCCCGGGCAGCTGGGACAGCTCTCTGCACACAGTAGGAGCATACATAATCCATGTTTGTTGAAGGAATAAATAAATAAATGGATTCCTACACTAAGACCTGCCACTGATGATTCACTAAAGTATGGAGGTGGTCCTGGATTCCTGAAGACTGCCAACGATGAACTGTTCTCAGGAAACTAACCTGACTGGAAGTGGAGAGATTAGTTCAAGCCTCAAGTGTTCTGATGAAACTGTGGCACCTTGGAAGCAATGTCAGGACCCAGGAAGCCAACCCTGCCCTCATCCACCCAGACATCAGGGACTTCCCAACCTTGAAGCCGGCAAAGGCAGCAATCTTTGAAGCAGGCACACCCAGAGGGAAACGGGGTTGACCTCAGAATGATGTATCAGGCAGGTGGCTACCCACTACTCCTGGGGGTACATTTGTTCATCACTCATGGAACCACAGAATCTTACAATTGGAAGGAAAACCAGGGAACATCTAGTCTAACCAGCACTTGAACAAGAATTCCCTCAATAACATCTGTGGGTATCCAGCCTCAGCTTGAAAAGACCTCCATTGAGGAGGAAGGTGGGGGACAGAACAAATATTTATGAAGGGTGGATAGAGCTCTGGGTTCAGAGTCATGAAGACTCATCATCTGCCTGAGTTCAAATCCTGCCTCAGACACTAGCTATGTGACCCTGGGCAAATCACTTAACCCTGCTTGCCTCAGTTTCCTCATCTGTATAATTATCTGGAGAAGGAAATGGCAAACCACTCCATAATCTTTGCCAAGAAAACCCAAATGGGGTCACAAAAAGTCAGACAAGGCTGAGAAAGACTCAACAACAACAAAAATGTGCCGAGGACTTTTTACAAATATTATTATCTCATTTGATCCTCACCACAACTCTGTGAGGCAGGCACTATTACGTCCTCATTTTACAGATGAGGAAACTGAGGCAGACAGAGGCTAAGTGACCCACCCAGAGTTCCCCAGGCAATAAGCGTTGGAGTCTGGATTTGAACTCGGGGACTTCCTGACTGCATGCCTAGTGCTGTCTCTTCAATGTACCACTTAACCGCTTCCTGAACTAGCAGAGCAAGGCAAGTTCAGTTGCCCTGCTGAAGCAGTTCTTTTAACTCTCAGACAAGGCTTCCCTTCTAGCAAAGGAAATCTGCCCCCTCTGTCACCTTTGTTTCTGCCCTCTGGGACCAAGAAGAACATGGAATACTCACCAGATTCACGAGCATCCCAGTTATCTTTAACCAATGTTCTTCCTAAAATGGTCCTATCTAGGTCCCTATTGGTGATCGCCTACCCAAAGACCCTGCTGCTCACCAACAGAGAGATACCACACAAATAAGACTGACCTTGGGAAGATGAACTTGAGATTGCCTGCAGAGCACTGAGGGGCTCTGGGCTTGGAGTGAGACAAACCTGGGTTCAGATGCCACCGCAAACATTCACTAGCGGTGCAATACCGGGAAAGCCCTTTAATCTCTCTGTGCTTCTGTTTCTCCATTTGTAAAGTGAAAGGGATGGACCTAATGGCCCCTAAGGCCCCTTTCGGTTCTGAATCTAAATCTATGATCCTCTAACCCCACTCTTTCTAAGGAACATCTGAGCTGGGAGAGTAGAGGCACAAGGAAAAGCCTACAGCAAGCCCCAAACCCCCACAGACCTGCCGCCTTTCCTGGGTAGAGATTTCTTCCCAGATCCTCGAGGTCCGCTGCTCAGTCTGTATCCATGGAATAAAGGATTGGTATAATAGGACTGAAAGAACACTGGGGACCAGAGGCTCTGACACTGACTCACTGTGTGACCTTGGGTAAGTCACCTCATCTCTGGGGGTCTCCACTTCTCTAACTATAAAATGAACATAGCGAAGAGATAGTACGGCATAATAGAGAATGCTAGACTTGGAATCAGGAAAGTTCAGAGTTTGAATCCTTCCTCCAATAGCTATGTGGTTCTGGGTAGGTCATTTACCTTTTCTGAACCTCAGTTTCCTCAACTGTAAAATCAAGATAATAAACAGGATTGTTGTGAAGATCAAACTATCACAGCATCCCAGATTTAGAGACCTTAGAGTCCATCGAGTCCAATCCCTTCATTCTACAGATAAGGAACCTGAACCCAAGGTCCTAAAGTGACCTGTCCAATCAGTAAGTCTCGGGGGCAGGATTTGAACCCATGTCCTCTTCCTGAGGTCTAATGCCCTATCTACTCCCACACACTGCCTCTCCATGAGATCATTGTTTATAACACTGAAAACTTTTAAAGCACACAAATGTTAGTAAGTCCTTTCCAACTTTCAATATTCCTAAACTTTATAGGCCACACAGTAAAAATGATGTGGAATCTGGACCCCTGAAGTTTCCCTTACATTTCAACACCCCAGATCCCCAGTGTTTGCCTGAGGCATCTGGCCTATCCTTCTAGTAATCCTTTTAACTGTCCTTTTCATTGAGCCCTTCTGACCCAGCCCAGACCACCTTAACTCCTTTCATTGTCAGCACCTGGCCCACCCCAGGCTACTTGGCTACTTGCCATTCCTTAATCCCATCCAGATCTTCTTTTTATCCCTTTTTCTGTATAAAAGTACCTATCTTACCCCGACTAATTTGTGCAAATTCATTAGGAATCTTACCTGCCTAACTCTGACTGAAAGAAGGCTTTCATGGTCAAATTCTTTCAAGGCAGACCCATTCTATACCTTTGCACTTCGGAATTCCCAGCACCCCCAGCAGCAATTCACTAACTCTTTGTAGCATTGAAAGCTCCCTTCCCTTTCCCCTCTTGAGTTCTTGCCCAGTGGCTCCCCTGGTAACCTGGAAGGGGCTAGCTTAGAACCCCATCAACTCACCTTCCCAATGCAGACACCATACAAACAAGACTGATTTTGGAAGGACCTTCCTGCCTTTAAAAAAAAAAAAGCACAGGTTGTTGACTGACTAAGAAAAAGCATTAAGGTATTTCACATTTCAGAGTGACCAGCTCTCCCTGAGTCCCTGTACTTTCTTACCACAATTGAAGGAAGTCATCAAAGATGCCTCTAAAAATCTGTAGCCACAAAAATGCCCTGCCAGGTCCAGGTGTTTTTAAATTGGGGTTTGGGGTTGGAGTTCCTAGATTTGGGTGGAGTTTTGTTTGGGGTTTTTGTAATGCCTTTTCATTAAAACTCTCTGGGAAATCAAAGACATGATTTTTGTTTCCTATTGCCTTTATGTAATCAGAGGCTCAGGACAGAATCAAAGACTTCCCTATCGGGACTTATAAAATACAAAAGGTGAACAAGGTTTGAAAGTGATATGTGTAAATATGCCAATAGGAAACAAGATGGTATAAAGAGAAAAGAACCTAGGATTGAGAATGAGGAAGACTGGATTGGAATCCCCACCCTATCAATCTTCTTAGTATGGGTGTAGCCTTAGGCAAGTTCCTAGTCCTCTCAAGGTCTTAGTTTCCTTCTTTAAAAGAGAGGGTAAATTCTTCCATTTCTTTTATGTCCTCAGTCTTGTTAGCATATAATTGTACATAATATGCTCTGATTTTTTAAAAATATTTTCTGGTTTTCTTGTAGTTCTACCCTGCACATTTGCCATTTTATTGATTTGATTTTCTGCTTTCTTCATTTTAATCATACTAGCTAAGGGTTTAATAATTTTATTAGCCTTTAAAAACAGCTTTTAGTTTTTATCATTTCTATAGGGTTTTGGTTTCCAATTTATCCATTTTCCCTCTAATTTTTAATATCTTCTCTTTATGCTTATTTTAAGTTTATTCATTGACTTTGTAATTTTATCAGTTCACTAATCCTCTTTTTTCTATTTTGTTAATATAAGGGAAAGATTTTTCCCTGAGGACTGTTAGCTGCCTCCTATAGATTTTCTTAGTTTCATCATTGCCACTTTCTTTTACATGGTTATTAATTACTTCTATTATTTGTTCTCCTTACTACTTGTTATTTAGGATTTCAATATTAAGGGCAGCTAAGTGGCACAGTGAGTAGAGCACAGGCCCTGGAGTCAGGAGGACCTGAATTCAAATCTGGCCTCAGACACTTGACACATTTACTAGCCGTGTGACTTTGGGCAAGCCATTTAGCCCCAGTTGCCCTCCAAAATGAAAAAAAAAAGATTTCATTATTAAGTCTCTGTTTGAGTCTATATCTTTTGTTTGTAATCCCTGAACCAATGACTATTTTTACTGTTATAGTCTATAAAGAATATTAACTATTTCTGCTTTTTTATATTTGTTTGCAATATCTCAGTGTCCTAGTACATGGTCAGTTTTTGAAAAGTTTCATGTGGTGCTAAGAAATATGTATATTCTTTTGTTCTGCCATTTAGAAGATAACATAAGTTTTTTAACTTCAGTTTCTCCAGCAATTAGCTCAGTTCCATATTTTCCCTTTTGTTTATGTTTCTGTTAGATTTATCCAAAACTGAGAGGGATATTAAAGTCTCTGGTCACTACTGTGTTACTGTTTATGTTTTCTATGTGCAGATAGTGTTTTCTTTAGGAATTTGGATGCTAAAGAATAAGCTCATTACTGATGTTGGTTTATTACCTATGGTTCTTTTCAGCACAAGGTACTTTCTATGTTTATCTCTTTCTATTTTTTAAATGTTTATTTTTACCTGGTTAGATAAGATGATTGCAACACCTGCTTTTCAGGACTCACTTGATATGTAGTAAATTTTTTCTACTTCCTCAGTTTTATTTTGTTTTTTGGTTTTTTTTTAATGTGTTTCTTGTAAGTAGAGCCTTGTTTTCTTATCCAACCTGTCACTCTTTTTCATTTTATTGGATTGTTTAATCCATTCACATTTAAAGTTATAAGACTTAAGTTTCTATTTCCTCCATCTGTCTCTAATATTGGGACTTTTTTTTCAAGGTGCTTCCTCTTCTTTTGCTATAACCACAGTACTATATTCCCTTAATTATCTTACTTTAATCTTTTTTTTTAAGGTAGTATTGTTTTCCCTGGCTCTCTTCCCCTCATCTCAATCCTCTCCTTTAGTTTACTACCCCTTTTCCTTTGGGGTTTTGCTTCTTGATTCCTTTTTCTCTCCTGCTTTTATTGAAATACAAAATTTTTCCACCCCATTTTTCCTATCAGACAAGTAGATTTTCCCCTTTGATTAGACCTATTCATTCATTTTTAAGTTTTTCCTTTTTTGTGTTTTTTGCTCCTTTTTCCAAAAGAGATTTATCTCCTTCTCTTCATTATACATCATCTTTGTCTATAGTCGAGACCCTCTTTATCTGACTCATGCCCCCTACAATTATCTGGTCTCTCTCTCTTTCATATGTATTCTCATGCCCTTTAGGTAGTTTCTGCCGCTGCCTAGGAGATCTAGCTGTCTTACTCAAAGAACACCAATTACTATAGGTGTCAGAGAAGGAACACCCCGTGATAGGGCCCCTCCTCCACCATACCCCTGATTATGCAGCCCATCTAGACCTCCCCATCCACACTCTTCCACTTCCCCAAGTGCCAGTTGCCCCCAGGAGTTCCAACTCCCCTCTCTCCAGGTAAGATGAGTAGGTTTTTTTCAAGCATCAAATCTCTCTGCCCACTCTCAGCCCAAGGTCCTCATCTCCTTTTACAGACCCTCTCTTCACCCATGGCACCATTTATCTGTGGAACCCCCTCCCACAACTAAAACAAGACCTCCTTCCTTTCCCTATCTTTTCAATCCTTACCCCTCTCCTCATTCACTTTCCTATAGGTTCTTCAATTTCTTAAACCACAGAGGTCACCTTTCCCTCATTGCTAGTCCTTGATTTTACCCTGACATATCACACATTCCTCTCTCTTCTCCCTGTTAGCCTCTCCCATTTCATGTATCCTTCCATGCTATAATGTAATACTGGAAAAAAAAATTTTGATTCACTTGTAGGCCAGGTGTCACCATAACTCTCCAAGCCCACCTCTTCACTGTTACCTCCACCAGATGTTTGCTTTTACCCTTGTCTCCTTGTGTGCATTTAGAATTAAGTCTCTTACTGGCCTCTCTGCTATTTAGTCCACTGCTGTTGCTGTCCTTGACTGCTGCATTTGCTTATTCCTCCTGCATTTCTATTGTTTCAAATATTCAAGAAGCAAGAAATATCTTGGGTTTTCTTTCTATAGATGTTTCAAATGCCTCTTTGTTTTTTTTAACATTCAGCTCAGATTTGCAGCATAAATCACCCTGGGCGCCATCTTGTTTTTCAGAACACAATTCCACTACCTCTTACATTTCCTAGTGATTGCAGAATAGTCTTGTATTATTCAAAATTTATTTCCTTTGTATTTGGAATTTAACTGATCATACACAGAACTTAGTGTTTCTGAATCAAATTGTTCACTTTGACCACTAAATGCCTATGACATGAATTCTTTCCAATTCTGTTTCATTTTCTATTTTCAGAAGTTTGGGGAAGTTCTCTTGTATTTTCTTCATTGGTGGTGTTTAGGTTTTTTGTCCTGTTACATTATCTCTATCCAACTCTGTCTTCAAGATCAGGTGTGGGGTTTTTTCTTGCAGAATGAGCATATTTTCTTTTAATGTTATTGGTTTTGGTTTTTGTTCTGCTTTGCTTCTTCTAGACTGTTCTTCACTTCTGTACATTTGTATTCCCAATCTGTTGTTCTCGCTTTCATTTCTTGGGTGAGACTTGCCATTGTAGACTCCAGTTTTTTTTTTATTCTGGCCATTCTTGCTGTGAAGTTCATAAATTTTGCTCTCTCTTAAATCACTGGGGGTGATTGTTGTGGTTCCATGTTCTCCTCATATTCCACAGGATCCTGTGCCTTATCAAGTGCTGGATCATTCTCTTTTGTTTCGCAGTATTTATTCTCAGATACCTAAATTAATTCACTAGATTTAGTGGTTATATTCCCTTCTGTTGCTAATGTTTTCCCTATTTATCTATGTATTTTCAAGGTCTTTAAGTTTTCTTCTTTCTGAGATCTTTCATAATTTCAGTCTTTATTCTCCTCCTGATTTTCCCCAATTTACTTGCTCACTCTATCCTTCCTGATGGTAGTTTCCTGAGGGGCTAGATCTCAAAGCGTCCTTGCCTTCTCCCATGACAGATTCACAGTTTACCAACCTATGTCTCTGCTTCAAGCGATTTTGGGGTGATGAGAACTGGCCTCAACTAGACCCCTCAGCCTTAGTGGAATGATGCACAGCCTCCCACATACATGGTATTTTGTTCAGCTCCCTCTGTTCCTTAATTCCCAGACCTGGCCCCAGCAGTTCAGAGAGCTGCCCTGCTGGTGTTATAGAGTTGTGCACCTGAGCAAGTTCAGAGAGCTACTGCCCTTATGCTGGCACTCACACTAGCAGTACAGAACTTTACAGGGCTGGTGCTATAGAGCTGTAGCACCCATAGGCCCTTTGCTTCTGAAAGGCTACAGCTATGCTGGCTGGCTGCTGCAAGGTGGGCAAATTTGCACAGCCTGAATCTGGAGTCTCCATAGCACTGGAAAGAGGAAGGAGGGACCAGGGTGTGGGGATGGGCTTGTAAGTCGCATAGTGAAACTTGCTAGTGAAGCTTGCTATCAACAGCATGAGAGGTAAGTGAGCTCAGCATCACTATCACTTCATAAACTTGGGGTTTTAGATATTTATCTTTAATATTAAACAATTTATATAACAATTATATATGCATATACCTATATGTATATACATATGCATATGTATATGTGTGTGTGTGTGTGTGTGTGTGTGTGTGTGTGTATAAAGTTTCTTTATCTTTGGTGCAAAGTTTCTGTTTTGGAGAGATCGTGGGAATCAGAGAAAATGTCTAGTGTCCCATCTTGTTACTCACATGATCCAGAAATTGAGTGGTACAATTCAATTCAACAGGAATCTATAGAGCCCTTATTACGTGTCAGGTGTTAGGGATACAAAGAGAAAAAGGAAACAGATTCTGCCTTTAAGGAGCTTACACTCCACTGCAGGTGTTTCTCATGATTTCTGGGGTCTGATTTGGTGGCCAGCTTTGGTGAAGCTTATGGATCTCTTCTTAGAATCATGTTTGTTTTTAAACGCATAGGGTTATAAAGAAAATTAATTGCATTGAACTATAAATATCCAAAAAAAATTCTTTTAACTACTCACAAGTTCACAGACTCCAGGTTCAGAAGTCTTCTTCTGCTATAGGGTTATGGCCCCCAGCAGCCTTTTGCTCCTGAAAGGTCACAGACACTGTGGCTGACTGTTGTAATCCTGGCAAACAGTCTGGTTCTGTTTTCTGTTGGCATATTGCTTAGCTGTGACTCTAAGATTTTAATTGCACCCATTTTGTCTCTATTTTCAAATTCTATGAGGGCTTTCCTCTCCTCCTAGAAGCTTCAAAGTGAAGGGCAAGCATTGTTATTGTGATCTTCCTGGAGACTTTCCCACCAACAGCCTGGAGGAGTATTTTTCCATCCAGGCCTCCTCTGGAGCTTTTCAGGCTTCGATTGAGACAAAGAGGCTATTCAGGAAGTGGAGAAAGGCATGGGGGCTGGGATGTAATTACTGACCCCAATACCAGGCACCTAAGGAGCTCAGATTCTGGGATCAATAATCTTGTGTGACTTTGGACAAAGCTCTTCCCTTCTTTAAGCCTCATTTCTCCGAATCTGAAAAAGAGTCTCCAAGGATCTAAGGGCCCTCCCAGCTCTGATATTCTGTGTTCTAAGAACCCTCCCAGTTGTGACATTCTGTGTTCTAAGGACCCTCCCAGCTCTGACATTCTGGGTTCTAAGGGCCCTCCCAGCTCTGATATTCTGTGTTCTAAGAACCCTCCCAGTTGTGACATTCTGTGTTCTACGGGCTCTCCCAATTGCCTCTTCATACAAGCAAAGAATTCCATTCCATTCATAAGATTTAGAACTAGAAGGAGCTGGAGGGACCTTAGATAGGGGTTTTCCCCCTTTTTTGCCTCGTGGGCCCCTTGGGTAGTCAGTCCTGCACAACCTAAAGACCGTTTCTCTGAATAACATTTTAGATGCATAAAATAAAAGGTGGAGGTTTGCCAAGGATAGCAATTCTACAGAAGTACAATTACCAACATAATTTTTTAAAACAAGTTTATGGGGGTGGCTAGGTGGGGTAGTCAATAGAGCACTGGCCCAGGAGTCAGGAGAACCTGAGTTCAAATCCAGCCTCAGACACTTGACACAAAAACTAGCCATGCGACTTTGGGCAAGTCACTTAACCCCAAATGCCCTCCACAAAAGAAAAAAAAAAACAAGTTTATGGATCTAGACTGGTCTAACCTCCTCATTTTACAGATCTGGAAACTGGATCTCAGAGAGGGGGGAGGGACATGCCCAAGTTAAAAAAGACAGTATATAGGAGAGCTGGAATCTGAATTCAGGTCTTGGGGCTGGCTCCAAATCAATTCCCCAAAGGTTTATTATTACCTACTAAGCCCACAGGCCTATAAAAAGCTAGGCATAGGAATAGAGGGTCATTGTGCTACAGAGAAAAAAAGGGGTTGGATTTGAAGTCAGAGGACTTGGGTTCAAATCTCAGCTCAGCTGCTTACAATCTGTATAATCTTAGACAAGTCAATTGGTTTTTTTTTTTTTCTGAGACTTGGTTTCTTCATCTATAAAATGAGGAAGCAAGACTAGATGCTTTCTAAAGTTGCTTCCCACGAGCCCAAGCTCTTGCTGAATCACAACCCAGAAGACCACAGTCGGGCAGAGTCACCTGGAGGATAAGCAGCTTGTAGTGATCAGGTCAAGTCCTCAGACCACATCTGAAAGGTAGTCTAGGTTAGTGAAAAGGGTACTTGACACAGTCAGAAAACCTGGGTTTGAATCCTGGTTTACTAGCTATGTGGCCGTCAATAAGTCATTTTAACCCCTGTGAGCTCCCATTTGCAGAGCTGTAAAATGTGGGTAATCATATTGGCATTTAACTTTAAAGGACTGTTTCAAACTCAGAAAGCTCTAAGAAAACTAAGTCGCTAAATAAACTAAAAAACAAATAATGATCTTATAGAACACATAATAAAGTATGCCTCCTTCCTTTCAACAGAAAGGGAGGGGAATCCTAGGGCAGGTGGTGTATATATAGATGAAGTCACTGAAATTGGGTGCTTTGTCTTAACTGCTTTTCTTTGTTACAAAGGAGGTTCAGCTTGGGGTGGGGTGGGAAAGAGAGAGGCATCTCCAGAAGTGTCTCTGATATAAGAAAAAAAACAGAAGTCATCAGTGAAACTTTTAAAAGCAAATTATTGTTATCTGGAGATTAGGAATTACTAAAGAAAAAACTTGGGACAAGGTGGTCTGGGGTTAGCAGCTGATCTCCCTTCTGCATGGATATTCCCACAGAACCCTGGGACCTGGGACGATAGAGGGAAAGGGAGGACATTCCCCAGGGACAGAAGGCAGTCTGACTAAGAAGTAGGAGCAAAGAGAGAGAAAGGACCTGGGAGCAAGGGGAGGCAGAGTTCCATCCACAGGCTACACTCTTCTCACTCATCACCAAGATAATGAAGAAACATGAGCCAAGCTGCAAGGGTTCCTGGGAAGGCCAGAGGAAGGGCTAAGGACAGAGGCAAGGTAAGGTTGCAAGGCCTAAACTCAGGCTAGGTACCCTGGATCACTAGGAATGAAGGAAACTGGTCTATTTCCTGCAATCCCACCTGCACACACTGCAAAATCTATCTTCTTAAAACCTAGCTCTGATTGCCCTTTCAGTAATCAAGGACCACCAAGAGCTCCCAATGTCCTCTGCCTAGCATTAAAGGTCCTTCCCCACCTGATTTCTTCCACATTATCTCCTGCCATAGGATACCAGGGGGTCTGGACAAAGAGGTCTCACCATCTCTTACATGACACCCCCTTTTCTATACCTTGGCTCCCCCCCTAAAGGTCTCTCCTTCCTCCTATCCACATGGCTGAATCCTCTCCATCCTTCCAGGACCAGGTCAAGTCTCACCAGCCTGCAGAGATCTCTTTCCTTTCACTGAGCTTCCTTAATCCTGTCTGTCCTGTCCACGTGGCACTGACCATATACACTGACTGGTATTGTTAATTGTCTATTGGCTAGACCATTTACACCCTATGTGACCTTGGGCAAATGACCTCCCTTTCCTAAGCTACAGTTACCTTATCCTTAAAATGACTGGATCCCACATTCTCTAAGGACCCCTCTCAGCTCTGACATTCTCTGTTCTAAGGGCCCTCCCAGCTCTGACATTCTCTGTTCTAAGGGCCCTCCCAGCTCTGACATTCTCTGTTCTAAGGGCCCTCCCAGCTCTGACATTCTCTGTTCTAAGGGCCCTCCCAGCTCTGACATTCTCTGTTCTAAGGGCCCTCCCAGCTCTGACATTC
>CM053594.1:46288351-46312428 GCA_028646575.1 Pseudocheirus occidentalis
GGAAAGAGAAGAGAGGGAGAGAGTAGAAAGAGGAGAGGAAAGAACCGAGGGAGAGAGGATAGAAGAAGAAAGAATAGGAAAGGAGAGAAGACAGGGAAGAGAGTGAGAGAAGACAGGGAGACAAGAGAGGGAGAAAGGAAAGAGAGGAGAGAGAAAGGAGGAAGAAACAGAAAGGAGAGAGGAAGAGAAGAAAAAGGGGAAGGGAAAAAGGGAGGACACAGGAAGAGAGGGAGAAAAGTCGAGAAGAGAGGAGAGAGGTGAGAGAGGACTGAGAGAGAGAGAGGAGAGAGATGGCATCCTGGCATGCTGGCATCGGCAACAATCGGCTGTGTGCTCAGACATGGATGCAGACACCAGGTGCACAGCAGACATGGAAACACGCCAGATGTGCTGAGAAACACACATGTAGAAACACATACACCAGACATGCGCATGATTCGTACACTAGACAGAGAGACAAACATGGAGTTACACGCAAAGACATGGAGATACACCTACTAACAGAGAGATACACAGCCATTCCCCACACACACCTCCTGGGGATGGGCAATCTGCCTTGAAGAACACCCCCCTCACTGGGGGGAAAGGACAAGGAGCTAAGAAGTCCCAGGTCCACAGAATGTATGAACTGCAAGAGGAACAAGGGAGCTTAAGGGTCATGCCTGGACCTTCTACTCAGGTTGTGGATATGCCCATTTGTGGATTGGCAAATAGAATAATTGAAGAATAAGGTAACACCGGATAGAATGAAAGGCTTTAGGCCACTCACACTGAGGGCCTTGTTTTTTTACATTTTTCATATAAAGAGGTTCCCCCAGCCCTGACTCTGTGTTCTAAGGGCCCTCCCAGCTCTGACACTCTATGTCCTAAGGGCCCTCCCAGATTTGACCTTCTATGTTCTCAGGGCCCTCCCAGCTCTGACCTTCTATGTTCTCAGGGCCCTCCCAGCTCTGACCTTCTTTGAGCCCATATGCAGCTCAGAAGGGAGGATTCTGGTCAGTCTAACCTGAGCCATCATGGACAAGCTTCTTACTGACCCCCTCCCCATCCCCAACCTTCACACCCCCCTGATGCAGGCAGGCCCTGGCTCCTAAAATATGAGAACACCTATACCTTTACCTGCCTGGTTCCACATGTTTATGCTTCTGCTCTCTGGGCTCAGAGCAAGGCAGGCCTTTGGGCCTCAGTTCAGGGTCACCTGGGGGGCAGCAGAACCCCAGGAGTAGAGCAATGCTCTGGCCTCCAGGCACAGGGTGATCCCACCTTCTTCTTTGTGTCAGGTCCAAGAGCCAGGCCCTCATCTTCCCCAGCCAGGCAGATACAAAGGGCTCAAGTTACATGCTGATGCAGTGAAGCCTTAGGCTGGGGTGAGCTCCAGGCCAAGCCTCCTGGTTCTAGCTTAAGAAGAAGGAAGAAGACCACAAGGGAGACTCTGACCACCAAGTGGTCCTAGAGACCCTACAACCTCCTCCTTCCTCTCCACGGGAACTGAGATAGCTCCTGGGCTCCTTGTGGACCAGACTGGGCAAACAGTGCCCTCTGTAGTCCAGTAATAGGACCCATCCCTCATATCTACAATGCTTGGATGACCATAGTTGGACAGGACCTTAAGAATCAGCCAAACTGCGTCATTATAGAGCACAGAAAATGAAATATGGAATGAGAGAAATGTGCTAGTCCGAGAAGAGGTGAGCTGCTTTCCTTAACCATCTGTAGGGTGCTTAACCATTTGTAGGGCATGTTATGGTGGGCATCCCTTTCATGCAAAGATTGGACTAGGTGGCTCCTGGGGTCCCTTCCAAATCTCAGGTTCTGTGACTCTGTAACAAGGGAAAGAATGTGCTTAATGTCACACAAAGAGTGAGGGACACAGCTGGGATGCTGAGTGACGGCTTCTGAATTCTAGTCCAATGCTCACTTTTCACTGGTATGGGGCTGCCTCTATACCCCAAAACACCTTCCCTACTCACTCCCCATTTCCCAGGACCCCTTAGTATTTCTGCCCACACAGGGAGAAAGGGGCTCTGGAACTTAATCTAGGAAAGAAGGAGACCAACATTTCTTTTTTCTTTTTTTCTTTTTGGAGGGGCAGTTGGGGTTAAGTGACTTGCCCAAGGTAAGTGTCTGAAGCCGTTT
Organism: Pseudocheirus occidentalis; assembly: GCA_028646575.1. Classification (NCBI taxonomy): domain Eukaryota; kingdom Metazoa; phylum Chordata; class Mammalia; order Diprotodontia; family Pseudocheiridae; genus Pseudocheirus; species Pseudocheirus occidentalis. The sequence goes on from CM053594.1 coordinate 46,290,488, forward strand.
TTAAACTCAGGTCCTCCTGACTCCACCGCCGGTGCTCCATTCACTGCACCACCTAGCCGCCCCCTGCCCCAGCCTTTCTTAAGTGACACCTGTGTGCCTAGCACCGTGCTGAGCCTTTGACAAATGTTATTTCATGTGATCCTCACAAAAACCTTGGGGGGCAGGTGCTATTATCATTCCAATTTTATAGTTGATGAATTGAAGCCTATCGAGGGTAAATGGCTTGCTCAGGGCCACACAGTCAGTGACTGAGGCTGGATTTGAACTTGTCATTGTCCTCACTACCTTGAGGAAGCTAGATGGCACCTGAAATCAGGAAGACTCATCTTCCTGAGCTCAAATCCAGCATCAGATACTTCCTAGCTGTGAGACCCTAGGCAAGTCACTTAACTCGGCCTCCGTTTCCTCATCTATAAAATGGAAAGCATTGGTAAACCACTCCAATTTCTTTGCCAAGAAAACCCCAATAGCATCGCAGAGAGTTAGATAGGACTGAAGAACAGCTCCCTTACTCCAAGCTCAAACCACTGCATCACCGAAGCAAACAAGTTTCTCTGAAGTGCTTTCTATTTGTCAGCACAAATGGGGCAAATGTATAGAGTTTCTGAGCTGAAAGAAAGCTTAGCAATCCCTTCAGAAGGAAGAGGGAAGGAGGAGATGCTGCCCCCCATATTATCATCATCTTTCTTCCTCCCATCCCCAAGTTCACCAGCAGCCCTTTCCCCTCTTCCCAGGAACTCCAGATTGGTTTGGAATGAATGAAACCCAACAACCCAGGGTGAAACTGAGCAGCCTCTACTTTGCTGCTTCCTTGCCTTCAGCCTTGTATTATGCTGATTTATGTTCACATTGATCACTCCCTAGAAGAGTAGACTAGAAGCTCCCTGAAGGTAAGAGGGGTTCCTCAGAGCCTGACACAATGCCTGACACATAGTAGGCCCTCTAAAAATTCTTGTGGTGGTTCATAGATGAAGTCTGGAACTAAAAGTAAGGAGACTTGGCTTCTCATCCTGGTTCAAGACCAGGAGTTCTTAATCTGGGTGCATGGACTTGTCGTTTTTTAAAAATTTATTTTATTTTTAATTTATGGAATAAAACAAGCATTTCCATAACATAGCACAATAAAAAAGATGATTGCACAAGAAATTGCAAATCTACTATGTACAATTTGCTATTCCTTTTAAATATATGACAAAATTATCATGTAAATTTCTTTTTTTTCCTTCCCCACGCCCGCCTTGTTTTATTATTATTATTATTTTAAGGACTATACTTCAATATAATTGGTTTCCTTTGTAACCCTATGTATCTGACTTCATGCATTTTAAAACATAATTCTAAGAAGGGGTCTACAGGCTTCGCCAGACTGCTTGTCAAAAGTTTCCAGGAGGCCAAAAAGGTGAAGAAGCCCTACTCTAGACTGACTGGATGTATGGTCTTGGAGTCATAGGACCTGGGTTTAAATCTCAGCTCTGTCCTCTTTGGACCTGTTTCCTCACTTGCAAAATCTGGGAGGTGGGAGGAGGTGTTGAACTCAATGGTCACCAAGGTCCCTGCTAGCCCTAAATCTGTGACCTTGGAAATCACTTCCATTCTCTCTGTTTAACTGTTTGTACAATGGAGGATCATAAAATGTTACATGTGGATTAGGGAGAGACTACTGGAGGTCATCTATTCATTTTAGAAATGAGAAAATTGAGGGCTGGCGATTTGCCTGAGAGAGTGACCCTCCCAGTTCTGATACATGTACTAAGGCCCTTCCTGGCTCCGTTTGGGGTTCTCAGGGCCCTTCCAGCCCTGACACTTTGTGTCCAGTGTCCTTAGGATCTTTCCAGATCGGATAGTCTATGCCCCAGCACCCCTCTCAGTCCTGATATTCTATGCCTTATATTTTTAGATCCTTTTCAACACCCACAGTTTCAGGTTCTACAAGGTCAGCTTCAGGCCTAGTGGAGGTGGGTCCAAGTACGACACGGACCAGAGATTTAAGAACAAACCAAGAGCCTTCACCCTGTGATCTCCATGCCCCCTCCACCCCCAGTGCACCGAGGCTTACAACCTGGGTCCCAGCCACCCACTGACTCCTTATGCCAGGACCCTGCCCAGCAAGGCTGAAGCTGGGGGCTAGAGCTGGAGGGGCTGAGGTAGGTGCATTCATTTGGAATTAGGGGCCGATGCAGCCTAGAATGGATGCAGTTCTTCAGGCTACCTCCAACCCCCCTGACCTCCCAAGGAATAAACTCCCAAGTCCAGCTTCCAGTTTCTCAGCAAGGCAGGTTCCAAAGGTCATTGACCTGTGGAACTACTCTTTCCTCACCTCTGACCTCTCCACCCCAGGCTGAAGTTGGATTAGTAGGGGAAGGTAGACAGCATGGACCTGCACAGGAATCTCTCTCCCATAGGGGCAGATTCCCCAGGTCTGCAATCATCAGAACCCTCCAGAAATTCTGGCTAAGCAGGAGCTGGCCTTCTGGCTTGTCTAGTTCACAGCTGGGGAGAGTGGTTGACCTCTTCAGCCATGTCAGTCTGAATGTGATCACAGGTACCCTTTCGTGACCCCAGCCCCAACCCCAACACAGATCCTAAGCAAGTGAGCATCTATGAAGCACAAAGGGCAAAATACCTATGGTTTGAGAGCTCAGAGAGTGCTTCGAGATGCTAACAAATCCGAAGGGGAAAGTATGGGTCGTGATAACAACAAGAGCAACGTTTCTATTGTGCTTTAGCATTTACAAAGCGCTTTACATCTGTTATTTCACATGATCCTCACAACCCCCCTCTAATGTAACTATTACTGTCTCCATTTTTCAGTTGAGGAAACTGAGGCAGACCAAAGTTAAGGGCAGCCACCTGTCCGTGGTCCCACTGGTAATAAGAATCTGAGGCAGTATTCCAACTGACTCCCGAGTCAGCATATTTCTATCCCCTCAATGCCTCCAGGCTGCGGGGATGCCTTAGTAGGGCCTGTCCCTCCCCTGGGGAGCCACAGTTCATCCCTTTCGTCCTGCTGCCCTGGGAGTGGGGGGGGGGGGTATGGTAGCAAGAAGACGGAAGAGTAGAGGAAAGGTCCTTGAATTCCAGCGCCCCCAGCAGATCGCTTCCCCCCTCCATTTCCAAGATTCAGTATTTGTTGGCTCCTTCCCTCCCTTTAACTCCCAAATATATCATTTTAAGACATTGCAGTGAACCATGAAAACTGCAGCACGTGAAGGTTTTAGTTGTTCTCATGATGATTAATTACTCTGTGGGGGTTGCACAGGTTGGCCTCCAAAGGCCCTGGATAGCTCAGACTATAAACGGCTGCCCTCCCCGGCACCGGGACTCCAACTCAAACATTTATGAAGTGCCTACCCAGAGTCACAAACGTGCTCCACAAAAATATATTTAAAAAAACAAAAACAATACAGTCCTTGCCCTTAAATCTACAGCAGGAGATATTCTTGGGGATGAGTTTTAGGGCCGGCTGCTAGCTTCCTCTGTCTCTTTTTTATCCCATCATGTCACTGAGCACAGACCTAGGCACAAAGGGGGGATCTACTAGAATACCTGTTGATTGGATGGTTAGTCAGGTCGGTGGGTCTTAGTCTATAGAGTGGGGAATAGGAAGGAGGGCCAGGCCAAGACTGAGCTGGGGATGAGCAGAGCCAGCAGGAAGGAATGGCCCCCCATCTGGGAGGCATTGTCCATGCCAAGGCCTGGCATGCCCAAGGCACACCGCAGCCCAGACCTAACCCTATATTCCACGAAGAGCCCAGAGACCCCTGCCAGCCCTGGACCTGGCTTTCAGGCCTCTGGTAGAGTTGGTGTGACTCTAAGACAGGAGTTTGGGGTTTGGTCCTTGAAGCAGCGGGCAGAAACTCTAGACCTAGGCATGATGCCGCCTTGGCCCCATTTAGAGCCATCGATCTCTGCTCCTCCAGCTGCTGAAGCCGCCTCCCTCGGCGGAGTTTGGCTCTCCGGTTCTTGAACCACACCTGGGGAGGAAGAAGAGGAAGTTGGTGGAAGAAAGATGCTTGCAAAGGAGCATTGTGGGCTCCTGACATAACCTGGATGTGGGACCAGGGCTCCTGGAGGGCAGCTCTTCCCTGAGGAGAGAGGCAGCCGGGAGCTGAACGGCCAATCTGACTGGGGGAGAGAACTTCCAGAGGGAGCACTAGGTTTAGTGGCAGCCAAGCCTGGGGGGACTGGGGGGGGTGCGGTCACAAAGCTTACTTCTGGCATTTACCGTCCACAAGGCCACCAGGAAGCTGCCCACCCGCCTTCCCTGATTTCCCCACTGGAAAATGAAAGAAAGATTTTGGGTTCTTTTTACTTCTGGTATTATTGGTATTCTACACTAAAATCTCATAGAGATCCAGCATTTGTGTTCTAAAGTTCTCCCAGCCCTGACCTCCTGGGTTCTAAGGGTCCCCCTAACTCTGACATCCTGTGTTCTAAGGGTCCCCCTAACTCTGACATCCTGTGTCCTAGGGGCCCTCCCAGCTCTGACCTCCTGTGTTCTAAGGGCCCTCCCAGCCCTGACATCCTGTGTTCTAAGGGCCCTCCCAGCCCTGACCTCCTGTGTTCTAAGGGCCCTCCCAGCCCTGACATCCTGTGTTCTAAGGGCCCTCCCAGCCCTGACATCCTGTGTTCTAAGGGCTCTCCCAGGTCTGATATTCAATAGGACCATAGAACCCTAGGTTGAAAGCTGGAGGGAACCTTGGTGGTCAGTAAGTACAACTCCCTCATTTCATAGATGAATCTAAGACATAGACACCTTAGGCAAATTACCCAAAGTAAGAAAATTTGAAACTCAAGGGATTGTGGACATGAATCTTGTAAACTAAAAGTAAATAAATCAATTTTTTTTAATTACCCAAAGCAATATAGCTAATAAGTGCCTGAGGCAGGATTCGAACTTGGGTCTTTGTGCCTCTAAATCTAGAGCTCCATCTAGTTCTCCCCAGATCGAATATTCCACATTCTCTAACCCTTTGCTGCTCTAATATTCTAACCCTTGAGTCCAGCAAAGGGGCCTTTGACTTCAGCAGTACTAATGAAGTTCTTATAACAAGGATCTCCTCCCCATGAGGGGTGTGAAAGGGTCCCATAGAACAGTGGGGGCTCCCCCTTCCCTCTCTTGGAGGGGGCAGTAGACTCTGCCCTGCATTAGGAGCCAGTGTTTCATGCAGAAGGGGCTGTCTGTAGATGAGCTCAGGTGGAGCCCACCAGGCTGGGGGTAGGGAGATGCTCACCTGGACTCGGGCCTCAGGCAGGAGGAGAAGGCCAGCCAGGTGTTGCCGGGTGCCCTGGTCTGGGTAGGGGCTCTGCTCAAAGGCCCACTCCAAGGTTTTCAGCTGAGGCTTTGTGAAGACAACCCGATTCCGTGGGGGTGGCAGGTGTGTATTGGCCCCCCGCGGCTCTGCCGAAAGACGTTGGAGATAGGCTGGGTCTTGGGGGCCTGTGTGTGAAAGAGCTAGCTGAGGGTCTTAAGACATCTGGAATCAGAGTCCCCGAGAGATGAAGGTGGGGGACTGAACATGGTTGGGAATCTGGGGAAAGTGGGGATCCATCCGCTGGATGGTCAGATAAAGAAGCCATGGGAGGTGAATGGTGTTGGCTTGGGGAAATGAAGACTGAGGGAAGCATTTTCTCCTCCTTTCCCCCACTGACCTGCTGGGGAGCCTGTCGGGCCCCTTCTCCTCCCACCTGCCTCTCCCAAGTTCCTCACCTCCCACATAGTCTGCCCCTAGTTGAGGCTGAATAGATGGAGGCAGCAGTGAGGGAGAAGCACAAAGCAGGGTCAGAGACCTCCCTGAGCCCAGCAGCCACAGGCCAGCAGGAGTTTGGTCCATGTCCACGGGACAGATGTGAAGGCTCCCTTTAGTAAGGCTGGAGAGACTTGGTGGTTTGCATGTTTTCCATGAAGCTTGGTACTCAACCTCTGGGCCTTACTTTCTCCATCTGCAATATGAACCACCACAGAATAAGAAAGCCAAGGTTGATCCCTAATGCTAGAAGCTGCCTTCCTCACCCAACAGGAGTGTGAAATGCCCCCGGGGTTGGGTCCCTTCCTAGGCCCTGGGGAGATACCAGTTCCATTCTCTAAAAAATATGAACCCAAGCACAAGACTTCCAGGTTCTGACATTGATTCTCTGTGTGACCTTTGTCTCCCTTCTCTCTTGGCTTGTCTCTTCGTTTGTAACATGAAGGAGTTGGACTGAGAGTCCCTTATAGTTCTAAATCTTTTGATCCCCTAACTACATTAAGACTAGAGGGTAAGTGACTTGTCCATGTTCCCCAAAAAAGTTAATGCCAGAGTTTAGACTAGAATCTACCACTTTGGGCTCCTGGTCCGGAGGAAGAAGCAAGAGGCAGGGCTGCCTGATCTTTGCTGGCTATCCTCTTGACCCCTGGAGAAAGAATGTGCCCTACACTCTCCCAACCCTTGGCTGGGTTGGGGGATCCATAGCCCTGTTCCTTCCCACAAAGCCCAGGCCCAAAGCTACTCACCTTCTCTTTGCTCCTCTTCCTGGACAGCCTTGGGCAGGATGGGTCCCCAGTGCCCTCCTCCCCTTTGGCTATTTAAGCTCTTGTGACCGGGCCCCACCTGTCCCTTTGAGCCACTGGCCAATGGAGAGTATCCTGGCCCCAAACCCTCTGGGACTTGGAACTTGGTGCGTGTGTAGGGGGGTACAATCAGAGACTGGGCCAGCCCCACATCAGGGGGGTGGGAAGGGGGGCTATTCTTCCCCTGTCAGTCCTGGATTAGCTTTTCTAGCTTATGTTACCAAAGCTAACTCCCTGCCTTCTGCTCCCCCTCCATTGGGGATCACTCCAGGAAACAGATGCGGTACCCAGGGAAAGAGGAAGTGTCCCCAACCTACCTCTTATGTCCATTCACCAGACTCCATCACTCATCTCCCTGACTGGAAGTCAGAACACCTGGCTTCTTACACTACTCCTTCCCCTGCCCATGGTGTGATCTTGGTTAAGCCACTTTTCTATGTCTCATTTTTCTCATCTGTAAAAAGAGCTTGGGAGAGATGATCCCTAAAGTTCCTTCCAGCTCTGACATTCTCTGTTCTCAGCTCTCTGATTGAGGGCTGGACGGGGCTGCTGCAAATGCCTGGACAGTGAGGCCTCCTGGATTCCCCCCTCCTTCCCTTGGGCTAGCTGGTCCCTGGCCCTCCACGGCTGTCATGGTCTATCAGCTTCCAGCCAAAACAAGTCAGTTTGGGGCAGGTCCTGGAGGGGATTAGAAGGCCTGGGGGCTCAGGCCTCAGGCCTCAGGCTTGGCTGGGGGTGGATTAGCAAAGATTTCCAGAAAAAAGACCTTGCTAGTGGGACAGAGCCCTCTCAGTCATTCCCACTTCTCTCTCTCACTGCCTCCAAAGGCAGAGAAGGGGAACAGGGGTTCACTCCCCTTTAGGACCCTCTCCCACTTTCAGTTTAGTCCACCCTCTGTCCCCTCAACAGCACCCCCATTTTGGATTGGGGCTCAAGACATGAGTTCAAACTCTGTCACTTCTATTACCTACCTACATCTGAGGTTTTAGGGAAATCCTTCTCCCTCTCTGGGCTTCATCTGTAACAAGAGGGGTAGGACAAGACCCCAGGGGTGGGGAACCTTCGACCTCGAGGCCACATGTGTCCCTCTAAGTCCTCAAATGCAGCCTTACTAGGGGCCTTGAGGCCACAGGTTCTCCACCCCTGGACTACAGTTTTTAACCTGAGGTCCATGAACTTATTTTAAAATACAGTAATTCACTTAATTGTATTTCAGCATAATTGTAGTCCTATGTATTTTATTCAATGCATTTCAAAACATGATTCTGAGAAGAGACCCTTTGATTTTGTCAGACTGTCAAAGGGGGTCTATGATCCCCCCAAAAGTCTAGGAACCCCTGGAAAATTATCATATATTCAGCATTGGAAGGAATCAGAGGTGGGAAGTCTGGTAAGGAGGTTGATGCAATATTCCTGTTTGGAATAAAAAGCCCAAGCTCAAGTAGTGCCTGTAAAGATGGAGAAAGCAGCATGAATGGGAGAGACCAAAGGTTTCCCAGGAGAGCTAGAGAAAGGTCTGTGAGGTTGGAGAGGGGAGTATGAATGGGAGAGACCAGAGGATTCCCCCCAAGGGCAGTACCCCCTTCTCCTCCCCCAGATCCTGGACATGGTTCTCTGTTTGTGGGCTGTTTTCTCAAAATTGTTTCATTTCTGCCCATAACAATGAGGGAGGTGCCATGGACCCCTAGTTGGTGTTTTTGTTTTTGTTTTTAAAGAAAGAATAAAGTTCACATTTACAAATATAGGTCTTAAAGCAGTGCAAAAACACTTTACATATATTATTTCATTTGTTGCTCTCAACCATCCTGGGAAATAGATGCTGCTCTTTCCTCAGTTTTACAGATGAGGTAATAGACTCAGTGAAAGTTAAATGACTTGTCCAGGGTCACACTGATACTAAGTACCCCAGGTTTCAAACCCAACTCTTCTTGATGTTCAGGACTCCATCATTACCACAATCCCCTGCTCGGGAAATGATGCATAACCTCTTCCCCCACCCCTCAATCCAATTTGCCTTCCTTGGCTCATCGATTTAGTGTAGGAAGAATCTTAGAGACCAACTCCCTCATTTTACAGAGAAAGATATTGAGAGTCATAAAGGTCAAGATTCAAGCCTACATCTTTGATCCTAAGTCTTGGACTTTTTTTTTTTTGTATCCCAGGGACAGATGGGGGACCCTAGGGATCCCGGAGTCACCCTTGCCAGATGATGGAGGCAGAATGCTTGGGTTCCCAGTTCACCTACTTCTCCCCTATCCCATCTCCACAACCTTTCTAGAGCACCCCCTTTAAAGGGTGGGGACAGGAAGAGGGAGCAGGAGGAGTTGTGGACAGATGGGCAGGGGCCATGATCGAAGAAGCTTAAGGCTGCCCCCTCCGAGGGGTCCAATCGATGGGGAATGTTGAGGCTATGCTTGGGGCCCCAGCCTGCCATCCTTCCTGCCTGGGGCGAGCCCCAGAGAAAGGAGCTGCAGGGGTCTTTGCAAGGCGTGCTTTGGAGAAGGAGAAAACCTGTTAAAAGCTCTTTAGAAGCTGGAATCGATCGCCCCCACTGACCTCTGACCCGTCTTGCCTTTTGGCTCAACCAGACAGGGTCAGCAGCACCAGACGCCCTTTGAAAGATAACCAGGGTGGGACCGAACTGCAGGCAGGCAGCCACCCCTCCCCCAACGAGCTAGTTCTTCCCAATGCACCGGGGCCACCCCCACTCACCTGCCTCCTTCATTGCCCTCAGAGAGCTACAGAACAGGAATCTGCTTGGGCTCACCCGTCAGAAGCAGCTACTTGTGTTTCCCCTCAGTTTCCCCATCTGTAAAAAATGGGATGGATGTTATGTAAGGGTCCTCCCGCTCTGAAGTGAGGAAAGCCGGACTTGGAGACGGGAAATCTTGGTCCTTATTCCAGCTGACCGAAGACAGGGACCCTTCGACCTCTCTTTAGATCTACCAAGCTTGGCTCCATCCCTGGCACAGAAAAATGGACAGTCGCCCGACCTCGGATTTCATTAATACAGGGAATGCCGGGGTGAGAACATTCCTCTGTTAAGGAAGGTCGGCACCTTTGTGCAGCTTAGAGACTTGCACTGAGCACCTAGTAGGGATCTTTACTAGCTAGCTCTTACACAGCCTTCCACATTATGGGAGTGGGGGTGGGGGTGAGTTAGGGGCTCTGTGCCCCCGAGATCCGGAAAATCCACTTAAAAGTTTTTCACACTCCAATGCTTTATGTTTTTAATGCATTTCTGAGTTTCTAAATGTTTTCTTTGTGGGCTGCTGGCCATTGCATGTCGTCTGCAGCTTCTGCAAAACTCCCCCAAATTCCCGTTTAATTTCTTATGCCTACCAGTGATATGTCACAACTGTGATGAGGAAAGTGGAATGTGGAAGGGCTAACTGTAATAGCATTTGATCTGATTATTGGTTTCATTGTACAGATTAGGAAATTGGGGCCGAGTGGTTAGGCATGTACTTGATCGTGTATACGGCTAGGAAGTATTTGAGACAGTCTTCAGCGCCCTAACCGCTGCACTACTTCGATGCCTAATAAGTGATTGCTGACTGACTGTATATCCTTGGGCAAATCAGTTCCCCTTCTGCGCTACAGATTCCTCCTCCGTAAAATCAAAGTTTTAGAGTAAGCCTTCTCTAAGTTCTTTCTCAGCTTTTGCATCCAATGATTCTATATCCCTACACACACTGAACTCTTTCACTAAGCAGCCACAATCTGGGTCCCTGGGGTCCAGCACCCTACCTTGAGTGTCAGATCCCAGCAAGGTGACCTCAGATCTCAGACACCAGGGGAAGGTTAATGTTCTGCTGGGAATCGATGGGGAATCAGATTTGAGATGTCCTGCTCTCCTTCCAAAGTATGTTGAAGCCCACTTCCTTCAGAAAACCCTTCCTAAGAGAACTCCATTCTGTGACTTGTCTCAGCACGATATCCCCAGAGCCTTAAGATTCATTTTGTGCTAGGTGAAAGCACAATCGAATTCCTTTCTAGCCTCTTGAACCCCAAAGTTCTTGAACTTCTACCTCAAGACTAAATCTTTAGCATCAGACCTCCAGGCTCCTAGAAGATCTTTCTTCCACACTTATCAGCCTAGGGTTCTTTCCACCAGCTTCAGGTCTTTGACCTTAGGTTTCTGAGTCTGGGAGTGGGGGGAAATTCATGCAGACTCCCATCATCTAAAACTCCTGAGGTCAAGTTGACTCAAGGAAGAACAAACACTCCCCAAACCAAATTCTGATGACCCAAACAAAATGATTTGGATAGGAAAGAAAAGGGGAAGTGAGGAACCATCATGGATGCAAAGAAAACTCATTGAGTAAATTGCATTTTATAAAGAAATAGATACAGACAATTAAAGATGAAAATAAAAGGGTTACAACCCCTAGTCGGTGCAGTGAATAGAACACCAGCCTTGGAGTCAAGAGGACCTGAGATCAAATCTACCCTCAGACACTTTACACTTACTAGCTGTGTGACTTTGAGCAAGTCATTTAACCCCAATTGCCCTGCCTTCCCCCTCCATAAAAACAAACAACGGACCAAGAACAGGTCAAACCAGACTAATCTTGTTTCTTTTTTTTTTTAAAGTATTTATTTATTTTTACTAGCATTTGTGACCTCTCGCTCCTCCTGTCCCCTAAACCCATTGAACAATGAAGAAAAGCAAATAAAGCCCTCATAATAATTGTGCATAGTCTTGCAAAACAAATCTCCACATTAACCATGTACAAACATGTCATACATCACTTCTCTGGCCAGAGGTAAGCAACATGTTTCATCTTCAGCCCTCTGGACTTGGGGATTATTATTGCATCGATCCAAGTTAGATAGTCTTTCGGATTTGTTTTTCTCTATGGTGCTAGCTATTATTATAATGTGACTGTCATTGTACAAATGTACAATGTAACGGTGGCTTTTTCTCAGGAGCCTAAGGGCCAGCCTTAGGCTGTATTTTCAGAAGGGACTGAAGAGACCAGAGTTGAGAGAGAGGTGTACAGCAGCTGACCTTTATTGTATTGTAGAGTCCTTAAATACACTAGAACCCTAGAGGTAGCATGATTCTCAGGGGCACCAGAAGGGAACTGACCAGTGGAGGAAGAGATTGATCAGTGGAGGAGGAGCCGAGCCAGCTGTTTCAGCTGCCACTCTTGAGGTGAGTAATTTCTCGAGAAACCTCCCTGTGAGCTTAGCAACTGGGCTATGACCCTTAGCACCACAGGTGCTTTTTGACTCACACTGATCCCTACAGTTCTCCTAATTCTGCTCACTTAGCTCAGCATCAGTTCATAAAATTCTTCCATTTTTCTCTGAAAAATGTCCATTTTATCATTTCATTGACATAAAAATTCCACTACATTCATATGCAATAGTTTAGCCATAACCAATAGAAGGGAACTTCCTTAGTTTCCAGTTTGGGGTTATTATGAAAAAAACTATAACTATTTTTGGACATTTAGGTCCTTCTCATATTTAATTAGTCTCGTCAGGGTATAGGCCTAGTAGTAGTATTGCTGTATCAAAGAATACGTATAGTATTCTTTGGGCATAGTTCCAAATTGCTTTCCAGAATTGTACCAATTCATAGCTCAAATAGCACGTTAATATGCCTGTTTTCCCACAACCCATCCAACATTTGTCATTTTCCATTTTTGCCCATTTTGCCAATATGATGGATATAAAGTGGAACCTCAGAGTCGCTTTAACTCGTGTTTCTCTTGTTAGTGATTTGGAGCATTTTTTTTCATTTGGCTACCATAGATAGATAGCATGGATTTCTTCCCTTAAGAATGAATTACATTTTCATATCTTTTGATCTCTCATCAATTGTTGAATAGCTCTTATTCTTATAAATTTGAATTGGTTCTTTATATATCTTGGAAATGAGATCTTTATTAAAGAAACTTGTAAAGATTTTTTTTCCAGTTAACTGTTTCTTTTCTAATTATAGGTACATTGCATTTGTGCAAAAAAAATTAATTTTGTGTAATAAAAATTTTCCTTTTTATCTTCTTTCCTTTCTGGTTCTGGATGCATGTAATAGCAAGCAAAGAAGCAGTCAACACCTTGTTTCAATTCATGATTGTTTCAAGTGTTAAGATCCAGTGGCAGTTAGGTGGTGCAATGAATAGAGCACCAGCCCTGAAGTCAGGAGGACCTGAGTTCAAATCTGGCCTCAGACACTTAACACTTACTAGCTATGTGACCTTGGGCAAGTCACTTAACCTCAATTGCTCTCCAAAAAGGAAAAAAAAAAGTATTAAGATCCAGAACTTGTGAACCCTTGAACTTGTGAACTCCTGGGGAGGAGCTAATGACCATATATAAGGCCCAGGCTGGAGAGAGCAGAACTGAGAATGGAGCTCTTATTGTGGAGAAGGAGAAAACTTGTGGTATCCCAGCATTCTATGTTTGTCTGTTCTGATGTTTGTTTGCAATACTTTGTACAGAAGCCCTGGGACCTTACTGGAAGCCCTGAAAGAGGATTTTCTGGTTGTCTGTTTACATAAGTCCTGAGGGCTTTGGAGGTCCTGGGACTTTACTGATGATTTGTATTGACCTCTTAGACCTTGTTTGTGGGCCTGTGTTGATTTCTATGCTGATGATTTGTGTTGAGTTCTCAGACCTTGCTGATGCTCTGTGTTGATTTCACAGGCAGATAGTGAATTGATTATGGTGCCAGCAATGTGCATGAATATTATTGTGGCTCTGTTAAGCTTTGTTGTCCCCAAAACAGGAACTGTGAAAGACTTGAGGTAAACTGGACACTGTGAGCTTCAGTGTGGAACAGGAACTGGATAAGTAACTGGACAAAGAACTGGACAAGGAGATGGACAAGGAACTGGGAGCTGCCTGCCTTTGAATGCAGGTGACAGTTGTATCGATTCAGGCAGGAGCTGGAACCATGGAAGAGGAACCATGGAAGCTGAGAACCAGCCACAGTCAAGATGAAAAGATCTCTTCTTGGGTACCTGATGCTGACTGAGAAGATTATGATTACTGTGACCTATGGGTGAAGAACTTTGACCTTTGTACTTTGTGTCCATTAAGAAGACAAGCCTCCCTAAGGATGATTGAATTAAGGACTTACTGAATAATTGAGTTACTAAATGAGTGTACTTTGTTTAAAACTATGTGGACACTTTGGTGAAAACTATGTGACCATTTTAGTGATAAGTTGTTACGGTGTAACGTTCTGAATGCTGTACTTTGATTTCTGTGAATATTCTGCTTTAATTTACTACTGAATAAATAGAGAGTCCACTACACTGCATGATCAGAACCTTGAAGGTGTTCACAGCAGCAGTCCTCTGGAAAGCTGCTCGTGCTTGACTTTACAATGCATTAGGTTTGCACAAAAAGTGTTTAATTTCATATAATCAGAATTATTCATTTTACTTGCTATGATTCTTTCTATCCTTTTTTTAGTCATAAACTCTTCTTCTATCAGGAGATCTGAAAGGTCGTTTCTTTCTCGCTCATCTGATTTCCTTATGACATCACCTTTTATGTCTAAGTCATGTATCCATTTGGAATTTATCTTGATATATGATATAGGTCTTTACCTATTTTCTGCCAAACTGTTTTCTAGATATCCCTGCAGTTCTTATCAAATAGTGAATAGGGTCTTTGGGATTTATCTTTGTGCTTGTTTGCTTTTGCACCTTTGTTGCAAATCAAAACAACTCTGAGATTTTTGCCTCAAACCTTGCAAATTTGCAATGACAAATCAAGTCAAACTCTCAACAAGCATTTATTAAATACATACTATGTGCCAGAGGCTGTGTTAGGCACCGGGGATACAAATACAAGCAAAAAAAACCCCACAGTCCAAGAAGCTCACTTCTTTAAAAAAAATCTTACTTTCTTCTCTTTTTTAAAAAGCTTATTTTCTTCTTTATTAAGAAGTTTAATAAGGTAACACAATACAAGTCAAATTCAATGCATGTCAAAATTAAATTAATGCAAGTTAGTTGTTATTGTTCAGTCAATCATGTTTGACTCTTTGTGATCCATGAGTTTTAATGAGCCATTACTTCATTGTTCTGCCCTGGTCTATTGTTTTAAATTTTTTTATTTTGCTTTTTAAATTTTTGGAGGGGGAAGACAGGGCAGTTGGGGTTAAGTGACTTGCCCAAGGTCACATGGGTAGTTTTGTGTGAGTGTGTGTGTGTGTGTATGTGTGTGTGAAGTGTCTGAATGTGAACTGTGAATTTGAACTTAGGTTATCCTGACTCCAGGCCAGTGCTCTATTCACTGTGCCACCTAGCTGGCCCCTGCCCTTGTCTATTGTGGGTGGATATGACATACCACTGCCCACCACCTCTTAACAGCTGTTGTGTTAATTTTTTTTATAAAGACCCCTTAACAAAATGGACAAAAGAAAGAATACTTCATAAGGAAACGCTGCCAGCACATACAAAGGTGCTTATAATTACATTACAAAAAAATTGATATAACTGAATGGTATGAATGTTATTAGGCAGCTAGGTGGCACAGTGCAGTGCAGGAGTTAAAATCAGGAAGACTCATTTTTCTGAGTCCAAATCCAGCCTCAGACACTACTTGTGTGAACCTGGGCAGGTCACTTAATCCTGTTTGCCTCAGTTTCCCCATCTGTTAAATGAGTTGGAGAAGGAAATAGCAAACCACTCCAATATCTTTGCCAAGAAAATCCCAAATAGGGTCATGAAGAGTCAGACCCAACTGAATAATAACAAACAATAACAAAAACGAATGTTGTCATAGTAACTCTAAAATAGAATGAGATATCTGAATGCCTAAAACTATGGTACAAAATATTATAAAATATGTAACTAAAATAAAAGAACATGACAAAGTTGCAGCCAGTTTTTTGTGTGACTTGCAAACAACTACAAGGGATAGAAGTGTCACAGTGATAGAAATGGAACATTTTTTTAGCTATATGGTTTGAAGATTACAACTGAAAACACATTCCACTTAGCAATGCAGATGTTCATACAGAAGCTTCAAGTTTATTTAAGACAGTGAAAGAAAATGGAAATAAAGTGGATGATGGGGGAGAAAAAACTTTTGAAATAATCCATTACTTGGTTCAATTGCTTTGAAAATCAAGTATAGTTGCATAATGTTAAAATGACCAGAGTTAGCCTGTTCAGATTAGGGTGTGGTGGGTAAATAACTTAATGTTTTGAGGAAAGTAATTTAATAAGGTGGATACATTGATCAACACATTTGTAATGCTAATGAAACAGGCTTATTCTTATGAAAGGATGCCTTCTAGAACTTCCATTTCTAAGAAAAGAAAAACTCAACCTGGATTTAAAGTGTTTAATGATTGCCTAACACTTTTATTGGGAGGTAATGCAGAAGGGAATTTTAAATTAAAACCAATGCTTGTTTATCAGTCTCTAAATCCTTGGGCTCTGAGAGGCTACAAGCATTGATTGTTTCCAGTTCTTTGGCAATCAAGAAAGATAGCATTGGTAACTAAAGCTGTTTTCAAAAACTGGCTTTCAAGTGATTCTAGGTCCACTGTTGACAAAATAGGTATGTTTTTTGGTGTATTTTTCATAACCAACAGATTGTGAGTTGTTGGGTTTTTTAAAAAAATCCAATTTTTCATTTTTTCATTTTATTGGATTGTTTAATCCATTCACATTTAAATTTATGAAAGTTAGGTTTGTATTTTCTTCTATTCGGTTCTAATAGTCTTCTTTTCTTCCTAAATTAGAACTTTCTAAAAATTCCTCTTCCTATATAAGAATAATACTTTGTCTCTTTGGTTATTTTTGTTTCATTTACTTTAAGGCAACCTTACTCTCCCCAGCTCTCTTCTCACAACCTTCATTCCCTCTTCCTTTCCATTTGTCACCCTTTTTCCTAGTTCTGGAATTTTGTTTACCTTATTAATTCCTTTCTTTTAAATTTTTTTTCTTTTTGGAGGGCAGTTGGGGTTAAGTGACTTGCCCAAGGTCACATGGCTAGTTTTTGTGTTAAGTGTCTGAGGCTGGATTTGAACTCAGGTACTCCTGACTCCAGGGCCGGTGCTCTATTCACTGCACCACCTAGCCGACTCTCCTCCCTTCCTTATTCAGTTATCTGATTCTTTCCCTCCTTTTTCCCCTTCCTAATTAAATAGTCAAGGAAAATCCTTCCTCTCCTCCCCTTCAACTTGTTGAGGGGTTTTTCTTTCATTTTTTGCACTTTTTTCTAAAACAGATTCTTCCCTTTTCTCTTCATTATTTCTCTTCTCTTTGTCTATTCTAGACTTTTATTCCTTAATTCATGGCTCTTATATTTATTTATTCCTGCTATATTCCTTATAAAATTAAAGCTTCTGAGGTACCTGTTTTGAGTTTCTGTTAGGTCTCTGATACCTCACGTGGGGAGGAGACTCCTAAAGAGGGTCGTTGATACTGCACGTGAGATGGACGGGTTGAACCGATCCTCAGCTAACAGGAATGCACGTGGTCGATCACCTGGAGGCAGCTGCACCTGCTTACAATAAGCAGGATAATCTCTCCGCCTTCGCCTTTAGGGGTGAGACACATTGGCTCGCTGTGGCGAGGGCATGGCCAGGGGAGGGGCCCTGTTGAAAGGACTTAAATACAGGCTACTCGGAAGCAGGGGAGTTCGGTGGAGCCAGGCCAGTCCAGTCCAGCCACACTGAGATAGAGGATGAACTCTCAATAAAAGCTAGAAGCAAGTCCTGTGTCCTGAGCTTCTCTGTGCGGCTGTTTCTCCCGGAGTGGACGGGAGCCGGGGACGCCCGAGGCCTGTTGAGGTGGGTATAGGTAAGCCTTATACACCCTGACCCAAAAAGATAACCCTCACCCAAATAAAAAACCAGTAACAAGTTTCCTCTTCAAAACAGTTTCCATGTTACTGCTTCATAGATTTTATCTTCCTTCCTGGCCCCCTTTTTTCCTGTGATGCTTCCTGGAGGAGAGAGAGTATTCTGATAGAAGTATTGCTCCACGGCAGAAATTTTCATTTATTCCTGATTGTGCAGTTCCTTACTATCTGCCCCCACTCTTCTGGATATCAGTTGCCCCCAGGAGCTCTGATTCCCCTTCTTCTGAGGCAGGATGCGGTATTTGGAGATATATGTTGTTGTTCAGTCATCTCAATCGTGTCCAAGTCTTTATGACCCTATTTGGGGTTTTCTTGGGAAAGATACTGGAATGGTTTGTCATTTCCTTCTCCAATCATTTTACAGATAAGGAAACTGAGGCAAATAGAATGGTTTGCCCAGGGTCACACAGCTAGTAAGTGTGTGAGGCTGGATTTGAACTTAGGTCTTCCTGACTCCAGACCCAGCACTCTATGCACTGAGACACCTAGCTTCAGAGACAAAATTCTATCAAGGGGAGTGGTCTGTTTAAGTATCAACTCCCTACAAATTATATTCACTATGAGGTCCGCATCTCCCATTACAGAATCTCCCTCTCCCTCCATAGGACATTCTTCACTGGCATCCTTTCCCATTCACAATTCCCTCCTTACTTTATCCTTTTTCCAATCCTCTTTTTGCCACTCCATCTATTTTCCTGCAGCCTGTCTTTTCTGAGAGACTGTAGGAGTTATTTTTCCTTCTTTTTTTTTCACTTTCAGTTTTATTGGTTTTTTTTTTAACATTACTTACATTTACGGATTACTCCCACTTCCTGAGAAGTCTTTTGTATCTAAGTAAAACTAAAAATACAGTAATTTCATTTCAAAGTTCATGTGACATTCCACATCTGTAGTATCCTCCCTATTTTTCTTTCCCTCCAACCTAACTCCCATCCTATTGGAGAAAAAAATAAGAAAAGAATGGAATTTCTTAAAAACAAATATGCAGTGTCAAGCCAAAAAAAAATACCCCCAATGACTGTACACAAAATTGAATACTATATGTCTTACTCAGATTATTATTATTGTCTCCAGGATCAAATACAAAATGCTCTGTTTGGCATTCAAAGCCTTTCGTGACCTAGCATCCTCTGACCTTTCTGGCCCTCTTACACCTTACTTCCCAGTAAATACTCTTCAGACCAGTGAGGCTGGCTTCCTGGCTGTCACCCTTAAGAGGACATTGTGCCTCTTGGCTCTGGGCATTTTCTCTGGCTATCTCTCATACCTGAATCCTTTCCCTCCTCTGCTCTGACCACTGACCTCCCTGGCTTCCTTTATTTATTTTTTATTTTTTTTTTGGAGGAGGGGGTCTGCTTTATTGATTCATGGGTCCTTCATTGAAGCCCCTTTGGGTTTGAGCATGTTTTGCCGTTTCTTTTCCTCCTCCTGCTGTTTCTCCAGCTGCTTTTTCTCCCACGTCTTCATTCCTGCATCCATTTCATGGGACAGTAGCGCGACTCGTCTTGCAAACTTTTCCCTCTGTGCCTTTCGTCGGAGTTGGCCTTTCATTGGGGGAGCACATCTACCATCTGCATAGGACCAGTCTGGCAGCTCGATGAGCGGCCCATAGCTAGAGGGGCTGGCGGCCAGGCCCCGCGGGAAAGGAGAGGAGCATCATTAGCACCCTCAGAGCCGGGGAGCTCCGGCCAGCCTGCAGGGACGCCCCTAGTCCTGCCCCTCAACCCCATCGGGCTCCCCTCCCCTTCCTTTAAGTCACAATCAAGATCCCATTTTCCACTGGAAGCCTTCCCTAACCCTTCTTAATTCCAGTGCCTCCCTGCTGTTAATTATTCCCTATTTATTGCATATACAGTTTGTTTTGTATATATTTGTTTGAATCCCATCTCCCCCATTAGATCAGAAGTTCCTTGAGGGCAGGCAGGGACTGTCTTTGTTTTTTGTGTTGTACCCCCAGCACTTAGCACTGTGCCTGGAACATAGTATTATGTTAACATAATACATGTTTGTTGACTGCCTTTGATCTCTTCTGGGTTGTGGTTTGTCCTTTATTCTCAAAGAGAACCAATGACATTATGGGATGATGTCTTGACTTACCCATGAATAGGAGGCAGAGTTGAACAAAATCATCTCTCTTCCAGAGTAATCAAAGCCCAGTGGCAAGACAAAAGTCTGGACAATTGGCAATGGCCCAGGATACAATGGATGACTTTGGTGTCTTCAGTGCCTGGCCAAACTCCACAGAGCCTACCCACCTTCATGGCCATTCGGACAGATTGTTCTCATTGCCCATTCTGCCAAGGGAAGTCTTCGCATGGTGGAGTAAACACCCCCTAACTTACCAATGAGTCTGAGGCCTGTTAGTTACCCTCACAGATGTAGTACAGCCCACCCGCTGATATGGTTTTACCAGGGAGTAGATGCTGTACACACTACAGCTTCTTGTGTATAGGCCTAGTAGTGGTATAAATAAGTTGAAGGGCACAAACGGTTCAGGTTCATTAACTTTCTGTGTGTGATTCTAAATTGATTTCTGGAATGGTTGTACCCATTCACAGAGCCACCAGTAATGCATGTGGGGAAAAAAGGGGCTTGTTTCCCCACAGTCCGTCCAACATTTATAATTTCCTGTTTTTGGCATCTTTACCGTTCTGATGGATGAGGTGGAATCTCAGATTGCTTTAATATGCATTTCTCTAAGTCATTTGGAGCATTTTTTTCATATGGCTACAGAGAGGCTTGAGAACTTCCCTTGAGAACTGTCCCTTCATTGTTTAACCTTTGAGCGTATATCACATTTTCTCCTGTAGCTTTTTCTTCTCCCCTACCTTTTATGCACCTCTCATTCTACAGTCTAGGCCAACGATTCTCAACCTGTGGGTCATGACCCCTTTGGGGGTTGAACGGCCCTTTAACAGGGGTCACCTAAGACCATCAGAAAACATATATTTCCGATGGTCTTAGGAACTGAGACATGGCTCCTCTATCCGTCTCCATACAAGTATTAACGGGTTGCTTTAACCCTTTAACCCTTAACCACTGGTGTAGGCCCACAAAAAACAATAATTCATTTGCAGGTAGCTAGGTGGAGCAGAGGATTGAGGGCTGGGCCTGGAGTCAGGAAGACCTGAGTTCAAATCTGACCTCAGACAGTTGCTAGCTGTGTGACCCTGGGTAAGTCACTTAACTGCTCTCTGCCTCATCTATAGAATATCAATAATACTACCTACCTCTCAAAACTAGTAGTGAGGATCAAACATTTGTAAAGTGCTTAGCACAGTACTTGGCACATAATTTGTTGTTGTTCAGTCGTGTCTGATTCTTTGTGGCTCCATTTGGGGTGCTCATGGCAAAGATACCAGAGTGGTTTGCCATTTCCTTCCCCACCTCATTTTACAGATGGGGAAACTGAGGCAGAGTGAAATGATTTGCCCAGGGTCACACAGCTAGTAAGTGCCTGAGGTCACTTTTGAACTCAGGTCTTCCTGACTTCAGGTGCAGTTCTCTTTCCACTGAGACACCTGGATGCCTTAAGAAATGCTTGTTTTCTTCCTTACAGGCAGGGTGTTGTGAATTTGTTTGGTTCATGGTGTTTCAGGCTTGTTCCTCCATTTCCAGTTCTATTGAAGTTTCATTTTTACTCGTATCTCCTTTTCAAAATCTTAATGATCCCTCTGTTCTTATTTTGTTATTGTTTTTAACCTCATAGGCATTTTATTTTAGTTTTTTTCCCCTTTTATTCAAGGATAATTTATTTTATTACTTGTTACTTTCTTGGTTGCTATATTTGTTTGGCCAAAGCAATTTTCTATAGAAATGCCTTAAATGCCTTTCTTTTAATGGATATCTTTGGCGGGGGGGGGGGTGAGACTTGCTCAGGGTCACACAGCTTATTAAGTGTCTGAGGCTAGATTTGAACTCAGAGCCTCCCGACTCCAGGGCTGGTGCTCTATCCACTGTGCCATCCAACTGCCCCAAACATATTTTCATTGATGATTAGGCTTAGGTTTTCAGAGCATGCCATCTTAGGCTGCATTTTGAGCTCCACTGTGCTTTGAGCACATTATTTCATTCCCTTCTGTGGCTACTGATAGGTACAGAATAGTCCTGTGATGTTCTAATTTCCTTTCTTTTGCAATTGAAGGTCTTTTTCCTGGTCACTTGCAGAGCTTGTTATGGGATGCTGAAATTATTAAATTGAACCACTATATGTCTTTTTTCTGGAGGCAATTTTCCTGAGGAGGGGGGACCTCAAAGCTTTCTCAGCCTCTTACCACACTGAAGAAGTCATTTTTTGCTGCCTTGGTCTATACTCCATCATTTCTGGGGGATGAGAGCCAGCCTTAGCTGAATGTCATTGCCCTCTCCTTTAGGCATTATGGAATCACATAAAGACATGCTGTCAGTGGAGGAAAAATTGGGAAGAGAAATGAGAATGATGCAAGAAAATCATGAAAAGAAAGTCAACAACCTGACTGAAGAAAACAACTTTAAAAAATAGATTAACTCAAATGGCAAGAGTCCCAGAAAGCCAATGAGGAGAAGA
>CM053594.1:46312928-46342385 GCA_028646575.1 Pseudocheirus occidentalis
ATTGGTTGGTTTTTTTTTTTTAGCTCTGTGAAACTCTGCTTCCAGGGGGGAAAGCTCTGTTCCAAATTGCCGGGGTTTTCCCAGCTGCCAGAGCTATTAGGGGGGTGTTGCAAGTCCCCCCAGCTTTGGCTTGCTGAAAGCACACCCCAGGACCACCACTCAAGACCACGATCTGGATCCAGGCCGCTCAAAGCAAGAGCACTTGGCCCTGATCAATTAATTCAGCCCCCCTGCGGAGTCTGCAGGCCAGGGGCTCTGAAGCAGCCCAGTGGGGGCCATGCCGGTTCTAGCAGTTCCCCTCCCCCACTGCTTCTTTGCCCCGGGAGCAGATTAGCCGAACTGCTTTTTCTCCCCCAAATTAATTTCCAAAGTTTCATTTTCACTTTCACTGACTGTGTAATCTTGGTTTGGTGAATGTGAAGATTCCCTCAGGTGCAATAGATCTTCTCTGAAGTAGACTCAGGCTGCAGCTTGTGAGTCTAGGCTCCTCCTGGCCACCCTGGGGCCTGGCCTGGTTGCGGCTGCAGTTTTTGGGCTGGGCTGGTCTCTGTTCAGGGCACGAGCTGCCCCTTTCCCGTCCCCATTCCTCACGCCTTGGCAGATGTGGAGGTGCTGGACGCTGTAGATCCTCTCCTCTGCAGACTGGCTGCTGCATGGCTTGGCTCAGCTCAGCTCAGCCTGGCTCCTTCCCACCGCCCTGGGCCTGGCCGCGGTCTCTGCTTCAGGCTGGGCCAGCCTCTGCTCCCGGCAGCCGCGATGACCCCCTGCTGCTGAGCTGCCTTCAGCAAGAGATGTGTTTTCTGTATTTTTGTGAGTCTGAGAGTCCTAGACTGTCTGGCCTCATATTTTATGGGTGCTTAGGGTGGCGGTGTGGGAGTTGCTGGACCTTGCTGCTTCTATGCCGCCATCTTGGCTCTGCCCCCCTTATATAATCTCTTTGGGATACAGCCCTAGAAGTGTTATTGCTGGGTTAAAGGGTATACACATTTTTATAGCCCTTTGGGCATAGTTCCAGATTGCTCTCCAGAATGGTTGGATCAGTTTACAGCTCCACCAACAATGCATGAGTGTTTCAGTTTTTCCACATCCTTTCAAGCATTTATCATTTTCCTGTTTTGTCATCTTAGACAATCTGATCAGTGATATGTAGTACCTCAGAGTTGTTTTGATTTCCATTTGTCTAATCAATAGTGATTTAGAGCATTTTTATATGCTTATAAATATCTTTAATTTCTTCCTCTGAAAACTGCCTATTCATATCCTTTGACCATTTATCAATTGGGGAATGACTTGTATTCTTGTAGATTTAACTCAGTTCTATATATTTTTAGAAATGAGGCCTTTATCAGAGACACTGGTTGTAAACATTCTTTCCCAATTATCAACTTCCCTCCCAATCTTGGTTACATTGGCTTTATTTGTACAAAAACCTTTCAATTTAATATAATCAAAATTATCCATTTTGCATTTCATAATGCTCTCTAACTCTTGTTTGCTCATAAAATATTCCTTTCTCCATAAGTCTGACAGGTAAACTATTCCTTGCTCTCCCAAATTAGGAGAGTCTTTAGGACAGACTTACACAATAGATGGCCTGTGGGCTGCTTGCAGCCTGCCAAAGAGTACTGCAAAGCTGTATGTTGTGCAGGCCCATTTTAGAACATAGAACATCAAGTTTCAGAACTGAAAGGGCCCCTTAAGAATCATGGGAAATGGCATCAGTAAAAGAGGAAGGCATGGAGATGGGCGAGCACCAGGCTTGTCTGGGGGAAAGAAATTTGTCCAGTGGGACTGGGGGCTAGAAAATTCTTGTTCCAATATAAAATGATGCTCATTTCCTTTCTCCTTCCCCATCTTCTGGTCAGCAACAGGTAGATGTCATCAATTGTCCTTTACAGCTAGCAACCACTAAGGGCAAATGAGTCTTGCACTGAAGCCAAAAAACATTTTCCTTTTAAAAATATTCTCTAATTCAGGCTGATCTGCCCCTGTTGCTCCTTTTGAATGAAGTTTTCTTGTTTTTCTGCATCTTTTCCCCTTCTCTGGGCTCTTTGGCTTATCAGATTTACTGTTGCCTAGAGAAGTTAAAGAATAAAGACAACCAAAAAGGAACAGGATGTGTAACCAAAGAACTTGCCAGCCCAGCCTGTTCTGTTTGGCAGGTAGTTATTAGACACATGAACACACTGTAACCAGAAAATCATCCTGGGCATTCAGCAAGGTGCAGAGGAAAGACAGCTGGCTTGGAGGCTGGGGGACCTGGCTTCAAATTCTGCCGTGGCCTCTTGCTTGCTGGGTGACTGGCCTGGCAATTCACTCAGCCTTTCTGGATCTCGAATTCCTCCTCTGGAAAATGAGACAGTTGGACTAAATGACTTCAGGTTATTCCAAAACCTAGCTTGATGATCCTTTAAATCAGGGCAACCCCATCATTTTGTAGATGGGTGAATGTTAAGCAACTTGTCTTGGCAATTCAGGAGCAGATCTTAGATGAGAATCAAGGAAGAAATTTAGATTGAGGAGGGCCTTTAGAACACAGGATGTTAGGGCCCTAGAACACAGAATGTCAGAGCTAGGAAGGCCCTTAGAACACAGAGGGTCAGAGCTAGGAAGGTCCTTAGAACACAAAGGGTCAGAGCTGGGAGGGTCCTTAGAGCTTAAGGTTTTTTCCACTTTACCACATTGAATCTCAGATCTACCAGAAAGTCTATGGGGGTTTCTCTGTCTTTCTCCCCCCCTCCTTTCCCTTTCTTTCTCTTTTTCTCTCCTTCCATACCTGCACCTCTCCTCTCCTTCCTTCTCTCTGTCTCTCCTCTCCCTCTTTCTCTCCTTTTTCTCTCTCCCTCTCCCTTCCTCCCTCCTTCCCTTTCTCTATCTCTGTCTCTGTCTTGGTCTCTGTCTCTCTCCCCCCTCCCTCATCCCTGTTTCATCCACAGGCCGTCTCTTTGAGCTGGAACAAATATGCGGACGGGAAGTTGCTGTTCTATGACCCCACGCTCCTAATAGCCATCCACGATGATGAGGACAAGGTGGTCCGAGAGTTCTGGCGACTGCTGGCTCTGTGTCATACTGTCATGGTGGAAGAGAAAGATGGTGAGAGGTGCCCCGTCCAGGGGAGCAGCATGGGGTGGGGGGAGCCAGCATCAGCAGGTCCTTGTGAAGAAATGGGGGAAATGAGATTGTTGAGCTCTTGTTTCATTGGGAGATGCAGGGAAGTGACTTTGTTTCTATTTTATTTCACTGAGAACACTTGAAAAGATGTGGGAAGGCATGCCTTTAATCACTTTGCAAACCTTAGTACATCCCATTTGAAATGCTTGTATTCAAGAAGACCCAGGCTTAAATTCTGTCTTGTTTGTGCCATCCTGGATGAGCTACCTCCCTCTCTCAGCCTGTTTCCTCATCTGTCAAATGATGGATTAGCCAACTGCTAGAGTTACTTCCAGCTCTAGGTCAATGGTCCTATGACCCAAACAAAGAAAACACTTTTTGTATCCCCAGCAACTTGTATACAGCAAGTGCATAATTAATGCTTTATGCTTTTATTCATTCAAAGTAGCCATGAATTCAGTGACTTTAGGTTGAGACAGGCTCAGAGATGGACATTAGTTAGATATTCGTGGGGTTACCAGAGAGGTCAGGGAGTAGGGAATAAGCATTTACTAGGGGCTTACAAATATTACTTCATTTGGAAAGGCAATGAACTCGTTTGCTTGGGAAGGAAGGGAGTGAGCTCCTTAGAACATGGAATTGCACAGATCAGCAGTTTGGAGCTGGAACGACTGTGATAAGCCGTTGAGTCTAAGTCCTTCTTCAGCCTGAGGAAAGGGAGACCCAGAAAAGTCAAGTCACTTGCCCAAAATCACACAGATAATTAGTAGCAGGGATCTAGTGCCTTTCAGTGGCACTGACAGGGTCCTTGAAGTGTAGAATATTAATGTAAGAAAGAGACTTAGAACACAGGATGTCAGGGCTGGGAGGGTCCTTAGAACCCAGGATATCAGAACTGGGAGGGCCCTTAGAACACAGGATGTCAGAACTGGGAGGGCCCTTAGAACACAGGATGTCAGAACTGGGAGGGCCCTTAGAACACAGGATGTCAGGGCTGGGGGGGGCCCTTAGAACCCAGGATGTCAGAGCTGGGAGGGTCCTTAGAACCCAGGATATCAGAACTGGGAGGGCCCTTAGAACACAGGATGTCAGAACTGGGAGGGCCCTTAGAACACAGGATGTCAGAGCTGAGAGGATCCTTAGAACCCAGGATGTCAGAGCTGGGAGGGTTCTTAGAACCCAGGATATCAGAACTGGGAGGGCCCTTAGAACCCAGGATGTCAGGGCTGGGAGGACTCTTAGAACATAGGATATCAGAACTGGGAGGGCCCTTAGAACCCAGGATGTCAGAGCTGAGAGGATCCTTAGAACCCAGGATGTCAGAACTGGGAGGGCCCTTAGAACCCAGGATGTCAGGGCTGGGAGGGCCCTTAGAACCCAGGATGTCAGAGCTGGGAGGGCCCTTAGCATATAGAATGTTTGCTGGAAAGCCTTTCCTGAGTCCCCTACTTGGTTCTGTGCTCACTCTCAGTCTTCTGAAATAACCTCGTATTTAATAATAATTTCTTTAAAAGCTGAAGGGCCAGATTAGAATGTGATCACCCTGAGGCCTGGGACTGTTGGAGTTCTGTCTTTGTTTTTCTAACCCTGTGCATAGTGCCTGGCATATACTTAATACATATTTGTCAGATAGGTGGCATTCACTGAGTCACAATGTGTTGAATTATAATAACCACAGTTAATGTGGCACATCCAGGTTTGCAGAGCCCTTTGTATGTTCTTCTTTCATCTGTGCCTCACAAGAAACGGGTGACATAGGCAGCATAGGGACATTATTATCCCCATTTCACAGATGGGGAAACAGACACACAGAGAGAAAATGACTTGGCTATGACCACAAAGCTAGAGAGAGTCTGGGGCAGGATTTGAACCTTGCCCTTCCTAACTCTAAATCCAGTGCTCTCAGTAGCTGAGTAGTAGGGGCTGCCAGAGCTACCATGATCAGACTCTGGGTTACTGTGGGCCTCCCACCTGGACCCATATGGGCGCTGGACCTGGCCAGACCAGAGCAGCTCTACCCCCTCCCCCAGGAAGCTGTCACCTGAGCCCTCAAGGTTGGCACAGGACCTCCTAGGACATGCTGTTCTTCTGAGGTGTTTCAAAGCCTCCCTGGGGGGTGCATGCCTAAAGCTGAAGTGATCTCTCTGAGTCAACACACACAGGCACTTGAATTTCTTCTCTACTGGAAAAACTCTGGAACCCCTACGGCTGCCCGGCAGCCAAGATCCTTATTCTCTAAGGACCCAGGGTCTGTATGGCCACCACTTTTACAGATGGCTCAGGAAAAGGAGTCCAGCATTGTGCAAAGAGCAACGCAATGAGTTCGAGTCCTGACTCCTGGCAGCTGCTGATGCAGCATATATGCTGGGCCTGGAGTCAAGAAGACTGTGTGCCCCTGCGCAAGTCACTTAAGTCCTCGTGTGCCTCAGTCCCCTCATCTGTAAAATGGGAATAAGAGCCCTTACACCTCTTCCCCCCCCCCATGTTGTGCGGATCAAATGAGAGAAGATATGTAAAGTGCTTAGCACATTGCCTGGCATACAGTAGGTGACCAATAAATGTGGGTTTCCTTCTTTCCTGTCCCACCTAGGCTGCAGGAATTCGTCAGGCTCTCACTTGGGTTACTCCTCCCCCTCCTGCTTTTTGGTTTTTTTTTTAATGTGTTGTCTTCACCATCAGACAGTAAACTCCTTGAGGGCGAGTGGCTTAATAAATATTAAGCACTTAATAAATGCTTATTTACATCTCTCCTATCCCACCCATGCTGCCAGACTCCATCATGCCCCCCATTTGGAGAGCTCCTCCTACCCCCACCCCGTTTTTTAGCATCTTCTGCCTGTTGCCTGACTATGAGCTCCTGAGGGCAAAGGCTGCCTTTTGTCTTTCTTTAGTATTTAGCATAATGCCCAGCATACTTGTTCTGTCTTTTCAGCTGGGACCCCATTTTGGGAGGGACCCCATTTGGGGTTTTCTTGGCAGAAATACTGGCAGGGTTTGCCATTTTCTCCTCCAGCTCATTTTATAGATGAGGAAACTGAGGCAAACAGGGTTAGGTGACTTGCCCAGGGTCACACAGCTAGTAAGTGTCTGAGGCTGAATCTGAGCTCGGGAAGATGAGTTTTTCTGACTCCAGGCCTGGTACTTTATCTTATTCTAACCTTCCTTGCTCCCTGTCTATGTCTCCTCTCTTTAGGCCAGCTGGTCTACCAGGCAGCTTCTCCAGATGAAGAGGCCCTGGTGACAGCCGCTCGGAACTTTGGCTATGTTTTTCTGTCCCGGACTCAGGACACCATCACCACCAGTGAGCTTGGTGAAGAGAGGACCTACCAGGTGCTAGCCATGCTGGACTTCAACAGCGTCCGAAAGAGGATGTCTGTGCTCTGTAAGCATGGGAGTTCTCTTTCAGCCCCAACAGCCTGAAGAAAGCCTAGAGAGGGGGATTCCTTGGTTTGTCTCTACCTCACCTCTGTTTAAGTGTTTTCACATATAGGGAATAGTATTTCTCTTTAGTGGAGGGAATGGAAACTCATTCCATTGACCCATGTTGATAACTCACCAGTAATCTAGAGCCTAGGAGAACTGCCAGGGGCACTTGAGTGTCTTTTCCAGGACCCCAGTGCCATTTTGTAAGAGGTGGGACCCAAGCTCCCACCTACCTGCTTCCTGCTTCTTGTTCCACTAGGTTGATCTCTTAAGTCATCTCCATAATAAAACCAAAGCTAGTGTTTTCCTCGGTGTCACACTGTTGTGAAAGTCCTATTCTTCTCCACAAGTTGCTAAGTGATAAATAGAACCTCCTGATTTTTGTACCGGGCTGATCAGTTGGACACATTGTATCTTGACTCCAACATAGTGATGTCCAAAGGATGACAACCAAGCAGCCAAGGCAAAAAATAACTACCTAAAAAGCTTTGGAATCATGACAAAGATTGGGCTGCCTCTCACAAAAATATTTTATTTATTTTTTATCCCCAAATTAATATAGTATTATCTGTGATTTCATTAGTATGTCTCTTTCTTCCATCAGTGAAGACTGTCACCTTCTCTCTGTCCCAGACTATCATCTTCATGAGGAAAAAACCACCCTTATTGATCGGGCCTCTGGTGATGAGATGCCCTGTGTATAGCTGGGAAGTGTTTCTTGGACGCCCACTGATAGGATCAAAGATTAAGACTTGGGAGACACCTCAGACACTATCAAGTCCCATTTTGCAGATGAGGAAACTGAGGCATAGAGAGGTTAAGGGACTTGCCCTTGGTCACATAGGAAGTAAGGGTCAGATGGAATTTGTAGAACTTGAACCGAATCTCTCCACCATACCAGCCCATTGCTGGACCTGTCCACAGCTTGGGACCCATTAGGGTTTCTTTGGCTAACATTGCCTTCAGGGGTTCAGGATCTTGTCCTTTCAGTGAGGAAGTGACAGAGAGATTCTTCTAGGAAGGAAACTAACAGGAACTGGATAGATAGATTGGGAATCCTAAGACCCAAAGATGGGAAATGACTTGTCCTAGGTCACATAGCAAGATTTTGGAAGGTAGAGAAGGGTATTGAAATCCAGGTCAATAGATGTCAAAAGATTGCTTCTTTTCCTCTGTCCTCAGGTTTGTGGAAAATAATTAGATTTGTTCTGCTTGGCCATGGTGGTCAGTATTAAGAGGGGAGAGAGGATGGTTACAGACACAGATACAGATAGAGTCTCTTTGTTAGGAAAAATGTTCAGATGGTTAAAGCTGTTGCCATGTGGGCTTCTTGGGAGGTACTAAGTTTCCTGTCACTGGACATCTTCAAGCATAGCTTTGTTGGGGGTGTTGAAGATGGTAAGGATTAGACCAACTGTCCTGGGAGGTCTCTTCCCATGCTGAGATTCTGGGGTTCTCTGCTCAAGAAATGCTTGGACCCCCTCTGTATACTTCTGATGCTGCTGATACATGTCAGTCACCATGCCCAGGGTCTTAGTTTTTTCCTCTAGGGGTTGGGAGCAATCATGTAAGAGATGGGGAGGGGAGGGAGGAGAGGTCTTTCCAGCTAGTTGCAGCTCTGAGGGATACCAGCAGCCCTGGACCAAAGTTGGGGAACCCTCCTGAATCCAAAGTTCTAAATGTTCCTTGCGTTATTGCCTGGAGACCCATTGAAAACACATGGGCTCTTTTCTCCCAATAGTGAGAGACCCTGAAGGCACAATCCGGCTGTACACCAAGGGAGCAGACACTGTGATCTTTGAGCGACTTCAGCCAGGATGTCCTAGTGAGCTTGCTACTGAGAAGGCCCTGGATGTGAGTCCCTGGGGCCTGGGATGGGGAGGAAGAAGGAGTTGCTCATGTTGTTCTGTCCCTGGTCTTCCTTGGGTGGTTAATCCTTCACTCAGCTATGAAAAGCAAAGAGCCCTGGACCAAGACTCAGGAGGCCTGGGTTCTAGTCCTGCCTTTTCCGTTGAATTGATATGCCATCTTAGGAAAAGATTTCCTCTGTGGCTCAGTTTCCTTACCCATAAAATAAGAAGCTGGAGCAGATGATCTTTAAAGTCCATTTTAATTTTCATATTCTATATTCTGAGATCTCTTTATAGATGAGGAAACTGAGGCAAACAGGGTTAGGTGACTTGCCCATGGTCATACAGTTAGTAAGTGTCTGAGACTGGGTTTGAACTCAAAAAGATGAGTCTTCCTGACTCCAGTCCCAGCACTCTATCTTTTTCTAGACCTCCTTCCTTCCTGTCTGTCTCCTCTATTTAGGCCAGCTGGTCTATCTCTTTTATGTTTTATGGTCTATATTCTAAGGACTTAGCTCTGACATTCCACATTCCATGTTCCCTCTCAGCTCTGACATTCTAGGCTCTATGTCTCATGGAGCTTTGACTTTCTATGTTGTAAGGTCCCTCCCTGCTCCTCCTACCTTCTGATGGCTCCTTCTTATCTTTGCAAGATCTTCATCCAGGTCACTCTCACCGACTCTGGGTGTCTCTCCCCCACCCCCAAAAGGCTCTCTCCTGGGCCTGTTTTCCTCCATACGAGAGGTTCTTAACATTTTTTGTGCCTTGAACTGCTCTGGAAGTCTGATAAGCCTAGGGACCCCTTCTCAAAATAAATGAAATTAAATACATATATTAATTAAATATGTATGTTCAATTAAATACATACTTAAATGCATTAAAATATGTAGGGTTGGTTTTTTTTTTTTTTGCTTTTTGGAGGGCAGTTGGGGTTAGGCAACTTGCCCAAGGTCACAGGGCTAGTGGTTGTTAAGTGTCTGAGGCCAGATTTGAACTCAGGTACTCCTGACTCCAGGGCCGGTGCTCTATTCACTGCGCCACCTAGCCGCCCCTACTGCGCCACCTAGCCGCCCCTCTGAGGCCAGATTTGAACTCAGGTCCTTCTGACTCCAGGGCCGGTGCTCTATTCACTGTACCACCTAGCCACCCCATTATATAGTATTATTAAAGGAAACTTCTCTGGAGGAGATGGGAATGCATAAGACCCAGTACTGCTCTCAGTAACCTGATAGTCTAAGTGAACAAACAGTATGAACAGATATGAATAGTGTGACATGCATATAGTAAAGATCTGAATGACGTAGTTAGGGCGTTAGTACCATATGGGTTGGTTCAGAAGATGGGGAGTTTTGGTATGGAATGGAGCACTTTAGGAAAGCTTTTTAGAGCCAATGGGGCTTGAACTGGACCTTAATCAGTCAAATGAATCAATATTTATTAAGTACCTACAAGTGCCAAGCACCGTGCTAAGCACTAGGGCTACAGAGACTGCTGTCCCTGTCCTCAAGGAGCTTACCTTCTAATGGGGGGGAGGACAGTATGTACAAACAAACTATATACAGGA
Source organism: Pseudocheirus occidentalis (assembly GCA_028646575.1). Classification (NCBI taxonomy): domain Eukaryota; kingdom Metazoa; phylum Chordata; class Mammalia; order Diprotodontia; family Pseudocheiridae; genus Pseudocheirus; species Pseudocheirus occidentalis. The sequence goes on from CM053594.1 coordinate 46,322,877, forward strand.
TAAATGGGAAACCATTAAGGGAGGGAAGGCCCTAGAACTAAGAGAGGCTTGCTTTTAAGTAACGTTGACTCACATTTGTCACCATTTTGTTTTTGGACTGAGACCTATGGTTTCTGTAGCCTAGGAAAGTTCAAATGAGGAAGTGCCTGTTACCGATGCTCTGCAGCTTACACTCCTCTTTGTACAGGTGCTCCTGCACTCAGAAGGAGCTGCCTGGCAAGAGAAAGAACAGAGGTGCCAAGGCTTATTTATGGCCTGCTGAACTTCTGATTTAAACTCTTAACTCTCTCAACCCAGTCTTCAGAGCCTAAGGTCCAAGGGTGGGGAAGCTGGGGCCTTGAGGCCACACCTGGATGTGAGTCCCTGGGGCCTGGGATGGGGAGGAAGAAGGAGTTGCTCATGTTGTTCTTTGACTGAATCCAAACACTTTGGGTAGAGGTTAAAAAAGGTTAGTTGTTCCTTGGTACTTGGGGTTCATGTTGGAGAGTCTTTATATCTTTGAAATGGGCCAGCTGGTGATTACCAGGGTCAGAATGGGAGCTGATGTGGGAGGCAGGACAGGCCTTGTTTTTTTGTTTTTTAACTGTTTTACAAATGAAGAACTGAAATGGAGACTTAGAGGAATGCATAACCCTATAGTCAGATGGATGGTGAAGTAGCAGTTAAAATCAAAACAATATCTATTAAGCTCCCAGTACCAGCAAACTCCCCTGGTGAGGACAAGGCTGATTGGCCTGGGAGGGGATGGAGTGCTGGGAGGCCTTTGGGGGTGGGAGGGAGCCCTAGAGGCCTTTAGGCTTGATGGCTAATGAGACCAGCTGGTCTTCCTCCTCCAGGCCCAAACACAGGCATCACAGAGTCTCTAGGCCTCTTGTTGCCCAGCAACTGTCTGTCCCTAGGAGTTCCTTCCAGGGCTCAGGACACCTCCTGAAGGCTCCTAGAACAAAAGCCCAGGGGACCAGGGGCTGAAATTCTTCCTGGGGGACACTGGCCTCCATTCCAGTGGGCTGGGGCAGATTTATACTCTACATCCAGGCAGTGGACAGAGGCTCTTTGCTGGTCCTGGGTACCTTCCTGGCCATTCACATCCAAATCTCAACTCTGCTTGTTGTTCAGGCCTGTCTGATTCTTTGTGACCCTATGAACCATACTGTCCGTGAGGTTTTCTTTTTTTTTTTTTTTTGCCTTTTTTGGGGAGGACAATTGGGGTCAAGTGACTCACCCAAGGTCACACAGCTAGTTTCTGTGTTAAGTGTCTGAGGCTGGATTTGAACTCAGGTCCTCCTGATTTTAGGACCAGTGCTGTATTCACTGCGCCACCTAGCCACCCCCCCCATGAGGTTTTCTTGATGAAAATACTGGAGTGGTTTGCCATTTCCTTCTCCAGCTCCTTTTACAGGTGGGGAAACTGAGGCAAACAGGATTAAGTGGCTTGCCCAGGGTCACACAGCTAGTGGGTGTCTGAGGCCCAATTTGAATTCAGGTCTTGAGCTATATTCATGGAGCCACCCACCTGCCTCCTTTGTCAATTTGGGCAAATTGGCCTTAGTTCCTACCTCTGTAAAATGAGGGAGTTGGACCCTATGATCCCTCTGTGTTCCCTCTTAGCTCTAAACGGGATGATCCCAACTCAACAAGTATTCCTATAGGAAGGACTTAGTTGTCTGGAGGCCTAGTGTTGGGGCCTGGAAACATAAAGACAGTTAAGGTACAAGCCCAGATCTGTGCCAGGTCCTGTTGGGGAGCACGGGGTTGAGAAAGGAGGGGATTTAGGGCAGTTTTCTTCTTTGTAAAATGAGGAGGGGTAGGCAGGGCCCACACAAATGCTGGCTGATTTGGACTGAATTGAGTAGCAACATTTCTAAGGTACTTTTTAGATTGAATAATGAAGGTCCTAGGCTCATGGGTGCAAGGTCCAAGGATCCTGGGGAGTTTCTGCCCTAGAGGAGAACTCAGTCTGGCTGGGGGGTGGGACCCTTATAAGTGCTCTTAGGGGTATCATGATCATTAGCAAATGAATTCATGGATAAATGAATAAATTTACATAATATAATATAATATAATATAATATAAATACAATACATTACATTGAAATAATATAATATGATATAATATGGGATAATATGGCATATTATGATATGATATAACATAATATAACATAATTATAATATAATATAATAAATAAGGTTACTATTTGCCAGGCATAAACAAAGTATAAGAGTCTTGCCCTCAAGGAGTTTACATTCTAAGAGAAGATGGTCCATTTAGGGGAGTCATAGCCAGGGTATGGCTAAGTGGAGCAGTACATAAAGCACCAGGCATGGATTTGGGAAGACCTGAGTTCAAATCCAACCTAATATAGTTTCTAGCTCTGTGACCCTGGGCAAGTCATTTCTCCTTTGTTTCCCTTAGTGTCCTCATCTGTAAGGTGAGCTGGAAAAGGAAATGGCAAACCGCTAGAGTATTTTTGCCAAGAAAACCCCAAATGGTGTCACGGAGAGTCGGACCCAACTGAAATAACTCAGCCACAGGTGCAGCCATGGAGAGGTGTTTTGGTCTGAGGAGTGGCCAGTGGTGAAGAGAGTCATAGGGCAATTGATAGAAGCATTTTCTCTCCAGGAATGATAGGGCTGAATGATCAAAATTCTTAGAGCTTTCCTTTCTCACGGTTTCTCCCAGTTCTTATATGCAACATGACTAATGTGAAAATGTATTTAATAGAAATATATGTGTAGAGCCCATATCAGACTGCAAGCCGTCTTGGAGAGGGAGGGGGAGAAAATGTAAAATGTATGGAAGTGAATGTTGAAAACTCGAAATAAATAAATTAATAAAATGGGGGGGGGAATAGCCAGAAGTTATATAATGCCTCAGACACTAGCTGTGAGATCCTGGGCAAGTCACTTCACCCTATTTGCCTCAGTTTCCTCATCTGTAAAATCACTCCTATATCTCTGCCAAGAAAACCCCAAATGGGGTTGCCCCAAGAGTTGGACACCGACTGAAACAACAGTCTAGTAAGTGCTTAATAAATGCTTTTTCATTGATTGATTCAAATGAACTCTTTATGTGTCACAGTGTGGGGCAGTTATCTGTCTTTGTGCCTTATTTCTGTTGAGCCCCACGTGGCAAGGACAAGGTCTTATCTAAACCTCCTGACCCCCCCCCCCCAGTGCCTACCACATTTGGTGAATGATTGAATGCAGTAGCAAAGTTAGGGTTTGAACCCAGGTCCTCTGATGCCAAATCCAGTCCCTTTCGTGCTATATGAGCTACCTCCCCATGTCCCCCCTGCACCAGGAGATAGCCCAGGTAGGAGAGGAGCATGGGACCCTTGACTAACTGACTCGTCCTCTTGCTCTTGGAAGACCTTTGCGGAGGAGACGCTTCGGACGCTCTGCTTGGCCAGCAAAGAAGTAGAGGAGGAAGCCTACCAAGAATGGAGAAAGAGGTACCACGAGGCCAGCGTCCTGCTGCAGCACCGGGCCCAAGCCTTGGAAGCAGTGTATGAGGACATAGAGAAAGACCTTGTGGTAAGTGGGGGGGCCTTGCAAGGTGGCAAGACCCAGCATCAAGACCTAGACTCAGGCATTCAGCCTCAGGAGTAGGGTCCTAGAGGCAGGAGGAACTGCTCAGAGCTGGAAGAAACTAAGAAACAGAGAACAGAGAACGTCAGAGCTGGGAAGAATTCAAGAACATAGAACAGGATGTCAGAGCTGGGAGGGCCCTTAGAACACAGGGTGTCAGAGCTGGGAGGATCCTTAGAACACAGGGTGTCAGAGCTGGGAGGAAACTTGGAACACAGGGTGTCAAGGCAGGGAGGGCCCTTAGAACACAGGGTGTCAAGGCAGGGAGGGCCCTTGGAACACAGGATGTCAGGGCTGGGAGGGCCCTTAGAACACAGGATGTCAGAGCTGAGAGGAAACTTAGAACACAGGGTGTCAAGGCAGGGAGGGCCCTTAGAATAGAGAACATGGGATTTCAGAGCTGGGAAGGCCCTTAGAGATCACATTACCTTGCCTACCCTGTATATTTTAGGGATAAGGAAATTCAGGCCCAGAGAACAGAGGGGATCCTTAATTCCTACTGCTTCCTTCCCTTTTTGCCCATCTGGGCTCTGTGGAGGACTGGGAGTGGCATCTTGCTAGGGGAAGGGTTTGAATTCAAAATTCCTTTCTTTCCTTCCTCCTCTAGCTCCTGGGAGCCACAGCCATTGAGGACAAGCTGCAGGATGGTGTGCCTGAAGCCATCCACCTCCTCAAGAAAGGGAATATAAAACTGTGGGTATTGACCGGAGACAAACAAGGTGGGTCCTTGTGCGTGTTAGGCCCAAAGGCAGGGTAGAGTGAGGAGAAGCCTTCTTTCTACCCAACTCCAAAGTCTTTTGTCCAGAAATACTGGAGTTAAATCCTACCCCTTCCAGTGATGCTTTGCTCCTTTGGGTTGGGCCTTGCCTTCCCTGCCCACTCTTAGGAGAGTAAAGAGCTTGGTGTCCCATCTGAGGTGGTTCATTCATAAGAATGAACATTTTAGTGGGAGTAAGTTTAGCAGAGCATTTTTTTTTATCTGATGGGATAAACTTGGGGCAGCACAGACCCTTCAAAATGTAGGTAGGTACAAAATGTAAATAAGTACAAAATGTAGATAAGCTTAGATCCTTAGAAGCCTTAGGAAAGTAAAATCTTAAAAGTACAGATTATAAAAATCATAGAATCACATGATTTTATGACCAGATAGTGTTTGAAACTTTGAGTCCTAGAATGGAGAACCCCTTAATAACCTTAGAACCATTTAACTGCTAGAACCCTTGGAACCACTTGGTCTTTGGAAAATGTTTAGCATCCTTGGAATTGTTAGACTTTGCAACTATTAAGCCCTTAAAACTTTTATACCCAAAGTGCCCTTGGAATCATTAGGTTCTTGGAATCCTTAGAGTCTAAGGGTTGGGGAACCCGTGACTTTGAGGCCACATGTGGCCTTGAGGCCGCAGGCTCCTCATTCCTTGTAGACCCTCAAAACCCTACAAACCATTAATCCTGTAGATTCACATGCCAGTTGGAACTTTGAATCTTAGAGATGGAACTGTTAGGAGGTTTTTCTTTATTCCAAGTTGAGATTTTTGCCTCTCTGCAATTTCTCCAAGGTCAAACTGAAATCTAACCCTTCAAATATCTGAAGACACCTATCACGTCTCCCCTTTTTCCCTTCAAAATTGTCCTGGTGATTTTTTCCTTCACTAGATTGGACACATCCAGTTCTTTCAACTAATCTTGGTAAGGCCTAGTTTTCATTAGCTAGCTGGGTAGTGCAGTAGAGAGTATTGGGTCTAGAGTCAGGAAGACCTAAATTCAAATCCAACCTCAGATACTTCCTAGCTGTGTGACCCTAGGCAAGTCACCTAACCCTGTTTGCCTCGGTTTCCTCACCTGTAAAATGAGCTGGAGAAAGATATGGCAAACCACTCCAGTATCTCTGCCAAGAAAATCCCAGAGTCAGTCACTGAAACAAATGAAGGACCAGAGGGGCACTCCAGGCCTTGGACTACCTCTCAGTAGTATTTGCATTTGAAGGTCCTTCACTAATGAGAGGAAGAAATTCTGGGAAAGCATTTCTGGCTTCAGCGAGCAGGCAAGACTAGGAATTTGTGGGGGGTGGGGACTTCCCCGGGGTCCCAGAAGTCCTCCAATAAAGATCCCCAAGCCTGTAGCCTTGGACAATGAGAAATGAGTAACAAAGCCATCCCAGAGACCCAGTGGGGTCTCCAGTTATGAGCTGTACACTCCTCACCAGAAAGAACCTCAGAAGGCATCTAGGACAACTCCTAATCCTGTCTTCCAGCCTCTTCTTGAAAACTTTCGAATAATGAGGAGCTCATTACTTCCTAAGACAGTTCATTCTATTGCTGAGCAGAAATATCTCTGATCCTTAGGAAATCTGTCCTTAGGCTGAAGTAAAATCTTCTACTTGTCCCAGTCAGAATCATTAGAGCATTCTAGTACTGGGAGCCAGAAGGAACATTTTATTGTTCTTCCATTGTATCTGCCTTTTCATGATCCCATTTGGGGTTTTCTTGGCAAAGACACTAGGGTGGTTTGCCCTGTCTTTCTCCAGCTCATTATACAGATGAAGAAACTGAGGCAAACAAGGTTAAGTGAATTACCCAGGGTCACCCAGCCAAATTCAAATTCTGGCCTCCTTGACTGCAGCAGGGCCACTGAGCCTCCTAGCTGCCCCAGAAGGAATCTCAGAGATCATTTAATTTAGCTCCTCTATTTCAAAGATGAAGGAGGCTGTGTAGCTTGTCTCAAGGCATAGAATAAATAGCAGAACTTTGAAGTCAGCGTGCATTTTATTTGTTTACTTCTCTTTGTTCCAAGTGCAAATACTGCTTCTATTATATCTTGCTGCCCTTGAGGGCTGAGCAGGATAAACAGAGTCTCTCTTCCAGGGGACGGTTCTTCTCAGATTGGAATCCAACAATCCCGGCTTCCCTAACTCTTCTTGTACGCAAACATCCTCACATAGCTTGACCTAATGTCCCGTCCTGGTCCTGCTCTTCCTCTGCCCTGCATACTCTGGGAGTACCCTTTGAATCCCCAAAGATCCAGTGACATCCAGGTGTTTTAGTGTTAAAGGCATTGAATTGTCTTTTCATCAGTCAACAAACCAAACATTTATTATGCTCCTGCTATGTGCAACTGTTGTTGTTCAGTTGTGTGGACTCTTCTGGGGTTTTTTCGGCAGAGATACTGGAGTGGTTTCCTTGTTTCGCTTGTTTTATAGACAAGGAAACTGGAGCAAACAGGGTGAGGTAAAACTTTCTCAGGGTCACATAGGTAGTAAATGTCCGAGGTCATATTGGAACTTGGGAGATGAGTCTTCCTGACTCCAGGCCCAGCCCTGAACAATAGCAAACAATAACAGTGTGTCAGGCCCTTTGCTCAGCACTGAAAACTGAAAGAACCTGAGACCAGTCATGCATAGGTAGATATGAACTAAATGTATCCATAAGTAAATGCTGGGGGTTTGGGAGAGCAGCTACTAGCAATTGTGGGGCTTTACGCAGAAGGTGATTCTTGAGCTGAGTCTTGAAGGAAGTAGGGAGATTCTGTGAGGTGAAGGTGAGGAGGGAAGGCATGTCAGGTGTGGGGAACAGCCAGAGCAAAGGCAGGGAGTCTGGAGATGGAGCATTGTGAGTAAGGAACTGAGAAAAGGACAATTTGGCTGGACTGGAGAGGATGTGAGGGAAGTCATAGATAACGAGCTTGGAAAGATAGATTGTGTGTGTGTCTGTGTGTGTGCGTGTATGTGTTTTGGGGGAGTGAGTGGTATTAAACTATTTTGAATTAAACCTTGTAAGCTCCTGTCCCACCTGGTAAGATGAGGAATAGCCAGAGATGACACTGGGAATCAGATTTAAGCTTTGGAAGAAACTTCAGGGAAGGATCTTTGATTCCCAGAACCTGTACCCTGTGAGGCACGTATTCTGGGTGTTCTTAGTCCCATTTTACAGATGAGCAAACTGAGTTTTATGGGTCATACTGATTGTATCAGAGGTGGAATTTGAACACAGGTTGAAGAAGGGCAAGATCTTTTGAGTGACAAGATAGTCAAAGATAGTCATTGAAGGCCTCCTGGAGGGAGATGAGCCTTAAAGGACAGATAGGATTGACAAGGAGGGGAAAATGAGCCCCTACTATGGCACTGTGCTAAGTGCTAGGGATATTTAAAAAAAGCAAAAGCTGATCCCTGCCCTAAAAGAACTTACAGTCTAATGGATGAGACTGCAGGCAAACACAGATGTCCGAATAAACTCTAGATGGGATAAATGGGAAGTAACTAGCAGAGGGGAGGCACTAGACTTAAGAGGGGGTATGGAGGGCTTCCTGTAGAAGATGGGATTTTAGTTGAGACTTGCAGGAAGCCAGGGAGGTTAGTGGGAAAGTATTGCAGACATGAGGGACATCCAAGGAAAATGCCCAGGTAGGAGATGGAGATGAAGGGTCTTGTTCCAGGAACATCAATGTTAGAGAATGTCAGAGCTGGATGAGATCTTTGGGACCATGTCCAAGGCCATACTCAGTAATAGCAATGGGATTAGAACCCAGAACTTCTGACTCCAAATTCCTTTTTTCTACTATACTACTTTGTCCCCCTGTCAGTGATATGGGGACATGGAGGAGACTTATTGGGAATGGGAGGCAACTGGAAAGGCAGAGTGGGACAAGATCTTGGAGGACCTCAAAGTTGGGACTTTATCCAGCAGCCCTTGGGAGCTATGGAAGGTGAGGTGCTTCCCATCTCTACCACCCCAAGGTCATTTTCCAGTGGCTGCCCTGTTCCCAGTTTGAGAAATATTGGTCTCTAAGGGAGGCAGCCTTGTGTCATGGAAAGACTCTGGGACTTGGAGTCAGGAGGCTTGAGTTTCATATCGCAGCCCTAACACTGACTTGGCTAATCTTTCACCTCTGTGAAGAGAGAAGGTTGGATCCTTGAGACTCCTGGCACTAATATTCTGTGACCAGACTGAGTTCTCACCACAGCCCTGACTCCTGACCTGATGGGCAGGAGATTCTCCCCTACTTTACTGACGAGGGAACTGAGGTCCAGAGAAGGAATCCATGGCTTGATAGAATTTGAAGGCCCACTGATTACTCATTGTGGTAAAAACACAGTGGGAAGAAGACAGGGTCTGTCGTCCAAGGACCTGGGTCCAAATCTGGCTTTTCTACTAGAGATACTACCATGAGCAAGTCCCTTAACTCTCTGGGCCTCAGTGTTCTCACCTGTAACACGTGGGCTGAGGGTTTTGAGGTGGGATTCAAGGACTTTCCAGAAGGCTCTTTTGTCCCTCTGGTCCAACATCTTTCCGCCTCCCCCACTCTGTCCTTGTTGGCCAATGCCTAGAAGGAAGGAAAGAAGCAAACATTTATATGGCACCTACTGTGTGCAGGGCACTGCGCTAAGCACTTTACAAACATCTCATCTGATCCTCGGAGGTAGGTACTATTATTGTCCATTTTACAGTTTGGGAAACTGAGGCAGGCGGAGGTTAAGTTGCTTGTTCCAGCTTCAAACAGCTAGTGTCTGAAGCTGAATTTGAATTTGGGTCTTTCTGACTTCAGCCCCAGCACGCTGTCTGTTGGGATTCCGCCATGAGAGCTTCCTTTCTTTCACTTTACTGAGACATTGTTTGCCAGTTAAAATGCCACCGCTCCTCTCCGCCCCTTACCTGTCTTCCCTGTCATTTCTTCCTCCATGTGGATGAATTCCTCAATTTCCTTTTTTTTTAGGGTAGGCTTCTCTAGAGGGATTGAGGGAAGCTTTGAAAGATTAGTGAGAGGTGTGCTGGATGTGGAATCAGGACATTTGTGTGGAGTCCTTGCACACCTGGCACTCCCTGGGCCTCCGTCTGCATATTTTTGCCCAGGCCCATTCTACCTGGGAGAGGCCTGGCACCCCATCTGGCTGGGGCAGCCCTGATGGAGACAGTCTGGGATGTGTGTATGTGTGTGAGTGTGTGTATGTGTGTGAGTGTGTATGTATATGTTTGTGTGTGTGACTGTGTTTTGAGTGTGTGTGAGTGTATGTGAATGTGTGTATGAGTGTGTGCATACATGTTTGTATGTGCAACTGTGTGTGAGTGCTTGCACATGAATGTGAGTGCATGTATGTGCATGTTTGTGCGTATGTGAATGTGTGTGTATGTGCATGTGTGTGCGTGCACATTTGTATTTGTATGAGTGTATGTGTGTGAGTGTGTGCATGTGTGCACATGTACATGTTTGTGTGTGAGTGTGTTAATGTGTGTATGTATGTGAATTTGTGTGTATATGAGTGTGAGTGTATGTGTGAGTGTGTATTTGTGTGTGTATGAGTGTGTGGGAGTGTGTGTGTGTGCGCACGTTTGTGTGCATGAATGTGTGGGTGTGTGCCCATGCTTGTGGGTGTGTGTGTATATGTGTGTACATGTGTATGTTTGCTGAGTCACTTCTGAGAAATTGTAGATTAATCCGGCTTTTATTTTCCTGGCTAGGATCCAGCTTCTGGGTGTGTATTTGGACTGAAAATTTCTCTCTCTGTGTCCTGGGAAATGCAACCTTTCTTGGGTAGGGCTCGGTGCAGGCACCAAGAAGGTAATATGCCAGGGTTGGGTAGGAATAATGGTGCTGCTGATTTCTAGGAGGGCCTTTTTCTCACAATAACCCTGCAAGGTGTACACTGGGAAGAACATTGGATCTGGAGTGAGAGAACCTGGATTGGAATCCCAGCTCTGCGCTCCCAAGAGCCCATTGTGACCCTGGGCAAATCCCTTACCTTCTTGGCCTCGGTTTCCTCACCTGTAAAATGAGAGTTTTGAATAATGGTCCTAGAAAACCAGTTATGATATAGATCTGCTTCCTGTTGGCAGAGAGGTGGGGGAATGCTTCAGCCAAACGGTGCATACATTGTCAGATGAAGTCACTGTATCCAGTGATTGTGGTTAACTGGTGATTGAGTGAACTGATGTGGAACTGGGCATGCTCCATGGGGAGTGACCCATGCTCTGGCCCCAGGATAAAGGAGGTACATGACTAGCAGCTCCTGTGTTTTGCTATGTCAAAAAGGATTAACAACTGTGCCAAGAAAAGCCAGACTCTGCGGGAAGTGCTGCTGCAGTCCAGCAGATCACCCCTGTTAACTTTGTAGGGAGAAGAGATTGGGACGTTTTTGTTTTTTTTTCCAGAAATGACTGTGACATAAAATGAGAGGGCTGGGCAAGGGTGTACTAGAGCGAATTCATATTGGCTTTAGGAGAGCTGATTGTTAAATTTTCAATTTAAGTATTTTCACCTTGGAAATTGATACACAAAATCAGCGCTTATTTTATTGTTTTGTTGGTTGTCTGTTCTTAAGAGTAATAGAGAAAATATTAATAATGCTAATTAAACTTAAAAGTGGTTCCTACACCTTTCCCCTTCCCCAAGCTGTTTTTTAAACATTTACCAGGATACTCCTAGAGCTGGGCTAGAATATTTCTTAAGATCTCTTGAGAGAGGATTATTGCTTCCATTTGACAGATGAGGTAACTGAGGTTTGGAGTATACTGGAAAGCATGCTAGATTTGGAATCAAAGGACCTGAAACAACTTTGTCAGTTCATACTGTAGTACCTGGGTGGTCTAGGCAAATTCCTTCCCTTCTGTGGGTCTCAGTTTTCTCATCTGTAAAATTAAAGGGTTAGACTAGATGGTCTATAAGGCTCTTTCTAGCTCTAAATCTCTGATCTCAAGTGGATTTTCTGGTGTCACAGACTTGTAATCAGAAAGATGATCCTAAAAACTAATAATGAAATAATTATGAATGTCATTGTGTATTGTATGTATGATTGTACATGCAATTGTATATACAATATATTGTCAAATAGTTATAGAGTTGTTTATTGGTAGACAATTAAGGTTGTCAACTAATACCAATAGTCCTAATAGATGGAGAGCATCATCTGCTATGAACGTTAAAGTGCGGATGTTTCTGTGGTGTTTCCCATACCTGCTTTGAACCTCTCACTGTCCCAGCACCCTAGCTCCTAGGTGTTATCATCTCCACTTTCCAGGGGTTCAGTCACAGCCGGTAAGTGTCTCAGGTGGGAGGAGGACACAGGTGAGTCCAGAACCATGTCAGTGCTTCATTTGATTCCAGATCCAGTTATGAAGCCTGTCCTCCCATGCTACAACGAGAAATGGTCCAAAAAGTTGGAAGGACCCCCAGGCAGGAGGTGTTTTGGGGGGCAGGGGAAGCCACCTGGTCCAAGGGACTCCTCTCTTTCGCAGAGACTGCTGTGAACATTGGGTTTGCCTGCCGACTGTTATCTGATGATATGGAAATTCTGGAGGAGAAGGAAATCTAGTAAGCAGTGGGGGTAGGAAGGGTGTCCTGGGGAGAATGGTGGGAACAGTTATCCTGGGGAACAAAGAATCACCAGCCAGGGTGGGCACTGCCAGGGTGGGTACTGCCAGGGTGGGCATGGACAGAGTGTCAACAGTGATGAGAAAGTCCTTCCTCCTGGGTGTAGGGGAATCTCACACCTGCCAAATGTATTCACACCTAGGATCTAAATGCCACTCCTGGAGGGTGGGGTCAGGGCAGGTGCTATTATATTTCAGGGGCCTTTCTACTCTATTCTTATAATCCTTTAATCCGATTTTAAATCTACGAATTCTACTGAAGAGGAAGACTAAGGAGTCTTAAAACTGAAGAAGTTAAGTGATTTGTCCAAAGTCGTAAGTAAGAAGCAATTAGAACCCCGTGTCTCCTGAGGACCAGATCCCAGGCTACTTCTCAACAGAGGGACTTTGAACAGAGATCGTAGTATGCCAGAGCCTAGAGGGACCCTAGAACCTAGAGACTGTTAGAATTGGAAGAGGCCTTAGACCATAGAATGTCCCAGCTGGAAGGGGTCTTAGAACAAAGAGCATCAGAGCTGAAAGGGCTTAGAACACAGAATGTCAGAGTGGGGAGGCATCTGTGGGGAGGCCCCCCACACAATGGGGGGGCCCTTAGAAGACAGAAAGAATGTCAGAGCTGGGAGGGCCCTTAGAGATAATTTTTTGGTCCAATCTCTCGTTTTACAGCAGAGGAAATGTGACTTGTCCAAGGCCACACACTGAGCTATGGGCTTCCACAGAGCTTTGAGGCTATGATATTTTTGGGTGGGAAGGGGCTGTAGTTGTGTCTGGGCCTCTGACATTGGCTATAGCTGGTACAATCTGGGATGATTCAGTCCCATTTGACCGGTGAGGAAAGGGGTGCAATCTGTCCCTGCAGTGGGATGCTCGAGGCATATTGGGAGAGCAACAACAACCTGAAGGGTGTCCGAGACTCTGGTCCAAAGCTTCAGCAGCGACAGAGCAAAATGGCCCTGGTGGTCACTGGAGACTTCCTGGTAAGTGTCAATCCCCACTCACCACCCTAGATGGAATATGGAAGAGGGATGGACCATCCATTGCCTGTCCCAGGGCCTGGCCATACCTGATGATCTCCAGGTGGGGAGAGTTTGTCTCCCAGACCACTTTGGGGAAGATCCCTCCAGCTATAGCAGAGAAACTTGATGTACTTGGTACTTAGCAATGAACAGGATGGCACTATGAGATGGTGGAATGGGGCCCTGGGTTCAAATTCTGCCTTTGATGCTTTACTCCCTGCAGACCTTTGGGTGAATCATTTCACCTCCCAGGCTTACCCCAGTTTCCTTATCTGTAAAGTGAGGAGCTGGGACTAGATCCCCTTTGGGCTTCTTCTAGATCTGTGATGCTGTTTGTTTCTATGACAATGTGTAAATTTAGGCATATGTAACTGTCCTTATGCGGGTGCACTGGGTGTTGGATGGGTGGGGAGGAGTATAGACTCTCATCTTAACTGCATCTCTTCACACGACCCTTTGCACACACAGCATTGTTTACTGAATGAATGAGAGGCATGTGCATGCGTCTGTATGTGCCTGCATGCGCCTACATGCCCGGGTTGTTTGAGTTATCCCACAGGGTGGGGAACCTGTGGCCTCAAGGTCACATGTGGCCCCACAGATCCTCAAGTGCGGCCCTTTGACTGAATCCCAACTTCACAGAACAAATCCCCTTAATAAAAGGATTTGTTAATAAATAATGTTTATTATGTTTATTATAAATAATTTGTTAATAAATAAATCCCCTTAATAAAAGGGGATTTGTAGGGGGGCTAGGTGGCACAGTGAATAGAGCACTGGTCCTGGAGTCAGGAGGACCTGAGTTCAAATTCAGCCTCAGATGCTTAACACTTGTGACCTTGGGCAAGTCACTTAACCCCAACTGCCCTGTCTTCCCCCTTCCAAAAAATAAAAAAAAAATAGATTAAAAAAAATAAAATAAAAGGTGATTTGTTCTGTGAAGTTGAGATTCAGTCAAAGGGCTGTACTTGAGGACCGAGACGGCCATATGCGGCCTCAAGGCCTTGGGTTCAGCTCCCTCCTCCCCCATCAGGCAGACATTACCATCTCCATCTTACAGAGGACATTGGGGCTCAAAGAGGACTGGTCTTGACCAAAGCTAACTAGTGAGTTGATGGCAGAGCTGGAGTGAGCACTGTCCCCTTTCTCCTGGCTCACTATAGGACAAGATGCTACCCCAGGCTGGGGAGTCGCAGACCTGGACAAAGAAACCCAGTTTGCTGACCCGCGTGGGGTGGCACAACAGAGCTCAGCAAGTTCAGGAGGACCTGACGACCCGACGAGAGCGAGCCTTTGCAGATCTGGCCTCCAAGTGCCAGGCTGTCATCTGCTGCCGTGTGACCCCCAAGCAGAAGGCCCTTATCGTCCAGCTGGTCAAGAAGTACCAGAAAGTGACCACGCTGGCCATTGGGGATGGCGCCAATGATGTCAACATGATCAAGAGTGAGCAGCCACATGGGACAGGGTGTCTTTGGAATGGTGGGGGAGGGAGTCAAGGGCAGCCACTGGGCCACTGGGAGGAGGGGAGCACATGGAACTGTGAGACCTGGGGACCACTGCCAGCTGCTTCCTGCCTATGTTGAAGGGCATATTCTAGGTATGGCCTTGGATGGGGAGATTTTTAGCTGTGGTCCTGGGGGACTGGTATCAGTACTAGACGGGTGGGGAGGAGTTGGTGTTTGATTCCATACTGTGAAATTGGGAGAGGGAAGGGATCCTTACTACCAGTAGTCCAGGGTTCCAACTCTGGCTCATGGTGGAGGGGATTCTAACTGCTGCTGGGGACCAGATGTCCTCATGGATGATGATCTGAGTTCAGATCCGTCCTTGAATATTTACTACCTGTGTGACTCTGGGAAAGTCACTTAACTTCTCTCTGCCTCACTTTCCTCATCTGATTGATCTAAGAAATGGGAACAATAATAGTATCTGTCTAATTGATTGATTGATCTGTGAAATGGGGATAAGAATAGCATCTTTCTCCTGGAGTTGTTGTAAAGATCAATCAAGTGAGATAATATATGCAAACCTTCAAGGATGATATAGTTGCTAGTGATGAAGATGATGGTGATGGTGATGATGGTGGTGGTGGTAATGGTGATAGTGGTAGTGGTGATGATGGTGGTAGTGGTGGTGGTGATGGTGGTAGTGGTGGTGGTGATGATGATGATGATGACCATGATAGGGTAGAAGCTCCAAGTATTGCTCATAGTGGATTGACTACAGCCCAAGAGAGACTTGTCCAAATCTAGCTAGTAAACTGATGGCAGAGCTGGAGTACTGCCCCCTTTCTACTGATTCCCCACTTAGAGTCAGAGTTGTGAATTTGGGGGTTGGAGTCCAATGTGAAGGCACTGAGGAAAGGCGGGAAGAAGACTGGGGTTTCCAGCTGTGGTCTTGCTTGAGCCCCCCAGCCCCCAACCTGACCTGTTTCTGTGTCTGGACAGCTGCGGACATCGGGGTGGGGATCAGTGGGCAGGAAGGCATGCAGGCTGTCCAGTGCAGTGACTACGCTTTGGCCCAGTTTGCCTACCTGCAGCGGCTGCTTCTGGTGCACGGGCGCTGGTCTTACCTCCGTATCTCCAAGTTTCTGCGTTACTTTTTCTACAAGACCTTTGCCAGCATGTTTGTCCAGATCTGGTTCGCTTTCTACAGTGGCTTCACGGCTCAGGTGCATGGTGGGGTGGGGGTGGGGTGGGGGAAAACCCTTTTGGGACACAGCTTTCTTCACCCTTCTTGCCCAGTACCAGAACCTCTTCTAACTACTCCTCCTTTCTGTGCCCCACGGATTTCAGCTGTCCACCTAGAAGGGATAGCAGAGGCTATTCGGTGCAATACCTTCATTTTACAGATGAAGAAATTGTGGCCCTGGGGAGTTTTAGTGGCAGGCTAGTCTGTCTCTCCCCCCGCCCCCATTTTATAGACAGGGAAACCTTCAGGCTTAAGGCAACTAATAGCAGCACCATAATTCTAACTTGACCCTTTCTTTGGCTCTGAATCTGTCCCCTTCTCTAGCCCTCCTCTCTTTCCTGCAACCCTGTCCTCAGACAATACAGGCACCTCTGTGGTGGAGGTTAGGAACAGTTGTTTCCCAGTAGCCTAGACAGAGCAGGGCCTGTGACTTAGCTCCTTAGAACACCATGGCCAAGGCCTGGGAAATGGGATGGGGACCACTTTCTGTGGGCTCAAGTATGGACAGCCCCCAACCTTGTAGGGCTCTTGTCCCCACTGTGTCCCTCCCCTCCCCTCCCCTCCCCTTTCTCTCTTGGTGCCTTCATTTCCCTTTCTCTTTTCATCCTGTCTCTCCCTGTCCCTTCTCCCATGTTTGCCATTATTCTGTAGCTTGTGTTTGTCCTTCATCTTCCAAGAGGACCTTGCCATCAGGGAAATGATGATGTGACTTGCAGTTGACTTGGATTTGAGTGAGGGAGGGCTGTGCAAGGTTGCCAGCCTCACTTTCTCCTCCGGAGCCATCTGGGTCCAGTGGCCAAATATCCATCAAGACAACTAGAGATGGCCCAGAATGCAAGGGGAGACCCTAACCCTTTTAGGCTAAGGCCTTTTCAGGTTCTCACTTTGAGTGAGGTAACTCCCATTCAGTGAATAGGCCAAGACAGATTCCCCACTCCCACCCCTTTACCGTTTGTGAATGAACTAAATAGAGATCCAGTTCACCCTCCCCCTGCCCCCAGACATCTCTTCTGGCTAGGTCCTTTAGCTGCTCTTGGTATAAGGTCTAGGAGTCTCTAAGAATCTTTTTTAATTTTCAAAGTGTACGTCTGTTGAGGGTGTGACCAAGTCAACTTAGCCAAGTTAAAGATGGTTAGAAGGGACCTTTAGGCTCATTTTAGTCCATTCTCTCATTTCACAAATATGGAGACAGGGAGTCCCAGAAAGTAAAAGTGACCTGCCCCAAGTTCACCCAAGTAGCAAAGCAGGAGGGCCAGGATTTGAACCTGTGTTTTTGAGGAGTGCTCTTCCCAATGCACCATGATGCCTTCCTCAACTTCCCTATAATTTCATTCATTCATTCCTCCCCTGGTGAGATTGCCATCCCATGCTACGGAATGTTCTTGTTTTTGATCATCTTCTGGTGATCTGTCTTCTGCATTGTTTGAAAGCTGGATATTGGGCAACAGATACACAGTCCATCCTCATAATGGATGTGTACCTTTGAAGCTTTTCCTGTTTGATAGGGCCGGACAGAACTGGTTACCTCCATATTCTTTATCAAAACATTGGGATGTATGAATCAGTTACAATCCTGGAGTGCAGAGATCCCTGGGGCATCCAAGCCAACCCATATTTGCCTGTGGAGGCATCTCCTTCCCAACAATGTCTACACTCTTGATAGGGACTCTTTCCCTTTTGAGCTTGCCCAGATCAATTCATAGGATCCAAGAGTTAGAGCTAGGAGTGACCTTTAAGATCATTAATTCCAATCCCTTAATTTAACGTAAGTGGAAACTGGTGCCCAAAAGGTTTGTAAAGTAACATACCCAAGATCACAGAGTTAGATGGCAGAGTTAGGATTTGAACTCAGGTCCGTTTCCATTACATCACACTGCTACTTTGGGATAGCCATCATTATTAGGAAGTATTTCTCTTATGCCAAGGCCCACCTACTTTGCCCTTTAGGGATAAACTACAAATTCTTGTTGTTGTACAGTTGTATTTGAGTCTTCATGACTCTATTTGGGGTTTTCTTGGCAGAGATACTAAAGTGGTTTGCCATTTTATAGATGAGGAAACTGAGGCAAACCAGGTTAAGTGACTTGCCCAGGGTGACACAGCTGGTAGGAGTCTGAACCCAGATTTGAAATCACAAACATGAGTCATCCTAATTCTAAGCCCAGTGCTCTATCCACTTCATCACCTAGCTGCCCCACCTTATAAGTAATCCTGTAAACACTTGAAGACAGCTATCCTGTACATCATCCCCTGCCCCAAGGCAGCTCTTCTAGCTAAACATACCCATTTCCTTTTTTAAAAATTTATTTTAAAAATGTATTACTTATTTTTGATGTTCTTTTTTGTTTACTTTGAATTCCAAACTCTCTCCTTCTCTCTAACCTCTTCGCTACAGCACTAGGAATGTTTCATCTTTTTTTAAATCCAAATTTATTAAATTATTTATTTTTAGTTTTCAACATTCACCACAAGTTTTAAATTTTTTCCTCTTCCCTCCCTCCTCCCTCCCCAAGATGGCTTGCAATGTGATATGGACTCTACACATACATTCCTATTAAACACATTTTCACATTAATCATTTTGCATAGAAGAATTATAACAAATGGGAAAAACCATGAAAAAGAAAAAAAATAAAACAAAACAAAAAATAAAATAGTCTGCTTCACTCTGCATTCTGACTCCATAGTTCTTTCTCTGGATGTGGCTGGCATTTTCTATCATGAGTCCTTTGGAATTGTTTTAGGTCCTTGAATTGCTGAGAAGGTCTAAGTCTATCAAAATCAGTCCTCAAACACTGTGGCTGTTACTATGTACAATGTTCTACTCCCCTCACTCAGCATCTGTTCGTATAAGTCTTTCCAGGTTTCTCTGAAGTCTACCTGTTCATCACTTCTTATAGCACAATAGTATTCAATTACATTCATATACCACAACTTGTTTAACCACTCCCCAGTGGATGGGCATCCCTTCAGTTTCCAGTTCTTGGCCACCATAAAGAAAGCTGCTGTAAATATTTTTGTACATGTGGGTCCTTTTGCTATTTTTATGATCTCTTTGGGATGCAGACCTAGTATTGGTATTGCAGGATCAAAGGGTATGCACATTTTTATAGCCCTTTGGGCATAGTTCCAAATTGTTCTCCAGAATGGTTGGATCAGTTCACAGCTCCCACCAACAGTGAATTAATGTTCCAACATTCCCACATCCCCTTCAACATTTATCATTTTCCTGTTTTGTCATGTTAGCCAATCTGATAGGTGTGATGTGGTACCTCAGAGTTGTTTTGATTTGGTTCTCTCTAATCAATAGTGATTTAGAGATTTTTTTCATATGACTATAGATAGCTTTAATTTCTTCCTCTGAAAACTGCCTGTTCATATCCTTTGACCATTTATCAATTGGGGAATGATTTGTATTCTTGTAAATTTTACTCAATTCTCTATATATTTTAAAATTGAGGCTTTTATCAGAGACAGTAGTTGTAAACATTCTTTCCCAGTTTTCTGCTTCCCTCCCAATTTTGGTTGCATTGGCTTTGTTTGTGCAAAAATGTAATCAGATCTCTATGTCTTGTTTGGTCATAAATTCCTCCATTCTCCATAAATCTGACAGAGAGAAGGCTTCATGTAACCAAGGTCTTGTCCTTAGCTATCCATCTGTTAGCACATGCCTTTTCTAATCTCTTCCATTGGCTAAATAAACCTTAGTAACAGAGTATATAGCTCTGGGATTCTAGGTCAGCTTGGAATCAACACTTGGAGATCTTTAGCATAAAAAAGATTTTCCAACTTTAGCATAAAAGAATAAAAGCCAGCTACTACTGGCTTTACGTTCCTGAACATGAACTCCCGACAGAAT
>CM053594.1:46342885-46373035 GCA_028646575.1 Pseudocheirus occidentalis
AGGACAGGTGATAAGTCAGGATCCAGTAAGATCTTGACAAGTTAGCTTATTTTTTCAGATCTGATATGATTAAATTTAGGAGGGATAAATGTAAAGGTATTGGGTGTAAAGAATCAACTTCACCCATAAAGCTGGGGATAGGGAATTTTCATCTGGAGAGAAGACTCAGAGGGAGAACACAAGAGCTGTTTCCAAGTATCTGAAGGACAGGTCATGTGGAAGAGCAATTAGACTGGTTTGGTTTGACCCCAGATGGTGGGATTAGAAGCCAAAGGTATAATTTACAAAGAGGCATATTTAGGCAGAACTTACTGACAATCAGAGAGAGAGCTGTCTAGCATTTGAATGGACTGTCTTGTTAAGTACAGGGTTCTCCTTCATTGCAGATCTTTAAGTTAAAGAAGACCCCTCAGTCAAGTTTACTAGTGCTAGAGAAGGCTGGTTTTTCCCCTTTTGTCAGGGGAGATGTACGTTGGGTTAGATAGTCTCTGAAATCCATTCCAGCCCAGATTCTCTGATTTTCATTTGGGGCAGGGGTGGCATCTGGAGAGGCTTTATGGACAAGGTGGCATCTGAGTTGGATCTTGAAGGGGAAAAGAAGGTATTCATTTACCAGAAGGAAATGGGGGAGAGAATTGGAGAGAACATTTTGGTTGTGTGGGAAGGTGAAAGCAAAGGCAGGGAAGCAGAAGGTGGGAGGAAAATAGAGGATTGAGAGCTAGGTCCTGATCAATTCGAACAATAACTCCCCTGAAGTGACTGAATTATTTGAATTTGTACCACATATTTCTATTGGGATGGAAACAAGTACCATATTTTGTGTAATTAAAACTTCAAATAGTGGAAATTTTAATGCTTGCAGCCACTTCGAGGATTCATTGTTTGTACTATTACAGTTGGGCTGGAACCAAGATTATGTAAAAGAAGAGTTGTTTGTTATAATATTTGAAAGGTAGCAGAGAGCCTGATCATGGAGGGTCTCGAATGCCAGGAACAGGAGGGTCTATTTGCCTGTTAGTCAATGGAGATGGGGAAAAAATGTTTTTCAATAGAAAGTTGATCTCATCAGAATGATGCATTAAGGAGATGACCCATTTAGCCTGTGAAGGATGGATTGGGGAAAGGAGAGAATGTAAGCAGAGTCACCAGTTAGGGAGCTGGTACAACAATGTAGGTGGGATGTGGAGAGCCTGGACTAGGATGGCTACAAGAGCCTAGGGGAGAGAAATGGGCATATGAGACATTACAAAGGCAGACTCAGCAGGGCTTGACAACTGAAGGGATCTCATAAGATTTAGGTTTTGAAAGAAACTGTGGGCAGTCATTCCTTAGAACATAGGAGATGAAATGTCAGAACTAGATGGAAGGTTAGAACATAAAAAAATCAGAGCTGGAAAGGAACCTTAGAATATATAATATCTGAGCTGGGAAAGTCTGGAGAACCAAGAACCTCATGTCAGAGCTGGGAGGGGCATCAGAACCTGGAATGTTAGAGCTAGGAAAAACCTTAGAACCTAGAATGTTAGAACTTAGAGCAGAATGTCAGAGGCAGAAGGCAATTAAGTGTCTTCTCTGTAGCATCACCAATAAGTTGTACTTTTTAAACTGGAAGCCCAGTTCGTTCAGGTCCTACTCACTTTCACGGAACAGGGAGTTTCCTCTCTATTAAGACAAACCTTTCCAGGTTAGAGAGCTCTGATTGGTAAAAATTGTTCCTATTAAATTGGTAAGTCTTCCCCACCCTGCACCTTCCATTTCTCCATGGCTCTAGGTCTGGTTCTGTCTGCAGGCTGATAATCCTTAGTTCGAACCCTCAGTGGTTACGCTCAGAAATGAGAGCCCCTCTCCTGACTTCTCCCTAGTCTGGAGCCCCCATTCCTGCTGAGGTAGAGAGGGCTAAAAAAAAAAATCATCCTTCACAAAGACTCCGTTAGGCTCTGCCAGATGCCATAGAAGCCACATCCACAGCCAATTGTCTCCTCATGGCTATTCCAAGATCCCAAAGGATTAAGTTTCCTTCTCTGGTCAGATTGCCATGATCATCAAGTTCTGGACCATCCCGTCCTTCCTGGCTGTTTTCTCCAGTGTGGCCCTCTACAGCCTCGTATCTTTCCTCACCCAGAACTTCTACATCTTCCATGTGGCTCCCACTGTGTTCCGATTTCCAGGTAAAGGCTGTTCTCCCCCGCCCCATCCCTAAGGAGGGGTGGCACTCAGACTTTCTTAGATCCTGACCATAAAGAATTCAGAAGACATTCCTAGGGCACCTAGGAGGTCCAAGTACCAGGATCAAGAAGAAGAGAAGAATCTCTTCCTTCTCTGTTTTTGTCTTTTCTTCCTTTTCTCTTTCCTTCCTTCCTTCCTATTTCTTTCTGGCTATCTTTCTCCTTCTTTCTTCTCTGTGTCTGTCTTCCTTTCCTTTCTGCATCTACCTCTCCCTCCTTCATCTCCCCTCTTCTCTTTCTTTCTTTCTCTTTTCTCTCCCTTCTTCTCCTCCCTTTCATTTTTTTCTCTTCTCTCTTCTCCCTTTCTCTGTCTCTCTCCTTTTCTCTTTTTTTCTTGACCCCCTCTCTCTTTTCTGTCTCCCTATTTCTTTATTTCTTCACTCTCCCTTTTTTGCCTCTTCTCCCTTCCCTTTCTTCCTAGTGGCCTCTTCCTCCTGGGACAGTGTGTGGGAGGAGGAAGAGATGGGAATCTACCTTGGACCTCAGAGTGATTTCTCCTTCTCTTTAAGAGAGGCTTCCCCAGTGCCAAGGGCCAGACTGTCCCTCCTGGACCTCAAACCTGGGGCTTTGCCATGGACCTGGTCTTATACTTTTCCATCACCTAGGTGCCACTCAAAATGCCCTGACAGAACCATACATCCTGCTGGTGGTGCTGCTGACTGTGGTTGTGAACACCATGCCCTCATTGGCTGTCCGTCTGCTGTGCCACATGACTGCTGAGCCTAAGCCTGGGGTAAGTTAGTCACTCCAAGTGTAGTAGAGTCTGCCCCAAGAGTATCCTGCTGCATCTACGGGACTTTCTGGGGGAAAAGGCAAACAGCATTTTCTTTCTCAGCATGGATAGTTCTCTCCATTTCTTGGGGAATGGTAGGGGAACTGAGGACCTGAATAAAAAGACCCTCCCCGTTCCCCCTTTCCCAGGACCTCTAACTTTTCAAAGAACTTTCCCAGACATGAATCTTCAATTAATCCTGGCTGGGATACTTATTAGCCTTGGTTCTCTTAATTAAGCCACCTAATTTCTTTGGCCCATGAGTTCAGTAAAACAGGGATTATTTTTGTAAGTGACAGACTGAGGTAAAGACAGTAATATACTGGCTCATATAAAGAGTTGGTGTCACAGAGAAGGCCAGAACTTGCGTGTCTTCTTCCTCAGTCTGGGCTTTCTTTACCACTCTACTGACTTTAATTACCTTCACCTCTCACCATTCCTGGGAAGCTGGGAGGACTGGGCTGGGGCATGGCTTCAGAGTCTTCTCAGAAATGAGAGTGGTGGTCTCTGGTCCTAAGGGATAGACACACTGCTTGCTATCTTACTCATGGTAGGTGCGCTGCCTCTCCTCCCAAGAGTTCCCCAGCCTCTGCTCCCTTGTATTCCCCAGCCCCTGCTTCCTGGGCACTTCCCAGGTTCTGATAACTTCTCATTCCCCTCTGGTATAGGAACCTCGTTACCAAGCCAGTCAAGTGGAGGCCAGCACCGTGGAGCTCAAATCCCACTTCCAGAGGGGCTCAACCTACCGCCGCTCTAGCTACGCCTTCTCCCACAAGGAGGGCTATGCCGACCTCATTTCTCGGGGGGCCAGCCTTCGTAAGAAGCCCCACCAGGATACTCAGGATCCCAGGCCTAACAGGGATCCGCAGCCAGTTGGAGGCCCCATCTAGCTCAAGGACAAGTGAACCAGCCAAAGAATCACCCTGACACCGGCTTTTCTCCCCTCCTGCTTTATATGACACCTTGCAGCCTACCAACTCTAGGACCTCATTTAAAAAAAGTTTTTTGAGAGATGTCCTCCACCACAAAAATACTGCCTTATTACTCTTAATGCAACAGTGACCTCTCTTGGCACAATGGGGAATTGCAAGGAAGGCTTGCTTCTGAACTTTAGAGGCGAAAGGAACAGAGAACACGGATGCTTGAAGGGGAGGCACAGTCCCACACAAGCCCCCTTCTGTGCCCCGCTCCCAGACTAGTCCCTGCCTCCAGCACCAGTTCACTGGTTGCCAAAATGACTGGCATTGGCCAAGGCCTGAGAGCAGGGAAGAATCCTTCACTTCTGTCCTTCCTCTTCCCTCTGGGTTAAACCCCATATCCCTTTTGCACCTGGTGGTCTACTTGGGAGAAGTGGGATGGGTCCCCTTGCTCCATTTGCCTTTGTCCTTAGGGGACCAAGTTTTATACTAACATAACCCATATCCAGATAGAAGAGAATCTGAGGGCCAGAGAGGAACCAGGAATGCTGCTCACCTTGCCTTTTTAGGGGGTTGGTGGACTACTCTAACCTTAAGGCAGAGTCAAGTGCTGGAAAGGACCCTAAG
Organism: Pseudocheirus occidentalis; assembly: GCA_028646575.1. Lineage (NCBI taxonomy): Eukaryota > Metazoa > Chordata > Mammalia > Diprotodontia > Pseudocheiridae > Pseudocheirus > Pseudocheirus occidentalis. The sequence goes on from CM053594.1 coordinate 46,347,427, forward strand.
CATCTTCAGATTCCACCCTCTCACAATTCAGATGAGGAAACAGACTCAGGAAGGAGAAAGAGCTTTGCTCAGTCTCACAGAGTCAGAGGTAAAGCTGCAAGGAGAATCCAGATCTTCTAGGACCTAATTTGTTTTCTTTCTCTGTAGTACTCTTCCCTCATAGTATAGGCAAAGCCCTACTTCCTTCAAGTCTACTCCTTCATTCTTCATATGGAGAAACTGACACCCAGAAAGGGGCAGTGACTTGCCCACGGCCACACAAATAGTTAGCGTTGGAGCTAGAATTTTAATCTAGGTCATCGGATACCAAAACCATGTCACTCTCTCTGTCCTCTCTCAGGACCAGAGTCTACTGAAATTGGCTGTCAGCCTACCAAGGGCCCTATTCCTTGCCCCAAGCCAGGTCCCAATGGGGTTCCACTGATGTTTGGGCCCCTCAGGATTTTACTGGACTATCGCCTTTTCTCATCACCTCCCTCTTTAGTACCACACACCTACCTCGAAAAGTCCTAGCTGGCTGGTGCTTGGGCATCCTCAAGTTCAGGGACCCAGGGATGGAGGGGCATCAGATTGGAGATTAAAGTACAGATGCTGCAAGCAGGAAGCTCCAGGTACAAGAAAGGATGGAGAGATTCATCAACCCTATCATTACAGACTACCCCTCCTGCTATAGGAAGCTACAGAAGTGGCCTCTGGGAGCTAGGACTGAGGGGCCCAACAACTCTCTGGGCTCCCCTGGGGTAGGGGTGGGAGAGATCACTAGAAGAGAAAAACTGGAAGGCCCGGGTCAGACTTCAAACCCAGGCCCCTTGGTGATCCAGCAGGGCCTTGGATAAGAATCACCGGCTGGTTTATATAAAGTCCTTTCTTTACAAGAGCCCTGTGAGGTGGGAAGCCAGAGCATTATCTCTGTTACACTAAGGGAGTAACAGGCTCAGACAGTTGAAGTGACTTCCTTTGGCTTACCCAGCCATGAAGTGATGGTGGCCAGATTTGTGCCCCGACTCTCTGAAGTCCACAGATCTTTCAATTAGACTCCAGGGAAATTTTAAGTATGCCTCATTCCCAGCCTCCTAGCTAGTCAAGTCTGATGCTTGGCCCTGGAAGGTCCTTCCAATCCTAATCACCTCCCCCTCTCAGGCTGCTCCCATTTAGGGCTCCTTTCCAAACCTGCTTATATTCAGGGATGGGGGATACCTCTTCTTCTTCTCATCCAATGTAGCCAACACCCAGACACCAGAGTGAGTGACTAGAAAATAATTTATTGAAGAAAACAGAAATGACAAAACCCAACAGAGCAGTGAACAGCAAGAAATGAACCCACCAAGGACGGTTGTTTGTGTTTTTTTCTTTAAAAAAAAATTTAAGCCTGTCACCCAGGGTTGGGGAAAGAGGGTCCTAGTTTTCTTCTCTTGCAATGGGGCTGGCCCTGTGTTTCTCCCCAGCTCCTTCTGCCAGACCTCCCTGGTCCCAGGATCCAGAGGTGGATGGAACCTTGGAGGCCAGCTAGTCCATGACCCTCATTTTTCTGATGAAGAAGTGACTTGCTTGAGGGCATGTAGGTAGTTTGTGATAGAGCAGGAATTTAAAACCAATGTCCTCAACTCCAAATGAGAAGCCCCTGCCCCCAGGCTCCTCCTGGCACAGCTAGGACATCCCCGACACAGTTTCCGGGGATGAAAATTTCCCTACATTACCCTGGTGGTGTTGGGGTCTTTAGGGAACTAATTCTATCTGGGAGGGAGAATAGCTCTGACTCCAAATGCCAATCCTTCCCTCAGAAATGGGAACCAAACCAACATATACGTTGGGGGAGGTAGTGGGTCAGAGACAAAGGGTTTCCCTGGCAGAGGGTGAAGGGGCCTCTCCAGAGCCTGCCTTCTGCCCTCCCCGCCTCGTTCTCTGCCAGGTTCCCATCATGGCTGCCTTCTGTCCAGCTATCTAGTCTGGAGACGGCTCAGGGGAAGGATAGATGGTGGAAACTCCTGATCCCTGATTAGGGCCAGAGCAAATAGCCTGACTCCTGGCCCCCTGATCTGTTAGGAGTCTTGATGAGTGGGTCCAGTGCTCTACTTGAGTTCAGAAGACCCAGGTTTGAATCCTGGCTTAAATACTAGTTGTGCAGCCTGGGGCAACCTCTCTAGACCTGAATTTCCTCATTTATAAAATAAAGCAGGTCTCTTTAAACTGATACTTATCTGTGCTCCCTCACTCACAAGGCAAAGGTGGGTTACCCCAAAGGAACATAGATTTAGAGCTAGCAGAGGCCCCTTAACGAAAAATCCTCCCTGTCCCATTTTACAGATGGGGAAACTGAGGCCCAGGGAGGAGAAGAGTCTTGACAAAGGTCATACATACAGTTCTTAAGTGGCAGAGTTTATTTTGGGGCCTTTACCCTTAACTGCTTTAATTAGCCCTCACCCTCCCAGGCCAGGTCAGGAAGGGTTTGAACCTGTAATCTACCTCCTATTCAGATGGAGATGCCCTGAGCACACAGACTCAGTTCTCACACTTCCCTGGGACAGGTACCACTAAGAGTTACTTCCACCCTCTCCTGGGTCCTGGCCCTGCCAAGGGACCCATTAGGGCCCCTTTCTGACCTCCCTAGGTATTCTCCATGGTGGCATGGAGGTTGGCGGCAAGACCTAAGCCTATTTTTCCTCTTCCTCTGCCCACTAGGCATCTCACATGCCCAAAGCTTCTTGGAACTCAGCACCCTGTACCTAGAAATTGAGTGCTTTGCTGCCAGCCCTTCCATGAATTACGCAGCTCAAAGGATTTTCCCCAATCCCTAAAGTCGCCTTGTGGAGACAAAGAATCCTCTCTGGGAAAGGGTACTAAGATTGTCATAACCAATAGGAAAAATCTTTGGTATAGTTGGTTAGCCCATAGGCACATGGAGAACTGGGGGCCCAAAGGCAGAGAGGTCAGGGATGGTGAGAGGCAGTCCTGTTTTCAGAGCCAGACAGCCCCTTCCCTTCTTACTGGAGAAAGGACTCATGTCCTAGGAGCTGTGAACCTTCTCCCCCTGACTATGCAGACAGCATAAGGTTTGTATTCAAAAAAGCAAGACTTTTCCCTTTGTGGGCCTTGCTTCCATACCCACTCAGTCCCTGCTGCTGAGAAGGTTCCCTTGTTTTTGGTTTTCATCACCCCTGAAATCCTGGAGTTGAATGAAGTTGGTCTCCAGGGCTGGATTAAAGGGAGTGGGGAGAAGCGTAGAGCCTCAGAGCAGAAGGCTTGGGGAGCAGGGCCTTCAGGCTCCTCAGGTCCCAGCATCTCCTAAGAATAGCCCAGAGATGTTAACCATAGAGTTGCTTCCAGCTTTGCTCCTATGATCTATGTGGTTAAACCTGGGAGTGCTAAGAGGGGTCCTGTTGCTTTGTCTCTGGCCTGGGATGAAATGGGGAGGGAGAAGAGGGGAACATCTCCAGTTGCCCTTGGAAGGGGCTCAAGGGGAGGCTCTGGCCATCTCCTGAGAAACTCTAGGGAGGGCAGAGAGTAAGACCAGAGGGAACTGAGTGGCCCATAGCATTGGGGAAGGTGGCAGTGGATCACTCCCATCCAGTGGGATGATTGTCCCTCTGCTCACTGAGGCCCAAATACCTTGGAATCCTTTACCTGATGGAAGACCTCTTAGGTCCTAGTCAGAGCTGGAAAATACCTAAGAGATCATCTGATCTATCAGACTCTCCCTTGAGCCAGCCCCCTCCCTGCTTCCACTTTAGCAAGTGGTCATCCCACTTGTTCAGAGGCCTGCCATGATGAAAAGCATGCTTCCTACTGAAGGAGCCCCTGCTTACTCTGGGATAAATCCTTCTGCATTTCTGGCCCACTGCTCTTGCCTTTAGAATAGCACCCAACCCATTCATTTTAGAGGAAGGAAAATGAAATTCCATGAAGGGGAGCCCAAGACCACAAAGTGGGATCAGAACCCAGCCCTGATTCCTAGGCTAGTACTTTGTACTGCACAAAGCTGCCTTGAAGGTGTAGAGCAGCAGAACAGACTGGAGAAGTACTAATGAGAGGGAGAAAAGGAACCCGATGAAGACAAAATTTTCTAAATGGAAGTCAGACTCAGTCAGGACTGGATATCAACTTGCTAAATCTCTAAATTTCTTGGACTGAATTACAGGGAATGAAATTGGGATTTGGGCTGGTGGCAAAATGGGCACTTTCTCCAACTCTGGGGGAGGTTGGAGGCAGAAGACCCTCATCCAATGACTATATTACTTTGGGAAAGTCAGTTCAGCTTTTCAGGTGACATCTCTTCTATTAATTGCCCTGAAAACTGAATAAGATCTTGGACAGAAAAAAAAATGCTGTGAAGGGCATAAGGTGCTGAAAAGATGTGAGGGGCTGCCTGAACCTGGGCAAAGCTGTCTCAGGCTGGCATGGGGAGCTTCTCAGGAGTCACCTCTTTCAGTTCCAGATGGAACTGGACACAGTCCCTAGCCCATGACTCTTGGGAGCTGGGAAGACAGGGGGTGATGGAAAACCAAATCCTGGACCTGGGTGATAAAGGGAACTGGGTAATGACAGACAGAGCTTTACTTCCTAGAATTCCTCAAGACCTTGGCTCAGGGCTTGGGACATCATCTACTGGAAGCCAAGGGGGTTAGACATAGTGGCCTCTGGAGGTCCCCTCCAGACTGAGGGGACTGGGTAGATAGGAAGGAGACAAGGGAGACTTTTGAGACCATCTGGCATAATCCCCACCTCAATTTTATAGATGAAGAAAATGAAGCCCAGATTAGGGGAAATGACTTGCCTAAGGTCACACAGCAAGTCAGTAGTAGAACCAGTTCTGCTGGTGTTCCTTCCCACACTTAGTGTCTCCTGGGTCCACTAGACCACTTTCATTCCCCTCAGCAGTGGGGCCAGGCTGAGCCCGAATACTCCCTGATGAATAAGATGGAACCACTTGCTCCCCAGTAAGCTCATACCCTAATTTGTCCATCTCTCTACACCTCCATCCCAGGGCAGAACTTTGAAGGAGGGGGTGGGGTAGAACACACAAACATCAGGAATGAAGGGCAGTCAAGAGAAGATCTGACTGGGCTAGGGTTGACCCCAGCTGTGGCTACCCTCCTCTCATTCCTGGGTGACAGGATTCCAATGATCTGATTGTCTCTCTCCTTGGAACAAGACACTTGTGAATTGATACTAAAGCGAAAAAAACCAACCGCAGTCCAACAGGTAAAGCAGTAAATACATACATACAAATGACCTAACTCAGACCTGGTTCTCAAGTCCAAAATGTGGAGACTTCCATGGGGGCACAGTGCCATGGCTGCAACTGAGGCAGGGAGATGGATGAGATGGCTGACCTGCGACCCTGACCTGATCATCCCCACCCCTCTCTCCCCTCCAGAGACTCCTTCTCCCCAGTTTGCCTTCTGTTCTTCCTGGCCACCTCATCCATTTCCCTGGTTGTTTTGTCAACTGCATTTGAAAGATAGGAAAAGGGAAAAAAAGAAAACAGGAGGAAAACCAGACATCAACTTGCTCACTGTTATGTAACTTGGGAAACATGGTCCATGTTGGATCCAGGCTGAAACAGAATTGGAATCTCTGTTGGATGAACTTGGACTTGGAACCTCCATGGAAGGAACACATAATCGGCACCTCTGTGGAATGGGAACCTCTGTCGGATGGAACAGGCATTGGAGCTTGGAACCTCCATGGAAGGAACACGAACTTGGAGCTTCTGAAGATGGGACACTGAATGGGAACCTCCATAGAACCAGACCCTCTGCTGACGGAACATTGTCGTTCCCTCGACCCCCCCTCCCCCCACCCCCCTCACAATTTTATTACATTAGTTTCAAGAAAGCGTACATTGGTCATGCATAAATCAAATTTCCATTTTGTCTTTTTTTCTTTTTTTCTTAAATTACATTTGAACACAGAACACTTAGAATAGTAATAAATACTCTCAAAAGACATGACTCAGAAAAAAGTAACACATCAGAAAACAAAAAGATACTTTCTCTCTTGCTTTCTCTCTCTCTCTTTTTTTAAAGGACTTGTTTAAATATGAAATCTGTAAACGCCTTCGGTCCTTTCTTGCTCTCTCTCTCTCTCTCTCTCTCTCTCTCTCTCTCTCTCTCTCTCATTCATTCTCTCTCACGCTCACTCTCTCTCTCTGTTTTCAACTAACCAGCTTACGCTCTGTGAACATTCAATATGTCTCCCACCGAACTCTTCAAAGAAATAAGAACATGCCATCTGCAAAATTATAATTTAACAGTATAAAGCTTCAGGTCACATATTCCAAAAACTAGCTAAGTAATTTTTTTTTATCACATAAACTATACATTAAATATTTTGAGGTATTTCAGAGAAAATTGTCAAAGGCTTGGAGGAGCTGTGCTGGACTTCTTTTTCCCTTGTGTGGAGAAATGTCTTTGGTATCTCACAAACCGTTTGGGTATTGGGAAGAAGCAGGAAGTGGGATTTAGGGACACAGGAGTAGGAAGCAGTCTTTTTTAAGAATACAGAGTGAATCATCAGGGAGAAGGATTCTGGATCAGAAGTAGGATGACCAAATCCATGGGGATAACAACTCCATGGAATTAGGCAGGAACAAAGAGGAAAGGGAAGATCTGTATGTCTTGTGCTAGTGGGTCTGGCCCAGACAGTAAAAACTAAAGAGTGAAACTGACTAAGACTGGGTAGAAACTGACCAATGTCCTTCAGTTTCATAGCCTCTGGAGTCAAGAGAAGAGATTTCCTCAAAAGGCTCAAAACATCTGGGAAAGTAGACCCCAAAATAATTACTGGGCCTGGCCACATTGGCTCAGGACTCTGGCTATCAGCAGTTTATTTTCTTCTCCGCTAAGTGTTTAGTACCATAGCAAGTTCAAGACATGGAATGTCAAAACTGGGAAAGGGATCATCTAGTCCAAAATCCTCATTTATGAGTTAAAAAAAAAAAGGTAGAGATGCAGAGAGTGGAAGTGATTTGTCCAATATTATATAATTTGAAAAACTAGAGTCTGAGGAAAGAATTGGAATTAAGAAAGACTGGCATCTCTTTTTTGGGGAAGGGTCAGATCTTGGCCAAAAAAAAAAAAATCTGGAGGAGGCAGGGGAGAGAGAAGGGGGGGAGGCTAGATAATTTTCCCTCTGAATAATTAAAATTTAGGTTATGTCTTATAGGGATCCACATACTACCACTTTTCCCTTTAAAAAATTTCCCCCCAAAACTTCCATATGAATTGCCTTTTTGATTATTCAATTCTCACATTACAGAAGATATTAATCTCCTCATTGTACAAAGTGCAAGGTATTCTGAGTTTCAGTGAAGTTAAGCAAGTTGCCCGAGTCACACAGCAGAGGGCCTTTCCTGGGCCTATCCTCACTGAACTAATCTTAGGGGTCAATAACCCTCAGAGATACCCATCTGCTAAATGGGATGGGAAAGGTGGATTGAGGAGGATCTAGTGAGGGACGAGTGATTTGGGCTTGGGTGCCTGGCCCTTGGGGATGGAGGGTGGGAGGAGTGAGATCCAGAATCCAGTTTATAGGGTGGAGAGTTTGGGGCTGATTTGGGGCTGGTGGCAAGGGAAGGAGTGAGAAGGAGGAAGATTTGTTTTCTGTCCCAACACCCAAAGGTTCATCTCTCAAATCCGCTTGCTTAAAAAGCTGAGGTAACAGTGAGTCGATTAGGATGAAAAAACACAGACATCAAGAATTGGCCACACACACCTTTGGTACAAGAAGGCACTCAATCGAACTCGTTTCTCTCTCTCTCTCTCTCTCTCTCTCTCTCTCTCTCTCTCTCTCTCTCTTTCTGTCTCTCTGTCTCCTCTCTCTCATTCTCTCTCTCTCTCTCTGGGGGCAGGGGCCCTAAGGGCAAAAGCAGGGCCCCAGGAAGGGGGTACAGATGCATCTGTTACAAAGGCAGAGGGAAATAGCTCTGTCCAGCACAGTTCCTGCTAGGGGAACAAAATCTTTGGTATCAGACGTGATTTCTCCAATCACAGAAGTGAGAACGCAGTGAGGTAGCCTTAACCTTGGGGGATAAGGGGAATGAGGAAGGGGCACAGGGCAGGAGGATCTCATTAGAAATGTCTTTTGCATTCTTAGGGAGCTTGGGGCTGGGGCACCCCCTCCCTGGGTCTGGAAAGGGGGGCAGAGGGGAGCATAAGGTTGTAGGGAGTCTCTTTCTGGCCTCAAAGCCCTTGAACCCACAGAGGTGATGCTGGCCACCAAAGCGCAGCTTTGTTGCCACCACAAGACAAGATCATATTGGGGGGGGGTGTAGAGGAGGAGAGAGAACAGCTCAAGGTGGGCCAGGTAGCTTTTCCCTCCATTTCAACCCCTTCTCTCCTACCTTTTCCCCCCTAGCCCCCATTCACAATTTTGGCAAAACAAACCTAGTGGATTCTACTATCTTCCGTCAGTTTCTTCCTTGTTGGAGGGAGGGAGGGAAGGAGAAAGAAAAATAACCTTGTTGGGGAAGAGGAGAGAGCTTATACTCCAGCCAAGGCCCTCTACCTCTCCCCCTACCCCCTCATACCAGCTGCATCCACCATTGCCACTTCATCCTGTCCTCCAGGGATGGGGGTGGGGAAAGAGCCCCAAAAGGTCATAGGGAGCCCTCTGTGACATCAGCAGATTTGGCTTTTTATATGTCTCTCCCTCCCCTCTGACTTCCCCTACCCCTACCCCTTTTACCTCCCCCCCCCCCCAATCAAGGTGCCTAAATAGGGATGTAAAGTGACTGGGACCTGGAGATGGGGCTGATCAGTGGGGAGAGTTGGGCAGTGGGGAAAGGGGCACCTGGAACATACCCACTTCATGTCTGAGCTCATAAACACCACCTCCCCTCCCCCCAACCCCAATCCCACCTTCCACTAACCTCTCCAGGCAGAAGTTCCAGCCTGGGTGAAAGCAATTGTGGGAGCCAGGGAGAGAGATCTCCCTTTCCTAGGAGCTGAGACGACTTGGGGAGGGTGGTAGGGGGAGAGCTGGGGAGAATAGCTCAGCCTAGAGCTCTGGGCCTGGGAGCCCTGGGGGAGGAGAGAAGGTGGCTGGGCCTATTCCCCAGGATACACAGGAAGGAGGGAATGGGACACTGACCCCCAGGTGGGCCCCTCCCTGCCCAGGTCGGGGTTTAAGGCAGGTAGCTGATCTTGGCACATCGAATTCTGGCCACTGGGGAAAGCAGATGTCTGCAGGCTCCGATGGACCAGTTCTCTCCTTATTAGGGGTGCTAGGGTGAGGGATTGGGTTGCCATTTGATCTGAGTTTTGTTTTTCTGTTTTCTTGGGTGGGGTTGGGAGTTGTCCTGGCCCTGCCTGGACTGTGCACTGGAATCCAGTTTGGGGTCTTTGGTAACCACATTGGGTTTAGGGGTCAGATGAGAAAAGATAGGGTTGCCCCAGGCGCCAGGGATAGTGAGGGAAGAGGGAGGTTGCCCCAGGGAGGCTTTTCCACCTTCCTTAATTTAGGAAGGCAATGGTGGTGGTGGTGGGGTATTAATTTTTAAAGTTCCTTTTTTTTTTTAAATACCCGGTTTGTATTCCTACTATGTGCTTTTTGACCCGCTTTTGGGGGAAGGGGACACCGTGAGACTTGTTTTCCTCAGTGTCCCCAGGACACCCTGACTGGAGGTGGGAAGGGTGGTCGGGAACCCCCAATCCTTCCACGAAGTGAGGGAGGGATGTTTGTTTCCTTTGGTTAGGGAGATTTCTTTGAAAGGAGTCCTGGGGATGGGGGAGGCGTCGCACCCTGAAGGGAGGACCCCATTTGTGCACTTGGGCTTGGGATGCATCCCCTTGCCCTCCCTCCCGGAGGCGGCCTCGGATGCCGACACCTTCCCCCATCTCCAGCCTTGGTTTCCACTGGCTCTGTTGGCCACACGTGGGATCTCCAAGCGTGTCTCAAGCCAGTGTGGGAACAGGATGGAGAGGCAGACTGGCTCCGCGGGGCCGCGCGGTGCTTGGACCCTGCTGCCCTTGCCCCTCCTGGGCCCATTCCAGTCCCATCCCTTCCTCCCCGTAGCTCACCTGCTTGGGGATCTGGGGATCTCGAGCCGTCGGAAGGCGGCTGGGGCTCCGCTCTGTTCCGCTCCCCTCCTCCCCCGGCAAGCCGGTATACCCCCAGTGCCCAGGAACCAGGAAGGAAAATGGGGCCCGGGACCCGGCTCCACAGCCCGGCTGTGGGAACCCACGAGGAGAAGTCCCACGGGCCCGAGTCGTGGAGGGAGAGACTGAGGGTACCCCAGGAACTGGGGAGGGGGTGGCGATGTCCAGAGCGAGGCGCTCCCGGCAGCCGGAGCTGGGGGGGGGAGGAGACACCGCCTGGGTCCGGTTAGGCTCCCCCCCACCCCCGGGAAGGAGTGGGGATGGTATCGTCTACCCCGGGGGTGGGGAAGGGCTCTTGGGGGCGGGGCCTGATGCCGGGGGCGGGGAGGGGGCGGGGCTCATGCTTTGGAGAAGGTGCCGGCCGCGGCAGCGGCGGCGGAGGCGGAGGCGGAGGCTGGGCCGCCAGGCTCCTCCTGCCAGCGGTTCATGCAGCGGCGCCGCGCGTTCATGAAGAAGTTGCTGACGGTGTTGAGCTCCAGGCCGAGCTGCTGCGAGATGGTGACCTGCATCTCCTTAGACGGCCGCTTGTTCTCCTTAAAGATGGCGATCAGCGTGCGGCGCTGCAGGTCCGTGAAGACCAGGCGCTGCTTCTTGGGCTGCAGCGTCCGCTCCTTCTGCTGCTCCTGCTCCTTCCGCTTGCAAGCTGGGCAGCCGGCCGGCCGAGGAGGCGGCGGCACCGGGACGGTGACACGGAGGCGGTGACACGGAGGCAGCGACACGGGGGCAGCGACACGGGGGCAGACACCAACGGGGCAGGGGAGGGGGGCGGAAAGAGAGAGAGGGAGGGAGGAAAAGAGAGAGAAGAGCGGGGGGGGGTGGGAGGGAGGGAGAGGAAGAGAGGGAGACAGCGAGAGAGAGGGAGGAGGAACAGGAAGAGGAGAGAAAAAGATGGATAAGAGAGAAACAGATGCGTAGTGAGAGTTCCAGAGAGCATTCATAAATTCAGAGAGACAGAAATAGAGAATGAGATAGAGTGAGAGACAAATAAAGGAGAGGGTTGGGGTATGGTAATAAGAGGCAGTAACATGGAGGAGACAGACAGGGAGGAAAGAGAAGGACAGTAGAGTAAACTTTCCCGGAGGGGCCCCCCATCCTTTCTCTCCTTTTGCCCCTTCCAGGAGCCCTTCCACCATGTCAGCTCCCTTCCTCAGATCAGCATGCCTTCTTCCTGGCCTCCAAGTTGGCTTTCTAGGACTTATAAATCTAAGGGGGGGGGGGGGTCAGGTAGGGGCTGAGATAAATTTTTTAAAAAGTAGCAGTTCCCCACCTCCATCCCCCCATCCCACACCTCTCCTGAACCCCCCTGGCTGGCCTGAAGTAGTGAAGCCTGCAGAGAGCCTCACTTCCTCTACTGGGTTTGTGGCCTCAGAGCCCTTAGATCTTTGGCAGACCCTGGCCAAGGCTGGATGGAGGGAGGAGGGCCCTTCTTCGGACATGAGTTGAGACTGAGAAGGTTAGCAGGGGTGGAAGTAAGGAGACTACCTTTCCCCTCCTCAATACTGCCCAGACACTTTCCTGGGGCTACCTGGGGGCCCAAACACATTCAAGGGAACATTCTTCTCTACTCCTTGAGAAGGTTCCTCTTTTATACGGTATAAAGCTGGAGGCTCACTGTGATCCTCAACCCCTCGGAGACACACGGGCCAAACCTCTCAGTGTGGGACTCCAGATCTAATGGGACCCTAGTGAGATGGTTTAAGTAAAGCCTCTTCATTATCCTTGCCCCCAGGACCTCTCCTCTACTCCCAGCTCTCCTGAGAGACTGACCATCCAGGCATTGTAGAGGATGGAGAAGACTTCTCTGACCAGTTAGGTCTCATCATCATAGAATCATAGAACACTAAACTTGGAAGTCAGAAGACTTGGCTTTGAATCCCACTTAGAAGCTGTGTGCATCCTCAGCAAGTCATTTAATTCCTATGAGCCTCAGTTTTCCCAGCCATAAAATCTAGAGGCTGGAATAAGGTGGTTTTTAGCTCCAAAGGTTTATGATTCCACGATTATTCTAGAGGCTGGAATACGGTAGTTTTTAGCTCCAAAGGTTTATGATTCCACGATTATTCTAGAGGCTGGAATACGGTAGTTTTTAGCTCCAAAGGTTTATGATTCCACGATTATTCTAGAGGCTGGAATAAAGTGGCTTTTGGCTCCAAAGTTTTATGTATCTATGATTATTCCAGAGGCAACATGTTGTAGTGGAGAGTGTGCTGCTTGGGAGTCAAAAAATATGGGCCTGCATTCCAGTTCTGTGACTTACTAGCCATGTGTAACTTTAAGGAAGTCACTTCCCATCCCAGGGTCTGTTTCCTTATCTACAAAACAAAGAAACTAGACTAGAAGGTCTTCAAGGACCAGCTCTGACCGTCTGTCAACACTATTAAACTTGAAGGGGTCCCAGAGATGATTTAAACCAACTTCATTTTACAGATGGGGAAACTGAGGCCAGGCAGTCTCATCAGTTGACAGAGTTGGGACTAGAACCCTTGTCTAATGATTCTCAGCCCAGAGCTCTTTCAGGACCAAATCTTATTATAAACTGGAACCTAAGATTAGTTTCCCAACATAGCCTGACGATGGCCTTCTTGCCACCCTCCTCCCTGGGGCAGATATATTTCAGGGGATAGGGAAATACTGGGGGACTTGGGAACACTGCCCCTAGCTGGGAGAAAAACCTGCTTCTCCTCTAGGAATGAGATATCCTGATCCTAAATCTAACCCACCCCACCCCCAATCCCTGACCCTCCCCCTCCTTCCCAAATTGACTGAGACCTTGGTTTGGATCTCTTCTGGGTCCGAGATGGTGTCCCTTGAAATGAGGGCCAGACCCAGAACCTTCTCTTCCCACCCCACTCTCGGGGGGGTCCCTTGATTTGACTGCCTGCCAAAGATAGTACGACTGCTTTGCCGTCCCAAGTTCCTCCTCAATCTTCATTAGGTCCCCTGAACTAAGGCCTAACCTTGGCATCTCCCCCTTTCCCCACAGATCCCCTGGACTAAGGCCTAAGTCTATGATCTCCTCTTTATCCTCAAGGAATCATTGAACTTATAGCCAAGGATAAGTCTTCACCCATGGAATCTCTTGAACTGAGACCCGGGAATGGGACCACCCTCTTTCCCCCTTGGGATCTCCTGAGCTGAGAGCCACAGGATGGACACACTTTGAGAAGGTTTGGACCTAAATCCCTTGTCCCAGGGACCCACCCCTCCATGGGGGGGTCCTCTTCTTTGAGGGTGAACCTCCCCACAGGGACCAGGGGTTTGGGGAAGGGCAATGGGAGAGAGGACACGGGGCAAAACCTACCCTATGGGCATCAGATGCTTGCAAAAGAAACAAACAAAAGGAATGTTGTGATTGGATTTTGGTGGTATTTATGGACTTGTGCTGCCCACCCCACTCCTTCCCTCCCAAGCGCTTCCCCTCCTCCCTTCTCTGCCCTGCTCTTCCAGCCCCCCCTCCCTCACACCCCCAGTTCCTATAGAAGTCCCTCTTTGTCCCATTCCCACCTCCCCCACCATGGTTGGACATCAAATATGGACACCGTCTCCACAAGGCCCCTATGAAAACACTGAGCTTCCAAGGAAGGCTTTAGGGGTTAGCCTTTTCCCACTAAGAACAGCAACATTTGTCATATCTACCTGTAATAATAATAATTATAAATGCAATAGGACATAATTACAATAGAAAATAACACTGGTGACTTGCATTTCTATAATGCTTTAAGATTTACAAAATCCTTTCCTCATAATAACCTAAGGTAGTGACCCAGAGATAGGTGATGGCTTTAATCCGGTGTTAGATCTGAGATTAAAGGTGGTATTCTAGCTGTGGCATACTGGGTTGGGGGGAGAAGTAGTAAGGGTTGAGGGGGCTGGGTTATAATATGGGAAGAACTTGTCATATCAGGTACTGGGAGAAGAATGTAGAATGGAGACTGTGTAGGTCATTACTGGGGTTGGGAGGGGTAGAGATGGGAGACGGGAAGAATACTGGAGATAGGCCCTCCCCCATTCTGTCATTCTTCTCACTGACCATTCTGTAGATGGAGACATTGTGGGGCTCCAGATGTCACCACCCTGACTACAGGCTGAGAACGGGAGCTATCCTGTGGCTATAGCCCTCCACAGACCCCTCTTCCTTGACTGACTGTCAGCTGGAAAGCTGGGTATACTCTCCCAGCTCAGGCAGACTTAAGAAGGTAGAGGGAGGCAGGCACTGGGATGCTAAAACTATGCTCATGTCATTGACCTGGCATGCTAGCACCAAATTCCAACATGAGGACTCTTGTTTTACGATACACATACCATACCTCACATTCATCCCGTTCTCTCCATTTAATGGGTTATAACACTCATTTAGGTCTTTGTCTCCTCTAACCTAGACCATGGCAGTAATGGCCTAATTGGCCTCATGTCTTCCAAGTTTCTCTTTCCTCTAATGCCCCCCCCCACAGCTGCCAAGTAGCTATTTCTGGAGCACAAATCTGACCATGCCACTCCCCTGCTCTAGAGGCTCCAGTTCCCTGTTGCTTCTAGGATCAATCACAAACTCATTCGATTGGCACTTAGAGACCTTCACAAGTCTGACTCTGATCCCCCTTTCCAGGCTGACTACACATTGTTCCCCTTCGTACACTCTGGCCACGAACCAAACTGACCTTGTGGTTCCTCATACCACATTGTTAACATCATCATCACTTTATATAGCATTTACCAAAAATATTGCATTTTATCCTCCTAATAATCCTGAGTGTATGTGCTATTATCTTCACTTACAGGTAGGGAAACTGAGGTAGTTCAGTTACCGGCCAAAGGTCACACAGCTAGTAAGTGTATGAGGCTGGATTTGAGCTCATGTGTTTGCTCGTTATATCTGCCATCTCAAAGACCTTTCACAGAGCCCTTGCCAGGTCTGGAAGGCTTTCACTCATCTTTGATCTCTAGCTTCCTCAGGACAAGGGCTGCCTTCTCATCACTGTCACCCTTTCCATCACCACTATAATCTTCACCATTACCTCATTACCTCTATTTCCACTCTAATTGTCATCTCCATCACAATCTTCATCATTACTACCACCATCATCCTCATCACTACCACTAATGATATGATGCTAAAGCCAATGGGGTACCATCCATGCTCCACTGCCAATGCCTATCCCACAATATGACAATGCCGCGGCATTGGCGACACCACACTCATTGTCATTATCCCCCATAATCACCCTGGGCCATCCTGTCACAGCTCCAAATAACAAACACAAATACCATGTCATTTGGATGCCAAAATCTCATGGTCTTGGGTATTGATGGGATGGAACCAATGTCATAACACCCAATGAATCTTTGTGGGGAGGACAGCTTATGAGGGTTAGTGTGCTGTAAGTTTAATGAGCCAACGGTGTAATATACCATAGCCAAAGAAGCAAATGGGATCTTGGGTTTCCTTGGGGGGGGGGGGACATCCCAGGACTCAGAATGTCTGTCCATTCTCTGCCTTGGTCAGACACCGACTATAGTACTGTGTTTAGCTCAGATGAAAGTAAAGAAGCTAAGGAGGTGTCAGGGTGTATACAGAAGCAAATGATCAGAATGTGAAGGGTTTCTAAATTATGCCACAGGAGAACCATTTGAAGTTTAGTATGGAGAAGAGACTTAGAGGAACTATGATTAGTGTCCTGGAGAACTGGAAGGGCTACTAAGTAGAAAGTACCATCAGACTCGTTCTCTTTGGTCCCATGGTGAAGAACCAAGAGCAGTGGGTTGAAGCTGCAAAAAGGCAGATTTAGATTTTATGGGAAAAACCTCTAAATCATTAGAGCTGTCCATAAGTGGAATGGGTTGATTTGGGAGACTTCCTCCTTGAGGGTTTTCACTCGAGAGAATGGACAACCACTAAGGTGTGTTGAATAAGGGAAACACTTGTAGACGTGGAGTTGATGAGGGAGGTGATGCAGGTGACCGTGATGATGTGGGGACTAGATGGTGGCTGAGGTTCTTTCTAAATGAAATCTTGTGAATCTGACCAGCCCCACCGTGGTCCTGCCTGCCAATATAGTTCCCCTTCCTCGCCCTGACTTCAAGTCTGCTTTGGTGGGCTTCCCAGGGGCTGCAGGCACTCAGAGGGGGACTCAACAAACCAGAGGCATAAAAACTTCTTTTCCTGCTGATGCAGCTAAATCTGCTGATTCTTCCCTCCTTCCCCCGCATTCCTCCCGTTCAATCTAATTACAGCTCCTTGGAACCAAAATCAATACTGGCTCAAGTCAGAGCTATTTACAAGAGGGAATGAGTGCCCAGCCTGAGGGAGCCTTTTCATCTTGGCCATCACCCATAGCTCCCTTCAGTAGCTTCCCTAGGTGCCCCCTTGCTACTCCCAGATGCTGGATGTATATAGATCTTTGGGAGGAAGTTCTGTTTAGGGCCATCATCAGAGTTAGGGTGACCCTCTCCCAGTGGCACTACATGACTCCCACCTTCCTGGGCCTCCTCCTTTCTGCATTAGGTTGTATATTCTAATGTGTTTTCCTGGGCTCAAGATCCTTTTACTATCTGCTCTAGCCTGTCACCTATCAATTAATAAGCATTTATTAAGTACCTACTATGTATGTGTCAAGCACTATGATGCTAAGCATTAGGGATACAAAGAGGCAAAAGATAGTCCCTGCCTTCAAGGAGCTTATAATCTAATGGGAGAGACAACGAACATACTTACACAAAGCAAGCTCTATACAGGATAAATAGGAAATAATTAACAGAGGGAAGGCACTGGAATTAGGGGTAGAGGGTCCTTGAATCCTAGGATGTCAGAGTTCTTTTGGTCCAACTCCCCTTCAGGCAGGGGGAGGTCTAAGTCATCCTGGATGTAATAATAATGGAAATCTGAAGCTCTTCCCTGCCTCTTGGCCCCTTGATTGACTTAAGTGAATCTAAGAACCTTCCCTGATTTGAAAATATGCGCTGCCCCCTAATAGGCTGAATGTGGTCACATGGAACCTCTGGTGGGAGGTTTATTTTTCAGGAACACCCACACCTTGTTATTTTGTCATTGGGCAGTGGGTCAAGAGGATCCTTACATTCTCTGATCTAGGCAAAGACTATGTATACCCACAGCTGGAAGCCCTGTCTGCTGATCTGTTTCTTTGTCTGTATTTTTTTTTTGATCTGCTTGTAACTTCTGTTCGTATTCTCTGAAGTTCAGGATGCTGACTTTCCCGCCTGAACTAGGTAAATGATATATGTTTGATTAAAGTAAGATTGTTAACCCTTTCTGAGTTGCTTTCCTTTAGAAAAGCAGATCTAAGAACCTGTGCTAGCAACCATCCTGGGTATGCTAGGGTGCTTGCTGCTACACTGGCTGGATAGCTATCCATTGCTATAATAATAATCTGCAACCTTTCCCCAATCACTTTATTCCAGTATTTTATCCCACTAGTTGAGTGAAAGTTTTTCTTTGCTTCTGTCCACCTTTCCTACTTTCATTTCCCCTCATTCTGCCTTCCATTTGGAGGACGAACTCTCAATGTCTCCTTCATCAAACCCCTTATATACTTGAGGTTTGTAATCATGGTCATCCTTTAGCTTCTTTTTAGGAATAAACCAGCTTTTAGCACCAATACCACCGTCACCCTCACTAGCCCCATCCTCAAACCCATTTACTTCACTATCATCACTATCACCATTACAACTATACTCAACTCCATCACCGTTCCCACCCCCATTTCTATGACTACCATCACTATCATTATCTCCAGCTCTATCAACACCATCACAATATCACTATTAAGCTGTAATCAGGAATTCTGTCACCTGGGAGCAAATTTGATTGAGTTGAAGGGGGGAGAAGTGGAAGACTGGAAGGTATCATGGTTGAGGTGAGCCAGACACAGAAATCATAGAAGTTAAATGTTCAAAGAGGGGTAGATTTGTTTTGTTTTTCGAGGGAGGGATGGCAAGGTAGTTGGGATTAAATGACTTGCCCAAGGTCACACAGATAGAAAATGTCAAGTGTCTGAGGCTGGATTTGAACTCAGGTTCTCCTGACTCTGTTTCATGGTTTATAATTCTAATACTGTAATTGTATCATTCTATGAAAACTTAATTCTGAGTTTCTTTGATTATATAATCTTAATAGTCTATAAATCAAAGTTCCTGAGTAGTAGCTAAGGGGTAAAGGGGCCTGAAGGGGGAAGGCAGTTGGTAGTCAGGTGTGATCTCAGAGATTAAACCCTTCATCCCTACTAAAAACACCAGATGAGTTTATAGGATAAAGGACAAATCTTCTGGAGTGGATACATGGCTGCTAATTAATGACTCCTTCCAGTGCAGGTGAATCATTTATATCTGGGAATGGAAGCTTTCCCCAGATCAGGGCTCTGTGCTGGACAGAGGCAGAACTCAGGGAGGAAAGTTTCAGCCCTGAGAAATAGTCCCCAGTCACCTCAGATGCCTCTTCTGATCTCATGCCTTTAACATACAGCCCTGGCCCCTCGTATGTTTAGTTGAGGCCATTCCATATAGTGTGATGCCCTAGTGCCTACAACAAAGAAAGTGGAATTTCTGCCTGGTCCACTCGAGTCCCTCAGTGATAAAAATGTAAGAATGGACTATTTAAGTGAGTTTGAAGAGATCCCAGAACAAGCAGGGTCATGATCCCAAAAACCTAATGCCAGGACTCAAAGGAACCATAGAGGGCATCTAACCCAAGCCCTTTATTGTACAAAGAAGAAAATTTAGTACAGGGGAGTGAAAGTGACTTAGCCAAAGTCACACAGTGCATTTTGGGGAAGGCAAGAGGAGAATTCTGGGATTCTCATTCCCAGCCCAGTTCTCTTTCAGTTGGACCATGCTGTGGGTGTCCAATGGGATAGGTGAGCCCTAAGGCTCCAAGCAGTCCCAGCTGCCTCAGACTAGAGCAAGAGCATTCTTAATGTACTGGTCCCATCAGTGGGCTGAGTACTAGAGGACCCTGAGTTGTAATCCTGACTCTGGTTTCCGACTTGTTTTCCATCTTGAGTAGGTCACCTCCATCCACACTAAAGGTGAGATACGGTTTCCTCATCTGTAAAATGGACCCTTGTGGGTTGATTTCGAAGCATCCTTTCAGTTCTGAGGGCCTATGGTAATTGGAATTCAGTGTTTCTCCATGCTTGCATGAAACCCTTGCTGGGTAGCAGGAGGAAGCCCACAGCCCAAAGTCTGATTCTTCTGCACCCTGAGATCAAAGACCTGTCCCCCTCCACATCCCCATCCCGAGTACGACAGAAAAGAGGGCAGACTGGGGTAAGTCAGGCATGGCCCCCAGAGTCTCTGATTACCCTTCCCCTGTCCCCCACACAAATGCTTGGGTTGGGCGGAGGGGTGCAGAGTTGAGCTCCATAAGTCCAGGTTCTCCTTCCTCACTCCCCCCCTCCTCCAGTCTTGTCCCCGCCCTATCTTCTACAGAACCGACAATTTTCCACCCACTTTTCTTAAGTGGTGATTTGTTGGAATCACAAAAGACGGCTTAAAACTGCTGCCTGGGAATGGATCTGGGGGAGAGTGAGATCGAGAAACGAGAAACGGAAAGCTATGTGGGGGAAGGGAGAGGGAGAGGGAAAGCGTGGAAAAGAGAGGGAAAGGGAAGAGGGGGATGGGGGAAGGGAAAGATGTCAATGATTCACCTTCACTTTAAATGATTCATCAATTAGCAGCCGTGTAGCCACTCCAGAAAACTTGTCCTTTAGCCTATAAACTCATCTGAGTGCTTTTAGTAGACAGGAAGGGTTTAATCTCTGAGATCATACCTGACTACCAACTGCTTCCCCCTTCAGGCCTCTTTACTACCCCTTAGCTACTGCTCAGGAACTTTGACTTATAGACTATTAAGATTATATAATCAAAGAAACTCAGAATTAAATTTTCATAGAATTATACAATTACAGTATCAGAATTATAGACCAGGACACAGTGTGGCATATTTGAAAAGACGCTGTACTTGGGAAAATCCTGGTCTGGTATGTAAGGGTTGGGTGATCTGGGGGCGGCTAGGTGGCCCAGTGAATAGAGCACCGGCCCTGGAGTCAGGAGGACCTACCTGCCAGTAGGAGGAACCAGAACGGGGTGATGGGGAGCTTGAGGGAAGGGGTATTCTTAGAGGGCATGGAGGAGCCTCTCTCCAGACTTGAGACTCCCCTGGCTCTGACCGATTCTTCCCTCAACTATACGTGCCTCCCCCCCTCCCCCTTCTCTGGTCTGGTTTGCGCTTATAGAAAGGCGAATTAGCTGAGCTGGACCGAGCTGAGGTGAGAAGCCGCCTACCATTTGGGTAGACTGGATGAAAGAACACACAGCCAGAAGGGTCTAAGGACGCAAAATGTCAGTGTCATGAAGGGCCCGTGGAATCTAAGCTTCCTTTTGACTAGGGTTCTTCACTCTCCCTCTCCCTCCCCCCCCCCTCTCACACACACACACACACACACACACACACACACACACACACACCCCACACCCCACATCCCACATACACCACACCACATACACACACACACACACACACAAACCCTTTTGTGCTGCGAGGGCTCTTAGAACATAGAAAGTTAGACAGGGTCGATTTTTAAATTTTAGAACATACTATATCTGAAGTGTGAAAGTCTTTAGAACATAAAACATCGGAGCTGGGAGGCGTTTTAGAAGACAGACCATCACAATGACTTGGTGTCAGAGTTGGATGAGGACCTTGAATCTCCTGACTCCCAGTCTCCTTCTACTTATCCTACCCAGGAGAGAGGCAAAGTGTTCTGAGGGTCATTCTTGAGCTAGTGGCGGGCCTTTGTGTTTATTGGATTAGGAGACTCTGGACAGTTATAGGTGGAGGGAGGGGGACATTTTAAGGAAGTGTCCAGTACCCAAAGTCTAAAGCACTAGGGTAGACTTTTTAAAAAGGTTTAAAAAGTTCTAGGGCAACTGATAGAGCTGGCCCTGAAGTCAGGAAGATGAGTTCAAATCCAACCTCAGACACTTAGTAGCTGTGTGACCCTGAGCAAGTCACTTAACCTTGTTTGCCTCAGTTTCCTCCTATGTAAAATGACCTAGAGAAGGAAATAGCAAACCACGTCACAATATCTTTGTCAAGAAAGCCCCAAATGGGGTCATGAAGAATCAGACACAGACTGAACAACAACAGAAATTTCAAATTGATCTGCTCCCAGAAGTAAAAAGTTGTTATAAAAAAAATCCCCACAGTTCGTTGGCACCTACAACACATTCCAACCTTCGTGTCTCTTGTGTTTTGGCACCTTCACTTTATCATGGCTAATGATAATGGTGCACTTAAATAATGCTTGAAGGTTTGTGAAGTGCTTTACAAATATTATCTCATCTGAACCTCAGAGCCCTGGGAGATGTGTGCTATGATCATCCCAATTTTATGGCTGAGGAAACTGAAGCAAACAGAAGTTAAGCGATTTGCCCAGGAAAACACATCTAGCAAATGTCTGAGGCAGGATTCGAACTCAGTTTTTTCTAACTCAAACTCCTTGGCCCTGTTCTACTCTCCGTGTCACCTGATGACTCAGGGCAAGTTTCTTCCCTCCTCTGGGACTCAGCTTCCTCCTCTGTAACTTTCAAGGACTTAATCAGATGATCTTTGAGTCCCCTGCTGCCCTAATAATCTCTGTTCCATGAATTCTGGGTGGCCTTGCTCAGTTGTAGCCCAGAGTTTGATAATATCTGTTCCCAGCTCCCATGCTCAAACCACTGAAGAGAAAATCCAGGGGCAGCTTTTATATCAGCATCGTCTTTTCTGAGTCCAAGTTTTACACAACTTGTTTTTTACACAACAGTTTTACTGTTCTCTCATTTAATCCTCACCAGAGCCCTGTGAAAAGAGATGACAGGAATTACGTCAGCCCCATTTTACAAGTGAGGAAACTCAGGCCCAGAGAGAGGAAGGTGTGCCCAAGGTTGCACAACAAATTGGTGGTGGAACTGGGGATACCACCTAAATCTTCTGATTTCCAGATTTAGGACCCTTTCCTCTGAAATAATCTGCTTGCAAACCAGAATGGCTCAGACTCTTCTGTCCCCTGTCCCCAGACCCATACTATTTATTCCTGATTGCCCCAGCTTAGAAGGCTGCCTGCTCTTGCCAGCTCTTGCCCAGTAGAGGTTGCACTTTTTAGCAAAAGCACAAGATCATAGAATTCTGAGCTGAAACAGACCAGTAAAGATCGTCTTGTCCCAGAATCACAGAATCTCTGAGTCACAGAAGGGACATCACAAAGGCCATCAATGCCTGAATTGAATCCCCTCTGCAGCAAATCAGACAGATGTATCCAGCCCTTGCCTGAAGACCTCCCAGTGTGGGAATCCCATCTTGGGGCAACTCATTTCACTTTAAGAGGGTTCTGTCTTAGGCTGTTTTTCTATACATCCATCTTAAGCTTCTTTTACCCATGATTCCTAGTTTTGTCCTCTAGAATCAAACAGAAAAAGTCTTCCCCTCCTAGTTCTTCTTCGACTACTGCTTTTCTGGCATGACCTTGTGATCACCCTTCAATCTCCTGCTTTGGTTGATGTCCAGAGAGGGGAAAGTGTAGACACACTTTCCCCATCCTCAGACCCAAACTCTAGATCTGATGCTGGAGGGAGGAAGACAGGCCTGGAGGAGGGAAGGGGGTGGGGAAAGATGTGGACCATGGGTGAGGAACCTTCAACCTCGAGGTCACATATGGCCCCATAGATCCTCAAGTGTAACCCTTTGACTGAATCCAAACTTCACAGAACAAATCCCCTTAATAAAAGAACTGGTTGTGTAAAACTTGGACTGAGTCAAAAGGCCACACTTGAGGGCCGAGAAAGCCACTTGTGGCCTTGAAACCACAGGTTCCCTATCCCGCTGTAGACTATCCTGGTAAAAGGAGTGGAAAACAACAAATTACATAATATAGGTTAAAAAAAATGGCAACATATACACTTTCCCCACTGGCATCCAGGTCATTAAAGCAAGTGTTTTCCTTTTTCTGCCTGACGACCTTTGCCAGTGCTGAATGGATGACTTTGTCCACCGCCACCTATATCATCATACCTGTAGCTGCCTGTATTATCGTCCTCGTGGCTGCTTTTATCACCATGGCCATGATGATACCACAGTCCCCGTGACCTCCCTCTATTACCATCTTCATGGCTGCCTGTATCCCAGCCTCTGCAGCCATTTGTCTCACTGTTGCCACCATGACCATCACAGTCCCCATCACTAATGTTTGCCTGTGTCTCTGTTCCTGTGGCTGCCTGTAGGACTGCCACCACAGCTATCTGAAATGTTGTTCTTCAGGCTGTCTGCATCAAGATCTCCCAAACGACCATCTCACCCCCATGACTGCCTTTAATACCATCACCATGGACGCTGGCATCACTGGCCTTCTGGCCAACGCCATTGGCCCAGTGACTTGGGACACTTCTCATCCGCATGGCTGTCTGTACCACAGCCCTTTAGCCCCTAGGTTACAGTCCCAACAGTTTCCTGGATTTCCATGGAAATCACTGTCCCAATCACTATCACCCTGAGTCACCATCCCTGGGATTCTCAGCATCACTGTGCATAGAGCTGTTTATATCCACGTTCCCACAGTGACATCATCATTGTTCTCATAACAACTGTATCACTAACCATGCTTTGTTGCTGTTGTTGACTTGTTTTGTCCTGTCAGACTCTCTGTGCCCCCTTGTGGTGTTTTTTTGGCAAAGATACTGGAGTAGTTTGACATTTCCTTCTCTAGCACATTTTACAGATGAGGAAGCAGGATAAATTGACTTATTCAGGCTCATGCTACCAGTATCTGAGACTAGATTTGAACCCAGGTTTTCCTGTCTCCAGGCCTGGTAATCTATGCCACCTTGCTGCCCACTAATCATGTGGTTGCCCATGATTCTGGTCTTATAGCCATCTCTGCAGCTGTCTGCATCTTTGTTCTCAAGGTTGTTTGTATCAAAATTGTACAAAAGACTGTCACAGTTTCATCAAACCCTGCCTCTCTATCCTTACGGCTTTCTGTATCACTGATACAGATAGTGTGCCACTCTCTCCTTGGCGCTATTCAATACCAACAGAAATACTAAGAGAAGGTCCTTTGCTCACTCCACATCCTTATCTGATGGCTTCAGATTATGGTGATCCCCAACCCTGGGCTCCACTTCACCACCCCTAGAAAGCTGTTTCTAGCTAGAACATTTCAATGTGCTTAGGAAACTGAGTCTCCAACATTGAACTGGGTGAAATTTGTTAGGAATGAAAATTCCACTTGATTAATTCTCTATAACAAATGGGAGTGTTCATCACTGGCTGGAGGCAGCAGAACCAAGTTTATTTGTTTTATTTTCCAATGTATTAAAACAGGCTCAGCTTGGCTGTGCTGGGGGTGTCTGACTCCAGTCAGGGGAATGGAAAAGAATTGGAACAGAACAATATTGTCAGAGCATAGAATGTCAGAGCTGGAATGGCCTATAGAGATCATTTAATCCAACCTCCAAATTGTACAAAAGAAGAAACTGAGCCCCATCGAAGCAAAATAACCTGCCCAAGGTCATACCTTGAGTCAGTCTCAGAGAAAACAGCAAAGAAAAAGTATGTGTCTAAAACCTTTGGCTTTGGCTTTCCAAGCTGTTTTCATACATTATTTCATTTCATCATCACAATAACTGTGGGGAGATGAAAGATGTTATCTTCCCTCATTTGGAATATAGGAAACTGAGTCTGAGATTTGCTCAGGGTCACAGAGGACAAAGTCAGCTGATGCCCGCTCCCCTCTTCTCATCAGCTGCCTGCTGAGTTTCTCATGCACTTCCTGCTACTTGCTGGTTGCTGAAGACCATAGCCTAGACAAGCACTCTGCTGTAGCCCAGAGAGGGCTTTGGTTCAGGGATGGGGATCAGCCTTTGGACTTGAACCATTGAGATAGTTAAAGAGAGGAGAGGAGTCTTGAGGAGGAGTTTTTGCGGGGGGGGGGGTTATGTGTGGGGATATGATGTCTCTCGTCTCCCTCCCCTTCCTTCCTTCCCCTCCTCTCCTCTCCTCTCCTCTCCTCTCCTCTCCTCTCCTCTCTTCTCCTCCCCTCCCCTCTTCTCTTTTCTCCCCTTCTCTTCTTTCCTCTCCCCCACTCTGTCTTTGTTTCTTTGTCTCTGTTTGTTTCTTTGTCTGTCTCTCAAGAGCTTCTGTGAGATAGAGGGTTTAGAATTATTTTGCTACTTTCCGCCGGCTCCGCCATATTCCAGTGAGTTGCCAAAATGACGAACACAAAAGGAAAAAGGAGAGGGACGCGTTACATGTTTTCTAGGCCCTTTCAAAAACATGGTGTTGTCCCTTTGGCTACATATATGCGAATATATAAGAAAGGTGATATTGTAGATATCAAGGGTATGGGCACAGTTCAGCAAGGAATGCCCCACAAATGTTACCATGGCAAGACTGGATGGGTCTATAATGTTACTCAGCATGCTGTAGGCATTGTTGTAAACAAACAGGTTAAGGGCAAGATTCTAGC
>CM053594.1:46373535-46396694 GCA_028646575.1 Pseudocheirus occidentalis
AGTAAAGGGACAGGGACAGGGTAGAGAACAGAACAAGGGGGGGAAGGGATAGGAAGGAAGGACATATGATCACTGTCACAATATGTCCACTATGAAGATGTCCTGTAAAAAAAAATTACTTTGCAGTTCCTTTGTTTATTTTTTGCATTTATTTATTTGTGTACATGTCACATGTATCTGACTGGGCAGGGACTAAGGAACTATTGGTTTTTGTAACCCCAATATTAAGTGCAATATTTGGAACATGATAATCACTTAATGCAATTCAGTTCATTACGTATTTATTAACAGTTATATATATTATATATTATATATATTAATCCAGTTTTCATCAGTGATTTTTAAACTGTTTATTAAGTAATAAATAATTAGGATTAACTATGGTGATCCTCTGCTTGACTCTTCCTGTAATGCTTCATTATGACTTGAATGAAGAGGTTCTTGAGTTCTCAAAGACTATAGAAGCAGCTTAAGCTCTAGTAGGTCTTAGTACCAAGCTAGAAAGTCTTGGACTGGGTCATCTGAGAAGCAGCTTACATAGGTCTAGAGGGACTCTTCTCACAAAGTTGCCCACCTAGTTATGATGAATTCTTTTGTCTATAACAACTTACAAATACTGCTAATTAGGCTATAGAAGCATTCTGTTTTGCATCAGTCACAGAGCCTTTGATTGACCTAAATATTAGTGAGATCTTTATAATATTAACTTTAAGAAAAAATCATAAGGGGGATATTAACATTACTTTAGAGGATTGATGTTGTTCTGTCATTTTCAGTCATGTCTGACTCTTCATGATCCCATTTGAGGTTTCAGGAAAGATATTGGAGCGCCTTGCCTTTTCCTTCTCCAACTAATTTCATAGATGAAGCTTTAGAAGATGCAAAGTGTTAAATTAAAAAATAAGACACATTGTCACCCTAAGTTCCCTCTGTTTCTTAGTTCTCTGGTAGAACACTACTATAGCGTAACAGGAATAGTGTTCTCCTAGGCAGAATAAGCTTCCTCCTTTCCTATATTTCTACCTCTGTTGCACTGTACTGTGGGAGGAAGGGGAAAAAAAGAGGAGCATAGTTGGGTTTTAATGCAAGCTGTTGGTCCATGCCAGAGTATGGGAGCTGGTAGGGAAGGGGTGCAAAGTCAGTACATCAGGGATTAATCTTTGCTGTTATTTCATCAAGTTGTTACTTGGTATCTTAGATCATGGAGAAAGATGAAATAGCTTTACCTCTTGAACAAATTCTTATCTTGGAGATGTCTGAAAGGTCATAAGAGAAAATGTCTAATCTTCCATCTTGCTGGACACATGACCCAGAGATGTCCTCTAACTTTCTTGCTTATCTTTTGGTTAGATTTGCCTAGATCTGAACACTGAGGACTCCTATCATTATAATTTTTTATAATCTTTCCTTCTCCAATTTAATGTCATTTCCTTTTTCAACAGGATTATTAGACTAGTCAATCATGGCAACAGCATCAACATAGCATATGAGTTCAATAAATCATTCAGTATTCTAGTGCTATCCTTGTAGAAAACAGAGACTAACTGTATAATACAGTTGAATGGATTTAAAACTGACTTGGTGACCTAATTTTAAAAAGCCATTATGAGAGTGGATCACCAGCAGCTGTGGTGGTTACCAGAATTGTCAACCCATAAATGCCAAAGACAAAGTAAAAGGTCAGTGGAACTTGGCTGGATTTGGGGGGGATGGAGGGGCAGGTTTGGCCTTTTGCCCCCAGAGGCAGAAGCAGTGGAAGTGGTGGCCTTGCAGCTACCTCCACATGGCTGCTTCAGAGCTCCTGGCCTGCAGATCAGAGGGGGGCCAAGCGACCATTCAGAGGCTAAGTGCTCTTGTCTTAACCTGCCTGGATCTGGATCGCAGTCTTGGGTGGTGGTCCTGAGGTGTGTGACCAGTGAGCCAAAGTTGGCAAGGTTATAGAAATGGCGCCCTCCAAATAGCTCCAGCAGCTGTGAAAACCCCAGCAATTTGGGATAAAGCTCTCCCCTCTGGAAGCAGAGTTCTACTGTGGTAAAGAGCTCAAAAGTCAAGTAATTGACTGGTAATATGAGCAAGCAAAGGAAGCAAAGCAAGTACAGCCATCCAACTTTAGATTATTTTTTGGGGGACAAAAAGGATCAAAGCATGGAACAGGAGGAAGACAACACAGTCAGAATTCCTGCACCAAAAGCTTCCAAGAAAAATATGAACTGGTTACAGGCCATGGAGAAGTTCAAGAAGAATTCTGAAAATCAAGTAAGAGAAGTGGAGGAAAAACTGGGAAGAGAAATGAGAATAATGCAAGAAAATCATGAAATAACCTGACTGAAAAAAATAACACCTTAAAAAGTAGACTAACTCAAATGGCAAAAGAGGCCCAAAAAGCCAATGGGGAGGAGAATGCCTTAAAAAGCTGAATTTGCCAGATGGAAAAGAAATTCAAAAGCTCACTGAAGAGAATAATTCCTTCAGAATTAGATTGAAGCAAATGTAAGCTAATGATTTTATGAGAAATCAAGACACTATCAAACAGATCCAAACAAATGAAAAAATAGAAGGCAATGTGAAATATCTCATTGAAAAAACCACTGATCTGGAAAATAGATCCAGGAGAGATAATTTAAAAATTACTGGACTACCTGAAAGCCATGATCAAAAAAAGAACCTAGAAATCATCCTTCAAGAAATTCTCAAGGAAAATTGCCCTGATATTTTCAAACCAGAGGGCAAAATAGAAATTGAAAGCATTCACCAATCACTTCTTGAAAAAGATCCCTAAAAGAAAACTCCCAGGAGAGTTATAGCCAGGTTCTGGAGATCCCAGATAAAAAAGAAAATACTACAAGCTGCCAAGAAGAAACAATTTGAATATTGTGGAAACACAATCAGGATAACACAGGATTTAGCAGTTTCTACATTAAGGGATTGAAGGCCCTGGAATATGATATTTTGGAGATCAAAGGAGTTAGGATTAAAACCAAGAATCATCTACCAAGAAAGACCGAGTATAATGTTTCAGGGGAAAATATGGTCATTCAGTGAGGTGGAGGACTTTCAAGCATTCTTGATGAAAAAAGCAGAGCTGAATAGAAAAGTTGACACTCAAATACAAGAAGCATGAGAAGGAAACAGGGAAATCATAAGGAACTTAACAAAGTTGAACTATTTACATGCCTACATGGAAAAATTATAATTGTAACTCATGAAACTTTTATTAGTATGAGGACAGTTTAAGGGAATATGAATGTGTGTGTATATATATATATATGTGTGTGTGTATGTGTGCGTGTGTATGCATACATATACATGTTTATATAGAATATATGCATATGAATACATATGTGAGTGTGTTTATACATGTGTACAGGTATTCATAGACAGAGGGCACAGGATCAATTGAATAGGGAGGGATGATATTGAAAAGGTGAAATTGAGAGGTGAGAGGAATAGAATGAGAGGAGATGAGGAGAGACAGAATGGGGTTAATTATCTCATATTGAAGAGGCAATAGATAACTGTTACAACAGAGGGGAAGAACAGGAAGGTAAAAGGGAATGGGTCAACCTTACTCTCATTAAGTTTGACTTAGGGAGGGAGTGACATACACTCTAAATTGGGTATCTTACCCTATAGAAGAGTAGGGGGGAAGGGGATAGGAGGGCGGTAGTTAGAAGCACACACTTTAGTAAAGGGACAGGGACAAAAACAAAGTAGAGAACAGAACAAGTGGGGGGCAGATAGGAGGGAGGGAAATATAGTCAGTCTTTCACAATATGTCCATTGTGGAGATGTTTTGTGTAACTACACATATACAGCCTGTATTGAATTGCTTGTCTTTCCAGTGGGTGTGGGTGACAAGGGAGGAAGAGAAAGAATCTGGAATTTAAAGTTTTAAAATAAAATGTTTAAAATATATATTATTATTATTTACATGCAACTTGGAAATAAGATATACAGGCACTGGGGCAGAGAGATCCATCTTACCCTACCTGAAAGTCAGAGGGCTGATGGGGGAGGATATAGGAGAGAACAGATGGGGGAGGGGGTATACAGTGGGATCACTGTTTGGGGGTAGGGGGAAGACAGGGAGAAAATTTATAACTCAAAATCTTGTGGAAATGAATGATGTAAACTAAAAAAACAAAAGTTAATTTAAAAAAAGAAAGAACAGATTGGGAAAAGCGGTATTCAGTAGGCTCACTATCTTGGGGTGTGAGGTAGGGGAATGACGGGGAGAAAATTTGTAACTCGAAATCTTGTGGAAGTGAATGTTGAAAACTAAAAATAAATAAATTAAAATTTTAAATAAAAAATTATTTTACAAAGCCATCATTATAGGAATGATGTCACCCTGGAAGGAGAGCTGTAGTAAGGTGGTCCTGAGGATCCATCCTTGGGGCTCTTCCATTTGGTTCAAGCCTAACAAGTGATTGCTGAATGAAAGTATGACCCACCCCCCAATCCCACCACACCGTAGAACTGTACCTAAAAGCAGTGATTTTCCAAGCTGGTCAGCCAAAGATGGGACTGATATAAAGCCCAAGGACTGAAGTTTTCATGAATACACCAAGTAGGGCAAAGGAGAGTGACAAGGTTCTCCTTAGTTCTTTCTCCTGTAACCTCCCCATCAGGCCAGTGGAGTGGTATGCTGGGTAGAGTACTGAGCCTGGTGTTAGGAAGACCTGAGTCCAGTCAGCCTAAGGCACTTATGGGCTATGTGACTCCAGGTAAGTTACTTAACCTGTTTGCCTCAGTTTCCTCAACTGTAAAATGGGGATCATAATAGCACCTACCTCTTGGGGTTGCTGTGAGGATCAAATAAGAGAACACAGAGCCTAGCACATAGTAGGTACTACATAAATGCTTATTCAAAGGGACTTGTAAAAGAGCCCCTAAAGATCAGAAAGAAAAAAAAAGGCCAAGACTAAGGAGCGGAAGCCACTGACAAAAGGACAAGGAAACACCAAACCATTCCAGTATCTGCCAAGAAAATCCCACAGACAGTACTAAAATGATACAAGAGATGACACTGGAAGATGAGTCACTCAGGTCATGTCACTAGGGAAGAGCAAAGGACAATTACAAGGAACTCCTGAAAGAAAGAAGCTGCTGGGCCAAAGCTGAAAGGAAGCTTGGCTGCAGATGCATCTGGTGATGAAAGGAAAGTCAGATGCTGTAAAGATGGATATTGCAACAAGACCCTGGAAAGTAAGGTCTGTGAGCCAAGGTAAGCTAGATGTGGTCAAATGGGAGATGGAAAGTTTAAAAACATCGGCACCTTGGGTGTCAGTGAACTGGAATGGATGGGAATGGGTGAATCTGATTCAGGTGACCACTATGTACACTACTGTGGGCAAGAATCTCTTAGAGCAATGGTTCTCAACCTGTGGGTTATGTTCAATTTGCAACAATGAAAATACATCCTGCATATCAGATAGATTCATAACAGTAGCAAAATTAGTTATGAAGTAGCAACGAAAATAATTTTATGGTTGGCAGTCACCACAACATGGGGAACTGTATTAAAGGACTGAAGCATTAGGAAGGTTGAGAACCACTGACTTAGAGGATCTCATAATCAACAGAAGAGTAAAAAGAACAGGACTGGGGTATAATCTCAAAAATGACAGAATGGAGTATGTTTGAATCGAAGGTGAACCATGCAGCATCCCAGTAATACAAGTCTATGATCCAACCACTGATGCTGAAGAGGCCAGTTTCTCAATTCTATGGAGACCTATAACATCTTCTAGAAATAGCACCCCAAAAAAAGATATCACATTCATCATAGGGGAATGGAATGCTAAAGTAGGAAGTCAAAAGATCATTGGAATAACAGGTAAGTTTGGCCTTGGAGTACAAAATGAAGCAGGGCAGAAATGCTATGAGTTTTGTCAAGATAACTCACTGGTCATAGCAAATACTCCTTAAAATTTTTTCAGTAATTTATTTTTAGTTTTCAACATTCCCTTCAATAAGATTTTGAGTTCTAAATTTTCTCCTCCTCCCTCCCCAGTCTAATATAGGCTGTACATATACATTCTTATTAAACCTATTTTCAAATTAGTCATGCTGTAATGAAGAATTAGAACCAATGGGATGAACCACAAGAAAGAAGAAACCAAAAAAAAAAAAAAAGAGAGAGAGAGCAAATAATCTACTTCTACCTGCATTCAGATTGCACAGTTCTTTCACTGCATGTGGATAGCATTTTCCATCATGAGTCTTTTGGAATTGTCTGAGATCCTTGCATTGTTGAGAAGAGATATGTCTATCAAAGTTAGCCATTGTAGTGTTGCTGTTACTGTGTACAATGTTCTCCTGGTTCTGTTCACTTCACCCAGCATCAGCAAACATTCTTTTTCAACAACCCAAAAGGCAACTCTACACATGGACACGATCAGCTAGTCCATATCAAAATTGGACAGATTATATACTTTGCAACCAAAGGTGGGAAAGCTCTATACAGTCAGTTAAAACGAGAAATGGAGCTGCTTGTGGCTCAGATCATGAATTTCTTACTGAAAAATCCAGAATTAAATTGAAGAAAGTAGGGAAAGTCATCAGACCATAATAATTATGACCTAAACAATATTCCTTATGAATATGAAGTGGAGGTGGTGAATAATAATCTAAGGAATTAAAACTGGTAGAGTGTCTGAAGAACTATAGCAGAAGTCTGCAATACTGTATAGAAGCCAAGAGCAAAAAACATTCCAAAGAAAAAAAGCAAGGAAGCAAAATGGCTGTCTGATGAGGCTTTACAATTAGTTGAGGAAAGAAGGAAAGGAAAAGGAGGAAGGGAAAGATATCCAAGTGAATTCAGAATTCAGAATTCCAGAAAACAGCAAGGAGAGACAAGAAATTTTTCTTAAATGAGAAATGAAAAGAAATAGATGAAAACAATAGTATGTGAAAGACAAAAGATCTCTTCAAGAAAATTGGAGATATCAAGGGCACGTTTCATGCAAAAATGGGCATAATAAAAGACAAAAATGGTAGAGTGACTTAGAAGAGATCAAGAAGAGGTAACAAGAACATACAAAAGAATTATATAAGATCTTGACATCACTGATAACCATTATGTTGTGGTTACTGATCTGGAACCTGAAATCCTGGAGAATGAAGTCAAGTGGGCCTTAGGAAGCACTGCTAACAATAAGGCCAATGGAGGTGTTGGAATTCAGGCTGACTTATTTAAAGCCCTAAAAGATGATGCTGTTAAGTGCCTCACTCAACATGCCAGAAAATTTAACAGTGGTCACTGGACTGGAAAAGATCAGTTTACATCCCAGCTCTAAAGGGTAGCATCAAAGAATGTTCAAATTGCTGACAACTGTGTTCATTTCACACACTAGCAAGGTTGTGTTTAAAGATTCTGCAAGTTAAGTTTCAGCAATATGTGGACTAAAAATGAACAGAAGTGCGAGCTGGTTTTTGAAGAAGCAAGGGAATTAGAGACCAAATTGCCAACATTTGCTGGATTATGGAGAAAGCAAGGGAGAGTCAGAAAAAAACATCTACTTCTGTCTTATTGGCTCAAGTCTTGATTTTGTGGATCACAACAAAATGTGAGAAGTGCTCAGAGATGGGAGTACTAAATCATCTTACTTATCCTCCTGAGGAACCTGTATGTGGATCAAGTAGCAACAGACCCAAACACGGAGCAACTGATTGGTTTAAAATTGGGAAAGGAATACAAGGCTGTATATTGTCACCTTATTTAGGTTATATGCAGAGTCTATCATGCGAAATTTGAGGTGGGAGGAATCAAAAGCTGGAACTAATTTCATAGATGATACCATTCTTATGGCAGGAAGTGAAGAGGAATTAAGAAGCCTCTTGAGGATGGTGAAAGAAGAGCATGTAAAAGCTGGCTTGAAGCTTAACATTAAAAAAGCAAAAAATGGTATCATGGCAACCAATCCCATCATTTTCAGGCAGAGGAAGAAGAAACAGAAGCATGGTCAGATTTTATATTCTGGGGCTCAGAGATCACTGCACACAGCAACTACAGCCCTGAAATTAAAAGATGCAACTTGCTTCTTGGAAGGAAAGATATGGAAAATCTGTATAGCATACTAAAAAACAGAGCTATCATATTGTCAATAGAGGTCTATATAGTTAGACCTATGGTTTTTCCAGTAGCAACATATGGCTGTGAGTGTTAGACTATAGGAAAGCTGAGTGCTGTGGAACCTATGCTTTCAAATTGTGCTGGAGAAGACTTCTGAGAGTCCCTTGGACAGCAAAGAGATCAAATCAGTCAAGAAATTAATCCAGACTATTCACTGGAAGGTCAAATATTGAAGCTGAAGTTTAAATATGACTGATGTATCAAAAAGGGTTGGGGACCATACTGGCCCAGATGACTTGTGAACCTGGTTGGCATCATACCCTGCAGTATGAGAGGAAATATATATGATAGGGCAGCTAGGTGGCACAGAAATGGATAGAATGCCAAGCTAAGACTGGAGTCAGGAAGACCTGAGTTCAAACACAGCCTCAGTTACCTACTAGCTACGTATAACCCCGGACAAGTCACTTACCCCTGTTGGCCTCAGTTTCCTTATTTGTAAAATGATCCAGAGAAGGAAATGGCAAACCACTCCAGTATCTTTGCCAAGAAAACCCCAAAATGGGTTCACAAAGAATGAACAAAACTGAAACAACTGAACCACCACCACAACAAAGTATATAATAGAGAAATAGTGCTGAGAGTGAAAGGACTCAGGTTTGAAGCTCCCATCTCCAATACCTACTAGCTAGGTGACCCTAGAAATAATGAATATTTTGAGGGGTTACAAATATTCAGATTTATTATAAATAAAAATACTGTTTTATACATAAAAACGCCAAGTGTTGCATTTTGTTCACCTCCCCAGACAGCAAAGATTAAGGCAAGAAGCTCAAGTGAAGGCACATAAGAAAGGCCACAGTCAAGATCAAAAAGGACCAAATTTTTGGCAGAAAACAGCCATGTTCATACATTCCCCGTGACAATCATATCAATGCCAATATAATGAATATTTCACCAGTTTCTTGCCTCTAAACCATCTTCCAGACTACTGCAAAAGTGATACTCCTAAAGCATAAGGCATCATCACATTGGCCCTTCTTGCCCAAGAAGCTTCAGTGGTGGTTCCTGCTGTCTCCAGAACAAAAGCCAGATTCAAGCAGATGTGGCATTTAGTCTGCCTGCAGCCTAGCTTTGACTGGTTGACTATGTACGAGGTATTTCGTCTTTGGCCTCCAAGCTTCAGATGCTGTTCCCCAGGCCCAGAGTGCCCACTCCTCTTCTCTGCCTTTTGGAATCCCCAGCTCCCTTCCCCTCAGGTGCCACATCTTAGCCAAGGCCTTTCCTGATGCTCCCTCAATCCCAAATTACTTTGTGTAGATATGTTTGCATCTGCTTCTTGGTGGACAGATTTCTGTCCACATTCAGTAGAATGTAATCTTTTTGAGAACAGAAGCCGCCTTTTTTAACACCTACCCAAGACCTTTCTCAGTGCCTGCAGCTACATAGCATGGTGGCTAGAGCTCAGCCTGGAGTCAGGAAAAGCCAAGTTCAAATTTGGCCTTAGACACTTACTAGCTGTGTGACCCTGGATGGGTCATTTAATCTCTCTCTGCCAGTTTCCTCATCTGTAAAATGGTGAAAAAGCACCTCCTTCCCAGGGTTGATGTGAGACTCAAACAAAAGATCTGTAAAGCACTTAAGAGGCGCTTGTTTCTTTCCTTCCTCAGCCAAACGTAATGAATGAGAGCAATAATGCTTCCCTAGCTCAACTTGCAAGGCTGCAGGGCAGACAATGTTGCTTGGCCTCAAAGTTCCCCAGAAATGGGAGCATTTCTTTTGGTTTTGTGACTTTCCCTTTCTGCCCTGGTGGCAGTGTGGCGCGCTGCCCCCCCAACCCTCCCAGCAAGCTGACAAGGTTACCACGATGACCCTCACCAGCCCATCCTGATGAAGAAAGCACAGCAAACAAGGGGTTTTGTGAACAAGCTCAGCACCTTTTATTAAAAAATAATAATAGTTACAAAAAAGAAATGAACAGTT
This sequence comes from Pseudocheirus occidentalis, assembly GCA_028646575.1. Taxonomy (NCBI): domain Eukaryota; kingdom Metazoa; phylum Chordata; class Mammalia; order Diprotodontia; family Pseudocheiridae; genus Pseudocheirus; species Pseudocheirus occidentalis. The sequence goes on from CM053594.1 coordinate 46,383,596, forward strand.
ACAATATCTCTATTTACAGTCCCCAACGCTACCCAGCGTTCAGGACTCTCTCCTGTGGGTGCCTGATGCATCACAGAAGCTAGGGCACCAAAGTCGTGCTTGGGAAGGCCCTTCCTTGGTTAACTACCCATTCTGATGCCAGTGGTCTCTGGGCATCCTGGCACACTGAGGCCTCCAATCTATCCCAATTTAATATCCAACTAGGAGAGAGTAAGGATAAGATTTAGAGCTAGAAAGGAAAGCATCTAGTTCAAATCCCTCATTTCACAAATTGGGAAACTGAGACCCCAGGAGAGTAAAGATGAAGAGGATATAAGTGGGGGGGTGTTATTTGGAGGGGAGGAGAAAAGCCTGGAAAAACTTTGAAAGGTAAATGCTTCAAAGAATTCTCAAAGGAGAAAAGGGCCAGATGCACTGAGCCCATTCATAAAGGAGAAATAGTTAGCCAGGAAGGCTCTTGAGAAAGTGGGGCACTTGAAAAAGGAAGAGAAAGACTATTTTCTTTCTCTATTAGCGGTCCACTAGCAGCAATGGGCCCAACCCCAAATCGGCAGAGCCCTTTGGGGCTAAGATTTCTTCTCTGAGAACAGAGAGGGACCTGCTAAATTTCTCAATTGGCCCCCAACTGAAATCCTGGAGCCAAGCATCAACTGCTAATGAATGAACTGCTCCCCTTTGCTCCAGCTGTTTTTGCCTCTGAAGAAGGCAGGCAGGGAGTGGGGGGCTCACTGTCCAGCACTGTCTCAACTCGCTGCTCCTGCTCTCCCATCTGAAGTAGCTGAGGGCCTCCACCACAGAGCCAGCTAATGATTTCTCCCAGGGGGCCAAGCTTTACCGGGAAGAAGGTGTCCTTCCTCCCAAGGGAGTCACAGGCTTAAGCCAGTGGCCAATTCAACACTCCTCCAGAAGGCATTGAACCCCAGGGGAGGAGGGCACAAAGCACTCATCTTCCTTTCCTCACTTGAATGGACCCAAGTGGCTTTTGCATGCCCATGCCACCCAAACCAACCCTTAAAGCAGGGAGATACGGTTCTTTACTGTGTACACTGGAGGCCTCTGACAGAGACTACCCTGCAGAACACTGAGGCTCCAAGTGACCAGTTGGAGACCTGGGCTGACAGTGAATCAAGGAAAGTCTACTTAAGCCTCCTGGGAAAGAAGAAAGCCAGAGAAGAGCTGGTGCCTTAATGCTCCCAGGAGGTCAGCCCCTATAGGCCACCACTTCCTCGAGGGTCCAACAGCTCCAAGTATCAATTTGGTTCCGACGTGGAAAAGAGGGACTCAGTAGCTCCACAGAGATTACAAAGATTTTATTGTTGACCTTCTTTCTTGCTCCGACCCCCGTTTCCTTTAAAGGGAAGCTAAAAGTTTGGCCACCAGATAATGGTGGGTCTTTTGGCCACAGTCAGCAAGGAAGACCATCTACATCCACTGAAGTGTGGAGGCAGCACTCATACTTAAGAAGAAATCAAAAGCCCCTGAAACGAGAAAACGCAGGGGGCTACATTTAAAAAAAAAACCTCCATCCCCTATTCTTTTCCAACAGTATGGCTATGGCCCCTTAACAGTGCTCTTGGCCACTGGAGAGGCTTAGAAATACAGGGGCATAGACCCCCTTGTTGTCAAAAAACCTGACATATAAAATTCCACCAGGCTACAATTCACAAAGTAGATAGCAGATCTCACTGGATATAACCTGAAGACTCAAAGCCATGGCATTTTCAGATCAAGTCCTGCCCCCCACCCACCCACCCAAAAGGCCACCAGGGCATGTGCTCACAGCAGGAGGTTGACAGCTACTACTCCCCTTACTTTTTTTTTTTTTAAAGAACTGGTATCAGAGATACAGAACAGTCACTGGGGAAAACAGATTCAGGGCAGAGGATGTGGCATGGTGGGAGCTGAAGGAGGAGGGTGTCTGATTTTTCCCTTAAAAAAAAATAAATTTGAGATACTACCCTCCTAAATGAAGAGACTCCATCTCCTCACCCACACTAAGTCTCAGCACATTAAACAGCCAACCTTGGACAAATATCCCTCTAGATAATTCAAGTCAATGGGAAAACTGGATCAGATTTACAGTGCTTTGCTTAGAGGGCAAACAGTCATTTTCACATATGGTACATAACGATACCTGCATCCATCTCTCCTCCTGGGGAGAGGAAGCAATTGAAAAAAGGATCAATAAAAGCCTCTAGAATCATATGTGCCACGCTGGAAGGAAGTGCATGGACAACTTTGGTCCAGAATGTAGTGGCTTTTGTCAAGAACAACACTGATGACACTGGGCCAAGGGCCTTGTCAGGCAGAGCCCTAAGGAGAAAGAGTGAATTGAGCCCCTCAGGCTAGCCAGTGCCCACAGGGCTTCATCTGGTCCTCCATGCCCCCACCAAGTTGTGTCACATTGAGAAATGGGCCATGGCCAATCTCCTGGAGCATGTGGATCCTATCAGGTTTCTTCCCTTAAAAAACAAAAACAAAAAACCACACACAAAACCTCAGGATCCCTGCACTGTTCCCATGAATAAGCCAGGCTGAGGAACTTGGTTTTTAACATTAAGGCAAAAGAGGGTTTGTCTTATCTCAGTGCTGGAAGGGGAGCACATGACTGAACTCTAGAACCTTCTCCCATGACAAAGGGTCCCTAGCCAGGGAAGCCATTAGAAAGCTGGCTCCACATGATTCTAACCTGACCAGTCACCAATGACATCTGTACAAAAGCAGAAATCTATACAAACATTTATTTTGTTCCAGCTGAGAGGGAAGGAGAAGAAAACTAGGCAGTGGAGAAAAGTACCTATGCAGCCTTGCAGAAATTTCCCTTAATAAAAACAAACCCCATAATTCAGAGGAAATAAGAAAAAAAAGTTACAAAAGAACAGGCCGATGTTTTCAGGTCACTGATTCCAGCGCCACACCGGGCACTGATGTTCAGCGAAAGGGCCGAGGACGCCACCCCAGGCCATTATCATCGGCTGAGCAAACTGAAGCTGTGTCTAGGACTCCTGGGCTGCTGCTCCCAGAGCTCAGGCTGGGAATGCCTAGATCACGGTTGGTTCATCTCCATGAAGACACAGAAGGGGAAAAAGCCCCAGCGTAGAGGCCAAAGTACCAGAATGCGCCAAAAGACATGCTGTTCAATCCCCCTCCATGGGAGGTGACGCTTTCTCTCCAAGAGGAACAAACCAGGGGATGGGGACAAAATACAAAACCCAGAACGAGGCTGAGGTCCCTATGCATGTGACAGGAAATGAGGTTTACTGGGGAAGATGGGATGTGGCATGCTCACAAGTTCCATACCAGCTGGGAACTTATGCCTTCCTTGGGATTCCAGCAGTGCAGCCTGTCCCAGGAGGGGGCGAACGTGTTTAAGACACCAGTGGCTTCTTTCCCCCAAGGACAGTGGCTAGGGGGTAGCATCGTGGAGAGCTGCCTCACTTGATGTTGGCTTCAAGGGAATGTGACCTGTGCCCTCTAGGAAACGTCATCCTGCTGGTATCCTGCTCTTTCCCTCAGGAGCTGGACAGGGCCCTGTCAGATTCTCTTCCAACCATCCACCAGCCCCAAGGGTGGCGCAGCACCAGATCCTTGCAGCGGCAGGCAGGCAGACAGATGCTGTGCAATTCTTCAGGTTTAAATTAAAAATGATAAAAATAATAAAAAATAATAATAACCTTAATTCCCCCCTCCTAAATAAACCCAGTAACTATACATTCCCTCCCCTGCCCACCCAACCCACCCTCCCTTTAACATCATGTAAAAAGAAACAGTACTTTGCAGACCTGATCAAACTGCCTCTGGGGCAGAGAATTAGGACCTAGTTCTGGGTGTGCAGCTCAACATGACCTTGTGGGACCGGAAAGGCAAGAATCAGAAATGCTCATCTGATGGAGACAAGAGGTACACGAGCTGGGGAGCCCCTTGTGCTGAGCTGGCACAAGTCTCTAGATTCCATAAGCACCCCAAAGTGCACAGACACGCCAGGGTAAAGCATGCTGCTGGGCTGGGGCTAAGGAGGAGCAGGGGCAGGGAGGGAAGAAGGGAGGGGCTCTGGTGGGGATGGGCAGGGGAGGCTCTTGTTTGCAAGGTGAACAGTGTTAACTCTGAGGATTTATTGCACTGCTTTGGAGGAAGTGAGGGGACTGGGGTGGTGGTGATGGAGGGGATGGAGATTGAGCGGGTAAAGGAGGAAAGGAAAGGGAGGGGCAGAGAGAGGGGTCATCGCTTGACTTTCGAGTCTTCTTTGATTTTCCAAATCATCAGTTCCATGCAAGAACTGGCATCTTCACTTGAATCATGGCCTTCCACTATGGAGAGGGGAGAGAGAGGTCAGTGAATATCAAAGCCCACAAAAGCAAACACAGATGGATGGAGCATCAGAGCTAGAAAAGACAATGGAGATCACCTAGTCTAGTCCCAGCTGAAGCCCAGAGAAGGAAAGGCCCTATCCAGGGCCACACAATGGTCAGCAGCAGAACCTAAAGCATCCTGCCCAATCTAAGCCTCTCTACCTCTGGATAGCCCAGCTAGTCTGCGCTAGCCAGGACCTACTATCACCCAAATCAGCTTTCAACTATTTACAGAAAAAAAGAGATGATGGAATTTAGAGGCAGAAGAAAGGGGCTTCTGAGATCCAGTCCAACTCTTGATTTTATAGATATGAAAATTAGGTCCTACCCAGGAAGGTTAAGTGATTTGCTCCATGTCACAGGTCACAGAATCAAAATTTGACCCATAGTTCTATGCCTCCCATTGAGGTGCTGGTTGAGGGGCCATCTAATGCCTAGACCATACTGCCCTGCTGGTTTCAGAGGCAGGGAAGAAGGATGACATGGTGGGACAACTCACCATTGTCCTGGATAATACGCTTGAGGTAGTCAGCCATCAGCGTCCGCAGTGCCCTCTTGTAGGGGAGCCCGAGGCGGTGAGGGAAGACCACTGATGTGTCCACTACTGTGGTGTGAATAAGCTAAAGGAAAGAGGGAGGAAAAAGGAATAAAATTCTTGTGACTGTGCATATGCCCATGCGAGTCAGGTCTCAGACTCTATTCCTGCCTTAGGGATTTAGTCCCATTCACCTGGGTCAGCCCAGTTCCAATGTGGGATCTCCCACAGGTCCTTCTGAAATAATACACTAGACTAAAGTTTCCACCAAACCAGTTCCTGAAGGAGTTAATCTGAGGAGTCCAAGTACACAGGCCCCAGCCACCTGCAGAGGCCTGTTCTTTGTCAACTATCACCTCTCCTCAGAAGCCCTTCTTCCTTAATGATACCCACATGCCATGGAGAGCCCAAATAGTCTCCAACTGCAGCAGGGGGTGAACTCTTAATAAGAGCTGAACTTTGAAAAATACCACCACCACCACACATAAGCATTCCACTGTTCTTTTTCTTGAAGGGTGGGACACATTAAACCAAGATAAACTGGACCAGGTGCCAACCAGAGAGCAGTGAGACTTGAGTGTCTTAATCCCAATGCATTGCTCTGCCCAGGTGGCTGATCAGAGCTCTGGGCTAACAGCCTGCAGATTCAACATGGGAAACCACAAAGCCATGGGTGGGGGAGGAGGGAGGTGTGCATCACTCCAAGAGAGCAGAGAATGAACTCTAGTGGGATCAGGTGGAAAAGGGTAAAGAAAAATCCAACCCCTTAAACTCTCAGGGGAGAAAGAAACCTGAAGTGTCACTTTCAAGCAAGAGCCAAACTCCCATTTCTGAAGGGCTTTTGGGACCTCACAATGCCCCCAAGAGGTTCTATGAAGAGACTAAAGGATTCAGAGCTAGAGGGGGCCTTAGAGATCATCGGGTCCAATCCCCACAATGCACCAATAAGGAAGCTGAGGCCCAGGGATATTAGGTAACGAAGGTCACAATGGGAAGAAATAGCAGAAGCAGGTTTTGAATGCTGCACTTTCCCACTGTTCAGGGCTGGCCTCACAATAAATCATGAGTGGAGGAGTGCATTACCCTCACTTTACAGAAGAGACAGTTCCAGACCCAAGCCTTGCTTGCCTAAGGTCACAGTTAAGACAGCTGCCGCACAACTAATGAGTCACCACTGTTTCCTATCAAGTCCTCCTTACAAATTTAAAAAACACTTTTGCAAATGTTGATTAGTTCCGTACCTGGCCAACCTTCCTAATTAGGAAGAGTAGTTCACTGGACAGTCCCAGTCTCCTCCTGAGCCCCAGGAGTCCTACCATCTGCTGACTATGCGTCATTTCAAGGTGGATGCCCCAGAGTCACTCCCAGATCCAATGTGTCTTTTCCCTCTATACCCACTTGTTTTTCCAAGCTTGCCTCATCTTACCCAGAGTTCCCTTATCCTTCCAGTCACCCAGGTGCCCCTCACTGCCCACAGTCAGGTGCCACACCTGCTTGCCTCCACTCCCACAACATCTTACCTGCTCCCCCATCTCAGACTAGAGTCTCATCACTTCTGACCTGGGCTACTCCAGCCTTACTGGTCTCCTCACCTCTCTAATCTTTGTGCCACACAAATGATTTTCCTAAAGCTCAGTTCTCACTATGTTATTCTCCTGCTCAACAAACTCCAATAACTCTCTATTACCTCCAGGATTAAACAGAAATTCCTCTGAATTTAAATCCTTTCAAAACCGGATCCCAACCTCCCTTTCTAGACTTATACACACACATATATATATGCATATACACATATGCAAGGAGACAAGGGATATGAGAGCCAGGGAGACTGCTGTCTGTCTCTGTCTATATTTCTTTATCTCTATCTCCTGCTTGACAACTCCAGGTTATCTCTTGGTCCCAGGTCTACCTGGGTCCAAGGCTAGATTCCAGACAACAAGACAAATGGTTGGATTCCTTAATAACAGGATGGAGCTTCTGTTCCTGACTTAAGAGAATGGAAATCAATTTTCTTGTTGGCTTTGTGTCTGGCTATGGTCATTTTACAACTGTTTGCTTTATGGTAATTTTACCAACCTGGTAGTAGAGTTCCAAAAGGACAATTCTCTGGGCAACCTTGAGTGAAAGGAAGCCTCAACTTCCCTGCAAGTTTCCTGGCCTGGTTTCTAGCTTCGTCTCCCAAAACTGTTCTTAGAGAATTTTTAGAGAAGCCTAGTACTTGAAAAAACCTGGGGACTGACTTGCCTAAAGTAAGTGTCTCTGATAGGGAGGCATCCAGACCCTGACCGAACCCTCCTGATGTGAGGACCTGACCACCTCCCAAGGCAACCCAAGCCATCCACTGGGGATCAAAGAGCAAAAGAAATTTCTTTCTTATACTGAGCCATCTAATAATCCTCGAGCTAATCTGCTCTTCCCTTTCCCTGAATCCTGGCTCTAACCAGGATAAAGCTACACAGAACAAGTCTGCTCCCTCAACCTATAGTGGGCGGTCCTTCAAACATAGCTGAAGGCAGTGACTGTGCCCCCTGAATCTTTCTGTTCTCCAGGTGAAATATCCCCCCAAAGGAGAAATGTCTAATCTCTCCAAAGAGCCTCCACATGAAGGAAGGCAGAAACCTGGGTTCAGTCACAGGTCTTTTCCTTTAGAAACCAATCCAGGTAGCTTCTGAGGGTAGAGTACATGGGGTAGGGTGGGGAGAGGAAGTAAGGGGCAAACCCCTACCTTGAGAGCAAATAAGTCACTTTCTAAGCTGTGTCCTATCAAGATGGTGTCTGAACTGAACATGTTCAACAATACTGCCTGGACATCCCGAAGGGTTATACACGCATTCTGCAGGTCGTCTTCTGTCACCCCCGAAAACCTGCAAGGAAAGGTAGAAGCACAGAGGTCATCAGTCCTTAAGAAGAATGGATCTCAGCAAACTTCCCAAGAACCAGAGCTAGAGGGGGTTCTGAGAGGGCATTAAGAGACATATCCACCTTCCCCCAGTCTACAATCCAGCCCAAGTGGACAGCTCCGTCCTCTCTTGTTTCAGCAACTCCCATTTCTAGGCTAGGCCTTATAGAACCTTCCCCCTCTTAGAGGACCAGTTCAGATAACATTTCACAGATAAGAGTGAGGTCTTCTTCCAACTTGCTACACCACTGAGCCTGAACTTTTCCTCTGCTTTTATCACATTCCACTCTGTATATGCATACCTATCTACATGCCTCACTATTCCTTTCCCCCTCTCCCTCAAAAAAATGTAAGCTCCTTGAGGGTTGGGTCATGTCCTGTATTCTCTTTGTAACCCCAGCCACTCAGCACAGGGCTGTGCATGTAGCAGGCACTTAATACACGCTTGCTGAACTAAATCATGACCCCAGTCACAGCCTGGCAGTGATTTACATCCTAACTTCTATGGCACAGTCTGACAGGAATTAAGAGCTGAACTGTCCCAGGAGAGCCAACAAGAATTCAATGAAGATGGAGAGAGAGAGAGAGGCTAGCAAGGCAAAGAAAAGTTTCATAGAGAGAAAAGGAATAGAGTTGAACCTCTGAGGATCAATTAGTTTTTGAGATCAAAAGGAGGATAAAAAGCATTCCAAGTCAGGGGTTCACAATGATGAGATGGGGGAACAAGCAAGATGTATGTGTTGGGAAAAATGAATTCAGCTGGACCAAGAAGAAATTTAAACAGAGGGCATAGTGTCAGATGGCAGTGAGTCTCAGAAAGTAAAAGCCTGTACTACCCCCAAAGAGACCTTTACCTCCCCATCAGTGACACTGGAAGAGAATTCAAAAGGACAAAAACACCAATTGAGTAAGAAGAGATGGAGCTGAGTCTGCTCACACAGCATACCACTGGAACGGCAGGTAAAGCTTCCCTTACCGGGTGTTGTAATCCACAACTTTGTTGTCTGGTTTCACAAATGTGTCGTAGACAACTTTCAGGTCAGAGCTGATCACAGTTATTCTCGTTAGCTCCAGGCCTTGCTTGGTGTAACACTAAAAGGGAAGCAAACACACAGAGAGGGGTTCGAATATGTCAATTCCTTTCAATACAAGCTGGGTGTATAAACAACTTCTTGGGATCCAGATTTTCTAACAAGAGACTCTTCAATGCAAAAGCTTAGAGACAAAAACAGGGGTCCTGCTTGGGCAGCTGGCCTCTGTGCTCCTAACCTATCCCCAATCCCAAAAAAGACTTTTCCTTAATCAAAGGAAAGGGAATCAATGTAGGAGATTCCCAGAATGCATCTTGAACCACTTATATTTAAAGATAAAGCAGAAATGGGCACAATTTTTCAGTGATGGATTATATCAGCCGAAGTTTAAAGCAGGGGTAGGAGAACCTTTTTTCCATGGAGAGCCACTGTGACCCAAAACTGGAATGAAATGAGGGTTCCACACAATGTAAAGGCAACAAATCAAGGGCTTTGACCCCAGAAGCGGAGGAATCTTAGACTCAAACAACCAAACCTATCCTTCAAAAGGAGCCAGTAAACCCTGAGGGGAGAATATTGGTATTATGAAATCTGATCACTGTCACTGGAGATCAAGGAACATAATTTTTTGTTTAACAGAAATCAATTTTTTTTATTTTTTAAAATTGATTTGTTTATTTACTTTTAGTTTACAAGATTCAGTTCCAGAATCCCTTGAGTTTCAAATTTTCTCCCTTCCCTCTCCCCCCTCTCCATGGCAATATGCAATCAAGTATAGGATCTGCAAATACTTTCACATTGGACATTTGTCTGGAACAATCAATTTTTTAAAATGTACTTTAATGCCAAAGTTAAGGACGAAGAGGGTGTGGTGGTGACCAGAGAAAGGAATAAGGCAGATACAGTAAGGAAAGAAATGCAGAGGGAGAGATATCCATAGGAAAGAGAGTGAAAGACAAGGCAAGAGAGAAAAGAGAAGCAGACTAAGAAAGAAATAGAAAAAGCTTGAAAGACTTTAAAAGTTCTGACATTAATAGTAATAGATTTGAGGCTTTTTAAAATACTGATTAACTATCACTCATTGCTCCTTGACTTTTCTTTACCCTGAAACATTCAGGGGTTTCAAGGCAACTTAGCAGAAAGAAAATTAAACTCTGAACCCCAGGTAGTAACCAATCCTCATCATATTATGCCCAGGGCTGCTAAGGTCCAGACACCATGTAGCCCTGTTTGAAGGATGTGGTTGGTCCTTGGTATAGCAACGGAAGGATAAGACAAGATAAGGCTAGACTAGGTGACACCAGCTTTGCCAAGGAGACATGGGCAAAACATAGTGCCAACAGCTGTGGAATAGGGAAACACCAGCCACCCACCCAAGGCCTTACCATCTCACAGTCAAGGGCATATATTCCTGGATACCCATCTGTAGAGGGAAGTTTTTCAAAGGTTTTCACGAACCCTTCAAGGTTGTCTTTGCGGCCATCTTGTACATGTTGCTATAAGGGAGACAAATAGAGAGGCACTAAGGTGAAGACCTTTCTTCTGGAATAGGCTGTTAAAAGTCATTGGTCTGCAAATGAGTAAAACAGCTTGGGGATGGCTAGGTGGTGCAGTGAATAGAGCACCAACCTGAGTTCAAATTGGGCCTCAAACACTTTAGGCAAGTCACTTAACCCCCAACTGCCCTGCCTTTTCCCCTCCAAAAAAGTTTAAAAAACACAAAAACCAAACAGCCTGACATCAGCTGGGACATCCTCAGTGCCCATTGAGGAAGCTGGAGCAGATGAATGGTCTCTTAGGGCCCTGCTAGTTCTGACATTCAGAGTTCTACACTCTAAAACATCCGGGTCAAATTCAAGTAGAAATGGGGCCACCAACCCACATAAGGATTCCTGAGGCTACATACTGACTTACAACGAAATAGTAATATTACCTGTGCTTTACTGTAGTTTTATTTATTTTGTTAAATATTTCCCAAGGACATTTTAATCTGGTTTAGGGAGTACTGTGGGCTTCATGTTTGACACCTCTGCTCTAAGGTACCTCTAAGTAAAAGCAGAACCTCACATTTTTAAGTGACTTAAGGTTTAACAAAGCACTTTCTCACCAAAACCCTGCAAGGTAGATAGTGCAAGTAATATTACCTCCCAATTTTACAAACTGGGAAAAGGAAGCTCAGGAAGGTTAACATGTCAGATTAGAGGCAAGATGCAGACCCCCTTATCTCCTAATTCTAAAATATGATCCACAGAATTCAAGCTCTGCAAGCTTAGGCTCTAAGGGCCCTCCTAGTTCTAATACTTATATAGTGTATTATGAGTATTCAGTGAGAACCTAGCCCAGTGCCTGGTATACAGTATGCATATGTGAACTTGTATAGATACATGCACCTTCCCCCCATACCTGGAATATTTCTGTCCCTCACCTCAGAGAATTCCTCATCTCCTTTAAGACTCAGCTCAAGAAGCACCTTCTATCTAAAGACCTCACTCTTCACACCTTTCCTCCTTCCCTAAATGACTCTGTGTACATTGATGTGGAGGCAGGCAGCTGGCAAAAGCCATGCTCAGAGTCCCGCCTCTGACACAGCTTCTTCACCAGGCATGGCCTGAGGCAGCTCTCTCCAACTTTAAGCTAAAGACTTGCTTTAGTAGAGGAAGTTTCTCACTAGGAGTTCCTTCTATCAATGAAAATCCCGGAAGCAGAATGGATCCCTATATAGATGTGACTGCAAGCTGGTGAAGATAGGGCCTAACTACTTTTGTCTACGTACTCCCTGCTCCCGGCATATGACAGGCCCTTCATAAGGGCATGTGGACTGAGTGATTTACATGCCACCACACCACATGTGTGATCAAGGATGATCATTTTAGTCCAGTGAAGACCCACCTAAGCCGGACATGGTTTAGAAAGTTAAGCAGTTCAACAGCCTGGCTGGTGCATCGGGCAGATGCTGAAACCTGGTCCTTGGATGCTTGCCTGAGACTGGCCCAAAGATTGCAGGGAATACGAGAAGCCCATGCTCAGCATGGCTCAATGTCTTTTTTACCTATAATACTTTCTAAAGGATGACTGAACAAAGAGAATGCTTGCTGGTGATCAACGATATGATCTGTATGAACTCTTATTCTCACAACCAAAAACAATGCTGTCTGTGGATGTGGTAGAAATGCTTGGATGAGGTGGGGGAAGGTCATATCTTTTGTAAAGCCCCCTTATCCTCTTCCAAAAGTTTCAGCTATGGGGTCACAGTAGAGCTGGAAAGGGGCTTAGAGACCATCTAGTCAAAGCCTTTCATTTTATATATGAGGAAACACCCAGAGGGGTTAAGTGACTTGGTCAGGGTCACACAAATGATAAGTATATAAAATTTGGATTTGAATTCAGTTCTTCTTGACTCCAAGTCCAATACCAGGACCACCTACCTGAGCCTGAAGCCAGAGATATTCCCAGGCAATCTCCCATCCATGTACAATTCAAGTACAGACTGGGATCCACTCTACTTCTAAGATTAGATCATACTGGGCATATTCAGGGGAGCATAGCTAGCGCTTTCCTCTAAGCTCCACACATCATCATGCAGGGGCTGGGACTAGAAACAGGCAAGTTAGGCAGCTGCTGAGCACACAGCATGGGACATTTTTTATTAATTTTTTTTAAATTGACTTGTTTATTTACTTGTAGTTTACAAGATTCAGTTCCACAGTCCCTTGAATTTCAAATTTTCTCCCCCCTCTTCCCCCGCCCCCTCCATGGCGGCTTGCAATCAAGTACAGAATCTGCAAATACTTTAACCTTGGACATTAGTTTGGTTGTATAGAAAGGTTGTAACCAGTGGAGTGAACAATGGGAAAAAGAAAGAAAACTAAACATGAAAAAGAACGCTAGCATGTAGTTTGCTTCGGTCTCCATTTAAACTCTGTTCTTTCTAGATCTTTCTCTGAATGTACATATCTCCTTCCATCCTGAGACTTATAGAGTTGTCTTATACCTGTGTGTTGCTGAGAAGAGTTCAGTTTATCAAAGTTGGTTGTCAAACATACGATGCATCTATGATTGTGTACAAATTTTTCCTGGTTCTGCTCTTTTCACTTAGCATCAGTCTGTATATGCCTCTCCAGGTGAATATGAAGACCCTTTTCTCCCCACTTCTTAGCACAATAGTATTCCATTACATTCATATACCATAACTTGTTTAGACATTCCCCAATTGATGGGCATCCCCTTAATTTCCAGTTTTTTGCCACCACAAAGAGCTGCAATAAATATTTTTGTACATATGGGT
>CM053594.1:46397194-46421073 GCA_028646575.1 Pseudocheirus occidentalis
CAACAATGCATTAGTGTTCCAATTTTTCCACATCCTCTCCAGCATTTGTTATTTTCCTGTTTTGTCATCTTAGCCAATCTGACTGGTGAGATGTGGTACCTCAAAATTGTTTTGATTTGCATTTCTTGAATCTATAGTGATTTAGAGCATTTTTTCACATGCTTATAGATATCTTTAATTTCTACCTCTGAAAATTGCCTGTTCATATCCTTTGACCATTTACCAACTGGGGAATGACTTGTATTCTTACAGATTTTACTTAGTTCCCTATATATTTTAGAAATGAGGCCTTTAGGGGGCGGCTAGGTGGCGCAGTGAATAGAGCACCGGCCCTGGAGTCAGGAGTACCTGAGTTCAAAATCCGGCCTCAGACACTTAACACAAAAACTAGCCGTGTGACCTTGGGTAAGTCACTTAACCCCAAATGTCCTCCAAAAAGGAAAAAAAAAATAAAAAATGAACAATTAGAGCTGCCCCAAAATGGAATAGGCTGTCTATCAGCCTAGCGTTCTCTAGACTTGGGCAGGAGGAAGACTAATAGCCTAGAGACTGACCATAGGGCACTGCAGTGGGAAGCAAAGTGGTGGCAAATGGGTCTTATGAGGACTGAACCCACCAAAACCATGAAATGAAAAATCTATATGCACTGAAGGACAAATGGAGGCCTATTCTCAAAGCCTAGAAGCAATTCTGTGTCTAGCTGAGCTCAAGTCACTACAATCAGCTTGCTGATTTAGCTGTCTCCCATCTCTCTTCCAGCAACCACCTAGGTCTGAAGTTGTCCAGGGAAGATGGGGGGGGGGGGGGTAGGAAGGGCAGGGGGGTGGAGGTGGGGACCTTGTACAGTCTCTATAGAAGGATAGCCTGAGACTGGGAAAAGCCTCTGTCAAACAATGTATGTCCCAGCTTCTGGTGCCTAGTACTGCCTGGTGGGAGGAAATCTTCCCACCTTGTTTAAAGTAGCACAAAATTGCTATCCAGAGCCTGCTCTGGCTTCTGCTTATGCTGTTCTTCCCCCAATGCCAACCTTTTTCCTACAAAAGGATGTGCTACCAATCATAAGGAACTTATGTTTGCAATCACACCTGCAAGTCTCTTGCCTCTCCCTGTTGTGCCCTGATTCTTCACAGCAAAGAATAATACACACAAAAAAAGTTTGAGAATCTCCATATCCTACCCATCCTTCAAGGAATGACCCATGTCCTTTAGGGATTCCCTGGTCTCCCTGAGGTCATCCCACCATTCCCATGGCCTTTCTCCTCTGCAGTATGCAGTTCACCCCTTGTTCATTCTCTCATCATCTGTCAGTACTGGGCCCTGGTGCATTTCATACAGCAATGCATGACATTCACGTCCACCCCACCTCCCCAGTTAGACTGCTGGTGGATCCACCCCTCTCATTCCGCAAAAGTGAAAGGAAGGTCCTGGAAGGGAATCAAGTTTGTGATTTGGTCACAGGCGTGCTTGGCAGAGGTAGGACCCAGGTCTGACTCCATGGTGTCACCCTCACTGCTGCAGCCTGCACATGTTACTCCTTCCCACAGCCATCTCCCATGTAAAATATTCAGAGTCAGCAGCCTGAGCTTTAATCTCAACTCTTCTGCTTACTATCTATCTTAAGTAAGTCCTTTCTTCTCTTAGACCCTATTTCCTCCTCTTTTAAGATGGGGAGTTTGGATTAAGAGATCTCCCACATCCTAATTCAGCTGTATTGCTTTGTTATTTCTCTGAAGCAAATCCTGTGGATTTCATTTGTCCACTAGCAAAGTAACCCCCCAAATGCCAGGGTCCATCAAGAATCTGGACCCCAGTATGAGGGATGATTGGCCAGCCACAACACCAACCCTGACACCCTGGGTTCCATGGTAGGTATTCTCCCTGATTCTGAGTTAAAGCACCACTACAAAATATCTCGCAAAACTACACTGAGCTTGTCAATGGACAAAAGTGGAGGGTGAATAGTACACAGGGATCACTAGAGTCTTATGCTGTTAAAAAAAAAAAGTCTGGGGGCAGCTAGGTGGAGCAGTGAATAGAGCACTGGCCCTGGAATCAGGAGGACCTGAGTTCAAATCCAGTCTCAGACACTTAATACAAAAACTAGCAGCGTGACCTTGGGCAAGTCACTTAACCCCAACTGCCCTCCAAAAAGTGCAACCAAAAAAAAAAAAAGTCTGGCTTCCAGAGCAGCTAGAGCATTGAGCAACAATTATTAACAATAACCATCCTTTAATTATATAACAACTTTATAATATTTTTAATTAATGACATAATTATAAAACAATAATTGTCCTGTCAGCGTCCCAGCTGGCATATGAACCAGCATGAAACAAGGAGGAAACCCATAATCTGTTCTCACAGCTGAGAAACCATAGAAAAACAAGTGACTGGAAACTTAAACCCGTAGCATTCTGCCCTGAGGGTGCTTTAGTCTTAAGAGGAAAGGAAGTAAATTTCATCCACAGCAGGATGAGTGAAACGCCCCTCTCTGTTCACTTCATACCACAGACCTCCATCAAGGGGCCACTTCAGAAACCCTTCCTAAGGGCCCATAACTGATAAGGGAAAGAGACTCAGTCTGTCTTTACCACTCTCTCATCCATGATCTGGGCAAGGAGCCTCTGCTCGTTGGGTCTATTTTCTCAACTATAAAATGTGAGTAGTTTAAAATGAGATGTTCTCTAAGGGCCCTATAGTTTGAAGATTCTAACATACTATGACCAATGCTCTCTGGTCTTGGGCCTCAAGGCAAATAGGTCTCATGAGGAATGGACCCACCAAAACCACGAAATGAAAAATTGATAGGCACTGAAGGATGGCTCTTAGAGCTAGGACACAATATTAGGACCAGTTCAGTTCAAGTCACTAAAAATCATCTTCTTCCCAGCTGTCCCCAACCCCTTTCCAGCCTTGATGGATTCTTCTAGTACCTAGATCTGGGGTCTTCCAGGGATCATAGAAGTGCTCCTAAAGAGCTACACCAGGACAGGGCTCTTAATCAGAATGCTGCCAAGGGCTGGCCTGGCTCCTCTCTGCCCTCTGCTGCCAACAGCTGGGAACAGTCTGACAATCTATAATTACCACCAGGGTTGGTGCAGTGGAAGGGTCTGAATGAGGGAGGACAACAGGGCATCTAACAAGAGGCTAGGCTCCTATTAATACATGACCTTAGGCAGGCTTTTTTCTATACTCTACTGAGAGAAAGAGGGGACCAGACTGGATTCTCTTCAAAATGATTTTCCAGCTCTGACATCCTGTGTTTCCTCTAAGAGTTGATGATTCCAAAGAAATTACACTTTGAGGGGGAAGAAGTAGTTTACTGTTAAAGGAGGTTCAAATGCCTAAGGCCCCTGTGGCTCTCTCTTCTCCCCCTAAAAGGTTCTATGAGGATTTCTAAAAAAAATTGACACTGGAATTTCTGAAATTGATGTCCTCATTTCTAACAGACTTTGGTTGGCTACGGGGTTTTTCCTAAATGGATGGCAGGAGGATTTAGAAGCAGTATGCTCCAATGACTCTTCCAAAAGGCCCCAATACACATGAATTCCAAGGATATTTTTTACCTTATCCATATTCTCACATCTCAGACTAGTCTCATAGCACACCAATTTTATTCCTATTTTTAAAGGAGGGAAAACTAGAGCACAGGACTAGTGAACTTGAATACTGCCATGCCACAAACTAGTAGAAGAGCCAGGTCTAGACCCAGGTCTTCCAACTCTCAGGACAGATTTCTTTCTTCTTATGAAGCTAAGATAAGACTTCTGTAGGCTCCCAACCTTTCAAGGAAGACACTATCACTGAGACATTAACAGTGTTATTATTTTAAACTCAACATTCTGGGTTTTCCTAAGAATCAAAGTCAAGCTTGCTGACTTGCCCTCTGTGTAAAATGTTCTTCTCTAGAAAATGACAGGAGCAGAAAAACTGTGTCTTGGAGCTGGAAGGGGCCACCGACAGCATCTCGCCCTGCCAATACCTAAAACAGATTTCCCCTTGACAACTTTCAAAGGAAAGAAAACCCACCCACCACCATGGCAGCTCCTTTCACCTTGCTACAGCACTTATGATCCTGAAGCTTTTTTCTGAAATCTAACCAAAATCTGGTCCCCAGTTCCCCAGGCTGTCCTCTGGGTCAAGAAGGACAAGTCTTCTTTTAACTAAGAGCCCTTTTATTTCGGCCCACTCCACAGCTGTGATCCTGCCCCTACTCCCTAGGGTTGGGCTCAAAAGCTCAAGATCCCTTCCACCTCTGACATTTTGTGTTCTGAGCTTCCCCTCAGTTCTAAAATCCTAAGATCTATAATCTAGATAATCAGGGGCGGTAATGCCTGATAGAACCCCAAACCGAGGAGAACCAGCCCTGTTTAGCACTTACCTTAGCAACCTGACACCCAACAGAACCAACAGCTCCTGAACAGCAACTATACTGGGTTTCCCATCCACCAGCCACTAAAACAGTCGAGGGGAAAGAGAGCAAGGAAACATGGTCATTCAAGAAGGCCTTCCCAAGGGGAGCAGTAGTTGGTAGTCAGGGGTATGACAAGGACGCAGCAAACAGGTGAGAGCCACAGGCCTCCAAGTGCTGTGGTACTCTAGAGCCTGCATGGCAGGCAGCTTCAGCAGAGAAGGCTGTTAATCACGCCCACTGTGGTGCTGTAGGGAGATGTCCCTTTGGCTCACAGCAAGGCACTGTGGGTCAAGGGAACCTCACTAAATTGATGAGCTGCCAGAGTTTAGAGCCAATTAGAAGGACTGATTTAATTAAAGCAGAGCCAATGGTGATGTCTTTGCAGATTAATGCTCTCATCTGTTGGGTGATCATCACTGCTGTCACACACTATGAATCAAGCTGAGCTTTAGAAGACAAGGAGCAGGGCTTGAGGACAGTTCCTCATAAACTATTGTTACCATTCTTAAATTGAGCAGGAGACAAGGCTACCCTGGGAGGCTCATGGTATGCTGGGACCAGAAGCAGCCCAACCTCTTCATCTTCTTGGCGAAGATACTGAAGTTCAGAAAGGACAAGGGATTTACCCAAACTTACACCTCATGTTAAGTGGCACATCTGGGAATAGAACCCAGTCCCATGACTTCTAGTTCAATGGGATTTCTATTATATTTAAGAGGCTCAGCAGAGGGATACAAATGACATGAGTCAAAAGTACTATTTCTGCCAACCCCTATCAAAAAGATGGGCAAACCTGACTCTGCCTGGCACCTGTCACTGGAGGGTACTTTGGGGACATCTTGCCTTGCTCTGAGTACAACTATGAGCACCAGCACACAGACCCATCTTTGGCCTTTAAAAACAAATGGTTTCTTCAAACAATTTGTCTAAGGAGAGAATCCATTTTCAAGGCACTTATCCCCCTGACTCAGCAACATCACAGACCAATTGCAATCCTGTTCCCCAGGAAAGACCCTCTCTGGGTCTCAGTTTGTTCTGCCACAAAATGAGGGGATTATACTAGATCAGGGCTGTTAAAATAGAAACAGAGACCCCTAAACTGTACATAAAGATGCCTGTGGGCCACATATCAACTTGGTTTTAAAATGGAACACTATGCACTATATTTTTATTTATCTTGTTAAATATTTCCCATGAACACTTTAATCTGGTTCAGATTAAAGGTTCAAATTTGGGAGTGCTTTAGGCAGTTTCTGACACCCCTTTTCAGGGTCTTTGCATCCTAGAGCCTAGGAGCCCAGTTGTGTCTCTGTGGTTTGGGATGATGTGGCACCACCTTGTGGATGCTTTGTAGACCTGCAGCTCCATACCCATGTCACCTGGAAAAGGCACTCCTATTGTAAGTTCTTTTGTGCAAAGCAGTCTGTTTTGCCTTGGGGAGTGGCAGGAGTGCCCAGTTATAAAGTAAGGAAGATCTCAAAACCACGGTTATGCTTTGTGCTGTCTGACCCACTCCCTTAACCCACCACTGGAAGCCAAGAACTGACCTCTCTGTCGACGCAGCCTCCCCCAGTGATGGCAGCACTCCTCCTTTCGGATACAATTGCCGGTGGGCGAGACCAGGTACTCAGTGCCACAGCGGCAGCAAATTCGGCAGGATGCTGTGCAGAGAAAAAGAAGAGATGGGGTGGATGAAACAGAAAGAGGCCCCAGGGAAAGTCCTCATGCCAACCAAACCACTTCCCACCGCCAGCATAAGGAAGAGAGGGCCAAGGAGTTCCAAGGGATCCTTTCCAAAGTGGGCCAAGGGAATCTCTAGGGACAGAAGAAAAAGGAAATGAAGTTACAGAAGACCAAAAGGGATATATTTTGAATTGGATGAAGCTACTACAGAGACTTATTTAATGAGGAATACAAATAGGGACTAGAGATGTCAAAAGCTAAAAGGGAAAAGAAAAAAATGGTCAAAGGTATATTCACGTCATGCTCTCTCTGTACCAATCTGACACCGGGAAGGGTGTGGTGCGGTGGGATGTTGGAGGTGACTAGATTTCCAACATGTGCCCCGAGACCTAGAGCACTTGAAGGGATGAATATATAGTGGTTACACTCTAAAGTAACACCACTGCACTCCCAAAACTGGCTCAGGATATCTAAGAAAACTGATCTCCCTCTGCAACCCCTCCCACAGTTGTTGCTTCTCTCCTGGATTATAAGTTTATCTTGTCCAAACGGTTTTCCCCTCCAGGCAATACAGTAAAAGTGGCACCAGGCTGGACCTACTTGTTCCATGCTAAGGGTGCAAAATTCCAAGGATCAGGAGCTAGTGCAACCCTGAGGGCACTGGGGCCCTTTCCAAGTGAGCTAGTAATGGAGTGAGAGAGTGGGTCACCTAAGAGTAATATATTTCTCAAGCTTACAGGATCCCTAAACTCACCACTCAATTATCCAAATGAGGACCCTTTACACAGATCACACAGGGTCACACAGCCTCAGAAGACTTAAACAGCCACAATAATTAGGAGGGGACCCATGATCCTGAAAGAAACAAGGCCACTGAGTAGGTAGGGCCTCAAAAACAAACTGAAACAGGGTCCTACAGGAGGTATCACACTTCAGTTACCTGCTACCATTAATAGGATGGGAGATCATTTTTTAAACCACTTTCTAGACTCTGTAAATCTAGTCTAAAACCCTGATTCAGAAACATAAACCAAATTCTGCAGTACTCAGAGGTTTCACAGTGGAGGTAGAAAAAGACTTCCACAGGCAGAGAAGAACAGTGAACAGGAAGAGCAAAAGACCAGAGGTGGGAGGGAACCAAAGGGCAGAGAAGAAAAGTTAGCTCGCAAGGGAGACTGAGACAACTTTGAGTTCCCAGATGAATATTCCTTAAGAGTCATGGTTGGTACTAAGACATGATGAAAGCTGGGTTTGAGAAACAAGTGATGATTCTAATTCACATTTACTGGGCCCTTTAAGGAGTTACAAATTGCCTTCCTCATAATAAGCCTATGAAGTAGAGTGCAAGTATTATTAGTCTCATTTTACAATTGAGGAAACTGAGCTCAAAGACCTGGCCAAGGATACATGGCTGGTACGTGCTAACACTAACAGCAAGTATTATGGTCAGTCTTTAAGCTCAGGTCTCCAAGTCCTTCTGCTACACCACCCTGGAAGATTAATCCGGTAGCTTCTACAAGATCTGGAGATCAATAGGAACTAGGTGGGAGGAGGGAGTCAGAAGAGACAGGAACAGCTAAGCTGTTGTTTCCCAGATTTGCTTCAGGCAATTAGGTCCAAAGTCATAAAGGATGTGGCAGGGGACATGGAAAGACACTAAACAAAATGAATGAATTCAAAAGATGCCTCCCACTCGCATCTAGAGCCAAATATCAGAGATTTCACTCATCCTTGCAACTAACGGAATACCACTTCCACATTCCACGTTACATGTTACCTGAAGGAGATGGTGTTCTCTGGCAACAAGGTCTGAAGAACATCAATATTTTTCATAAAGCTAGTGATTTCAATATAATCAAAGAGGCTTTCAAACTCTTCCTGGCACATTCTGGTTCACTTAGGAAGTTATGGATGTATTGAAAGTAATCTACCTTCCCCAAACATGTGGCAAAAGCTACTGCCTTCTGGTAGAGTTTAGGGTTCCAAAAGCTCGGGGGCAATGGTGCAGCTAGGGAAATAGGGCTGCTTGACTAGCTGGGACAGAAAAGCCTCAGATCTTAATGGAAATTGCCTTTTCTCAGCCTAATCCCTTGTAACTCCTACCCTGGGCTGCTCTAGCAGCCACCAAACAATCCACTAATGACTAAGCATTAAAGATAACTTGCATTTCCATGACCAAGCCTATCAAGAGAAAACAGCCTCACTCAAGATGTCACCTACTAGGCCAAGGGGAAGTGTAACAACAATGGATCCAGGGCATTAGGGTTACAGTGTCTAATCTATCAAGATGACCGACCTGAGTGTTTATATGGTGGGGGCCCATAGCCATGGACTCCATTAGCAGAGAAAGATAACCCAGTGACTCTTCCTATCTCCATTCTCCAAACATTTCAGGTTTTCTTAAATTTTAGCATAGGGATTAAGGTATTCAAGGTTCTCCATCAACTAGTTCCTCTCTCATTCAGCCTTTCTTCACACTACTTTCCATGATGGCCCAAGGACTTGTCTCTTTGTAATCTACTCCTTTCCACCTTTTCATCCATTGCTTTGCCCACCTAGAATACCTGTCCTGCTCCCTGTTGCCAAGCCAAAACCAAAATTCCTTTCCAAGTTCAATTTAAGACTCAGGCCAGAAAGCCTCCACTGAAGTACATAGCATCCAGGTTCCTTCTCTGCCTCTAAATGTCTGGAGCAGCTCCAATGAGCAGCACATTATCTAAACCTTCCTAAGCCATGGGCTTAGGGGATATATCACTGAGGCTACAGCATCAACCTGTTTGCTTCCTTTAGAGAAGAGTCAGAAGGGGGTACTGGAATAAAGCTACCTAATAGGGTTACACTGCCAAGTGGGAGAATCAGAGAGCTAGCTACTCTACATGGAAAGTCAGCAATGCAACAGCTGCCTGCTGTGTTTCGATCCATCTGGCTCCACTGCACCACTGCTGCTGGACATCTGGCATCCTGGGTACAATATACCCTTGCACAAAGGGCTCAGGGCAGCATTACAATCTGGCTGTGCCTTGTCCTCCAACCCTCATCTCTCTGTGACCTTGGGCACAGTGCTCAGCTAGGATGGCATAGTCAGTATCTCTTTTCAATAAAGAGCATCATAAAGAGGGGGAATTTAAATCTGGCTTGCCCACTGGGAATGTGGATTAGCCAAAGTTATATGGGGTGGATTAATCATTACTAATGTGATTGGAAAGTACAAAAAGCCTCCCCTTGTTGTGAGCTGTGAGTCAGTGAAGGATGCAGAATGCTGCTGAATTCCATTATATACCCACAATGCACCTGGAGACAGATCTATAGGCTCAGAGGCCCAGATCTCAGCTAAACACTGGATGAAACCAATAAGACAGGGACTAAAGGTGATAAGACAGGCAGAGTAGAGTAGTCAAGAAAGCACTGAGGCCTGGAAGTCAGGGGACCAGGTTCAAGTCTCAGATCTGACCCTTCCTAACTTGTTCTTGGTCATATTAAGAACCCCATCTATTAAACAGGGAGAACAGTATTTGCACTACACCTGCCTCACAGGGCTGTGGAGGAAAGCACTGGATCTATCTCAGAGCACTAGAGAAAGTAACAACTCACAGTCTGTGGTTTTCTTCTCTTCAGCGGTGAAGACGACTGCTCGGCCAGGTTTTTCAGGGTGGGGCAGAGGGTAGCCGTTTTCTTTTAGTTGGTCCTCTGTTAGAATGTAGTCCTTCAATCTTCGGTACAAAGCAGCTCCTAGGGACAGTGAAGGTCACAATGACACTCGCTGCCTGAAACTGTCCCTGACTTAAGTCTTTTTCTTCAGGGTATCCCCAATCCACTAGAACAGAGCTCTTTTCAGGGAGTTTACCAAGACCTTTTAATGTCTGATATGGTAAATAGCAAGACAGAATCACAAACAAAAGCTTCCTGGAGAGTTCTCAATAATTTTTTAACATTTAAGTTTTTAAATTATTAATTTTTAAAAAAAAAATTTTTAATTTAAAAAATTTTTTAATATTAAAAAAATTTTAATTAAAAAAATTTTTTTAATTTTTAAAGGGGTTCTGAGAACAAAAAGTCTAAAAACTACTGCACTAGAGAGTAAGTTTAGAGTTGTCTCTCCTGTAATAGGGATGGGTTAGACACTAAGCCACCTCTGATTTTTAAACTGCTCTCTACCACCAGCTCATGACCAATGAAAGCATCTCTCCAAAAGGAAAACCAGGGAGAGGGATGTGGTCAGTGAAAGGGCTACCTGAACCAAATGAGCATATAACAACTATGGGTTCAGAAGCACCAGACAGAAACGAGTCTCAAGAAGAAAGAGATGACTAAAGAGACAATGCCCGAGTGCCCTATTTTTAATCTCTCTTGGAAGCAGAGTAGGGGGAGAGGGCCCAGGGATCGATAGCAGGGAAAAAAACCCAGGATTAGAAAGCAAGAGAAAAAGAGAAAAAAGTTCTGGCTGCATCTTTAGCACAACACTTTCCCCCTCAAGACCTTAGTTTCCTCACATGTACGATAAGGCAGCTGGCCTAGATGATCCCTAAGTCCCTTCCACCACTGATATTCTAGTATTCTAATATGAATGGTGAAATTTACAAGTGGAAAGCTAAGGGTGTCACCCATTCTAACTCTCCTACACTTTCCTCTGTCATATGTAAGCCTAGACATTTTAAAAGCATGAACATACAGAAACAAGTTTCTCACCTGTCAAATCTTCTGCTCTGAGGTTTCCCGATCGATTCAGTGTAAAGCTTGTTTTTGTTGCCAGTTTTCCCCCCAGCACAGCTTCATGAGACACCACCTTCCGATTGCTGTTCTCTGCAGGGGGGCAGGAAGAACAACCTGATCTATTACTCTCACCACTGGGGAAGTCACTCCTAGTAGACAGAACTAAACCCAAATGGGAAGGAAGGACCAAGAAAAGAAAATGGTGAGCTCTGGCACATTTGGGTCCCCATCACTCTGGGAACATCCTCCTTTGTTCACCTCCTGTTCCCCGCTGCTGTCCACATCGTTTCCTGCATTTTGAGGTCCAGCTCACCCCACCTCCCTCAGGAAGCCTTTCTGGATAAAAGTCCACAGGGAGGTCTTCTCCCTCTGACCTGATGTAGAACTTAAAAGTCTCTGTCACTCATTCTACACTCAACAGAACAACCAAGGTGATACATTTTACCTTTTCAATGTTATCTCCCTAGTTGCATTGTAAGCTCCTTGGTGGCAGGGAGGTTGCCAAATTCATCTCCATCACAATATGTAAAACAATATGGATCTACTGTCTCTGTCCTGCAGCAGTCTATGAGAATGTGTGTGTGTGGCCTGTTTCACCTAATTAGACTAAAGACCTAGCAGGTAGAAATTCTCTCATTTTTGTGGCTCCTTCCACCTACTCACCCATCCAGTACAGTGCCTACCTAGCACATGGTAATAGCTCCAAACTCTTGCTGAATTGGGGCAGCTAATCACTGATGGTTGTCTCCACCATTTGGATCCAAATGCAGCCCTTTCCTTCTCTTCCCCTGCCCCCAACTTCTTTGCTTCTTCCCCTAGAAGAGCTCATGTAATGAGCTATTGCTGACCTCTGCTCTAGAAGCAACCCCTTGCCATTCATTCTCACCATGGTACCTTCTTTAGGTCTCAGTTTCCTCTACTCAAAATATGATCAGTGAAAAGACAAAAGACTTTTGACCCTGTTCCCCTCCTTCAGTCAGCTGTCCTGATTTCTAGTGCCCTCACCTGGGAGTCCAAAAAGGGAAAATTTAATTGGAGGGCTGATAGGAAAACTGAGCTCCCTGCACAAACAACAAAAGCCCCACAAGGAAACAGAGATGACAAGGGGTCTGTGTGTAGAAGGGGTGGGGTGAGGGGTGTGGGTGTGTTCGTGCACACCTAAGGTAACAGTCAGACCAAGCCCTTCTGGGGCTCTGTGGTAGTCCTAAGCTCCATTAGCCACAGGTCCAGATGGTGCCTCTTCACAGCCCACTTCGTTCTCTTCAACCCTGAAAGATCCCTGCAGGCCAGGTTTTTACACTGAAGGGAAGGACTAGAAAGTAAGGATCATGAAGGCCTTCACTGGGGAATGGATTTAACACATTATCTAATGGTTTACAGGTACTTTGTAGCAATCATTAGCTGGCAGCCATTCTAAAGCTAACCTTCCCAAGTTCTCTTCAAGTAATGGTTGCAAAGATAATGGAGATGGAGGGGGTGAGGAAGATGAGATCAAGAAAATTAGGAGAACAGCACAAATTGATTGCTTAATGTACCCTCTCGAGAGCCAATAATGAAATGTCTTAACCCTCTTCCCTTTTTTCTTCTCTGAGGCTTAATGTGTGAAACAGAAATATGCCCTTAAAGGCCAGTCTAGCGCTTTGAAGACATTCAAAAGTTACTCCATTAGTGGCCCTTTACCTTTTAAAAACAGGAGCTTTGAAAAGGAATAAGAGGGAATGAAGGAAAAAGCACCATGCTTTGGGGAATGGAGCCTATTTCCATTTCAGATAGGTTGAGGGCCACTAAAGTACCCTGGTCTTTCCCTCTCCATATCCCCTCCCTAAAATGGCCAATATAATATTGTTAAAGAAGAAACTACTTAGTTTATAGTTCCATCAGGGCTCCCCCCCTCCCATCCCTGAAGATAATATGAAAGTAGTAAACAAAGGATTGATGTTTAGTTGAAAGGCCATAATTACTGGAGGAGAGAGAAAGGAGGTACCCTTTTTTTTTGGGCACAAATGTCATTTGGACCTGTTGCTTCCATGTGCAGATTTCAGATATTCTCATCCCAAATTAGCTAGGGAGCCATGTAATAGTAAAATGAATACTGAAAGGTAATTCAGCAGGCTGAGTGGGGTGACCTTGGCATTATTCCTTCCCCTCTCTGGGCCTTAGTCTCTCTACCTATAAAATAAGCAGGGCATGGGGCAGCTAGGTGGCACAGTGAATAGAGCACCGGCCCTGGAGTCAGGAGTACCTGAGTTCAAATCCGGCCTCAGACACCTAACACACACACAAAAAAACTAGCCGTGTGACCTTGGGCAAATCACTTAACCCCAACTGCCCTCCAAAAGGCAAAAAATAAAAAATAAAAAATAAAAAATAAAATAAGCAGGGCAGATTAAACTGCATGTATGCAAGTGCCCTCTCATCCCTGAATCTGGTTTCCTAAAGGTCTTCCCAGCTCTGAAATCTTCTGTTTTAAGGGCCCTTCCAGTCCTGATATTCTCTCTTTTAAGGGCCCTTCATCCTTGACATTTTGTATCCTAAGGGCACTCTCAGCTCTGACCTTCTTGTTCTAAGGACCCTGATCTTGTATTTTAAGGGTCCTCCTACTTCTGACATTCCATGTGATACGGTCCTTCTCAGCTCTGAGTGTATTCCAAAGGACCTCCCATTTGTAACATTATGAATCTATGAAACTGGATGTTCTGAGAACATCACAAACTTCATTATCTTGGTGATAGACATTGATACAACAGGCCCCAGGCAGCCCATTTGTCTTCTTCTTCCACCAAACCATCTCTCAGCATTTACTATCTGTACCCTATAATTAGCCCATGAGATACTAATTTGTTCTGTGACTGAGATGCATCTGTGATACACTAGAAAGACCACTGGATTTGAAGTCAAAAGAGTTCAAATACCAACTCCAACATTTACTGGATGGGTTACCAGGGCTTAAGTAATATCTTCTCTCCAGTCTGGGAATAATACACACACTCCCTTACAAGGCTGTTGCACTAAATGAGGTAAAGAATGTAAAGTGATTTGTAAATAGTAAAACAAATAATGAGGTCATGAGAAATGTTACCTGTCATCCTCCTCCTCCTTACCCCTACTGCTGTTACCTTATCACTTAGTTATCAAATAGTTTTGTTTTCTATTTTTTCATGTCATCTTCCCTAGTGATGACAACAGAAGTACCATTGCACCTAGTGCTGAATATCAGGATTACAAGAGCCAGGATTCAAACCCAGGCCCTCTGATTCCAAATTCAGCTCTCCCTCCATCACCCCACCCTGCTTCAATAAAGCATAGACAGGACCAGATTTAAGACTACCTCAAAAGACCAAGCTGACTCAATTGATGTAGTACATTTTTTTTAAACCCCAAAGGCAAAGAAAAAAAGGTATAGTGGAATGAAAACTTTTATTTCAAAGTACAATGATAATTGACACCAGTCCTTTTAGCTGAAAGCCCAAGAATGACATACAGCAGAGTACCTGCTACATCTCCCTAAGGCCCTGACCTGACCTCTTTTCCACCCACTCAGTTCACCTAGTGCTAACATTTAGCATCCTGTTGGCATACCAGGGGTCCTACAAAGGGCAGTTTCCATGTAACTCAAGTTTGCCCCTTCTAAATGCCAAAACTGTTACAATAATTTTTATAATCATTTTGGATAGAAAAACCTTCTGAATCAGATTATCTATTTCCTTACTTTTTATAATAATGTGGAAAAATAATTTTTTTCCTCCAGGATTCCAAATGATCATCCTATAAACACCTACCATTGTACTTCCTGGACCATAGTTGTGGTGAAGCCTGGGAGGGCGCTATCTGCCACAGTACTAAATGAGGTGTCAGGGAAAAGCACTGGATTTAGATTCTAAACTCTGGCTTTGATACTTACTAATTGCATGCCATGGGAAAAGCCACAACCTCTCCAAACTACTGTACCCTCCTCTAGAAAAAGAAGATGGCAGACTGGCTAGTCTCCAAGGTCCCTTCTAAGTCCCATGATCCTAAGCCTAAGGATGCCAGACCCCCGGGGGAAAGGTCTAAGCTGTTTTTGCTAGGCTTTTTTTCCTGTTATCCAGACATTTCTTGCTGCTTTCTCTAGCAATGCCCTTCCATGCCTTTCTTCTCTGCTGTAGGCTTGAACAACAGAGATCTTTGTTAGAACTGTGTTCAAAGAAAGTGACGATGGGCTCTGAGAAAGGACCCAAGGGGCCCTCCGGGGAAAAGTGTAAGACTTGTGGTATGGAAAGCTGCTCAAAGACCTATTGTGCTTTCTTTCAGAGTTTTCAGACGGCTTCCAGACAGCTAATGTTGTTAGAGCTATGGTCCTCTAGGGAAGAGCATCAATTTCAAAATCTGAGAAGGAAAGGACTTGCTACTATAGCCATACTCACTGTTTACACACTGTACAGAACCAGGTCCTAAACTCCTTAGCTTCTTTAGGGTATTGACAGCCACATTCAGGTAGATATTCTTGCTTGAACTCCGTTCATAGGCCACCTTCTCCTCAGATAAAGCCTGGGAAGAAAACATGTATTGCTGAAATTTAATCTATACTTTCATAGGGTTAGGTGGAGGGGAGGATTGTAACCAAGACAAAGAACACAAGGCAATTAGATTGAATAAATTTAATATCCCAAGGACTAAATTAGGACTGGCATTCTCACTTCAGAATGTTATGTAAGGGACAGGAGTTTCCTCATTTCTTAGAGCAGTCAGAGCAGAAATGTATATTTGAGCACTTGGGCTAAAGCAGAGCACCATTCTTCTCCTGTGGCATGACTCTTAGTTCTTCTACAGACCTGTGGGTTTCCTGGGATGGGGGTCCTACAAATTGAAGAAGCAGCAAAAACTCTGAATTTCCCTAAAATTCTAGTTAGGGTGAGCCAAGGGAGCTCAGGCTAAGGGAATACAAGAAAGTGGAGCTTTAAGATCACTGGGGGTAGGGAGGGAAAGAGAAGGTGATGCCAACAGTAACTATCTATGTGACCCTGGATGGGATGTGTGGCCTCAACTCAATAGACATATTTGCTACACTGCAGAATAAAAGACAGTACTAGATTATAAATCTTCAAATGGCTGCTATAACTGCAGCAAGCAGCCCTTTTAAGTACATAATCAAGAGCCTAAACTTGTCCTGTGCCCTTGGGCAATTCTCTTAACCTACGCTTCAGACTCCTCAGATGTCACTTGAGATGTTCAGCAATAATAAAAATATTCACAATTATAATAACTGAGATTTACAGAGAATCTTAAGGCTTACCAAGCTCTCTACCTATGTGACATCCTTTGATCTTTAACAACCACCCCGGAAAGAGAGGTAGTTCTATTATCCCCATTTTACAGACAAGATGAACCTACCCAGGTTTACATGACAAAGCCAAGATCTGAACCCAGGCCCTCCTAACTCTAATCCAATCTCTGTTCCTTGCAGCACAGTGCCTCAAAGAAACATGGATGTATACAGACTCAGTTCATTCATGTTCTTCTGCAGGGCCAGATACGGAACCAACAGCCCAGTTTTGCCTCTCCACAAACTAACCTAATACTTTCTCCTCCATTCATCCCTTACTGACTCAGGACTGATTAGATCATAGGATATCAGAACCAGAAGGAACTGGAAGGTCATCTAGTGAAACCCCTCACTTAGAGGGAGGTCATGAGGATCAGTGGGGAGTGATCAGTCCAGGATCCAACTGCTAATACAGTGCTAAGTGTAGAGGATTCACACTCAAGTCTTCTGACCTAAGCAGTTCTTGAAATGCCCCTTCTAGAGATCACCAATATGAGCTCTAAGGGTCCTTAGATCTTCTATTTGACTAACTCAAAGTACAGGACAAATAGCCTGGGCTCTTGCTTCTACCACCTCCCTCCTAGGAAGCCTGGCCAATCACTGAGAAAGGAAAATGAACAAAAGATGAGGTGCAGGGAAGCAGGAACCAGCTTGGAGATCTACCAAACAAAGCTTCAAGCTCAATGGGTGGCTTCTAAGCCCTTCTGGGGATGACAGAGTGTCCATCCCTTAGCCAGACACACTGGTTGTACAGGTCAGACCGTGGCAAACTAACCCTCTCCCCACCATCAGCCCCCCAACTTCACAGCATAGCAAAATAACTAATATAATGGATACAGACCTTGTCATAAGCTTCTTGGGGTGATGGACAAAACTTTAGGCACTCATCAATAAAAAGATTAAGATAACGCTGGCGAATGTTGGTAGGAACCTTGGCCCCAAACTCAGTTGGAATGACTGGCCTATTTAAGCTCACACTCTAGAAAGACAAAAGCAAAACCAATAAATATTCTACAGGAAACTTTACCCAGGCCTTACCTCCAGTTCCACGGCCCCGCCCAGTCACTTCCTATTTATCCAGCTTGTCTATAAATAGTTGTTCATATGTTGTCTTGCCCATTAGAACGTGAGCTCCTTGAGGTCAAGGGCCTGTTTCTCCTCTTTGTATCCCTGGCACTTAGCACAGTGCCTGGTAACATAGTACCAGGGACACTTAATATTTAATGCTTACTGACTATCAGCAGCAGAATTTTCTAATTCAACAAATGACATCTTTAAGATTCCCTGTCATTAGTTTCATGACTCCCTTTTTAAGACCTGTTTGAACTCTGATACCATGATGTGACTCATTTCCGGTTCCAAAACCTCTGCTGTCTACTGTTCTGATTCTGTTAGCACAGGCTCTCCCTCCCATGACATACAATACAGCCTCCTCTAACACCTTGAGAAGCTGTTTTATGAGTTGCTGTGGTTTTTTCAAAATTCATGTTCTCCCAGGGAGGAGTCTTGCTGAGGTCAGCCCTGGTTGGCTCACATCCCACAGAGACAGAGAGATCAGAGATCAGCACTGGGCCAGTTCTTGAAGTCTTCCCAGCTTCACAGGAGGCTGCTCAAAGTTTTAGCTCCACTAGCCCAGTCTCCAAGAGTTCGTGCTTGCCTCTTCTCAACCCTAGCCAGGTCAAGGACATGACGGCAGGGTTCTCAGACTGTTACTGTGTTACCCTAGTAGCAGGAGTGTGTTACGGAGTTTGAAGAGGTTGGTCTTATTTTTTTGTTACACATGTGTGGGCAGGGAGCAAACTAACAGACCGTTACCATCTTCTGAGCTGAAACTTCTTTTCTAACCAGTTAGTATGATTATGGTTAGGGAAATGAGAGGGTGGACTATCTCTATCATTCATGGAATTATGATTCTTGTTGTTAATTTGTTTTAGGATTTTAAAAAGAGTTAGTCTACTTTCATTGATTAATTCAAGAACTGTGTGTAAAGAAGAGTTAACAGAATGTATCCTACGCTCTCCTGCTTCCATGCCTTTGTTCACACTATGCCCTAGGCCTGAAACATGCCAGCTCCCTTCCCTCACTACTGAATTCTAATCTATCATTTGAAGCTCAACTCAGATGCCACTTCCTGCCTTCTCAGTAACAACCTTCCCCCTCAAACTCTGCCTTCTCAGTAACAACCTTCTCCCTCAAACTCATAGAACTTTGGTCTTCAACAACTCTGAAGGGGAAGTTCTATTGTTACCTCCACTGATGATAGCACTGTGGATATTGGTGGTAACCCTGGCCCCAAACTGAATAGAAATGACTGGGCTATTTAAGTTTACTGTCTAGAACAGAGACCCTCAACCTGTAGGTCATGACCCCAATGGTCTCAGGAACCGAGATAGCGCTCCTCTATCTCTCCTGACAGGTCTGCCCACATGCAGATACACCTACATATGAGTATTAATGGGTGGCAGCATTGGGAAGGTTGAGAATCACTGCTCTAGAAAGACCAAAGAAAGTTTCCTGTGAGTTCTAACCAAAGCCTTCCCAACCCCTCTTAACTCCAGTGCCTTCCCTTAGTTAATTACTTGCTACTGCATGTAGTTTGTTTGTACATAATTGTTAAAATGTTAGACTAAGTGCACCTTGAGGGCAGGGCTGTTTTTGCCTTTCTCTGTATCCCTGGCACATAAAAAGCTTAATAAATACTATTAGCAGCAGAATTTTTCAATTCAACATCTCTAAGATTCCCTGTCATATCAATAGTTTCGTGACTTTCTAATCTATCTTTTAAAGCTCAATTCAAATGCTTCTTTCTGCCCTGTCACTTAAATATCTTTCCCCTCAAAACTGAGAGCATTCAAGCTATGTACATAGTGGAATGTGTATCATTCATCTATGTTTGTATCTTTACTTCCTACTAGAGTGTGAACTCCTCAAGGCCAGGGATAATATAATCTGAATTCTTTTCCCCTGAAATAGGGAGAAAGAAGAAGGGATTTGGGATAAAGGGAGGAAAAAATAGGAGACAAAGGAAAAAAGAAAGGAAAAATGGGGAAAAGGAGAAAGACAGAAGGAAGAGGTGAAGGAAGAAAAGGGAAGTGGAAAGGGTAGATGAGAAAGAAAAATGGACAAGAGGAGGGAGAGAAGGAAGACAGTTTGCAAAAAAGGCAAAAAAGGAGAAGTTTAGGAGGGAGGATAAAACATGGGCACAGATAACTACATCACCAGGCAAAATACGACAGAAGTCACACAAGAATGTGTGACAAAGGATCCAGAGGGGGCCATTGCTGGTCCCTAAGGAAGTCAGAGAGGATTAGAGGAGGAGCAGAGGATTTGCTGCTAAAAAGGGGAAATCTATAATCAGATCTCAAAGTACTCTGGTAGACATGGCAGACAGGGTCAACCAAAGTAATATGAGAGCCACTTTGGGAGCCCCAGTGAAAGAACCACTCCTACCCAGCTTCCACAGCCCTCATGATCAAGAAAAAGCAGGCTAGATGTGAAGAAGGGAAACTGACCACACTTGGCTGTGACATTCTCACTTTCTCTAGGCCTTTCTGAATTGCCAAACAAGCACACTAAGTTACAATTTCCAAGTCGTCCTAGTCTCCAAAACAATCTGCTAACTTCTTTTCTAATGCTTTAGTCTTCAAGAACTGGAGTGAAAGGAAAGGTCAAGACCCCAAAAGAAAGTAAAGGCCAAGTGAGAGCCCATCTGCAGTTCTAAATCTTTTAAGTTACCTGTTCCTCACAAGCCAGGGGAAAGACTATTACAAGGCCAAGGAGATAAAACAATACTTTATTGTTTTGGTGGAAATGGCAAATGCAAGACTGGAGGGCAGATTAGAAAAGCTCTTATTTTTTAAAATTCTCTTTTGATGAAACTTTCAGCACATCACAAAGCTCCTCCCCAGTGGGATCTATTTGCTCCCAACGTATTGATTCAATGAAGTCCTGGAAATGTGAAGTCTACTAGCTTGACTTGGGAGGGAAGGTGCTTCACCTCCTTCCTAGAATCCCAAGTCCCATCAAGCCTCAGATGAAATACCACCTCCTGCAAAGAAGTGCCCCCTTCCCCAATGTGACCACCCTATAATGATTATTCTATATCTATTATGTCTTTACTTTTATCATTTCCCCACAGCCTCTGAAAGGCAAGGATCTACCTTAGTTTTGTACTTATATTCCCAGTACCTTGCACCCAAGTACTTAATAAATGTTTATTGAACTGAATGTTGGAAAACGTGTATTACCTGTAGGGAGGGCATATGTGCTATCCTCTTCTGCACGGATGTCGTGCTGGTCTTAGAAGCCATTCCAGACATTGTTCGGGACTTCAAGGAGATGTTTGGCTCAGAGCCATTTGCGACTTGAACGGTGTTCAAAGAATTACTTTTCTTGGCACCTGTGGGGGCTGACAGGGTACAGGGCACATGATTGTAGGAAGACAAAATTCCCATCACCGAGCTCCGGAGAACCAAGTAATTCCGGTCATTTAATGTTACCAAAATGTGCATCTGGGTGCACAGAGGGAAAGGTCTGGATTTTGAACTAGGATTTTGGAATGACGACATTAAGATCTGTTCTGTGGCAAGGCCATGGAGAGAAAAAGTCAATACTCAGTGGTCAGATCAGGCAATGTCACCAATTTGTAGGTCCAATGAAAGGTATAGGTTTCTGATAGCCTCTGCCACATGGTCAGGTCCTTCAGTTTGAAGCATTTAGATCTGAGTTAGAAAAGGCCTTGATTCCTTAGCAAAGGACCCGGGGGTTATGCCATTGCTCTCCTGGTCATTGTGACAAGACTACTTGCTCCCAGCTCTATGTTCTTCCACTCCCTTTGATGAGGTCACAAATAAAATAGTCCCTTGCAGCCTAGACAAGGGACTACTTTATGCAGGTTTGTTGTCAAAGGTGGGAAAATAGATCAAATGGCTAGCAATCTCAATCTCATCAGAACAACAAGAACAGGATATGTACTAATAGGATAATCAGCCTGACCAGTAATCAGAGCGGATTGGGGAGGAGGGGAGAGGCCTGGGAGCATGAAGTCTCTCCTCAAGGCCTCCCCATCCCCCTACCACCAGGATTCTCTTTTGTCGAATCTAACATGACCCTTGTTCCCCACACCCTTTCGCTCATTAAGACAGACCTTCAGGTCACTGAAAATTGGTCTTCTTTGGACCCCATAACTGAGTGAAGGAAGGATGGTTAAAAGAAGGAACAAGCAAGTTGGCTGGGTGGTGGAGTGAACAGAGCACTGCACTGGAGTCAGGAAGACCTGAGTTCAAATCCAGCCTTATACACTTAACATTCACTAGCCATGTGACCTTGGGCAAGTCACTTAACCCCAACTGCCCTGCCTTCCCCCCTCTAAAAAAGGCAACTTTCCCCCCCCAAAAAAAACCAAGGGCAGGCAAAACACCAGGAAACACAGGGCCATACACAAAGCAAGTGTTCAATACCTATGAGTGGACTGAATCAAGTGTCCTCAATGTCACAACAATGAATGACTCAAGTCTGTATAAGAAATGCAACAGGGTGGAGCCAAGATGGTAGAGCAAAAGCAGGAACTTATTTAAGTCCCTGCTCCAACCACCCCCAATAACCGTAAAATATGACTCTAAATAAATTTTAGAGCTACAGAACGCACAAAGTGACAGCAATAAACAAATCTCCCACTGAAGGTGGCCTGGCCAGGCTAGGGGCTGGCTGAGCAGTCCTGCATGAGCCGTGCGGGTCCTGGGTTGGCCCCAACCAGCAGCACAGACTGGCTGAAGCAAACTTCAAGAGAGTGAATCACTAACAGCTTTGGTGGTTTCCAGAATTCTCAACCCATAAACACCAAAGAGAAAGTAAAAGGTCAGTAGGGAACTCTTTACAACTGAGAAACAAAAGAGTGTGCTCCAGCCTCTGCCCCCTGTTGGAGGTATAGCAGCTGCCACGTAGCTGCCTCCCAAGCTCTTGGCCCTGCAGATTATAGGAGGACCAAGTGACCATTCAGAGGATAATAGCTCTTGCTTTGACCTGTCTGAATCTGGGTCACTGTCTTGGGCAGGAGTCCTGGGGTGAGTGTGCCGGAGCTTGTGGTAGCTGTAAAGAGGGTGTCCTCCTCATAGCTCTGGGGTAAAAACCCCAGCAATTTGGGACACAGCTCTCTCTACTCTGGAAGCAGATTTCTACTGTGGCAAAGAGCTCAAAAGTCAAGTAACTGGCTAGCAAGATAAACAAGCAGAAAAAACACAATCAGACCATAGAATCCTTTTGGGGGGAGAAAAAGGATCAAAACATGGAAAGAGAAGAAGACAACAAAGTCAAAACTCCTGAACAAAAGCTTCCAAGAAAAATATGAACAGGTTACAAGCTGTGGAGGAGCTCAAGAAGGATTCTGAAAATCAAGTAAGAGAAGTGGAGGAAAAACTGGAAAGAGAAATGAGAATGATGAAAGAAAATCATGAAAAGCAAGTCAACAGCCTGCTAAAAGATACCCAAAAAAATACTAAAGAAAATAATACCCTAAAAAATAGATTAACTCAAATGGCAAAAGAGGCCCCAAAAGCCAATGAGGAGAAATCAAGATACTATAAAACAGATCCAAACAAACAAAAAAATAGAAGGCAATGTGAAACATCTCATTGGAAAAACCACTGAACTGGAAATTAGATCCAGGAGAAATAATTTAAAAATTATTGGACTACCTAAAAGCCATGATAAAAAAAAAAAAAGCCTAGACATCATTCATCAAGAAATTCTCAAGGAAAACAGCCCTGATATTCTAGAACCAGAGGGTAAAACAGAAATGGAAAGAATTCACCAATCACCTCTTGAGGGCTCTTAGGAATATCACAGCCAAATTCCAGAGTTCCCAGGTCAAGGAGAAAATACTACAAGCTGTCAGGAAGAAACAATTTGAGTAGTGTGGAAACACAATCAGGATAACAAGATCTAGCAGCTTCTACATTAAGGGATCAAAAGGCTTGGAATATGATATTCCAGAGGTCAAAGGAGCTAGGATTAAAACCAAGAATCACCTACCCAGCAAAACTGAGTATAATGCTACGGGAAAATATGGTCATTCAATGAAATAGAGATCTTTCAAGTATTCTTGATAAAAAAATCAGAGCTGAACAGAAAATCTGACTTTCAAATACAAGAAGCAAGAGAAGCATGAGAAGGTAAACAGGAAAAAAAAATCATAAGGAACTTATTAAAGTTGAACTATTTACATTCCTACATGGAAAAATTATAATTGTAACTCATGAGACTTTTCTCAGTATGAGGATAATTGAAGGAAATAATATATGTACATATGTATACTTACAAGTGTATAAATACATATGTGAGTGTGTATATGTGGGTACATGTATACACAGATAGAGGGCACAGGATCAGTTGAATAGAAGAGATCATATCTAAAAAATAAAATTAAGAGGTGAGAGGCATATGATGGGAAAAGGAGAAAGGGAGAGATAGAATATGGTAAATTATCTCACATAAAAGAAGCAAGAGAAAACTGTTACAATAGAGGGGAAGAGCAGGAAGGTGAAAGGGAATTTGGCTTAAGGAGGGAATAACATACACACTTAACTGGGTATCTTACCCTACAGGAAAGTAGGGGGGAAAGAGATAAGAGGGAGGATGATAGAAAGGAAGGCAGACTTTTCCGGCGGTGAAGATCCCCCCGCGCCAACATGCCTCTCGCGAAAGACCTCCTGCACCCCTCTCCCGAGGAGGAGAAGCGGAAACACAAGAAGAAGCGCCTGGTACAGAGTCCGAACT
>CM053594.1:46421173-46449368 GCA_028646575.1 Pseudocheirus occidentalis
AATAAAACAAATTTGATACAAAAAAAAAAAAAAAAAAGAAAGGAAGGCAGATTGGGGAAGAGCATAGTTAAAAGCAAACACTTTTGAAAAGGGACAGGGTCAAAGTGGAAAATAGAATAAGTAGGTGGGGGGACAGGATGGAGGGAAGGATAGTTAGTCTTTCACAATATAACTACTGTGGAAATTATTTGGGTAACTACACATGCACAACCTATATTGAATTGCCTATCTTCCCAGTGGAGGTAGGTGAGAAGGGAAGAAGGGAAAGAATCTGGAAATCAAAGTTTTAAAAACAAATGTTCTGGGGCAGTTAGGTGGCGCAGTGAATAGAGCATCGGTCATGGAGTCAGGAGGACCTAAGTTCAAATCCAGCCTCAGACACCTAACACACAAACTAGCCATGTGATCTTGGGTAAGTCACTTAACCCCAACTGCCCTCCAAAAAAAAGAAAGAAAAAAACAAATGTTAAAAAAAAATTGCTTTTTACATACAACTAGGAAATAAGATATACAAGCACTGGGGTATATATACCCTACTAGAAAGTTGGGGCAGGGATGGGGGAGGATATGAGATAGCAGACTGGAAGAAGGTATGTATATTCAGGAGGCTCGCTATCTTAAGGTAGGGGGTAGGAGAAAGATGGGGAGAAAATCTATAACTCAAAATCTTATTGAAATGAATGATGTAAACTAAAAATAAACATAAAATTTAATTTAAAAAAAAAGTTATTTTCTTCAATGGATTATTTTTCCATTTGTCCAATTCTATTTAAGGAGTTGTTTTCTTCAGTCGATTTTTTTTTTTTGCCTCCTTTGCCAAGCTGCTGACTTTTTTCATGACTCTCTTGCACAACTCTAATTTCTTTTCCATATTTTTCTTCTACTCCTCTAATTTGATTTTTGAAATACTTATTGAGCTCTTCCAAGTGGACTTTTGGGGCTTGAGATCAATTCATAGTCCTCTTTGAGCCTTCTTCGCATGTAGGCACTTTGACATTGTTGTCCTCTTCTGAGCTTGCGTTTTGATTCTCCCTGTAGTCAGAGTAGCTTTCCATGGTCAGGGTTCTTTTTTGGTTTTTGCTCATTTTCGAGTCTATTTTGTGACTCTTAAAGTTGAGCTCTGCTTCTGAGGTACAGGAGGCACTGTCCCAAGCTTCTGGTGGAGGCCTGGTCACTGGCTTTCTGTGTCAGGGCCCCCAGGGCTGGCTGCTGGCTCACAGCACTAGAATGACCTGACCCAGTCCCACTTGTTGTGCTTGGGGTACCAGGGCTGGCAGTCTGCCTTTTGCACTGGGGCTAGAGGCCTCATAGCTAGCCTGCTGAGCCAGGACCATAGGGCCTCAGATGTTGATCTGTGCTGTGGCTGCAAGCCTCTCCCTGGCTTGCCAGGACATTCCCTGTGCTGGGCTACACTCTCTTTTTACCCAAGTAAGACAACCTTTCCGGAAGTCCTTGTAAATTATCTTGGGCTGGAAAATGGTTTTGTTCTGTCTTTTATTGGGTTCTGTCAACCCAGAATTCATTCAGAAGCTTGACTTAACATTGTTTCCAAGGGAAAATGGAGAGAGCTCAGGTAAGTTCCTGGCTTTTCTCCATCTTCAATGCAAAAATTTAAAATAGGGGAGGCTAGGTGGCAGTAAATAGAGCACCAGCCCTGGAGTCAGGAGGACCTGAGTTCAAATGCAG
Organism: Pseudocheirus occidentalis; assembly: GCA_028646575.1. Taxonomy (NCBI): domain Eukaryota; kingdom Metazoa; phylum Chordata; class Mammalia; order Diprotodontia; family Pseudocheiridae; genus Pseudocheirus; species Pseudocheirus occidentalis. The sequence continues at coordinate 46,422,860 of CM053594.1, forward strand.
CCTCAGACACTTACCACTTACTAGCAATATGACCTTGGACAAGTCACTTAACCCCAAATGTCCTGTCTTCCCCCCTCCCAAAAGCAAAAAGAAAAAAATTTTTAATTAAAAACTAGCAAATATATTAGAGCAGTGGTTCTCAACCTTCCTAATGCTGTGACCCTTTAATACAGTTCCTCATGTTGTGGCAACCCCTGACCATAAAATTATTTTCTTTGCTACTTCATAACTAATTTTGCTATGTTATGAACTGTAATGTAAATATCTGATATGCAGGATGTATTTTCACTGTTACAAATTGAACATAACCCACAGGTTGAGAATCGCTGTATTAGAGCAATGTATCACAAAGATCACAACTCCTAAGTTGGAGTTATTTCAGTAATGTAGGGCTGGTTTAATATTGGGAAAACTATAAGCATAACTGACCATATCAATAACAAAAACAACAAAATTCACATGATTATATCATTAGCTGCAAAAATTTTTTTTGACAAAATATAATACTCATTCCTACTAAAAACACCAGAAAGCATAGGTATAAATGGAGCTTTCCTTAAAATGACAAATAGTAGCTATCTAAAACCAAGAGTAAGCATTATCTGTAAAAGGGATAAACTAGCAGCCTTTCCAATATTGTTGTTGTTTGTTCTATACTCGACATCAGGACATCAAGAAGGTGATGTCATGATTTGTAAGAGAATTGGATTTAAGTGAGGCAGGACTATGTAAAGTCACCAGGTTCACTCTCTCCTCTGGAGTCATCTGTGCCTAGTGGCAAGATACAGATCAGGATGACTGGGGATGGCCCCTGATACAGTGGGAGACCTTGGACTTTTTTAGATTAGGTCTTTCCCAGGTCTCAGTTTGTCTAAGGCAACACCCATTCAGTGATTAAGGCTAAGTAATAAATGAGGCAAAGAATAGCCTCTTTTACCTAGTTAAAAAAAAAAAAATCAATCCACCTCACCAGCAGGCAAGGGTATGACAACCTATGTGGACAGGGGAAGGAAAAGGAAAGGAAGGGAGGGGAAAGAAGAAGGGAGGGGAACCCAATAAGATCAAGGATTATTATCATTATTATTTAGTATTATACTAGAAATACTAGTCGTAGCAATAAAACAAGAAAAAGCAACTGAAGGAACAAGAATAGGCAACAAGGAAACAAAACTATTACTCTTTGCAGAGGATATGATGGTACACCTAGAGAATCAACTAACAAACTAATCAAAATAACAACTTGAACGAAGTTGCAGGATATAATGTCAAACCTACCACAAATCATTGATATTCTATATATTACCAACAAAACTCATCAGGGAAGAGATAAAAAGAAAAATCTCATTTAAAGTATCTGCAGACAGTAAAAAATACTTGGGAGTCTACCTGCCAATATGCACAGGAAATATAGGAAAACAATTGAGAAACAATTTTCACATAGATAAAGACAGATCTAAAAAACTAAAGAAATATTAAATGTTTATAGGTAGGCTAAATGAACAATAAAAATGACAATACTATCTAAATTAATTTACTTATTCCATGTCATACCAAACAAACTACCAAAAATTATTTTATAGAGCTAGAAAAAAATATAATTCATCTTGGAAGAACAAAAGGTTAAGACTTAGTAACAAAAGAATTGATGAAAAAGTGAAAGGTGGACTAGGAGTACCAGATCTGATGGTAGTGATTCTTTGCACTCAAAGAAGGCCAAAATGACACCACTATGTCCTAGTACAGTATGTCCAACTGTGGCTGATCAGACCAAAAGAAGCTCAGAATGCTCTACCACAGGTTGGGCACAAACAGTCCATCTGAACATTTGGGAGTGGAGATGTCTCTAAATTTGTGCATCTCATGTTTCCTTTAAGATACTACAATTCTGTTTTTCTCATAAAGCACAGCACCTTCTTTGATGAGTGCAAGTCATACTACTAGGCAGGCCTGTGCCAGGGTCTCCCATGTCTCATAATCAATTTGAAAGTTCTTCAGAGAAACCTTAAGAGTGTTCTTGTATCACTTCTTCTAACTTCTGTGCAGGTGCTTGCCTTGTGTGAGTTCTCCATAAAAGTCTTTTAGACAAACATACATTTGGCCAGACCATCAGAGTTGCATTCTCTTCAGTAGTTTGAATTTCTGGCAGTTCAGCTCAAAAAGAAAAGACCTCGGCATCTGGTACCTTATCCCGCCAGGTGATCTTCAGAATCTTCCAAAGCCAATTCAAATGGAAGCAATTCAGTTTCCTGGCATGGCACTGGTAAACTATCCAGGTTTCACAGGCATACAACAATGAGGTCAGCACAATGGTTCTGTAGACCTTCATTTTGGTAGGCAGCCTAATTCCTCTCCTCTTCCTTCTGAGTCTACCAAACACTGAGCTATCTCTGGCAATTCGAATGTCAACCTCATCATCTATGTGTACATCCCTGGAAAGTATAGTGCCAAGGTAAGTGAACTTATCCAGAGTGTTCAAAATTTCTCCGTTGCTCTAATCCTCATGGTTCTGAGTATGGATGGTTTGGTGCTGACTTGTGAAGAATCTCTTGGTGTCGTCAGGCCAAAATTAGCACAAGCAGCAGAGAATCCACCAACATTCTGTTGCATCTCAGCCTCAGAGATTGTTGCACTGAATGTACAATCATCTGCAAACAAAAAGTCATGCACCAACTCTCCCTCCACTTTAGTCTTGGCTTGTAGGCTTTTTAAGTTAAATAATTTACTTAAATAGTTGACCTTGATACTGTTTTTATCCTTGTTCCAGGTGTCTGACACCATCACTGAAAACATCATGCTAAAAAGTATGAGAGCAAGCACACAGCCCTGTTTCACTCCATTGGTGACTGGGAAAACATGAGAGCATCATCCATTATTTAGAATTCATGTAAGCATGCCATCTTGGAACTGGTATACAACCACAATGAACTTCTCTGGACAACCAAATTTTACCATAATCTTCCACAAGCCCTTACAACTGATGGTATAAAGGCCTTGGTCAGACCAATGATTGCATAAAGATCTCTGTTCTGCTCCTGGAATTTCTCCTGGAGTTGTAGGGCAGCAAACACCATATCAACCATTCCTTGGCTGTTTCTGAAGTCTCTTAAGTAAATGACCATCTTTCAGGTGAAGGATCAAGCCACTGAGGGGGATTCTGGCAAGAATACTGCCCCAATGACTAAGAGAGAGACCCAACTGTGATTGTCATAGGACAAACGATTTCCTTTTCCTTTATAAAGATGGACAATGGAGGGATCCTTGAACTCTTACTCCTGGGGGATGGCCTCCTCTTGCCAGATAACCTGTTAGATTTCAGTAAACTTTGGTATAAGCAGTGGACCCCCTGCCTTGTAAATCTTACCTAGCAAAGAACCAGTACCAGGCATTTTTGCCACAGAAGAGGAGCCTAATGGTATTCAAGATTTTCTTCAGCTGCAATTTTGGCTAGAGAAAGAGACTGACTTCAACCTGAGGTATATGGTCAATGGTTTCAGCATTGGTTGATGGAAGAGTTTAGCCCATCTCTCCAGGATCATGACCTTATCACTAATCAATGTGGCTCTATCATTGCTGAGTTGTTGAAGGGCATCATAGGTCTTTGGCCCATAAATAGTTTCCAGGACATCATAAAAGCACTTTGTATTGTTACTATCAGTATAAAACTGAATTTCATCTACTAGGAATCCTGCATTTCTCTAAGCTTTGCTTATACTTTAATTTTGATGGAGTTAAATGCTACTCTCTTAGAAATGGAAGAACTATCCCAATGGTAAGCCCTGTGGAGTTTTTGTTTTTGGTTTAGCCCATCTGCCAAAATGATTTATCAAGGTGTAGCCATTAAGCATGCTATAGTTTCTTGGAACCGCAGGTAACAGGGTGGCAGGTGAACACCAAAGGTGGAAAGCAGCCCTGAAAAGAGCCTAGTCCTTATACCATAGGTAGCAGTCTTCCCTGAACACCAATGTATTCCTTTGACCCAGCAATATTACTACTAGGTCTGTATCCCAAAGATATAAAAAAGAAAAAAGAAAAAAGAAAAGGACACACACAAATATATATGTATGTGTGTATGTGTGTCTGTGTATACACACACACACACATATATACACACACATATATTCACACAAATAGTTATAGCAGCTCTTTTAATGGTGGCAAAAAATTGGAAACTGGGGGGATGCCCACCAACTGCAGAATGACTGAAAAAGTGGTATATGATTTGTGATAGAATATTACTGTGCTGGAAGGAATGATGAAGGAGATAGCTTTAGAAAAACCTAGGAAGATTTATGTGAACTGATGAAAAGTAAAATGAGCGAAACATTGTACACAGTAATAGCAATATTGTAATGATGAAAGATTTAGCTACTCTGGTCAATACAATGATTAAAGACAATTCCAAAGGACTCATGATGAAAAATGCTATCCATCTCTAGAGCGAGAATTGATGTAATCTGACATTAAAACTTTTTCTACTTTTTTCTAAGAAAACATAAACATTTTATTAATTTAGCATTGCTTCTCTATTGTAGTTTGTTTACATGTTGTAATTGCTAGATTTACATGTTGTAATTTTTAACCTATTTTAACCTATTTTTAACCTATTTTTCAAGGTTATATCTCCAAAGAGTTTTTGAAGACTTTAACAACATTAAAATTAGTATTTTTTTTAAAGTCACTATCCTGGCTAAAGCAGTGTTTCTTTAGTTAGGTCTATGAATTAAATGATTAAAAAAATTTTTTTGATAACTATTTCATGATAATTGGTTTCCTCTGCAACCATATATACTTAAAAACATTTTGAGAAGGGGTCCTTTTTGGGGTCCATGACACAAAAAGGTTAAGGACACTTGCTCAACAATTTGGAACTACACCCAAAGGGCAACCAAATTGTGCATACCCTTTGATTCAGCAATACCACTATTAGGTCTAGATCCCAAAGAGACCATAAAAATGGGAAAAATGACCCACATGTACAAAAATATTTACAGCAGCTCTTTTTGTGGAGGCAAATAATTGGAAATTGAGGGGATATCTGTCAACTAGGGAATGTCTGAACAAGTTGTGGTACATAAATATAAAGGAATATTATTGTGCTACAAGAAATGATGAACAGGCAGATTTCAGAAAAACCTGGAAAGACTTACACGAACTGATATTGAGTAAAGTAAGCAGAACCAGAACATTGTACACAGTAATAGCAACACTGTACTATGATCAACTATCATAGACTTAGCTCTTCTCAACAATACAATGATCTAAAACAATTCTAAAAGATTCATATGCTATCCACATCCAGAAAAAGAATTATGGAGTCTGAATACAGATTGAAAAGTACTATTTTCTCTTTTTTTTTTTTGTTTTTTCTTTCTTGTGGCTTTCCCCTTTTGTTTTGATTCTTCTTTCACAACATGACTAATATGGAGGTATGTTTAATATGACTATACATGTATATCCTATATCAGATCACATGCCATTTTGGGGAGGGGAGAAATTTAGAACTCAAAAATGTTATAAAATTAATTAATTAATTTAAAATTAATTTTAAAAAAGCACAGCTCCTCAAAAGCAATACTTAGGAACTAAGTATTTTCTACGTGACAGCTTTTAGACAATGACTCTTTCAAATGTACTACTAACCATGTCCACTAACAGTCTCCTAAGTAATCTACAAAAATAAGGTGATCTGTATCTTTTCTCACAGTACATAAACCAGAAATCTCAATTTATTTCTGCCAAAGAACCTTTAATAAAATGCTCCCATAATGTTTATTATGGACCACACCAATTTCCCCTCCAACTTTTCCAGCACTTCAGTCATGCAACTCAGCATGATTGATTCAGGACTTTTGAATCAAATTTACAAGTAGATGCTCCAACTTCAGACCCATTAAGTGCTCTAGGTTTGGTATTTATCACTTAAAAAGAATCTCAGAGTTTGAATAAACAATCTGCGTTTCAACTTTCCTTTAAATATCTATATTTTGTTCTTTTTTTCCAAAAGATTTATGTAGTTGACAGCACAATATTTCTTTAGTAATCTGGCCCTAGTGAAAGGATGTTCTGCAATCATTTATTACCCATTTCAACAATGAAAAAGGAATGGAAAACAAATATGTGAAATACCTTGAAGCTCCTGATGCACTAAGATGTCTTATTCAAGGGATAATACCTTAATTCTATTCTTTTTTTTCACTATTTTTCTTGCTTTCCCCAACCTCCAACATGGCTCACACGTTTTACATTATTTCATATGTATAATGGGCATAGTATTTATTGCCTTCTCAACTGGTAGGGGAGGTGGTAAAGAGAGGGAGAATATTTGGGACTATAATATAAATATATATATATATATACATACACACAAATATAAATATATATTTTTAAAATTCTGGTTAAAAAATATGCATGGCAAAAAGTGAAAAGGAAAGAAAATAACAAACCCGCCCCCCCACCCATCTCCTTAAAATTTCACACTCCACACATAACCTAGGTTTCAGGGGTCCTGACTTCTTTAATGTTTCTTAAACAAAAACCTTCATCTCCTCACTCTGAGTATCTTCCCTATCTGTTCTCCATATTTGGAATATTCTCCTTCCTCATTTCTACCTCCTGACTTTTCTGGCTTCCATTAAGTCCCAGCTAAAATCTCACTTTCTACTAGAAGCCTTTCCTGATCACCCTTAATGCTAATGCCTTCCTTCTATCAATCATCTCTGATTTAACCCATATAAGCTTGTTTATGCAGTTGTTTCCATGTTGTCTCTCTCAGCAGACTGTGAACTGAGAGGAAAGACTATCAAAGACTATCTCTTGATTTTATTTGAAGCCCCAGCACTTTGCACAGTGTAGGCATTTAATGTTTATTGACTATTTGCTAAATGACTAAAATGCTGTATACTGAGTTACAGTGAGTTAGGGACAGAAATGGTACTAGAAACTGAGGACCAGGCCAGGGTCATAAACTATATCAGCACCTCTTTCCAAAGTTCCTGGCCACAAGCTAGGGAAACAGAAAGATAAACAGAACTCAATAGTGACTTACCTGAATTGGTTGCTGCTGCCAGTGCAGTGGCCATTCGGGGATTGGGTACATGGGCAATTCTTCTCTTCTCCTCAGGCAGAGACACAGAATGCTTCTGGGCTGCCAGTCTTGCTGCCAGAATATCTGAGGCCTGTCTCTGGGCAAGCTGAGTTCTTCGATAGCAAGCCTCCTGAGCCGTGGGTGGGCGATAGGGTCGAATGACTGGTTTGCTTGCGACTTCAGCCTGTTGATCAGACAAGTGGACTATTGTCCCAGAGTATGACAGTCTCTTGTCTACTTGCACTGACCCCATGAAAGGGAATCTAGAAAAGTCTAGAAACCAGGTGACCATATAAGGGTAGTTAAAAGCATGGGGGAAGTAATGGAAGTACTCCATTCCCAGGGAATGAGAAATTGGGGCCTATCAAACAAAAACAAGCTGGAGTATGGTTCAAGCTTGTGAAGAAAAAAAAAGAGAAAACAGCTACATTTCAAGTTATTTTAGACTTTCTTCTTGATCCAAGTTGAAAAAAAATAGATGTTGGTTTTGGGTAAATTTTAGGGGGCTCAGATAAAAACAGAACAGAGAAAAAGTGGTAAGCTAGTTGGAAGGCCCAGGAGAAAATAGACTCCAACTACAAAGTAGCTTACTTATATAAGCAAGACCCAAGAAGTGGGTTCTCACCTTTTAAAATAGAGGTTTGAGCTCCACCAGTTAAAAGAAGTCCCGGTTTATAACTAACAAACCTACTTTAGAGCCATAATAATACTTTAGGCCAGAAAAACTGAATTATCTCAGTTTGATCCTATCAAGAATCCTGAGGGAGGTGAGTTTACCCTTAAGCTGTTTCATTCTTGAAGAGAACCAATAACATCACAAGTTGTGACTCTAGACTTCCCCTTTAACTGGATCTCAATGAGGCAGAACTTTACAAAGTCATTAGCCTTGCCCTCTCCTCTGGTTACAAGACAAAAGTCAAGGCAACTGGTAATGGCCCAGGATGGACTGGGTGACCCTAAACTTTCTGAATTAAAGTCTTTCCCAAGTCTCTGTCTGAGGCTATGCCCATTCAAAAAAAATGGCCCAATTTGCCATCCCAAAGATAATCAGTCTTGGAAGGGAAGACACTCAGAGTTTTTGACCAGAACAGAAAACAATTGTTACTTACATTCACTCTAAGCCATCAAAATTAAACAATGAGTTTACAGAGACTTGGGCTGGGCCTATTGTTGACCATTCAATGAAAGCCAGAACCCTTTAAATATATTATTTCCATTTGATCCTACTAAGAATCTAGAGATAGGTGATATTTGCCCTTAGGCTGTAGAGCTGGAAGGAAAACATCTAGACCAGTTTCCTCCTTTTAGAGATGAGGAAACTGAGGCCCAGAAATAGAAAGTGATTTGCTAAAGATCATATACTAGTTTCTGGGGAGAGTGAAAACTTCTCAGGTAGTTTTGGATTCCTGCCTTTGTGGGCCCCTCCTCTGGGCCAATGGGAGTCAGGGACAGCCCAGGCTCACTCCTCCTCCCTTGCTTTGGGACCCTTCCCCCCCTTTCCTTTGCTGTCAATCAGCAACCTTGTTCTTTGTAAACCTATTTCCCAGCCGCTGAGAGATAGTGGCAGGCTTCCCTATGACTTGCCATTGGGGAAGATCTTGGTGCTGAGACTTTAGTCTGTCTCTCAGCCAACAAGAGAGGAGACAGTCAGGAAGGGGGCTTGACTGCATTAGGGTATAAACTCTTGTTCTGTCTTCTGTAATACTCTTCTTTCTTCATGATGAGTCATGGGGAAGAGAATAAACACCTGTTCTTATCCTGAGACCTCTCTGAATTGTTAATTTTAGGATGGGATTTTTCATCCCAAATAGTAGTAACAAGTCCAGCATTTGAATACAAGTCCTCTGACTCCAAATCCAGCCTTCTTTTCTTATTCCCACAACTGAGGAAACTAAAGCACAGAGAAGTGATTTGCCTTACTCTGGTACGGGACCACAGTGGAGTTTTTCCTTAGGTTACATGCAAAATTCTTTCTATTTCATCATGTTGCCCTTCAAGACTGTAAGTCCTTGAGGGCAGGAACTATTAATTAACAGTTAGTAGGCACTTGCTAGTTTGAGTGACTAAGGAACTGATTGATTAAATTTGGGAATGATGAACTTTGACCTAAGGACAATAAGAGATGGGCAGGGAAGGAAGAAAAATAGAGTACTCCTGAAATACACTCTCCTCCTAAATGAGGTAATGATAATGACTCAGGAGTAAAGAGGTAAAAGTCCTAGATTTATCACCAAAAGACCTGGCTTTATATCCCAAGCTCTGCTATATGACACCTTATATGACCTTTAGCAAGTCCCAGGATGCCTCAGAACTTCAGTTCTGGCATATAGCAGCACTTAATACATGATTGTTGATTAATCTGTAAAAAGGAGCCAAATGAGCTGTGTAAGCCCCTTTCTCCATACAGACAGAGGTGGGACTGAGTAGCCTCTGACTTGGAGATTCTGAGGCATAAACACTACAAGTATTACTATGCTCCGGTTTATAAATGAAGAAAGTGAACAAATGATTTAACTGACATGCCCAGTAATAGCCTTGTGCTGCCTTCTCCCTGGGAAACTGATTGCCATGCTGTTTACAGAGAGTTGTATGGAATGAGTGAAAATTTCTCAATTTGGGGTTGTTAACCTTCCCTTCCTCCCCTCTCCTCCATTGCTGCTGTCAATCACTTTTACCTTCCTTTGTTTTCCCACCTTGGTGGGACCCTCCCCCACCTCTTCTCTTGCTGTCCCAGTTGGGAAGTATTTGGTGAGGTATGCCTCTCCACCAATGAGAGAGGAAAGGGGACTTGACTAAATTATAAATTCTGGCCCTATCTTTTGTAACTTGCCTCTTCTCCATGATGAGTCACGGGGAAGACGGCCCTCTTCTCCCGAGGAAGAGAATAAACTCCTGTTCTTATCCTAAGAGATCTGTTTTGTTTTTTTTTAACTAAATTAAGGATGAAGGGTATTTTTCATCCCAAACAGAGTGGACTTTCTAAAGGAATATCTTTCTCACCCTTAAGCTGCTGTGCACTCACCTCCCTTCCTTCCCCTGACCTACAGTGCTGATATACCTAATCTGGGGCAAAGGACCCTTACATTTCCTTGCTTGGAGAGATGGGAAATCCTCCTCTTCTGGCCTGGAAACAACGTAGTCAAACTGTCTTCTGACTTTCCCTCAATCTTCTCTTCCTTGGATGGCTGGAACACAAAAAGAGTCATGTTTCCTAGGAGATCCAATCTTAGTATCACAGGATAGTCCTGGAAAAGACCTTAGAACAGAGTATTTCAGAACTAGAAAGGGCCATACAACAGAGAATACAGACTGTCAGCTCTGGAAATGACTTTAAAAATCTGAAGGATGGAGCTGGGAGGGCCCTCAGAATACAGAGTCAGAAATGCAATGGGTCTTAGAGAGAGATCACTGAAGCTAACACTCTCAATTTTACAGCAGTGGAAGAGGAAAATGAGAGCCTAAGAGAGGGAAGTCATTGGAGAGCTGCAATTAGAACTCAGGTCTTCTGGGACCCAGCCCAGTGCTTTTACTACCTTACAAGGTACATTACCACCCCTTTCCTTTGTGGAATCTTAAAATGAAACAGGGAGACATGTTCATCTGTTTGCTATCCAATGCTACTGCATATCTTTTTCCCCCTCTTTCTTTCCAAATCCCTCTTTCCAAAAATGACACATTTTTACAATGAAAAACATTTAATAAGCAGAAAACAAAAACACCAAATTGTGTGTCAGGCTAAAGCTGGAGATACAAATGCAAAAGGAGACAGTTCCAGAGCTCAAGGAGCTTACGTTGTAATAGGCAGAGACAACAAATATAGGGGAGTCACAGCTAAGGAACAGAAATATATATAGGTTAGTCAACCGACATGCCTTAGAATGTGGTGAGTTTTGTGTCACTTGAAGATACCTTAAAGACTAAGGGGACAATTTTTGTTAAGTAGATCTCAAGAGGGAAATCCTGTTCCCCCCTGTGATGAACTCAAGGCTTCTGAAGAGCCTTCTAGTTTGGATAAGTTATGATGCTGTGAAGACACACTACTGCCTGAGGCTATCCATTCTAATTTTAGGTAATTCTTAAATAGTATTAGGAAGTGTTCCCTATTCCTTAAATTGACTCAGAATCTACATCTCTCCCACCCACACTCAGTGTTCCCAGCTCTGTCTTTGGTGACTACCACATAGGACAAGGCTAAGCCTTCTTTTATAGGATCATTGGCCAGAGAAGCCACTTTAGGAGTCAGCAGAAGAAAGCAGAATAGGAGAAGCAGGAAGAAGACTCAAGAGAAAGCACTCAAGATCAGAGATCAACTGAGGGCTTAAGTGACTTCAACAGAACTTTGTTAACTTAAGTGCCTGTTGTGTGCCAGGGTAGTAAGCTAAGTACAAGGATCCAGAAAAGGAAAACAACTCAAACAAAAAGACAGTCCCTGCCCCTGAGGAGTTCACATTTTAGTACAGGAGACAATATGCAAACCATTATGTACAACCAAGTCACATAAAGATAAAATGAAGATCACCTCAGGGAGAAGGCATGAAGTTTAAGGAAAATTGGGAAAGGCTCCTTTCCAAAGACTTTAGCTGAGACTTCAGGAAAGCCAGGAAGCAGAGAAAAGGAAAGGAGTTCCAGTAATAAGGACAGCCTGTGAAAATGCAGAGTCAGATGGAGCATCTTCTTCTAGGAGCAGCCAGGAGGCCATGGTGCTAGATGACAGAACAGATAGAGGAGAATGACATGTAATAAGATTGGAAAGGAAGGAAGGGGCCCGGTAACAAAGGGCTTTAAAAGTCAAACAGAGGTTTTCACTTATGATCCTGGAGGTAACAGAGGAGCCATTAGAGATTATAGAGCAGGGGAGGGTAACATGGTTGGACTTGCACTTTGGCAGTTGAATAGAGAACAGATTAGAGCAGGGAGAGACCTGAGGTAGACTACTGTACTAATCCGGGTAGAAGATGATTAGGGCTTCATCGGGGTGGTGGCAGTGTCAGAGGAGCAAAGGGGGCACTTTCTAGAGATGTTACAAAGGTGAAATTGACTGGTTTAGGCAGAAGACTGAATGTGGAAGGTGAAAGAACAGTGAAGCATCAAAGATAACACCTAGACTTTGAGCCTCAGAGCCTGGGAGGATGACAGTGCCCTCAAAAGTAACAGGGAAAGAAAAAAGAAAATAATAGGGGTAAAAAAAAAAGAAAATAATAGGGAATGTGGTGGGGAGGGAAGGGAAAGATAATAAATTCATTTTTGGACCTGTGGAGTTTTAGATGTCTATCAGATCAAGATGCAACTGGAGATATGGAACTAAAAGACCAGAGAAAGAATTTATTGTTGTGTCCAACTCTTCATGACCCCATTTGGGGGTTTCTTGGCAGAGATAGTGGAGTGGTTGGCCATTTCCTTCTCTAGCTCATTGTACAGATGAACTGAGACAAACAGGTTAAATGATTTGCCCAGAGTCATGCAGCGAGCAAGTGTTTGAGGCCAGATTTGAACTCAGGAAGATGAGTTTTCCTGACCCTGGGATCCTGTTCTATCCACTATACCAGTTAGCTGCCCTAGAGAAAGGACAGGGATGGAAAAACAACTGAGAAGCATTTATATAGAGATAAGTGAATTCACAGATACTGATGAGACCTCTAAGACCACAAAATTTCTGTGCAAGAAGAGGGCCAAGGATGAAATAATACAGAAGGATAAGAGAAAAGGACATGCCTGGGTAGGGAAAATTTGAGAGGAGGCAAGGAGAAAAGTGAAAAAGGAGGAGACTGGGGAGAAAGACTTGAACAACATCTTCTGCTCCCAAAAGACACTACTGGCTTTCTCCTTCCCCTAACTGATTTGCTTTTTTTTTTTTTTTTTTGGAGGGGGAAAAGCAAGGCAATTGTGACTTGCCCAAGGTCACACAGCCACTAAGTGTCAAGTCTGAGGCCACATTTGAACTCAGGTCCTCCCTGACTCTAAGGCTGGTACTCTGTTCACTGCGCCACCTAGCTGCCCACACTAGAAGTCTCAGTTTAAATCACAGGGAACTTTTCCTGGTTTCCCCACTGAGATACTCATGCCTTTCTAACAGCTGGTCAGCACAAGCATTTATTAATTGATTTATCAGTGCCAAGAACAATGCTAAGAGCTGGGGATACAAAGAGGGGCAAAAAATGCTGCCTCTGACCTCAAGAAGCATACGTTATAATAGGGAAGACAACTTGTAAATAACTAGCTCCAAACAAGGTGTGTGTGTGTATATACATATCTATGTACAAAGACACACACATACACACACACACACACACACACACACAGAGAAGGGAGTGTAATCTCACTGACTCTGGATATAGACATCAATACTTGGTTGGCTGTTGTCCTTCATTCTCCAAAAGGATCAAAATGACATCACTGTGCTAAAGTCAAGTTTCAATGTGTCCGACTGTGGCTGATCAGAGCAATATGAACTCTGAATGCTCTACCACAGGTTGGGCACAAAGAGTCTGCGTGAACATTTGGGGTAGATTCTCCAAATCTGTACAACCTGCATTTCCTTTGAGCTGTTTGAATTCTGCTTTGCTCATAGAGCACAGCACCTTCTCGGATGTGGATCATCATCATTATTTACAAACAAGAGAAATACAGAGCTGAAGGAAGTAATCCTATATGTACATCATAATTTATATATTGTTCTCCCCACTGGCAAGTGAGCTCCTTAGGTCAGAAACAGCACTTTTGCCTTTCTTAGTATCCTGAGTCCCTAACATAGGGCTTAGCACTTAGCTAACACTTAATAAATTCTTTTTTGGTTGAATGATTGACCAGAATAGACAAAAATAAATAGGACCAGGCAACCAAGAAGTTGAGCAGAAGGGAAAGAACTCAAGCGTCAAAGGAGAAGAGAAAGTTAGCTACCTTTCAAGGTATAAGAGAAAAGATGCTAAAATATGAAAAGAGCTAAACAGGGAGGAAGGCTCTAGAAAGAAGATGCTAATCACACAAAAGTTCTCCAGCAGAGTTAGCCAGAGGAACTGCCAGCAAAAACAATTAAGGGCTAAGAATCCTGCTTTTTAGTCCTATCCAGACAGCTGGATAGTATATTGACATATATGACATGATATATTATATGATATATATTGTATGTGCCTCAGATATGATGTAGTACATATATATTATATACCTCAGATATAACATAGTAATAATATAATAGGTAGCTGGGTGGTACAATGGATAGAATGCTGAGCCTAGGGTCAGAAGGATTTATCTTTCTGAATTTAAATCTGGTCTCAGACACTTACTAGCTGTGTGATCCTGGGCAAGTCACTTAATTCTGTTTACCTCAGTTTCTTCATCTGTAAAATGAATTAAGGAAAGAAATGGCAAACCATTCCAGTATCTCTGCCAAGAAAACCCTAAACTGTGTCATGAAGAACTGAAAAGGACTGAAAACAACTAAAACAAAAACAATAATAATACAATTTTTGTATCTCTGTATTGCTATAAACATTAGGATTTATTTAGCTATAAACAAAATAGCATTTGTATATGCTATTAAGATATATATACTTCTGATACGTATACTATTATAAATGCTAACACAAAAGAGAGAGAGGGGAGGGAGAGGTAGAGAAAGAGAGGGAGGCAGAGAGGGAGAGTATTATTTATATTGGATAAGGAGCTGGTATTAAAGCCAAGAAGCCCTGTAATTTCAAATCCTGTCTCTCACACTGCCTATGGAACCTCAGGCAAATCAGATAGCCTCTCAGTGCTCTAGGTAACTATCTAAAACTGTAAGTTGCAGAGAAGGTGAGGTCCTGCACTGGTAGAGTTTCCTCATCCCTAAGTTCCCTATACCAATAAAATCAAAGGCCCAGGGTCTGTCTCTATCTAACACAACCCTGTGAGGCTAATACGTCACACAGCTAAGGACTGTCTAAGCCATATGTGAACAAGTCCAGCATTCTTATCTACTATGCTACCATAGAATGTCAGGGCAGGAAGGGTCCTCAGGAGCCAGGATGTCAGAGCTAGGAGGGTCTTGAGAATTTAAAATGTGTCAGGAAATTGGAAAAATGTGGCATAGAGAAGAAAAGCAAGCACACAGAATGTCAGAGCAGAAAGGAACCTCAAAGAAGCCAACTCCTACAACTCTACAGAGGTGGAAGCAGAGGGGAGAGATCCACAGGCATGGAACATTACACATAATAGCAGATTTTGTCAATGTAGGAGAAAAATATATAGCACGTCCAAGCTAGGACTAATTCTAGTCTAGTTCCCAACTCTTCAAGTCCCCTTACAGGACTCTGGCAATATCCTGCCTCTTGCTTTATGTAACTGTGAATCACACAGCTGCCTAAATTTCCTAATGTGAATAAACTAAGAATGAAAAGGATGTAATATTAGGATTTCTGTTGGCAACAAACAAACAAAACAAAATCCAATTCTTTTTCTTTTAAAAGCATATATTTGGGGCAGCTAGGTGGTGCAATGAGTAGAGCACTGGCCCTGGAGTCAGAAGGACCTGAGTTCAAATCCAGCCTCAGACACGTTAACACAAAACTAGCCGTGTGACTTTGGGCAAGTCACTTAACCCCAACTGCCCCCCCCCAAGCAAAAAAAAAAAACAAAAGCATATATTTTTTAAAAGTTCATTAGCTATTAGAAAAGAAACATGGAAAATGGTAAGGATTATGGAGTCTGAATGTAGATTGAAGCGTACTATTTTCTCTTTTTTTTTTGTTTTTTTTCTTTCTCATGGTTGATTCTTCTTTAACAACATGACTAACATGGAAATATATTTAATATGACTGTACATGTATAATCTACATCAGATTGCATGCCATTTCTGGGAGTGGGGAGGGAGGGAGAAAAAATTTAGAAATCACAATCTTATAAAAGTGAATGTTGAAAACTATCTTTACATGTAATTGGGGGGGGGGGAAATAAAATAGTATTAAGTGGGGGAAAAAATAAAACACCCAAACCTTAAAAAAAAAAAAAAAGCCCATTTTCTTCATTGTGATTCTCATTCCCTCTCAGGGCCAACGCTCCTACAATGGAATTCCCCAGAGACACAAATATGATAGGCATAGTTGTTCAATGGGCATCTGTGACACAAAGCAAAGGTCACCTGTGTGTCTCTGGCCTGCAATACCCTATAGTGGGAGCTGTCCCCGGAGTTGTGGGGCTTTCACCGCCAGCACTATTCTCAATAACCTGAAGGAATCAAGTTAACATGATCAACAGTGACAATGAAATAGAAAAGTCAGGGGGTTCCCTGACGAGATCTGGGGAGGGCAGAGGTTGGTCAGATCTACATCTATGACTTCCTCCACAACACCTTGTGAAATGGGTAATCAAAGTGTTATTCACATTTTATAAATGAGAAAACAGACCCAGAGAGTCAAAGCAACCTTGCTCATAGTCACATAGTTCTTAAGTACCAAGAATTCAAACCTAAGTCTTTCCATACTCTAAGTTTGTTTCTCTTTCCACACCACAGTGCCTATGGAATTAAAACAAAAACAAAAACAAAAAACCTAGAGCCTGCCGATCAAAAGGCCTGTACCTCTGATACTTACTAAGTAAATGACCCTGGCAATACCATTTCACTTCTCAAGGCCTCTATTTCTCTCTCTATAAATTGAAATCAGTGAACTGGATGATTTCTATAATCTCTCCCCTCCCACATTCTGTGATTGTGTCCAAGACCATGGAATACAGGTGGACACATAAGACTCTTCCATTTACAAGTATCAAAACTATGGCAAAGACACTTTTTCTTCTCTGAACCTCAGTATTCTTATTCCAAAAATGGGGACCAACTCCTCAAACTGTTTTGAAGAATAGGGCTACTGACATATGAGGCAGCTGTGGTATAGCAGATAAAGTGGCAAGCCTAGTGTCAGGAAGACCTGAGTTCAAATGTAGCCTCAGACACTTACTAGCTGTGTGACCCTAGGCAAGTCACTTAACCCCTGTCTCAGTTTCCCCAACTGTAAAATGAGGTAATAATAGACCTACCTTGCAGGGTCACTGTGAGGATCAAATGAGATAATATTTGTAAAGTGCTTAGTGTCTGGCACACAGTAGGCATTTGATAAATGCTTGTTTCTTTCCCCTTCCCATTGCGGGTTTAATTATAATTTCTATGCAATTATCATTTCTGTCTCCTATCTCTTCTGTGCAGATGATTCCCAAATCTAAATCTCCAATCCTCAGCTCTCTCCTGAGCTCCAGTCTCACACCACAAACTGCCTATTAGGCATCTTCAAAGCAGATGTTTGATATGCACCTCGAACTCAATTATGTCCAGAACATAATTGATTCACACCTCCTTCAAACATCCCATGACTGTCAAGGCTACTGCCTGTGTTTCCAGTCACCAGGTTTGCAATTTCAGTGTCTTCCTCTGCTCCTCACCGTCACTCACTCCACATAGCCAATAAGTTACCAAATCTTGTTTCTGTCACCACAACAAATCTCCCCCTTTTCCCACCCACTTACACAGGCACAACTCTAGTGCAGACTCTCATTACCTCTCACCTGAACCAACCAATGAATCATATAGCCTGGCTCCCCTGCTTCAAGTCTCTTCCCACTTCAATGCGAGCAAAGGCCTGTCCACTTAACCACCCCTGCCCCAACCCCATTAATAAACTCCAATATCACTGACTAATATGACAGAAAAGGAAAATGGCAAATGTTGGAAGGGGATGTGGGAAAACTGAGACACTAATGCAATAATCATTGTGGAGCTGTGAACTGATACAACCATTCTGGACAGCCATTTGAACTACGTCCAAAGGGCTATAAAACCCATGTATCCCTTTTGACCCAGCAATACTACTACTAGGTCTGTATTCCAAAGAGGTAAAAAATAAAAAGGTAAAGGACCTATATGTATACAAATACTTATAGCAGCTCTTTTAGTGGTGGCAAAGAATGGGAAATTGAGGGGATGGATGCTCATCAATTAGGAAATGGTTGAACAAGTTGTGGTATATGATTGTGATAGAATCCTATTGTACTATAAGAAATCACAAGCAGTTCGGAAAGACCCGGAGACTTATGTGAACTGATGAAAAGTGCAATGAACAGAACCAGCAGAACACTGTAACAGCAATATTGTAACATGATCAACTGTGAATGACTTAGCTATTCTCAGCAATACAATGATTTAAGATAATTCTTTTTTTTCTTTTTTTTGGGGATCTTTTTGAAGAGGTGATCGGTGAATTCTTTCAAGTTCTATTTTGCCCTCTGATTCTAAAACATCAGGGCAATTTTCTTTGAGGATTTCTTGAAGGATGCTTTTTTTGGTTCTTTTTTTGGTCATGGGTTTCAGGCAGAGATTTAAGATAATTCTGAAGGACTTAAGAAAAATGCTATCTACCTCCAGAGAAAGAACTCATGGAGTCTAAGTGCAGATCAAAACATCTTTATCTACTTTATTTTTCTTAGTTTTTTGTTTCGTTGTTTGTTTTTGGTTTTTGTGTTGTTGGTTTTTTGGGGTTTTTTTTTTGGGGGGGTGTCCTGTGCTTGCTTTCACAACATGAGTAATATGAAAATGTTTTGTATGACTGCACATTTATAACTTAGATCAAATTGCTTGCCTTCTCAGTGATGGGGGAGGAAAGGGAGGGAATTTGGAACTCAAAATTTTTAGAAGTGAATACTAAAAATTGTTTTTATATATAATTGGAGAAAAAATGAAATATTAAATAAATATTTAAAAAATAAACTCCAATATCCCTCTTACCTCCAGAATCAACTATAAATTTCTATTTGGAATGTAAAGTTCTTCACAACCTCATCCTTTCCTTCCCTTTCTAGTCTTCTTACACATTACTTCCCCCCACAAATTCCATGGTCCAGTCATATTGATCTACATGCTCTCACATGTGATACTTGATCTCCACTTCCCATGCCTTTGCACTTGCTGTGCTCCATTTCACAATGCACTCCCCCTCCCTACCTCTACTTTTTCCAATCCCTGATTTCCTTTAAGAGTCAGCTTCCTGAGTGAGGCCTCTCCTGGCCCTCTGAGCTGCTAGTGTATCTAGTTATCTTGAACTGACTTCATATGTGCTCTGTATGTGCCTACAAGTGCTTTATTCCTATACACACACATGCTGTTTTTTCCATTAAAAGTTAGTTCTTTAAGGGCAAAACAACCGTTTCATTTTTGTCTGTATTCTCAGCACCCAGCAAAGTGCCAGGCACATACTAAGTGTTAACTTAATAAATATTCTGTTGGTCAAAAACTTGGGCAGAGGAATAACGAAAATATAAGACAAATGTACTGAGTCAATACAAGCTAGCTACAGAGAAGCAGCAGTGTGGAAAAAAAGAACATGAAACTTGCCCTTGGAAGAGCTGGGGTTAAGTCTCAGCCCATCACCAGTATACTCCTTGAGTGACCCTGTGTAAATCACAGTCTCTCTTAGGGCCTCAATTTCCTCATCCATCAAATGGGGTCAATAGCTCCTGTATCACCTACCTTCCTGGAAGTATTCTTAAACAGCACTCTACAAATGTTGAAGCACCACCCATAAGGAGTCTTAGAGATCAGACAGTCCAACTCTTTCATTTGACAAGGTTACAAAGATGGACATATTTTCCTAAGATCATAACAAGTTTAAGTAACACAACAGTCTATTAACCCAGGTCTTCTGACATGGTGCAGTGCAGAGTGCTATCTGTATGTGGAGTCAGAGGGCTGGGATCAGATCCTCACCTTCTGAATGATTTTGGTACCAGGTCTCCTCTACAAAAAGAATGATCTGAAATCAACAGCCTGAGCAGTTTCATCCAATGCTAGGATTCTAAACCCAAATTTCTTTCCATTATACCATGTGGCTTCTCCAGGGAGGAGCCATTTGCTAAAACAGTGAAGATAGATCCAGACTATAGAGCCCAGGCATCTGCACGTGGGGAGGGAGAGGGAGGGATTATTTTCCTATGAGTATATGTGGATGCTTCCTGGCCCTAGGGGGTGACCTTAGAGGCATATTTTTTCTTCTTCTTCCCATTTTAGGAGCTGCAGCTCCCCAGTTCTACAATTACTCCCCTCCATCCCTTCCCTGCCCCCATCCCTAAGAACATCAGACCCCAGAGACAGCAATCATTGGTTCTGGCACATCCTCTCCGCCAATGAAAGGCTGGCTCAGAGACTGGGACCTAAATCAGTGGGAATTATGTGTGTCCCATAAGGATAATTTGGCACCAGAGAAGGCAGTCCCTGGCCCTCAGCTTGGTTTCGTTTACATTTAAGTTAATATTACTCTGGTCCTGGCCCCTGTGGTCTACTAGAGGGCCTAATAAAGTGACATTTATATTTATACATATTTAAGGTTTAGAGACACATACAGAATAAATCTGTATCACATAGATTTAAGGTTTACAAAACCTTTTTCTCACAATTATCCAGCAAGGTAGATCAGGAAGGTATAAGTATCCTTATTTCATTAAATTAGGAAATAAGACACAGAAAGGTAGAAATAACTTGACCATGAATACACATGACTGAGTGAGTCAGAATTCGACTCTACCTGGCTGCTCAGTTTGTTGAAATTAATTGAGACTAATTTCTCTCATTTGCTGCTGTGACTTCTGAAGGTTTAAGGACTAGAATACTTAATATTCTGATATTAATATAATTTAGAAATTTAAACTGCTGTTACAATATTATTATAAGAAGCATTTACTTTCTATAAGAAGCTAAATAATTTAGAATAATAATATAACATCTGACATTTTTGAATTTCTCAGAAGCTGCCTAAAATTAGTGATCCTTTCAGAATTTATTTATGTCTTCCTTCTCCCCAGTTCACTCCATGAGGGAAAGGATCATGTCTTAAACTTTTCTGCATGCTCCATGCTGGCCAGCCTAGCTCAGTGCAGTAATTTACTACATGCTTACTGGACTAAATGCTTGACTCCCTTGTCCAAGCCTCTGGTCCTGTAGCTGATCTCTCCCCTCCCCACTGCTTTCCCCAACTTTAATACCTTTTCCTTCTTCTCTCCCTCAATCCTCATCACCCTTCAGGGATGGAGCTCAAGCCTCTTACCTGCTCCCAGCTGCATCACCTGCCCTTTGGAGGTGCCACTCATCTCACTCGCTCTTGTACTCCCAAAAGCCTGGGTCTATTCTACTCTGCTACTTAACTACATTTTCCCTAGTACAGTTACCTGTTTCCATGTTCTTTCCCCAAGTAGAAGTATATTCTTAGAGGATAGGGACTATGTCTTCTTAACCTCTGCAGTCTCTTCCTAAATGCCCCAGCACAGCACTTTTGACTTTTCACACTGGAGGAAAGTAAATGCTTCTTATAATAATATTGTAACAGCAATTTAAATTTCTAAAATGCTTTAAAGGTTGATAAAAGCACTTTCTCCTTCCCTGTGACACAGGTAGTAAAAAGACTGTTATTCTATTTTCTTTTTTTTGCAGGAGGAATTGGGTTAAGTGACTTGCCTAACGTCACACATTTAGTTACGTGTCATGTTTCTGAGGCCAGATTTAAAGTCAGGTCCTCCTGACTTCAGAGCTGGTGCTCTACTTACTGTGCCACCTAGCTGCCCCCCTGTTATCCCATTTTATGGAAGAAGAAACAGATGCTCAAAAAAGATAAGATTTGTACAGCAAATATTTAAGCCAGACTGAATACAGGTCTCCTGACACCAAGGTCCAGGGCTCTTTCTCCTACATACCATATAAATGAATGGAATAGAGCATGCTCCCTTCTACCAGGCTCCAGTGGGAGGAACTGAGAGTGAGTATGGAGATGAGGATAATGACCAAAAGGATGGCTAGGCCAGGGGGCAGGACACTCATCAAAAAAAATAAAAAATACTCCTCCCATCAGACTTCTTAGTTTGTCATAGTAGAAAGAGCAGTGGAATAGCGATTAGGAGCCTTGAATCAATAATCCTAGATGGCACTGACTCCTTGTGTGGTCTCTGACAAGTCCTTTCCCCTCTCTGGGCCTCAGTTTCCCCAGGTGGAAAACGAGGAGATTTTCTATGACCTCACAAAACAAAGCAATGACTGATGCATTTGGACAGCCTATCTGCCAATTTCAAACATTTGCTTCCATAAACTATCTGCCAAGGAAACAAATCACTGAGTGTTGAATGTAGTTCCTAGAGCTAAAAGCAAAATGATCACTACCTGTTTGTTGAGCCTCCCTTTGTCTTCAGTCTTCACATCTGTAGACTCATTAAAAATCCGAAGACATTCTTCCATGGGATCTGAATCATAATCTAGTTCCTTCTCCAGGACAGAATAGTCGATGTCATCGGAGGCCTCAGAAGATGAGGAAGAAGAGGTAGCAATCTGGGCACCCCGGAGACACTTTGGTCCCTTGCTCTCATTCGGGAGGCTACAGCTTCCGTCATCTGAATCTGAGTCTGAGCTTAGACTTGGAAGGGTTACAGGAAGAACTGGGGATGTCCCTTCCCCTTCATCCCCACTCTCATCTCCAAAGAGGTCAATATGGCTCAATGTCCTCTTCTTAAGCTTTGGGGACCCCTGGGAGCTGCCTTCATCTAGAGAAAGGGACTTCTTGTCTTTCAGTCTACCTGAGGAAAAGGTTCTGCTTCCTTTCTTGTCTTTTAGCTTATTGCTACTGGGCATGTTTTTCCCATTAGGAGGATCTGCTAGCTTCAGCTTGGACTCCTTCTTATGGTTCCCCAGCTTCCCTGTACTAGGTTTCTTACTAAGTCCATCATTCTTCCTTTTCCCTGAGCTGGCCACTAACATGGCAGATGATAACTTCTCTTTCCTGGCCACCTCTTGCTTTTCTAACTTAGATTTCTCCATCTTACTTATGTGCCCGTCACTTTTTACCTTAGTGAGCTTCTTCTCTCTATGATTTTTCTCCCCTAATTTTCCTTTTGCTTTGTCCTTATTCTTCCCTTTGTCTTTCTCAGATGATTTGTTTTTTTCTCTCTGACTCTCTACTTCCTGATGGCCAGAGCTCTTTTGGTCATGTGATTTTTTCTTCTGGATTCTGTGATCCTTCTGGCTGCCTTTATACTTTAGGTCTCCTCCTGCTACTTTCTCTCTCCCTTCTGAAGAGTGTTTGCTTCCTTTTCCACTTTTCTCTGGTGGGGGTGTTCCAACAGGACTCTGCCGCCGCTGGATATCCCCCATGTCATATTGCACAGCAATCTCTTTCGTCTCCCTCGAACTACTTTCCTCAGGTTCCAGAGGCTTTCCCTTGGCAGGGGAGGACCCACTGCTGGACTGACTCTCTGAACTGGTTCTGGCTTTTGTGGGGCTGACAGGACTTGGCTGGTTCTCTGAGCTGGGGTCTTCATCTTCCGAGTCAGAAAATCTGGCATCTGTTTCATAATTGCTAAAAACATCACAATGCTTCTTGAGTGAAGGAGTATAGGACTCATCTTGGTTTGAGTCCCTTCTCCTTTTGACCCCTTTCTGGTCCTTTGGACTGCCTTTATTTAAAAGCCTGGCTGAGTAATTTGAAAGAGGGTCATATTCCAAATCTGTGGATGGCTTAGAATTGTCAATTACATATTTGCTGTTGGGAACAACACGGTTATATTTTTTAGGTTGGATCACAGACTTTGGAACATATTCCAGAGAGTTACCTTTAGCCTTGGATTTCTCCAAAGAATCCAAAGTATACTTGTTACATTTATTAGCAGCAGCCAAGGGAGTAGGGTTGTAGTCTGTGTTGTTATTTGATAGATTGTAGCTACCTGGATTATATTCTAAGGATGTGGCAAAAGAGTCTGGGTTGGGCATCCCAGCTCCAGTGGGGCTTTGTGAAACAAGTGAGGTCTCTGTGGCGCCATACTCCTTGGTGGTCTCTAGCAGCTCCTTGTATTTCTTTTCCTCTCGTTCCACTTCATTCCGGACAGCCTCAATGGCCTGGTTAACTAACTCCAGCTCCAAGATGCCAGAGCTAGGTTCTGGGACATCCCCCAGGGAGCCATGTTCAGTCCCAACTGAAGGCTTCGGAAGGTCAGGGTTATATGGGTCATAGCCAAGCTCTGAAATGAAAGGGGGAGGGGGAAACAATAAATACCCATGTCTTTAGAGACTACAAAAAATGTAAACTTTTGATTCCATTGCTATAACTACTCAAATTATGAGAACTACTAAAAGGAAGAAAACCTTAAGAAATGACAGCATGGACAGTCTTAAGAAAAATTTAAAAGAACTCTATGAACTGATAGAAAGTGAAGTGAACAGAATTAGAACAATCTGTACAATGACAACAACACTACAGAAAACAAATTTGAAAGACTTTAGAATTTTGATTAATGCAATGATCAACTACCAGTCCACAGGACTGAAGATGAAGGATGCCACCCAACTCCTGCCAGAGAAATAATGGACTTAAATTTCAGAATGATATGTGTATTTTTGGACTTGGCAATATCAGAATTCATTTTGCTGTATTGTGACAAGCTTGTTACAAGTTTTATTTCTGGCATGTTTTTTTTTTAATGGGGGAGGGAGGATAGTGAGGAGAGAGAATAATTTAAAATAGTCTTTTTTAAATGCAAAGGAATAAAAGACCTAAATGTACAAAGTTTTGACATAGCAGCTTTATTTGCAATAGCAAGATGATTAAATTGTAATATATCAATATAATATAATAATGCACCATAAGAGACGGCAAACATGAAGAATACAAATATGGGAAAGATGTACATGAAATAACAGAAGAAAGAAAAACAAGAACATATATGCTATGACTAAAATAAGAATAATTTCAAAATAAAAAATACAAGAAATACAAAAAATCCAAGAAAAAAAATCTGAAAAACAAACAGGAGGGTGTTGCTGCTTTTTTGTTCAGGTTGACATACACATTTAAGAAATTGTAAATAATTTGCAGTTTATGATTTCTTCACAGTATTTTTTTTTACCTTATGTATATGAATGGTTTTACTGATGGGTACCAAGTTGAGAATAAAATATTACCAATAAACTAAAACGTACACTTCTTTAAAAATTCCAATCTAACAGACTAGTTAAATAAAGCAAATGACATTCAGATGCTACCAAATGTGTTCAAAAGAATAACATCTCCTGTATCCAGTAGTAGATTGTCAGAAACTTCTTATTAGAGTTTAAAGACCAAGAAAGAACCAATAAAGGCCTCTGAGGAACAAAAATGGATTTTATAAAACCCACAAGGTCTGTTGTTAATAGATGTGACCTCACTCAGGGCCTAGTGACTCATTTTCTACACAATTCAAATAGGCTTGGCTATCTGCTCTCCCAGTCCACAGAAATGCTATGCTACAGTTCTAGAAGCTGATCACTAACAAAGAGAACTGACAGATGGTAACAAGTAGAACACCTGAATTCAAAAAGTCTAGTTTAACAGTCTAGTGTCCTTGAATGCAGGGGTAGTCCCCAAACATATCTT
This sequence comes from Pseudocheirus occidentalis, assembly GCA_028646575.1. Classification (NCBI taxonomy): domain Eukaryota; kingdom Metazoa; phylum Chordata; class Mammalia; order Diprotodontia; family Pseudocheiridae; genus Pseudocheirus; species Pseudocheirus occidentalis. The sequence continues at coordinate 46,448,339 of CM053594.1, forward strand.
CAGGTGCTATTAACAGGATGTCAAAAGAATAACACAATATTCCTAACAAAAGACTCACAGATTCACAGATTGTGATCTAGAAAGGCCTTCAAGTTCATCTAGTGTAACTGTGCCATTCTGGAGATAAGGCCAAGAGAGGTGGCAGAATCCGGATATGCACCCAGGTCCTCTGACTCAAATCCAGTGTTCTTTCCATGACTTTACAAAGCTGCCAAAGCTACATCACATTTGTGTCTGCTATACAAGAAAGCACTGATCAGTCCTAAGAATCCAGAAAGATTTTGCACTAAAAAAATGTGTTGGGGGTGGGGGTGGAGGTGGGCGGAGCCAAGATGGCAGCGTAGAAGCAGCAAAGCACCGCAGCTCCCACACAAACACGCTAAAAAACTCATAAAATGGGACTCTACACAGATTTTCAAGCTCCAAAACTCTCCAAAAGACAGAAAGCACATCTGTTGCTACAGGCAGCTCAGCAGGTGGGGCTCTTCCCAGCAGTCTGGGAGTAGCAGCCGAAACCCCGGCTAAGTCAGGCCCTGGGGCATGGGGCGGGGAGTCTATAGGAGAGCAGATCGGCTGCACTGGAGGCACAGTTACCACATTTATCAGGCCAGAAGAAAAAAAGGCTAAGAGAAAGGTCAGTGGATTTTGCTAACTTGGGAAGAGAAGAGCAGGTCCGGCCAAACTGCTCCCAGGGCAAGGAAGCAGTGGGAGGTGGCTGTAGCAGCAGGAAGGGAGCAGCAGCGGCCTCCATTGGGCTGCTTCAGAACCCTTGCCCTGCAGATAGCAGGGGGGCTGAGGCAATCCATCAGGGCCAAGGGCTCTTGCGTTGAGCGGCATGGATCTGGATCATGGTCTTGAGTGGTGGTCCTGGGGTGCGCTTTCAGTGAGCCAAAGCTGGAGGGGGCTGCAGCACCCCACTAACAGCTCCAGCAGCTGTGAGGGCCCCAGTGATTTGGGACAGAGCTTTCCTTCTCCAGGAAGCAGAGTTCCACAGAGCTAAAAAACCAATCAATTAATAGACTGGCCAACA
>CM053594.1:46449868-46468213 GCA_028646575.1 Pseudocheirus occidentalis
TAACTCAAAACCTTGTGGAAATGAATGATGTAACCAAGAAAATAAATTAAAATTTAAAAAAAAAGATAAAAAAAAAAGAAGAGTGAAAGGAAACAAAGTGGAAGCATCTATTGTAGGCAGCTTTTCAAGGAATTTTAGCACAAAGAAAAGAAATAAAGGAAGGCAGTTATTGGGATGGAAGGATTAAATGAGGGTTTCTTGAGGATGGGGGCAAGGAAAGGGAGGAGAGACATAAATATGTTTGTAGAAGTAGCCAGTAGACAAGAAGAGACTGAAAAAGGAATTAAATGAGGATGGCAATGGGGACAGTTTGCTAAAGAAGAGAGGATATAATGGGATCCGTTCAACAGGTAGATAGGTTATTAACCTTAGAAAAGAGTAAGGCCACCTTATATGAGACAATGGTGGAGGAGAGAGCAGCAGAAGGTACCACAGTGATAAATGAGGAAGAGGGAAAAGGAGTTCACAGTTAATGGCCTCAATTTTTTCTGTAAAATATGAATATGAGGCAAGGTTCTCAGATGAGAAGGTAGGGAGCCATGAGAAGTTTGAAGAGGGATGAAAAAGTATGGAAGAGCTATTGTGGAGAGTAAGATAGTGATTGATGAAGGAAGTATAGTAGGACTGTCTAGCAGCAATGACAGTCTTCAACAGATGAGCTGAAGCTGTGTAACAAAATTCTGTAGTGCACCCAGTCAGAATGGTTGTTTGATTTTCTCCCCCTTTTGTTCAGTAGTATGTGTATAGGAGCAAAGGTGGTAGGAGTGATCCAAGGCTGATGGGAACAATTCAAGATTGAGACTTGGCAGGGTGCAAACACTAAGATGATCTGGGGGCTAAGGACTTAGGAGAAAAAGACTGTAGAGCTGAACTGGTTCACCAAGGGGTCAAGATGGGAGTAAGAATGACAAGTGAAAGGGAGAGAATTGAAATGTCAAAGGATAGAGGTCATCGTGTGGACAAAGAATAAGGTTTGCTAAGGAAAGGAAGAGGTCAACAGATTATAATTAGATATGAGGATTCTGGAATTCTTGAACATAGAAGTGGTACATTTGTAGCTGATGGCAAGATCAAGGGTATGACCATCTTTGTACACGGTTGAGATGGAGCAGAGGAGTAAGTCATAGAAAATGAGGAGGTTGAGGAAATCGACGGTTAAGATTTCTGAGAGTAAATGTGTGTGTGTGTTGAAGTCCCTAATAAGTGGGCAAGAAATTGGGAAGGAAAGAAAAAAAATTTGAGCTAACTCACTAAGGAAGGGGAATGGCCTGGAAGTCTGTAGACCACAGCTACCAGGATTTTGATTGGGTAACAGAGATGCTCAGCAAGAACCTCAAAGGAAGAGAGATTACTAAGTGATGGAGGTAGAGGGAGAAGCTGGAAAAGAAAAGGGAGGAAGGAGTATTCTAATTCTCTGGCCTCAACTAGTGAACCAAGGGGAATGAGAAAAGGTACAGTCAGTACCAGAAAGAGTGGGCAGGGAGGCTATCTCATTTGATGGAGCCAGGTTTCAGCAGCAGCCAGAAGATGAAAGAAGTGAGAGAGGAAAAGATTTAGGATGAAGGTAAATTCATTGCCTATGGAACAAGCATTCCAGAGGGCACAGGGGAAGAAGAGGGTGGTGTCTGGTTGGGACTTGTGGGTTTTGAGGGAAAGAGGGTGGAGAGGGTTAAAAATAAGCAATCAAGTGGTGGGGGAAATAGGGTGTAGATATTGACCTACAGGTGTTCAAAACTGTTGGGAGGTATAAGGTATGACCAAGTATGAGACTGTTTATCATTGAGTGGAAGGCACCACTCCTTTTCCCAGAGGAGGTTGAAGATCAAGCTGGAGACAAATGAAACATGAGATACAAGCACAAAGTCAAATGTCAGATGGGAGGCCCCATTTCACTACTCTTCTCTAAAGGCTGGAGATCAGGCAGGAAACAGTACAGGGCTAGAAAATCTGTGGCCTCAAGGCCACATGTGGCCCTCTAGGTCTTCAAGTACAGTCCTTTGACTGAATCCAAACTTCACAGAACAAATCCCACCCTTTTATTAAAAGAATTTGCTCGATAAAACTTGGACTCAGTCAAAAGGCTGTACCTAAGGACCTAGAAGGCCACACATGGCCTATAGGAGATGGAAGTTGAACCTGAAAAGGAAGTTCCACACCCCCTTGACATTCCTTTCCCTCTTCTTCTTCCCTCAAAGGACAGGTGCAGCAGGAGATGGAAAGGCTCCGGTCAAAAGGAAGGCTGCTCCTCTGTACACTGAAGATTCTCCACTCCCTGGCTGGGAGATCAGGCTGACAGTAAGAGGTGGAATTTACTTCGTGCTGGCAAAGAAAGAAATCCCCCTGCCACCTTCCCAACAGAGAAAGGAAGTAGAAGGCACTCAATCAGAGGAATGTTTGGCCCTTTTTCTCACCAGAAATCAGGAGATACAGCAGGAAGTCTTAAGACTCTTGGTTCAGGGGGAAGTTGCACTGGGGCAGATGGAAGACTGGGCCATAGCCTTGCAGTCTTCCCTCAGCTGACATGTGCAGCTGAAGATGGAAAGCAGGCAGTCAGAGAAAAAAGTTGGGGAAAATTCAGGGTTAATAACAGTGGCCTGGATGAAAATTCAGCAAGGGAGACTGAGGAATGCTCAGACTGGTAGGAGCACTAGGAGAATGCACCATGAAAACTTAGAGGGAGGACAATATCAAGGGGAAGAGGGGGATCAATAATATCAAAGGCTACAGACTGCTCCAGAAGGATGAGGACTGAGAAAAGGCCATCAGAATTGGCAGTTAAGAGATCACTGGTATCTTTGGAGAACAGTTTCAAGTGGAATGATGAGGTTGGAAGACAGACTGCTGAAAGTGAAGAGGGCAAGAGGAAAAGTGGAAGCACCAATTGTAGTCAGTTTTCTCCCTGAATTTAGCCAAAAAAGGGTGAAAAGATATGGGAAGATAGCTAATGGGAACAGCTGGATCAAGGGACGATTTCTTAAGGATCAAGGGAGACATGAGGACGTCTGTAGGCAGCAGGTAAGCAGCCACTAGACATGGATAGTGGGGTTAGGGAAGGGAAAAAGGACAGAGGGGGAAATCGGGAAAATAGGATGGAATAAGTCACTTAACCCCAATTGCCCCTCCAAAAAAAAAAAGTGGAAATATGAGTCAAGAATCTCAGCTTGAAAGGAAAAGGGAAGGGGCTACCTTTCAAAGTTTGAGCATGAAAAAAGGTTTGGAAAAGCCACTGTGGATAGTAGGACTGTGACTCAATTAGGGACTGCCTTGCCCAGTAAAGGCCCAATTGAAAATGCTAACAAATTTATAGAAGACTCCATTAGTATGTTTTAATGATTTCCTGCACCTTTTTTGTTGTTATTGTTCAATTGTCACCTCTAAGCAGATGGTGCAAACTATATATCCATCCCTATTCTCTCCTGAATCCCAACACCACATAGCCCATCCTGGTTTATGTTTCTATTTTTTTCCCTCTCCAGGCTAATTGTCACAACACTGAAAATAATCTTTATAAAGCACAATTCTAACCATTTATATCACTTCTTTATAATGGTTCCCATTACTTTCATGGCAAAATACAAAATCCTAAGCTTGAAATCTAAGGCTCTCCCAAATCTGACTCCAAACTACTTTTCCAGCTTTACTTCCTATTGCTTTACAATTACGCCAATCCAGACTTGTAGATGTTCTCTGAATGTCTCTTGTTCATACATACAACCCATCCCACATGTCTGAAAACATTCCTTGAACTAGAATTTCCCCTTGCCAGTACTTGAAAGCTCAGCTCTGATACTGATTCCTCTATGACCCTCCTAGGTCTTGATCTCCTTTCACTTCCAGTCTTGTGAATGCTGTATTTTCCCCTGCAAAATGGAAGCTCCTTTAGGAGAGGCAATTAGATAGTACATAGAATGCTAGACTTACACTTGGAAGACCCAGGTTCAAATCCTGTCTCCAACACTAACTAGCTTTATGACCATAAGGAAATCAGATAGTATATTTAAACACTGTAAACATAAAAATGCTCTATAATATTAATTTATATCACTGAGGACAAGAACTGTCTTGTTTTGGTTATCCCCTGTGCCTTAACCATAGTAATTACTTAATCTATAACCCGAGGCAGCCACTTCCAAATAATAACACATTTATGTCTACAGTGTTTTAAAGTTTACAAAATGCTTTCCTCAAAATTACCTAGTTACAAATGTGCAAATTCCAACTAAAAGAGATGAACTAATTTGCCCACGGTCACACCACTACAAAGTGTCAAACCCAAATTTAAAAGCCACGTCTCTTTTCTTCAAGCCTAGAGTTCTTTTCACTATTGTTAAGAGATGTCAAAACCAATCATTGATTTGATTTTGTACTGTGATAGAATCAGAATTTCATAGACAGAAATCACTTGAGCCAACAACATGGTATTTTATGCAGGTACCTCAGCAGCACAATGGAAAGGAATCAAATTAAAGAATCAGGAGACCTGGGTTTGCCACTGTGTGACCTTAAGTCACAATGGCTGTAAAATGAGAGTAGACTATATGATTACTAAGATCCCTTCCAACTGACACTCTAGTATTATGAACAAAAAGTCAACTTTTCCCTTTTTCAATCTTTAATAGATGAATTAGTGCCAAACAGTACTTATAGCTGGGCTAACTGGTTCAAAAGTAAGACTAAGATGGCACCTTAGAAGTCAGCTGCTTTGCCTCCCAGAAAAGGTTCCCAGAAATCAGTCCCAGATAATGCACTCTGACTCCAGACTTTGGCCACCAGGGAAACTGGCCATCACTGTAAATCCATCATTATTACAGGCAGTTCTCAGCTTAGCAACAGGTTATGCCCCAAGAGTAAGTACAGCTTTAAACCAGCAGTCTTATAATGGAACACATTTTTCCATAGAGTAAAGTATTGTAAATGGCAATCAGGTTGTCAGGTGAGCTCACAAACGCCCATTTAATTCAAAATGTAGTATGAATTCCACTCAGCAAACATTAATCTGTAAAGGCACTGTTAATGGAGGATACAAAGAGGAAAATCAGTCTCAATCTTGAAGGTGCATACTACCTTCTTAGTACAAAACAAACAAACTTGGAGCTAGAAGGGACCTCAGAGGGCATCTCGTCCAACTCATGAATCCATTCTACCATATTTCTGAGAAATGCTCATCTGACCCGTTTAAAGGTCTCCAGTGACAGCTAATTACATTGTTAATGCTAATTGTTAAGATTTTCCTGTATCTTCAACCCTATGATCCTAGTTCAGCTCTCTGTGACAAAACAAAATAATCCATATGCCAAAATAGTCACAGACCACATGTTAGTACTCTACAAGTTAGTCACTGGTGATAATAAAACCACACTGATAAACAAAAGGAGGCAGGGCAGATAGCACACAAGAGGAAGTCAGCAGGTTGTGCTGTGACATATAGCACCTTCTTTGTAGGATCCATAAACCTATTTTGAGATGTGCTACAGGACCAATGTTAATAATTCTCAGGATTTCATCTGTGTCACATGCAGCAAAATGCATGTGTCATGCTTCATAATGTTTACCAGTTTTCAGGTATTATTAAACATGTGATATTACTAATAAGGAATTGGTCATGAAGGAGGAAGTGTGGTTTTTAGTACAAGGGTGACTGGTGCTGTGAGAGTTAAAAAACTCTTAGTCCTAAGTCTGCCAATAACACCCAAGTGATTTGGGCCTCCTCTCCCTCTCTGGGAAGTACCCTCATCTGTCAAATGACTCTTCTAGCTGAATAGTCAATGATCTAGGTTCTAACATTCTGCAGAGGTAACATTGCTACCCACTAGAGTTAAAAAAATAAAAAATAAAACCAATAACAACCCTCCAGCATTTTTTAAACACTACTTTACTGATTTAACAAATATTTAGTAAATACCTATTAAATGGCTAACCCTGCTGAGCAAGGACAATGTCATGGGACAGTGTATTCCATTTATAGAATTACCACCATATTTTATCATCTTAACATCCTTTACAATGGAAATGGCTATTATTAGCCCCATCTTACAGATGAGGAAACTGAGGGCCAGAAATGTGTTCAAAAACACATGGATTTAGTGGGGCTAGAATCCATGTCCATAGGCTCCTAGTCAAGGATACCACCTATAAAAAAATGGTTCAGTGAGACAATAACTAATGTTGTAGTGAGAAAAGCTGTGATCTATTACCATCATCGCCACCACTTATCCTGTGACTTTAAGTCAGTCAATTTCCTCAGTGGTCCCATGATAATCATCCCTGCTCTGCTAGTTTCACAGGGGCATTTCAATTAAATCAACGAGCACCATAAGGAAGGGAATAAAACAAGTTTAGAGAAGGCTCTGCCTTCATAGACTGATGAGATAACAGACAAGTACCTACACTTAGTTACCCACTATGTGTGATGCTACTGAGACTACTAAGAAACATACAAAGAGACAGAATGCATGGAGCCCAGTCACCCCCATAGCTTACACTCTAGTTAGGGAGACAACTACACAAGTTCAACAGTGTTCAAAGGCTTTAAAAGCTCAAGATCATTCAAGGTTTTAGGATTAAATGGAACTTTGCTTCACAGTTTCAAATGTAAAAATCAGTTTCTTAGGTCACCTGCCCAATTCTTAACTCCTATTCCTACCTTTTCTGATAAAAAATGGAAAGGAGAAAAAACACTTCAGTTTTTGCTTTAAATAGAGAGCACCAAGTGCTGTGATACAGAGGCAGCTAAGGTTGTGCAGTAGATAGAGCTCTGGGCCTGGAATCAGGAAAACTGGACTTCAGATCTGGCTTCCCTTTCTAGTTATGACCTTGGATAAGTCACTTAACCTTCATGTGCCTCAGTTCCTACTATAAAATGGGCATAATAACAGCACCTACTTCACAGGACTGTTGTAAAGATCAAAAATGACATACTGGTTAAACACTTCATAAATCTAAAGCACTATATACATGCTAGCTATTATTAAGAGCCTTGGGCTGACCCTTTCAGAGGTAGTAGGATTCTCAAATGAGAATTCATGAGGCACTATGGGAAAGTGAAAAGAGCACTAGATTTGTCTTGCTCTGTCACTTATCAGCCATATGACCACTGGCAAGTGACTTGACCTCTGGGGTTACCCCTGTATAAAATCAGGAAACTGGATTAGAAATTTCTAAGGTCTCTTTCAGCTGTAAATCATGATCCAAACATCCTATGTAAAAAGGCTTCAGAAACCACAGAGCACTGTAAAAACTTACAGTATTAACCTGTTCTCTTTTCCTACTTTTCCACTTAGTTGAGTATGCAGTTAACCTCTTGGTAACAAGGGTCCATTTTCTCTCTCTAGTGGCCAGTGCTTACATGGTTGTGACTTTACATTTACAAAATACCAAGAGGAGCAGCTGTTTCAGAGAAATCACAGGAAAAAAGGTCTTTTTCACAGGTATACAAAGTTCTGTGCCTATGATTTGGATGGAGGGAGGCATAGCACCTTTTAAAGCTCTTTTCTTCTTTCTCTGGGAGGTACATACTACCAAAAAAGATAAGACTCAAAAGATAAAATTAGATGCCCCTCCACCGCTGCCCCACCCCAGTACCAAAATGGGAAGTTCAGCGCTTGGTGCTGCTCTCAGGTGCACACCGTTTTACTTAAATATCAGGCATTTAGAAGGCACTTCCAAGTTCACAAAGCTTTCCTCACAACCCTTGGAGCCAGCTACTGCTCAATGCCAGCAGTATCCCTATTTTCCAGATGAAGGAACTGAGACTCAGAAAGGTGAGATGAATGGTTTGCTCAGGACTGTGTATGAGGTTCCAGCCTAGCTCTCTCCTGACTCTAAGTTCAATGTCCTTTTCAATGCACCACACAGTCATCTGGGTTATCCCCATTTTTACAGAAGACAGAGGCTTAGAGAAGGGAAGCACTTGCCCAGTATCACTCAGCCAAGTTCAGGGCCAGATCTTTTTGCATTCAATTTTGGCACCACCTTTTCTACCCCTTCCCCGGACCTTAGGTAGTCCTGTCTTAAACCTAGTGAGCAAATAATTTTAAAAGAACAGGCAGCACCATGTTCAGATGCATGGTTCTGGTTTGTTAATGCTTCCCCACTCCCCTAAAAAAAAGCCCAGAAGCCAAGATCGAAATCATTGATTTTTATTACTTAACACTGTGTACTGGGTGCTGTGACAAAAGCCTCTCACTGGTGGAAGTGTTCAAGTAGAAACTGGATGACCATAAGCAGAGCAGAGATGCTGTGGAGGGGATTCATCCATCAGGCAAAGGGTTAGACTTAGATGGCTTCTAAGGACCCTCCAGTTCTGTGAGTCTATGATTCTAAAAGCTTCCTATCTATTGAAAGAGGAGACACTTAAAACAAAGAGAGTACCTGGGACCAAGCAAATTAGGCTTCTTAAGAAAATGGGTTCAATATGTTGACAAGCTAAGTAAAATTTCACCACCAGGAGTAAGAGTAAGCAGATAAAACAATAGCTCAACATGACTTCACACAATCTCTTCTCCCTGGAACAGCATCAGAAGGCAGTGCAGCATACGAGGAAAGGACACCTGATTGGGAGCACGGAGGCCTAGGCACAGTTCTGACTCTGCCTCTACTATCATATGACCTGGGACAAGATCACCCCCCTGACTGAACATCAGTTTGTTTGTTTTTTAAATGAGGGGGTCAGAGTACTCTAAGGTCCCTTCCAGCTCTGACATCCTATGGGATAGGATCTTTCCTAGTACACAGGTATTGCTCAGTGTATGTTCAATGAATGAAATATATACCAACCCCAGTAGTTCTTAGTTTCAAAGATTGAATGATTTTTTCAAATAATTCAGTGTGTGGAAAAGCAATGTGAAATACGTGAAACACTATAAAGATATAAACAATTTCTATTAGAGAAGAGGTAATGGGAACACGACTGCTAGAGTCAATGCAAAAATCTGAAGCATTTATCACATGGAAAAGGGATTAAACATATTTTTCTTTTGCCTGGGAATAACTAAAACAACTGGGGGCCATCAAGGGAAGCTAGATTTCTGTTCAATTTAGCAAAAGTCTAACCCTTGGAGCTGTCCAGCAGTGGAGTAGGGTGAGAGGTGCTAACACAGAACTTAGACAGTCACCTGTCAGAGAGGCTTTGTAGAAATGATTCATATTATGAGTAATGAGTATATTAGACTGCATCTATGGTTACAGCATCATATCTATAAGGGACCTTAGAATTCATCTAGTCAAACCCCCTAATTTTGGAGATGAGGAAATTGAAGCCTAAAGAGAAATAACTTCCTCTAGATTATACAGGTAGCCCATATAAAACTGTGATTCAAACGCAGATAATCTGACTCCAAATTGTTTGTTTTTTAACCAGTCTATCTCTTCCACTTGTAGAACTCTCACTATTTTTAAATATCTCAAGTCTAGCTCATCTCCATAATGGCCTAAACTAAGACTATCCAAGATAAATGGCTATCATAGAATATTAGAGCTGGAACGTATCTTAGAAGATAATCTAGCCCCTACTCTTATGTGACAGGAACAAGAAGTGAAGTCCAGAGTAGGAAAAGCTACTTGTCCCCTGACATACAGCTATTATATGGGAAAGCTAGGACTAGAGGTCAGGCTTCCTGATCTGTAGTTCAATATTCTCTGCCTCTAAATGAAGGACATTTTAATAGCCAATTCAACTAAAATATATGTATTTCTAGACTTTCTGGAAAAATTCAAAATGTGAGACAAACTGAATAAGATACTGTTTCTATGATTTGTAAGGTGAATGATGGTTGTACATACTGATGCAGAGTCAGGGCCTCTTTAGAGATTCAGCTCTTGAGAATTTCAACTCCTAATAGCAAACAAATCTGTGATGACCAGAAGACACATCAGAGAGTGAAGAACCGTTCACCTGAAGGTCATCTCTCAGCAGCATTACATGTGAAATTGATTTTTTTTTTATTTTACTGATCTTCAGTGTAAGAATTCCCAAGCCTTTCCGAATGGCATGGTTGAAGCAGCCAAGGGCATCCTGCATGTGCTAGAGAAGGACAAATAATATGTCAGTTTCTATGAAGGATTAACTTGGCTATGCAGATTTAGGAAAAGTGTGTTTACAAGCTATAGTAAAAGCTCCTCTATCTCCTACAGAGTCCCCTCAATCACTTCCTGCTCCTAGAAGCCACCACAGCCTGGTCCCAGGCAGCTCTCTTGCCTCTTCCTGACTTCCAGGACTCCATCCCCATCCCAGCACACTGGGAAAGAGAGCAAAGAGAACACTGGGAGCACCAGGAATCACATAAAGATTCCCAATTTAAACCATTACTCAAGACATAATCAGTGACCCATTTCCAAAATCCTCAAATGTCCTAAGTTCCAGTCTCTAGCATGTTTCCTTTGGGCTTTGTTTTGACCCTTTAATGATACTAGTCTAAACACTTTGAGAAAACTCACAATTCATCTTTAATTACAAAGTATTAAATCTCAGGAAACTATGTTTTTGTTGATCTCTAAAGAAATCATAATACAATTGAGAAGAAATCATACTATTCCCAGTGAAAACCCCGTAACTATATGCCACAAAATTAGTAAAGCAATGTGTTCTTAAACTAGTCACATTACTGACAGGCAGCCAGCTATTTCTGCTAAATGTAGTACCTTGGAGGCTCTGTTTCCCATGCCCCCAGTCTCAAAAAAGTTTAGAAAAGCCTCTTAAGAGAAAAAAGCTATTTTCCACCAATTGGATACTCACCCTCCTTCATTTTCCTGGACAGAAGGATCAAACGGTAGTGATGCCAAAAAGAAGACAAATTCTACAGAATGTCACAGATAGACCTTAAAAATCATCTTGTCCAATCCCCACTGTTTTAAACAGAAGTACCTGAGACCCAGAGGAGTCTGGCCAAATCCTTACCTGAAGCATGACCCTCAACAATTAGCCCTCAAATAGTCACAGAGCCTCACACCTGGAACTCATCTACAGAGGCATCTCATTCCACTACTGCACGGTGCCAATTGTTAGCAAGTTCTTCCTTTTGTTAAGCTGAAATCTTCCCTGTTCTCTCCCGAACTAAAGAATAAGGTCCTTGAGAGCAAAGCTGAGTCATGTGTGGAACTTGTTCAGACCCCTCATAGCACTGAGTAAAGGGCCTTGCATGAAGTACATAAATATTTATAGCTGTGACTAAGACATTCATTCCCTTCTTCATAGGCTCAATTTTTAAATTTATATTAAAAAAATCTGTCTTCTAAGACCCTTCTAATCTACAACAAAAGTAGTTTATCTATAAACAGCCTGCCCAACAATCCACATATACAGATATATGTATTTTTTAGGATTTATCATCTTAAATACAGGCCAAATGTCATAGAATGTCACTAACATCTGCCTTCAAATTAAGACATCTAATTTCCAAGAAAACATGAACATGCAGCTTCAGACTTTGTAATTACTAGGCTGTCTCAAGCTGTAGAACAATAAAGAATAAAATGTACCATGTTAAAAGTAGCAGTATGCCTTTCAGACCCTGAGAAGTTATTCAAAGGAGTTAGAGGTCCTTTGAGTTCCTGTTATTCAATGCTGTCATTTTAAAGTCTAGAGGAGTGACAAGATCAAAATTTAGAGCTAGAAGGAATCCTAAAGGTGGTTTAGTGATGAGGAAACTGAGGCCTATGAGGTTAAGTGAGTTGCCCAGGGACACACAGGCAGTAGAAGCAAAACCAAATTCAAACCCAGATTCTCTGACTCCAAAGGCACACACTGCCCCATAGTGATTCTCATGATGCAGCTGGAAGGTCAGGTTTATAACTGAACCCACATATTGCTGTCCTGTATCCTGTGAGGCAGAGCTCATTCCCTGTTGGCCAAATTTCACCAAGGAAAACTGAGGTGTCTCTGTGATATACCTAGTCTAATTCTATCATGTGCTCACTTAGGCCTCTGCCCTCCTCACTTCACACGGTACTACCCACCTTCTAATTAGGTTCTCTGCCTCAAGTCTTGCCTCCTTCCAAGCCACTACACAGCTACCAAAGTGATTTTCCACCAGCAGAGATATGATCATGTCATTTCCCTCCACAAGCTCCAAAGGCTCCCTATTGATTCTGCAATCAAATACAAACTGCCCTACGTGGCATGTAAAACCTTTCCCAGCCCCAGACTACTTTTCCTAGAGACATTCTAAGTTACTCCCCTTTACATACCCTGACTTTCTTGCTTTTCTTCATACACAGCCTTAAGTCTCCCACCTCCATGCCTTTACCCAAGCTGTCCCTCATGCCTGGAAGGTTCTCCCTCCTCAGCTGAGAATCCCTAGTTTCTTTCTAGGCTTAGCTCACTCAAGCACCACCTTTTTACATGAAAGCTTTCCTCATTCTACCCAGTACTTTTCTCCAAAAAGTTACCTTGTATAAAATTTGTATATATAACTACATATACACATGCATCCTGTGGCTACATTGTCAATTCAAAAGCAGGGGCTGCTTCACATTTGTTTTAGTAATCCCAAAGCTAAGCACAGTGCTTAGAACTCTTAAATGCTTTGACTAGTTAACCCACATTTATGTCACAAACCCTATGCGATGATACTTAGGAGCTATGAACTCTTGTGAGATGGATATTACAAACATTTATTGACCCTGGGCAGGTCAACTTACCTGAGTCTTATTTTCCTTCGAAAAAATGAAGAGAACACTATTTGTAGTCCCACCTTCACAGGGCTGTGGTGAGGAAAGTATATGAATCCTTACAACACTGAGCATGCCAAACATTACTCCTCATCATTCATCCTAGCCACATGGCACAGGCTATCAAACGCAATTAGTCCACCATGAACTCTCCTCCCCTCCACCCCAAAATGGCTGTATCCCATTCTGGTGGTGACCTTTCCTACACACAGGCAACTGACACACCGTCTATTACTGGGCCATATTCTAAGCCTCCAGCTTGGTAAAAAAAAAAACAAAAAAACTGTTAGAAGTTGTGCTCTACTGGCAAAGCCTTTCAGAAATCAGGATCAATCAAGTCCACAGCATGAGACCTATACCAGAGATAATTTCAAAAATGACAGCTGATTTAAATGAACATATATTAAGTACCTAGTATATTGTGGGGGGGGAGAAGGAGGCAGAACCAGGGTAGATATTTAAGACCTGTTGTCTGCCCTTGGGGAGCCTACATCTTAGGAAGGGGAGGGCACATATTCAAATAACTATAACCTAAAAGAACAAAGTACTTCAGTGATAGTCTTAGTTGCCTTTATATAGCCAAACCAAATCTTCACACTTAATTCCTAAAATGTTACTAATTCAACTACTAAGCCCATGTTCTTTTTGATCAAACAGCATGTTTTCTCCTATCTGTGCAATGGTCTGCACCTAGGGAAAAAAAAGATGCCAAAAAAACCATAGGAATATCACTTTTGACAGTCATCCTGACCACTGCCATTAATGAACAATTACAATCCATTTCTCAGAATGTTACCACCTAAGTGACTAGTATCAAACTGAGTTCAAATTGAACTCACTGGTGCAAATACATCTATTTTCCAGTTGTTCTGATACCGAATTATCTTTGTCAACAACAGGATTAACTGAATACGTGCTAGGGTTAAATATTGATATAGCAAACCATACAGTGGCACCTCAAAACAGTATTCACTATCAGTAGATTCTGCATAGTTTAAAATTACATGCTTCTAGGATTTACTTGTAGCCCTGAAAAGAGCTTTAAGTATCTAGTCTGATCCCTACCTAAAATATGAATCCTTTCTACGTAATCCTTCATCCAAACTCAGCTCAAAGATCTCCAGGAAGGAGAAATTTACTACCGATGCTAACCCATTTCAGTGCTAGAAGGCTCTAACTACTGTGTTTCCTTATGATGAGCTGAAATCTACTTCCCTATTAACTTCTGTCCACTGATCCTAGTTCTCTGTCCTCTGGAGCTATAAAGAGTAAGTTCTATTCTCCCTCTGTGTAAGATCCCATATCTCCCAAAACAGACTTAGCTGGCTCTTAAGTGCTACTGTACAAGTTTCAGAATTAATAGTCATGTATAAAAAGAGGGATCATTTTCCATTTCCATCTCCAACTCACTCCAGAGCTACTGTAAAAAAAAAAAAAAAGTCACAATCATGAATGATGACTATTTACTGCCAGAAGCATTGAAAAAAAAGGGAGCTGATGAGAAGGGGAGAAATGGGGGGTAGAGTATTTGGCCTTGACTCATACAGGACAGGAAGCCCTCTGGTGGAGAGGTAACAACAAATTCCCTTGGAGGACTAGAAACAAAGAAAGGCAGTCCTTTGTCATGGTGAGGAGGAAGACCAAGAATTAAAAGAGATGGAACTGGTACCAAAGCAGTAACAGTTATCTCACCAGAGAACTAAGACCTATCATGGAATGGTGCGATGGGGAGGAAAAGGAAATATGCATTCTTTAAAAATAAAAGTGAAGCTGAATGTACTTTTCAATATAGGTCAGAAGATATTTATTTTCTGTAGATATGAGAATTCATGAAGAGGAAAGAAATAAGAGGCTAAAATGGGAAAGGGTGAAAGAGCTGGGACCTGTTGTAAATGAGGGCCTAGAATGATTGGATGCAGCTGTTACTGAGAGGTAGGATGAGAGTTAATTCGTCACTCATGAGATGATGAAACAGTCCCTTAAAAGAAATATTTGTCCTTTTTGGTACAATGGAAGGCATGCTGGATTTACAGCCAAAGGACCTAGGTTTAAATCTTACCTCTGCTGTTTACTTAGCTGTGTGACCCTGACCAGGTTATTTAACCTCTCCAAGTCTCAGTTTCCTCATCTATGAATAAGTTCTTTGGTATAAGTAACTTCTAAGGTCCCTTCTGGCTCTGAATCTATGATTTGATGATCTCACCATTTCTGGGACTTCGTTCATGTTCTTTTCCATTCTGTGAGGTCCTCACCTTACCTCTTCTCTTCAAGAAAACCTTCCCAAGTGTTCCAACCCCCTCAGCCCTTCCCCTCTAGCAAAACAAATCCACCCCAAGACCTAGTTCAAAAAACTACATTCTCTATTAAACTTCCCCTGATTAGGTACACTGGCTCTCCCCTTCTCTGCAGTCTATCCTTACATTAGTGGAACACAATAAAATGCTCAGTTAATTAACAAATGTTAATTGCCTTTCTTCAAATTGTAACGCTCCCTGAAAGCAAAGACCAAGTGGTCTCCTTTCCTAAACCCCACATACCCCTAGCAATGGGTCGGATTTGACAATAAAACAATTTCCAATAAATATGTTAAGGACACTGGACCATCTTCCCAGTGATGCTAGTGAAGAAAAAGAAACCTGACTACAGAGAAGCAGAGGAATGGAAAAGAATCCCTGTAAACAGATGGAAAAGAGATAAGGAGCTAACAGGAAAAAGAAAATCTGGTATACTGATGGAAGAAGCCTGAAATATGGATCGCGGAAGGGAGGGATGAAGGGGAGGAGCCTGATATAGGGATGAAGGGGAGAGGACCAGATACAGGGATGGGGAGGGCGACTGCCACAGGAATGGGGGGAGGGGAGAGACGACGCCTGATTGAGGGGCGGGGGGATACACAGGGACAGAGAGAGGAGAAAGTGGGAGGGAGCCTGATAAAGGATGGGAGGGGTGTCAGATGGGGGGGGGGGTCTGTCACAGGGACAGAGGGAGGAGTCCTGTACAGGGATGCGGGGTTGTCACAGGGGTGGAGGGAGGGGACCTGATACATGGAGGGGAGCTGTCACCAGGATGGAGGGAGAAAAAAGAGGGAGGACGCCTGATACGGGAATGGGGCCGGAGCTGTCACAGGGGTTGAAGGAGGGCAAAGAGGGAGGGGACCTGATGATGGAATAAAAGAGGAGATGAGAATCTGTGACAAACATGTGGAGGAGGGGAGGGACACAAGGAGAGAAAAGGGAGGGGGGAGAGAGCAGAGGGAAGAGGTCGGACCCGAGCTCGGACCGGACCAGGTCTTACCTCCTGCACTCCGGACCGCGCCCCCGGCGCCAGGGCCGGGGCCGTTAGCGGCTGCTGCGGACGCCTCGCCCCGGGCCGGGCCGCGCTCGGAGCCGCGGTGCCGGAAGTGGCAGTAGGGCCTCCGGCAGCAGGACGCCCCCGCGCCGGCCCCGGCCCAGTAGGGACAGTCGATGGCCCGGAAAAAGCCGGTGGAGCGCAGCATTGTCCCGGGGCCCCGCCGCAACCGCCACCGCCGTCCTCGCAGCCCGGGCCGGGGCCCGGAGCTGCCGGAGCCGCCGGCCCCTCTTACAGGTCTCTCTTGGAGTTCCGGGGGTCCACAGGCCGCGCTGCTGCCTCAGCCTCCTCAGCCGCGGCTGCCATCTTGCCGCGCGAGGCCCGCCCCCCCTGTCCCCGCCCTCTGCGAAGGACCCCTTGACGACGCAAGACGCGGCGGAGCTGCCCGGGGGAGCGCCTGAGCAAAAAGTCGGGAACGCTTCTCTCCTGGGGGCGGGGCGGGGCGGGGCGGGGCGGGGCGGAGCGGGGTTTCTTCCGTGACGGGTGCGCGCCCCCTCCCCAAGATCTCTCTCGCACTATTACCCAATTAGCATTTATTTAAATGTCTCCTGGAGCGCCTTCCTCTGGCTTGTGGCGCTAATGGAGCCTGGGAAATCCAGAGGCTGCGAGGGTGAAGTGGCAATCACAGCCCCCAGATTTAAGGCTGCCAGAGGGGGCCACTGCTTCGTGGTAGAAGAAGGGCCCCAAGAGGGTGTGAACTTTGAACCTGCAGATTTCGAAGAAAGATCTGTGGGCTGGCAGCCAGGACACCTGGGTTCTAGCGTTAGCTGGTCCTCAGTAGTCTTCTCTGTAAAATGGACACAGTAAAGTCCCACCCCTCCACCCCCTTCCACGAGAAACTCAGAGCTAGAAGGAACCTTGGAGGCAATCCAGAATAATAACCTCATCTGAACAGATGAGGAAACTGAGGCCCAGAGAAGGGGAAGGCATTTGCCCAAGGTCACACAGCACTCCCCTTGCAAAGCCAAGATCAGGGTCCGGGTGTTCCTGTGATACCGAGCCTAGGGACTGGTTCGAAAGAAGTCGTTAACCTTGCTCTGTGCTGGAGATCCCTGCTCCATTAAGCCCAATTCAGTAAATATTTATTGCGTTCCTACTTTAGGACTTAGCTCAGTCAACAAGTGATAAGGCAAACTGGCCCCCTATTTCATAGGATTATAGGGTTAGCCTCGGAATGGATCATGAAAGCCATTGAGTCTAACTTCTCCAGGGTTGCACAGTTAGCATTTTAGGCAGGCTTTGAACCCAGGTGTTCCTGAATTCAAGTTCAACAGGATCCACTTCTCCACATTGCCTCCCTATCTACTAGCTGACCCCAGATAATGCAAGGAGCTTTACTTTCTCATCCTACCCAGCCATCCACTCAGGCCATCTAACCGTCTGCCTGCCCCTCTCTTCCACCTCTAGCTCAGGACACCTTAATTAACTCCAAAGTACCATTACCTCTGGAACAGGAGTGTCATTTGGCTGCCTTAGACCTTAACCTAAATTCCCAGCCACCACTCCTCAATATGTCCTGAATCCTCTGTTAAGTACATAAGCTTCTTGAGGGCAGGTCCTCTTTCTCTTTTTATATTTATATCCCCAGTGTACTTGGCACAGAGCAAGTTCTCAATAAATGTTGTTGGGGGTTTTTTTAAATTCATTCATCCAGCCCTATCCAGATTAGGTTTAATCCTCCCCTGGTCCTTCTAATCAAATTCAGTAACCTTCTCATCTATATCAGAGTGCACTTCCCTCCTAGGGGGTGTATCTGGGAAGGCTGACTTCATTGAGAAGGCAGAGTGAATAAAGTCCTGCTTCCTTCCATTCCGGACCTTTCTCTATCATTATATCTTGTCTCTTTTAAGGTCAAATAACCCAACCCTCTCCCCATCCTTGTTACTTCTAAGTTACCCAGTTTTAGTTTTGTCCCTTGCTCTTCTCCATATCATCTTGCCCAGTGCCCCCTTCTCTCTATATCCTGGGTAACTGCCCCAGCCCAGTCCTTCATCAGCTTTCCCCTGGATTATTGCTGTGACTTCCTAATGTGTCACCTGGCCTCAAGCCTCTCCCCATCCAATCCATCTCCATTCAGCTGCCAAAGTGACCTGTCACCCCCACCCCACACTCTAGAACCTCTAAGATCAGCCATTAAAGTTGTTTACCTCTTCCTACTGATGATGTGTAGGCTCTGGGACCCCCCCTTTTTTCCCTACCCTTAACCACTCATTACTGGAGTCTGACCTCATCTGACTCCTCCTGAAGACCCTCCCCAATCTCCTCCTCTGGACCACCCCTAGATTCCTCCCACAACCTTTCTGTATATAGAACCCCATCTTCCCTCCATGA
>CM053594.1:46468713-46484836 GCA_028646575.1 Pseudocheirus occidentalis
GGGGGGGGTCTCGTTGCTCAGGTTAATATATATGTGCATTGAGGGGGACGTTAATAAGTTTGTTAAGTGGGTGCGATTGGCGCGACCCCCGCCCCCGCTGCTGCCCGCCGAGGGGAGGGGAGGGGACTCGGGTGGGCGGCGCCCAGGGAGCCGGCTGGGAGCGCGAGGTTGGCACAGCGCCCTGCGCGGGGGCCGGGGTGGGGGGGTGGCGTGCGGGCGGGCTGGCAGGCGGACAGGCAGCACTTGAGTGGGGAAGGGGAGGCTGGGAGGCTATGGACTCCGGAGTCTGTACTGGGGGCGGAGGGGGGCGTGGGACGCCTGTACTCCCAGCTGATCCTCTCTGCCTGCGGCCCCTCCCCTCCTCACTGGGTCCTTAGGGCTGGTGGGGGAGCGGGAAGGAGGGGTGGGGCCATGGGGCTAGGGGAGGATCTGAAACTGCTGCCTGAAGTTGGGGGGGGGGGCGGTTAACCCCAAATCCATTTTTCGTTTTAAGCCTTCTCAGATTATGTCTTTTCAAATATGAGGTGATCTTGTTTGGGTGGGGCTGAGCAGCCTGGGAGACACCAGGTGGGGAATGTTTGACTTAAGGGCTGAGGGAGGTGGGGAGGGGGGCATTGAGGCGGCTGGTGTAGAACCTGAGATCAGAGAATGTCAGCTTACTTAGATCTTTGAGATCCATCTGGTAGGTCCTTCATTTTACTGGTGAGGATTCAGTCCCAGAGAGAAAGGGAGGAACTTGCCCTAGGCCCTTTGACCCCCAAATTCATTGCCCTTCTGTCTGTACTAGGCTGCCTACCATCTTACCTGTTTTGATGAAACTGTTTTCTGTTGTATTCACTTCTGTGGCATATCCTCCCACTAGACTGCCAACTCCACAAGCCAAGGACCCTACTTCTATTTCTGTATCTTGCCCATAATATCTTATAATGCTTTCAGTATAGTAGAAATAGAAGGAAATCTAGGCCAAGAGAAAGCTGGTGACTTGCCCAGGGTCACACAGTTCACTGGTAGGGCTGAAGCTGGGTACCCTTTCTGTGAGACAATTGCGATGTTCCAGATCAGTCCTTTATTAGTGACTAGTAAAGCTTTATAGATTTAGTGCTAGAACTAGACCTTGTTTTCAGTCCAACCCTCTTATTTTATAGCCCGGGAAGCTGAGATCTGAGGGGTTGTGACTTGGCCAAACTCACATAGGTAGAAAGTAATTAACAGCAGAACAGGATTTGAACCCAGATCCTCTGGCTCCAAAACTAATCTTATGGGAGGAAAAAATTTTTTTCTCCTTTCCATCCTTTCCCTTGAGGTTTTGACTTTATCTTGGAATCTTAGCACTCTTTACCTGCTCTTAGAACCATCCTACAGCCTCCTTTTAGCTGCACTGAATAGGCCTTCAAGGAGTTACTGACAACACTCATAAATGGGACCATAAGGACATCACCCCCTCCAAGCACACCCAGCCCTTTGTCTTTCTCTAGTATTTAGCCTAACCCTCAGCATGTTTCCCCCTTCCAGAGAATCAGCTCCGTGGGGGCAGGCTCCTGCCTCTTAAACTTTGTCTCTTTCTCAATAATCTGGAGAAATGGAACGGATGCTCCATTGCAAGGATTATTTCCTCGTGGTCTGGGTATGATACCCAGTTCTTGGGCACACAGTAGGCACTTATGTGCTTGCTGATTCACACAGACTAGGCACTTAAAAATTGATTTGAATGTAGATTTTTTTCAAGGGCTTTTAGAACAGAGAATACTTAAATATTAGAAGAGGTTGAATGGAACCCTGGAAACTCACTTTATATAAAAAAAACTCACTTTATAAATGGGGAGACTGATACTCTCAGAAGGAAAAGGACTTGCCTAGGGTCACAAGGTTAGTGATCAAGTTTGAGCAAGTCCTACTTTGACATAGAGGACACAGGGACCTATTCAGCCTCTCCTAAGGAATATCCAGGGACTGTAAAAAATGGGCAAATAGAACCTCCCAACTTTGTGTGGGGAGTAGATACGTGAGTTCTTTGGTGGAGGTCACTTAAACCCTCAAGAGTAGGAAGGGAAGCTCTTTAAGAAGCAGCGTAGTCCAACTTGGACCCCTGAGAAACTATAATTGACTCCAGATCAGAGACTTACCCTGGACCTCCATCCTCTTGACTCTGAGGTCCCCCAGGCTTTCTGTCCACCATTATTGACCTTCCCTTAGTCTCTTGATTTCCCTGTTTGTAGTGTGGAGGGGAAGAGCTCTGCCATGAACTTGGTCTGACTCTAGGATCTGCCTCCCTGTTCTTCCTTCAGCCAGCCCTCAATTGCAGTCCTTCGGGGAAAGTAGGAACATTGAATAGTGAGATTGTTTCTAATAACACCCAGATGAAAGATGATAAATCATACATCTATATTGGGCAGAATCCTGCCTGTGTAACCATAATTGTTACTTAACCTCTCTGGTTTCTTCATCTATAAAATGGGTGGATTGAGCTAGATAAATCTCTGAGGTCTCACCCATATGTTTGTGTGTAGAATTATGAAACTATGAGGGAGGCAGGGAGTCTTCTACCCATTTCATGGAATGGACAATCAGGGATCATAGGTTCAGAAATGATGGAAAGGACCTTTAAGGTCAGTGAGTCCAGCTTCCTTGATTTACAGATGAGGGAATTGAGATGCAGAGGTTTTTAAGTGACTTGCCCAGGCTCGCACAGCTAGTAAGTGTAAGACAAGATTTGAATGCAGGTCTCCATAGCTCTGGATTCCAGTGTATTATTCGCTATACCTACCTAGTAGAGGTGAAATAGTATTTGTTTATAGTTATGTCGGTCAGGCAGAAGCCTTATTGGCAAGTCTGTGCTTTTACCACCACACTCTGTGTTAAATGGTGCCATATGGGGCTCAGCGGAGTAAGATCACCCCCATACACACATACATACACACCCCTCTCCTCTCAACAGTTGTTTGTGAGTGCCCAGGGGAGGTAGGGTGTGGAGGTCTAGAGCCACTTATGGCAGCATATGGAAACACAATTGAGTCAGGAATGACTCTCTGAGCTCCCCCCATCCACACTTTATCGAGGCCCAGAGTGGAACTTAATTAAGTAGATACATAGTCTAGTGTGAAGAATTCTGAATTATTGGGAGCTGGACCAAGAGGGTTTAGATTCCCCCTATGCCGTGGACTAGCTGTGGGACTTTGGGCAGGTGAATCAGCTTCTCTGGCCTCAGTCCCTTCATCTGTAAAATGTGGCAGCGTTGGACTGGATGGCTTCTGGGGGCCTTTAGAGTCTAGATAGAGGAAAGAAAAGGTGAGATGGAAGGGAGACAGGGAATCCTCCTTCCTGTTGTGTTGTGGTGGAAAGAAGGCACTCTGACGATGGAATCTGAAGGCCTTTGTGACCTTGGTCAAGCCTCAGTTTCCTGTTTATAAGCCAGAAGGCCTGGACTCTCAAGACCATGGTAGAAGATCTTTAAGAGCTTTTCTAGCTCTCAATCCCATGATCCCCCAAGTTGAAAGATGAGGCTTTGTTATAGCTTGTTTTCCATCTCCCTTTGGGCAACTAGGTGGCACAGGATAGAGCACAGCGCTTGCAATCAGGAAGACTCTTCTTGAGTTCAAAACTACCCTCAGACACTAGCTGTGTGACCCTGGGCAAGTCATTGCCTCAGTTTCCTCATCTGTAAAATGAGCTGGAGAAGGAAATGGCAGACGACTCCAGTATCTTTGCTAAGAAAAGTTCAAAAGGCCTCACAAAGAGTTGGACGTGACCAAAACCCACTAGACAACAGAGGGTTCCTGTCCCCATCTCATCACCTTTCAGCTCAGGTTCCCTTAGCAGTGTGACAGTCCTTCCCCAGATGTCTGTGGGTATAGATGACATACCTGACATACCCCATGTAGTTCAAGAGT
This sequence comes from Pseudocheirus occidentalis, assembly GCA_028646575.1. Lineage (NCBI taxonomy): Eukaryota > Metazoa > Chordata > Mammalia > Diprotodontia > Pseudocheiridae > Pseudocheirus > Pseudocheirus occidentalis. Next base: position 46,472,601 of record CM053594.1, read on the forward strand.
AGAGAATGTCCTTTTTTTTTTTTCCTGCTATCAGATGAGACTGGCATCCCTGGGATCTGGGTTTCAAGGATGGAGGAGATGGGCTCTTGGGGATAGGCATGGGAGGGCAGAACTGAGCTCCTAACTGGCATCCAGCCCTTGGGCTCATGGGGTTTTTAAGGCTAAAAGCAACCTTAAACACCATTTAGACCAAGGGTTCTTAACCTGGGGAGACTGAACTTAAAAAAAAAAAGGTAACTATTTCCATATAACTAGTTTTCTTTATAATCCAACATAGATATTAAAAATGCATTGGAAGAAGGGGTCACTAGGCTTCATCAGCCTCCCTGAGGTGATCCTGATTCAAAAAAGGTTAAGACCTTCTCTGCCCTAATCTAACCCCCTTCTTATAGATGAATAGAATGGGCCTTGCATGGGTGAAATGACTTGTGCAAGATCCCCTAGGTGACAGGGCTGGGATTCGAACCCAGGTTTGGTGGCACCCAAGTCCAACTTGCTTCCCATTATACTCTGATCACTTGCTCATCACTCCTTAACTCCCTAGGCCTCACCTTCCCCAGGTTCAGTGATCTCTGGGTATTGGGTAGGGTTTTTTTTTCCCCTTTTGGAAGGGAGGAGAGAAGAGAGAGAGAGAGAGAGAGAGAGAGAGAGTGTGTGTGTGTGTGTGTGTTAGAGAGGAGAGAAGAGAGTGTGTGAGAAAGAGGAGAGGAGTGTGTGTGTGTGTGTGTGTGTGAGAGAGAGGAGTGAGTGTGTGTGTGTGAGAGAGAGAGGAGTGTGTGTGTGTGTTTTAGATTTTCATAGGGGGGAACAGCTAGGGCCCTGAGGACATTTCAGGGCCCCTCAGAGTACAGCCGAATGGATTCCTGGGCTCTGAGTCAGGAGCCCAGAGTTTCAGTCTTGGCTTGGCCATCAATGTGACCTTGGGGAAGTCCACAAGACCATCTGGCCCAGCCTTTCTGTTTTATAGGGAAAACCAAAGGGCCTAAACTTCACTTGCCCCTTTCCTGGAGTTAGGTAGAATCCTACAAGGGACCTTAGAACCATTTAACCCCATATCTCTTCCCCCCATACCACTTGACCGAGGAGGAAGCAGGCCTTAAGAGGGGAAGGGGATCCACTCCCTGGGAGGTGATGACCAATTCTGGAGTAGATCCCAGGTCTGTTTTCTCCAACCACCATTCTGGACTGGAGTTGTTTTTTTTGGCAGGCAGGATGCTAAGAGCAGTTCCTGGGTTTGACACTTGGCAGCTTGTATGATTGGGGAGGTCACGTCTCTTTGTCAGCTTCCTTATCTGTAAAATGGGGCCAGTGATAACCCTTTCCCTCCCTACCCCACAGGATTGCAGGGTACCTCGGCCTCCTGAAAGGTATTCCTTCGCCCTCCCTTCCTCACCCACCACCCCCAGCTTCCTTGGGGCTCATAGACCTTTCAGAGTACACTGACTCCTAGTTCTGATTACTGACTGAGTGTCAATACCCCACCAAGGTAAATGTTGCCTGCCTCAGGTGAGACTAGCTTTAAGACCCAGGAGGAAAATTGTACAGTTTAAAGGGATTTTTTTCTCCCCTTTTTTTTGTCTTTCTTCCTTCCTTCCCTCCCCTACCAGGTGGTTTCTTCTAGGGCCCCTGGGGGAAGGTTGGGGGGGGGGGAGATAATTGGGTTAATTACCATTGAGAAGTGGGGGAAGCTCTAGACCCCTGGTTTGTTTGTGTCTGGGTTTGCAGGCCTGTCTGGATGCCTGAGAGGGGAGCTGTAGGGAGGGAGGCTAGGGGGCTAACCATGTAAAGTTTGGGGATTCTGAAGGAAAGATCAGAAAGGGGTGGCAGGGGTGTTAGGTAAGACTGGAAGGCACATGATAAAGGAGCAAGTTTGTCCTAGAAAGCGCCCAGTGCCAGCTGGGAGGGGTCTTTGGCCTCAGTCAGCTGAACTTGCTCACTTGCCAAACCTTAGCTCACATTTGATAGCCGCTTTTCAGTTAGATTTTACCCAGCTACTGACCTTAGGAGACCCCTGCAAAGAAGACTATGCAAGCATTGTTGCCCCATTTTGGAGCTGAAGAAACTGAGGTTGAGTGGTCAGGTGACCTGTCCACAGCTGGAACTAGAAAACAGGTTTCCTGATGTACAGTTGGGTGGTTTTCCTGCCTCATGAGGATATTAACTTATGCACTGCCCATCACCCCACCCCACTCCCAGCATCCATCACTTGGACTCCAGTATTTCTAGAGAGGCAGCAAGAAGCCTGGGTTCAGATCCTTCCACTGCTCCTTGCTACCTCTGTGACCTTGGACAAGTCACTAGTCCTCTCTGGGTCCATTTCATCCTCTGAAAAATGAGGTCTCTTCCAGTCTTAAGTCTATGAAACTGTGATCTACCTAGTAGAGAGGGAGGGAAGAAGAAGCTGGCATTTAGGTAGCCCCTCAAGGTTTGCAAATGTCATCTCATTGGAGCTTCACAACAAACAGCCTTTCTGCGTTGGTAGAGGAAAGAACTCCAGATATGGAAGTGCCTGTGTGACCTTGGGCAAGTCTGGGTCTCAGTTTCCCGACCTCTAAAGTTAAGTGACTTGCCCAAGGTCACACTGTTAATGAGTGCTAGAGATAGGCTTTCTGGGCTTTCTCTCTCCAGGTCCAGTACTCTGCCTGTTCTTTGGGCTCTAGTTCTCCTGGGGATCTGCTCCTTTCTGGCTTCTGGGGCTCCAAGTTTAGAGGCTAAAGCCTAGGACTGGACTCCTAGCTCTGCTTTCCTTACAGCTTGACCTTGGAGAGGAGCTAAGCCTCCCTTCCCCATCCGGGCAGTAGACCCCAACAGCACTTGGTCTCTGAGGCCCCTTCCTGCCAGGTCTGACGTTCTGGAAGTCAGCCTGACCTCCAGGGCGATGGTGGAGACAGACCAAGGCCTCCTGGAAGCCTCTGTTTCATGGTCTGTGAAGATGGGGTTTCTGATCCTATCCTAGTGCCTGTGTCTCAGGGTTTGATGTGAGGATCAAGTGAGATTCTCTGTGTAAAGTGCTTTATCCCGGTTAAAGGCTCTAGGTACCCTTACTTTCATTATTGTCATCATTCTTAGATTTGGGCAGGTGAGGCCAGACTCCAGCTTCCTCCTAGTCCCTGACTCTCCTCCAGGCCCAGGTCATGTGCACCTCTCTCTTCCTGGGAAGGGAAGTTGAACCTAAGCCTTGGGGGGAGAGGGGGAGAGGGTTGGGAGCATGGCGCCCTTCTCTCAATGGCCTCAGATTCCCATGGCTTCAGAAGTGTCTTCCATCCTCCAGGTCAGACCATGTACTGATATCAATTCTCTGAGGTGGGGCCTGTGTGTACTGGAGGCAGTGTCAGGCTAAGCTGATGCTGGGCCCCTAATCAGAGTGGGTGCCTAGGGCAGGTGGGTGGAGGCCCTGCTGGATAGCTAGCTGTTCATCTTCAGCCCATCTAGGCAGTGGTAAATGCTTTCTCCCTCCTTCCCTAAAAACTCAGGTTTGGGGTATAGAATGTGGGGAGCGGTGAGCCATACTGTCTTAGAGTACTTACTAGTAGGTGCCTAATAAATAGAAGACCCAGCTAGGTACCTGGTCCACCTCTGCTGTTGACTAATTGGACCATCTCTTAACTTCTGAACCTCAGTTTTTATACCTGTGAAAGGGGACTAATCCTACTCCCACTGCCTATTTTGAATTTGCTAAATGGGGTCTGCTATTACTTGGCTTCAGCTCAGCTCTTTGTTGTAAGCACAGGTTGAATGCATTAGTGGATGAATGGAAAAGGTCTCTGACAGTCTATTTTCTGGGTTGTTCATTAGTTTCTCGGAGGAGTCGGTGGTGATTGGTGCATCTCTTTGGACTTGGGAGTGTCTTGGCGGCCTCTATGTGGGGGAGATAAGTCCTCTGTTTTTCTTTATACTGAGCTTCCCTGATAAGGCCTGGGGGGGGGGGGTAGTGGGAGGCTGGTGAAGAGTAAGTGGCTGATTTTAATAACAGTGTAATAGGTTAGCCCATATCTTTCATTTCTGGAGTCCCTTCTAATTCTCCAGAAACCAGGTGAGGTCTTGGTGAGGGGATGAGAAAAAGGGTGTTTAGGAAGTAGGAAACCTTATATTCTAGGTGGCCTTTTCCCCTCTGTTGAATAAAGTTACAGGCCCCCTCCACCCCTTCCCCTCACCTTCCACCAAAGGGAAAGGAATGAGCATTTTTCTAGCGCCTCCCAGGCACCGCAGGGAATACTTGTACAGATATCACATTTGATCTGCACAAAACCCCCAAGAGGTTGAGGCTGTTATCATCCCCATTTTGACAGTTGAGAACACTGAGGCAGGCAGAAGCTGAATGCCTTCACTGGGATCCCACAGCCAGGAAGTGTCTCAAGGCCAGGGGTTCTATCCATTGTGCCAGCAGCTGTGTCCAAGTCTGTGATCCCATTTTCAAGAGGGAGAGACTTCCTTGAAGAAGTTTTCTAAAAAGTTAGGGGGGGAGAGGTAGAGGGGGCACCCACTTGTGCAGATGAGGAAACTGTGACCCAGAGAAGTTTTCATTTGTCCAAGGTCACAGAAGCCCAAGCTCAGTGCTCTCTTCACTGGCCTCTGCTGCCTGTCTTGGGTTAAACTGGCCATGAGGACTATATCTGGGGAACAGGGATAGGGGGAATAAAGCCCCTTCTTTCCTCTCCCAGTGTGTGGCCCTTGGGGAATGGCTTGGACCTGGCACCCATCTGGTGGCCAGCAAGGGCCCCCTTCACTTTTGGGTGCTTCTCAGGGTATCCCCCTGCCTGTTTTTCTACCCCCGGTGTAAGTTTGGTCTGTGTTCCCAGGAAGTCCCACATCACAAAATCACCATGTACATAGGTGGGAAGGTACTAGAGACAATCTCATTCAGCTCCTTCATTGTTCAGTTGGGGAAACTGAGACTTAAGTGCCACTTTAAACCAGTCAAAGCACTTTGCTTATTTAAAAACCCTAACTCGTGAGATTAGGCCATTCCTCCATCACCTGCCTTTGGATAAGACAGTAATAGCAGGGCATGACCTTGGAATCAGGGGATACCTGGGTTTAAAGCCTGCCTCTAGTGTGGGCTGTTCTGTGACCCTGGGGAAGTCACCTGCCACTGTGCTCAGGTCCTTTGTCTGTAAACTTAGAAATATCATCACATTCCTCATGGGGTCATGATTAGGGTCAAATGAGAAAATAGGTTTAAAATGCTTTGTAAACTTTGAAAGCATGAGATAAATGCCAATTGTTAGCACTCTCATTCAATAGAGTTCCTGCCCTTGGGTAGCTTAGAGTCTAGCAGTAGGATGGCTCTAAGTAGAAGGCACTTGATGGAAGTGACCAACAAAGTGATATGGGAAGGGCCTGGGGGGCAACCATTCCCCCAGAGAAGGGGAAGGAGGTGGCATTGGAGAACTGGTGAGAGGGGAGAGGGAGGGGAATTTTGAGGACGAAAGACAGAATCAACCACTTTGGCTAGGATAGGAGACCTAGGGAATGGAGTCAGAGCATGAGAGGAGGCTGGAAATGGGAAGAAGCTACTACAATGTGGAAGGCCTTGAATGCCAAGCCAAAACAAGTCTGGATTTGATCCCTTAGGCAGTTAGGAGCCATGGAGGAAGTTGGAGTGCCAGATAGGCCTTAGTCAAAGATAGGCCAGATAGGCCTTTCCTCAAGAGGCAGATCTTTCCCCTCCTCATCCTCCACAGGCTAGGTGGTACGGAGGGGGGACGAGGAGGGTCATATTTTTTTTGGAATTTGGGACCTTGGAGTGTAAAGAGTGCTAAGAATGTAGCAAGTTTGAATTCTAATTTTAGCAACTGGGCAGTCTTTGAGCCTCCATTTCCCCTCTGTAGAAGGGGTCACCAAATTCCTATGATCCCAAGTTGAGGAGAGTGCAAAGGAACTGAGGGTCTCCATCAAGGGACTGAGAATTAAAGCAGAGGAATCTGGATTTAGCAGCTCATCTCTCCCGGGTGTAAGAGACGGAAGAGGACATCTTGGCCACCTGGAGAGCTCCTTCTTTCCCCACAACATTCCTGAGGGGCCCTCAGTGATGGGGAGCTCAAGAAGCAGCCTACCTCCAGAAGCAGCCCTTTCTCTTTCTGCGTTGATACTCAGATTGTTAGAGGGTTAGGTTGGTTTGTTTGGTTTTTGTGAGCGGAAAAATCCCTCTGCTCCTTCTGTCTCCTCCTTGGTCTTACTTAGCCTTAGGTCTCTGCCCTTGAGGGCAATGTTGAGATTCCCCCCTTCTTCCTCCCCCTTCCTTTAAGAATCCTGGGTCTGTGTTAACCACAACACAGCAGTTCAAAAGTACTGTCCATTCTCCAGTCACCCTTTTTATAGATGAGGAGACTGAGACTCAGGGAGAATGACTTTGCCACAATGTCGAGTGACCCCTTTTCTGGGTATCCAGGGCACCCTTCCTTTTGCTCATCCCCTCCTAGGGGGTGATGGCCCTCTATGGCCCCCCATTTCCTCCTTAGATGGCAGTGGGGGGGCCCTGGGGGCTGGGAGCTAGAGGGGAGAGGACAGCTGTGTTTCCAGGGAGTCTTCCCCTTTGGGCCCAGCCTGGAAGGCCCCGGGGAGGGGGGGTGCACAAGAACTCCTGGTTTGTTTAGACTGCTGGGCCCCTGCTCCCAGAGTGTGGGGGAAAACGTGAGCCTGGAGGGTAGGAGGAGGGGCAGGGGGGGACGACCATGGGACATTCTCCCTGCTCTGTCTGCTCACGTACGTGCGGCTGCTCTGTTCCCAGCCCGGCCTTTTTCCCGACTTGAAACCTTCACACATCCTGTCCCCCAGTGTCTCCCCTCCCCTCCCCTTCCTCCTCTCCTTGACTCTCTGCCTCTTTCTACCTGACCCAGCTGGAGAGGTTCTGTCTCTGAGATAGAGCCTGCTGCTGGTTTCAGACAGGAACAGGGATGGTGAGGGCTCCATTCTACAGCCCAGCCCCTACCCAGGGATCCTCCAAAGAGCCCCTCTCCTCCCCACCCCCCATCACCAACCAGGCCTGGGAACAGGGAAGTAGTGAGCCTCCTCAAAATGAAAGTGAAAATGCAAGTATGGCCTGTCCTGGGCTCCCCCCTTCCTCCCATGTACCCTCTTCGCCCCACCCCCCAATCTGTGTGTGTGTGTGTGTGTGTGTGTGTGTGTGTGTGTGTGTGTGTCTGTCTCTGTCTCTGTCTGTCTGTCTGTGTCTGCATGTGCTTCTGCAAAAGCAGGGGAGATAGAGTGACGGAGGGAGGACCCTGCTGATCTCCACAGTCCCACCCTGCCCTCAGCGGCAGCTGTGGCCAAGGCCAAGTTTATGTAGTTATGGCACTGCCCTAGTTCTGGGACTGAAGTTTTTACCCTACTTCCTTTTCTGAGCTCAGGTGAGAGAGCTGAACAAGCAAATAGGCAGGTTCCTTGTGGATCCCTTTAAGAACAGGGAATGAAGGAGCCTCTGGGAAACAGAGAGAGTGAGAGTGTGTGTGTGTGTGTGTGTGTGTGTGTGTGTGTGTGTGTGTGTGTACACGTTTACCCAGGTAACTTAGAGGCAACTAGATGGTTCAGTGGATAGAGCAGCTGAGCTGGAGTCAGGAAGAGCCAAGTACAAATTCGGCCTCAGACACTGACCAGCTGTGGGACCCTGAGTAGCTCGCTCAGTCTCTGCCTCAATTTCCCTATCTGTAAAATGAAGATCATAATATCACCTGCTTCCCAGGGTTGTTGGGAGAATCTAATGAGATAATATATGTAAAGTGCTTTGCAAACCTTAAAAGATTTACGTAAACGGAGGGATCAGAGTGGCTCACTGACTTTGAGAACATCTCCAAAGGAATCTTAGAGACATCTAGTCCCAAGTACATACCTGGCCCGAGGATCCATTCAACAGCATTGCCCCAGAATGGTTACATGCACCTTTCTGATAATCCTTTGCAAGGGTGTCTAGGACTCAGTACCTCCTGAGTGATGGGACCCTTTTGGAATTTTTGGATAGCTTTCATCATTTTGGAGATTTTCCATCCGTTGGCCGTAAATCAGTCTTCAGTGGCTCCTAGTTTTGCCCTCTGAGGGTTTTCAAATCCTTCTGCAATAAAGTTCTTACATCTTAACTTCTCTTATGCCACTCCTCTTCTTTAAGCTTATAAAATAGGCTCAGAGAGAATTGAAGTGACTTACCCAAGGTCACACAACCTACCAAGAAGTATCCAAAGTAGGTTTAGATCTTTCTGACTCTGGGTTCAGCATGCTGTTTGCTTCCCTGTGCGCCAGATGTAGTCTGAAGAGGACAGAGGGGATTCTACTCCCACCCCCACCCCCTTTCTGGACACTGCCCTTCCATTAAGGCTCAGGAAAGTCAAGTGACTTAACCAAAATTCCATAACTTTTGAGTGGGAAACCTAGGGTAGCATTAAGCTTTTTTTTTTAAGCTTGCCCTTATCACACTATTGACTCATGAAAATCTCCAGAACCGGAACTGTTATTTAATTGATGTCTTCATCCATCCTCTACTCGTGAAGTTGACTCTTTGAAGCCAGGGGCAGAATTTTACATTTATCGTATTAAATTTCATCTTATTAGCTTCAGCCCATTGGAGGTCAATGACTTACCCACAGTCCAGTCACTCAGCTTACTGTCAGATATCATTCAGTCCCCAGTGTCTTCACTGTAAGGGTCGGTGCAAAGAAGGGGGGGCAATCCCAAGACAAGTAAAATCATAAGAAAGCATCTTGAGTCAGTCTCCAGGCCCAGAACTGCCACTTCCTTCCTCGGGTATCTAGCAGATTTGATTAGGAAAGCTGTTGTTTGTGATGATTTGAAAGCTCATGAAATGAAGTTAAGAATTGGAGAAAGGCAAACATCTCATTTCTTCTCTCCCGCTCCTAGCACCTCACCCCACCCCACCCCTGGGAAAATAATATAGTCTACAAACTATGGGCCAGAAATTTGACTCCAGTCTCAGCAACATTGTAGAACATGTTATTAAAGGGATGATCAGTGAACGTAGTAGAGTAGCTGAAAGAACCATACAGAAAAATGCTCTAAGAAGAGAAAGAAAAATTAAGGTTTTACTTAATACGTATGACATTGGCAGAGGTGAAAAAAGATAAAACTGATAAATGCTGGTGAAGCTGTGGGAAGACGGGCACATGAGTTTCCTGTAGAAATTGTAGAGATGTTAGCTTGTCCAGCCATTCTGGAAAGAAAATTTGTAATTAATGCTTTTAAAAATGACTCAGGGAATATGGGTTGTGTGTGTGCATGTGTGTGTACAAATGTCTATAAATGTGTGTGTATAGACACATATACATAAATACTTTGACCCAGCAAATACTAGACATCTAGCTCAGGGAGAGGTCAAAGACATAGGGAAAGAGTCTCTCTGTAGAAACATTTTTAGTGGCCCCTTTGCATAGTTGCAAAGAACTGGCAGGAAAGTACTGGTCCGCCGGTGGAAGCATGACTGAATAAATTGTGCTACATGAAAGCAATGGAATATATTTGAACCATAAGAAATGGTGAGTGGAGAATCCAGAGAAACTTAGAAAGTATTTGCACAGCAAAAGCAGAAGCAACAGGACCTGCCTCTAATGTCAGAGATGCCTCACATTTTCTGACTCTGCTATGGTGTTTATTTTGACAACTAACCAAGGCAACTAGGTGGTAACAGTAGGTAGAGAGCTGGGCCTGGAGTCAGGAAGACTTAAGTTCAAATTCAGACTCTGACACTTCTTAACTATGTGACCCTGGACAAATCACTTAACCTCTGTCTACCTGTTTCCTCATCTATAAAATGAGTGTGATAAAAGCACCTACCTCCTGAGGTGGTTGTGAAAATTGTATGAGATCATTGTAAAGCACTTGGCACAATGCCCATGTATGTATAAATGTTAGTGGTTATTATTATCATTGATTATCCCTGGCTTATTCCAAGGGACGGTTCTATTTAGCAAGGGGTGAGGGAGTTGGGGAGCCTTTCGCTGGGAAAGGACATTGATAACTTGTTCTTTTTAAAGATTGGGTCATGTCAGGATTAACTTTATTTCCTCTCTCACATCTGGGTTATGAGACTTAACAGGTGAGAGGAACTCTCTAGAGTTACCTGGAATTTTGCAAACATTTGGCAGAATCTCATGCTGTTCTTAGAGAGAATATGGGAGACAAGTGACCTAGTGCAATTAGGTGAATATGAAACTGGTTAAAGACTGGAGAGAGTGAATTATTAAGAGTTTGGTGTCCTTTTGGAAAGAGGTCTCTGGTGACATAGCTGAGAGATCGCAGCTGGGCTGGGGGCCGTGCCACATTTTTCTTAGTCAATCTAAGCAGAGATGGTGCCTGCACTTAACCTCTTTGCGGATGACCCTGCTCTGGCTGTTTAGAAGAATCCAAGAGGCTCTCAGTAACTTAGAGCATAGGAACCTTTCTGTATGTCCTGATCCCTTTCTCAGCATCAAGTTGTTAAATAAGAATCAGATACATAGATTGCAAAGAAGATCAAACAGAATGAGATATAGTTATCCAGATGTGAGAAAAAAATTCATGGACCCTCCAAGCTAAGAAGCCCTGGCTGGCCTAGGATGTTGGGACAGGGCTACTTCAGTGATATTAAGTATAGTGATAAATGTGTCAAGTATTCACACTTGGGTTCCAAAAATCAACTTCCTAAATACAGTATGGAAAAACGGTGGTTAGATAGCTGTTCACCTGAGCAAGATCTAAGGATATTCGTGGAATTAGGATAAATTCAACATGAATCATGTGATATTATAGGAAAGTGGGCAGGACCATGAAAATTCCAGCTGATCCCTTGTGTATTGTGTGACCCCTACTTCTTTCTTGTTGGGGTATGGCTTTGGATGGGCTTTTCTGAGGGCCAGCCCTTCCACCTCTGAGACTCTGGGACTCTGACTATTCAATCTCAAGACATGATGTCCTGTTCCGGGGCTGGGATTGCCAGGGGAAGTTTTCAGGAAAGGCACTTATTATGCTCAACCCTCAAGGATGCATAGGATTTTCATGGGCTAGGAGCAGGAAGGGTGGGAGAACACATATTTCCAAGGGAGGAAGAAAATACCTCCTATTCCGATGGGAGTAATATTTCCATTTTATAGACATAGAAGGAAAACCGCGGACCAAGACAGGTCAAGTGACTTGTCCAGGCTCACATGACTTGTCAGATAAGGCTCTTAGAGGAGGACCTTGAGTTCCTGGGAGCTCACTGTGGCAGCAGACACGAAAAATATCAAGAATGTCAATTTTTAAAAAATCCCTTGTTCCCTCTCCTCCCTTCACCAAACCCCTCCATGTGTAGCAGAGAGAGAGAGCCATACAGGCTGGACCTACAGTCAAGAAAGTTCTGGTTTCAAATCCTGCCGCTAGCCCCTAACTTGCCTCCCTGACTGGAATCTGAGTTTTCTCCTCTGTGAAAATGGGAATGATTCCTGGAGCACCTCACTCACCCAGGATTGTTGGGATGGGATGGTGGTTTTGTGCCTTACTGTGGCCCAAATCTAATGCTGAGCTCCAGAGTTAGGCAAGCTAGGCTGTCTGTCCATCAGAGGGCAGACTGTACCCGCAGGGATATGTCTTCTTGCACCGATGCTTGAAGCTTTTTCAGCTTGGGGAGTCCAGCCATACTTGGGTCTCCTGATAATGCCTCCATCAGAGGCCCAGCATGGCATCTACTCTAGAAGGAGACACAGAAGGAATCCTCATTGGAGAACTCTTAGTCACAGTACTGCTGTATTCCTTACTTTTCAGGACCTGTGATTCTGTGATTGTTTGTATGGGTCTCTTCCATGGTGTAGATAGCAGCTTCTCAGATTCTCTGGGCAGCCAATGGATACAAGGACCTGTGTGTTCAATGTGGTTAATTCCACATTTCCTTTCATTTGAGGATCTGAGCACCTTGCAATTCCAGAGGAAAGCTTAGGGAGAGGATGAGGACCTAGCTGACAGAGAAGGGAAGTGGTACTGCTAAAATAACCTAAGTCCACCTGGTTTGGAAGTGCTCGCTCTCTCCTCTCTCCTCTCTCTCACTCTCTCTGTCTCTCCTCCCTCCCCCCTCTTCTCTCTTCTTCTTTGTCTTTCCTTCCCTCTCCCCCTACTCTCTCCCTCTTCCCTCCCCCCTCCCCTTCCTCTCTCTCCCCCCTCCCCTTCCTCTCTCTCCCTCCCCCTCTTCTCTCTCCCTCTCTCTCTTCTCCCTTTTCCCTCCCCCCTCCTCTCTTCCTCTCTCTCTCTCTCCCTCCCTCTCCCCCTTCTCTCTCTCCCTTTCC
>CM053594.1:46485336-46510697 GCA_028646575.1 Pseudocheirus occidentalis
CCCTGGGCACTGGCCCTTCCCCCTTCTCAGGCTGGCACCACCACCACCCCTTATTGCTCCTCCTCTCCCCTTCATAGGGTTTATTCCCTCTCTTCTGTTCCCCTCCCCCACTCAGGCCATTCCCCCACCATCTCAATTCAGACCCCAGCCTGGCTCTGACCTCCTTTCCCTCCCCTTCCTCACCCCAGCCCCCAGCCCCTGGCCGGAATGACCAAAACCCATTCTGACCCTGCCTCTTTTTGGAGATGCTCGCTGTTTCCCTCGCCCACACCTAGGGCTTTGGGAGGTATTTTCTAGCCCCAGTAGCTGAGAGTTCTTGCCACCACCACTACCCCCTCCCCAAAAGTAAAGAGAAATGGGGAGGGGGGCGCTACAATGACCGTGAGGGTGAATGGAACTCTCCCCTTATTGGCCAGGGAGCGAATGGAATTCCCCCATTGGCCAGGAGGGTGAATGGAATCCCCCTCCCCTTTACTGGCCTTGAAGGGGTTCATTTTCTCCCCCATCCCAGTCTGTATCCAGTTCTGAGCCTTCCCAACCAGGACGCCCCCTTCATCCCTCCACAGAGCAAATTGGAGTCAAGTGAGTAAGTGAGGGTGTATGGGGTTGCTGGTTGGGAACGTTAAGGATCGTGGGCTCCTTAGCATGGGAAATTATGGTGGGAGTCACACTAAAGAACATTTGCACACAGATGCCCTGAGAGCTGTCACAAGCCTCCTCCCAGCCTTCCACACCTCCGACATCCAAAGCCATACCCCAGTGCCAGGGTGGAGAGGCTAGGTACCATTACTCTCCCTATCTTCTTACCTGGCCTCATTGAGAGCACCTGGTACCACCTGCTTTAGAGTTCCAGGCTGAAGCCACAGCTCCCCAGTGGGCACCCACCCAACTTCCACCGAAATCCTTTAACATTTCTATTGCTGAGGGGTGAATTTTATAATGTCCTCTAGGTGTTTCACGAACCAGATCTGGATTCTACTACTGCTTTGACTCTTGACTCACTGATTTTGGGCAGATATACTCCCTTCTTGATCCTCAGTTTCCCCACCTGCAAAATGATTTCTGCAAACCGCTTTCATTTTGGATTTTCTGTGCACTATGAAGTCCCTTCCAGTTCTGACATCCTGGTTGGAAGGCCAAGAGGCCTTCCAACTCTGTCAATCTATTGTATCTCCTAAGGTTCCTCAGAATGGTACAGTAGAACCCTGAATTTACAGTCAAAGGAGCTGGGTTTGAATCCAAATAATCTACTCCTTTTGTTATCCTGGTAAATCTCTTAACAACTCTGAGCCTCAGTATTCTCATCTGTAAAACATGGTCTCTGAGGTGCTTTCCTGTTCTGATATTCTGTGTCCTAAGAGCCCTTTTCACTCTGGTCCCTTGTATTTTATGCTTTAAGGTCCCTCCCAGCCCTGACAATATACGTTCCAAGATTCTTTACACCTCTAATATTTTTGTTGTTGTTTAATTAGTCCTGTCCAACTCTTCATGACACCATTTGGAGTTTTCTTGGAAAAGATACTGGAGTGGTTTGGCAGTTTCTTCTCCAGTCCATTTTACAGATGAGAAGACTGAGACAAATAGGGTAAAGTGATCTGCCCAGGGTCATACAGCTAGCAAGTATCCAAGGCTGGATTTGAATTCAGATCTTCCTGACTCCAAGCCTGACCCTCTATCCAACAAGCCACCTAGCTGCCCTCAAATATTTTATGTGACCTAATTTCAATGGCCCAAGGTACCTTCTAAACTCTTGCTTTGTGTTCCAGGCTACTCCTCTTTCCCTATAGGCCCTGGTCATCCAGGGCAATATCATTCTGCTCCAAAGGAACCTGGGCACATAGCAAGCTCTCAAATGCTGAGTGAAGGAATAAAGGAATGAAGGTGTGATTCAGTTTTAGGTGGCCTGGGCTGATTCAAGGCCTTATAGACCTGCCTTCCTACTCTCACCTGGTCAGTCATAGAATTACAGCGGATCCGAGTTGGAAGGGGCCTCCAATAGTCCAGGCCTCCTCATGCTGAAGCACAGGCCCTTGCCCTAAGTCTTGGACTCATGGGATTATAGCTTTAGAGCTGGGAAGGGACTTGAGTGAGCATTCATCCAGTCCAGCTTTCTCAGGGTACAATTGAGGAAGCAGGCCAGTTCTCTCTTCACCTAAGTGGATGCTCCTTGGGTTCCTTATCAGAGGCTCCTGCTCCTCTAATTTCTCACCTCCCACCTTCACACTCCTCATTTCCCACTTCCTGGAATGGCTTCCCACCCACCATCTTTGCCTATAGAAATCCTCCAGACTTCCTTTAATACCAGTGCCATCTCCTCTGATAAATCTGTCCCAGTTTCCCCCAGGTCCACCTTTGATCCCCTCATAATACTACCTGCAGTTTCTCCTCTGTGCTTACTCACATCTAGCCTTCCTGTGCCTTGCCTACCTGAACAAGGCGTCTGACTGGGGGGATTTGGGAGGTGGGGTTGGGGAGGACTATTTTTTAATTGCTCTTTGGGAAATTTTTTGCTGTTTTCTGTGGGCCCATCTTGACTCAACTCTACAGTGGCTATGCCAGGCTCAAACTCCTTGATCTCCAAGCAAGAAATAATTAGTAACAAATATCCAACATTTATACAAGATTTTAAAGTTTACAAAGCACTTTACCTACCATGTTTCACTTTAGCCTCATTACAACACTGTAAGGTGGCATCTATAGGCCTAATTTCACCAGTGAGGGACCTGGGACTCAGAGGGTTTAAGTGACTTGCTTTCTGGCCAATAAATTTCAGAGGCTGGATTTGAACTCAGTTCCTAGGCTCATAAATCCAGACCTGATGGACTGTAAATCCAACTAGTCCAGCTCCTTTCAGGAAATTGAAGGAGGTATCCAGAATTTGCAGGGGACCCCATGGAAGTGGGGTTGGGATTTATACCAGGGGCCCCTCATGCCAGATCAGACATTCTGCTGCTGTAGAATGCCTCCAATGTTCTTCTTTCTCGCTGCCTCCAAACCCCGAAGTGCTCTATAGATCCTAGCTAGAATTCCTAGACTCTTTCATAGTTCAGCTTGAGGGCCCCCACACACGCAAGAGGCCTCTGCCAATCCCCTCAGCTGCTGGTGTCCCCCTCTCCCAAATGATCTGTATTGACTTGCTATACATTTTATATCTAGGTATACAGGTTCATGTCTTGTTTCTCCCAGTGGAATGGAAGGTCATTGAGGCCCCAGGCAGCGTGGAACCATGAAAAGAACACTAACCTTGGAAGCAAAGGGTTCAAATACGACTTTTAATGCTTCCTATCAAATGTGAGAATATTTGGAAAGCACTTAGCACAGTGCCTGGAACATGTAGCTGCTTAATGAATGTTCCCCACCCACCCACTACCTGTGTAAGGAGATACCTTGCTTCTGGGTCTGTTTCCTCATCTGTAAAGTGAGGGTGTCTTTCTGGGGTCCCTCCCAGGTTGAAATTTATTATTAACTTCATGCAAGGAGACTGTTCTCTCACTTCCAGAGAGATGAGATTAAAGGGCACAGGTTCCCCCAACTCAGAGTCCTCCATTTAGCCCCAAGTAAGCTCCTTGAGGTCAGGACCTGATGTTTTTGACTCTGTATCCCCGTGGCATGCCTAGCACAGCATCTTAGTAGAGGCCTGGTCAGTTGTGTCTAAGAGAAGCACCCTGATTGCCTTCCTTGGCCATCATCACTGGCCCACACAGAACCAGCACTGAAGAGGTTAAGAGCTGAGGCTTTCCAAGCTGTCATTTTAATCCCCAGCTACTCAAACAGCCTAGAGCCAGGGAGAGGTTGGGGGTCAGGACCAGCTGGTGGCCTCAAGTTCACCTGAGGAATTCCCCAGAGTGGGCAGATGACCCTGTGATTGAGCAGGGAGGGTAAGAGACCCGGGGTCGCTTTTGGCGTTTGCTAGTACGTGTGTTCCAGATTATGGAATTAAATTGGGGTGATCTAACCAAGGTGTGACTGTGTTGGCCTAAAGTGGGTGGTATATCCCAAGACTAGTGTTTGCATTTATGGGGGTGAGAGGGAGTGGTGGGGGTGATTCTTGACAGAGGCTGTATTGGTGTCAGAAAAAGAAAACTGAATTTAGAATCTGGAGGCCCTACTTAGAATCCTGGTTCAGAAGTTTACACACTTTGGGTACATTGCTCCTCTTCTCTGAGATGTTATAAGTATCCCCTTCGTCCATAAAATGGGGATACTTATAGTACCTATATCACAAGATTATTGTGAAGTTTAAACCTTACAAACCACCACAGAGAGATACCCTCTTCTATTTTATATGTCTGGAGTATGCACATGTGTTTGATTACATGATCATTTACATACATGCTTATGAGGATGTCCCAGAGTATTTGTTTTTGTCTGCACATCCTTCTGAAGGACTGTCTCAGCATATATGTGCACATGTACAAATATCTCACATTTCTTCAGTCCTTTAAGACTTGAAAAGTGCTTTTTGTCCAGCTAACTCAGGGGTACTGTTATAGGTAGTTGCCCCATTTTACAGATGAAGGTAAGTGAGGTAAACAGAGAAGTGAGTTGCCCAAGGTCACACTGTAAGCTGACCCACACTCAGGTCTCCTGAATCCAAGGTCCAAACACTCTTTCTACCTTATCATTCATTCAACAAACGTGTTTTAAGGCCCTACTATGTGCCAAGTACTATGCTTGGTGCAGGGGACATGAGGACAAAACACAAAACTATTCTTGCCCAAGGGTGGTAGATTAAAAGCTGCAAGGGGCCTCGGATGCCATTTAACTCAGCTATCTCACTCTACATGAGGAAGCCGAGGGCTGACAGCTTAAGTGATGTGCCCAAGAACTGGGATCTTTTCTTACTGTTATACACAAATTTATTACCTCTCCTTTCCACTCTCATCCCTCACTGAGCAGTAAAAAATCAAAATAAAACAGAACAAATGTGCCTAGCCCAGCAGAGCACATCCCACATTGGTCACGTTCAAAAACGTGTTTCATTCTGCATTTTTGGGTCATCACTGGTCTAGTTCCTGCCAAAGAGGTGGCTGGCGTGTCACAGAGTTGCTTCTCTGAGTCAGTAGTTGGTCATCATATCAATAAACGTTCTTGAGTCTTTCAGAGATATTTCACCCTTCAGTATTGTGGTCATTGTCTAAATTGTTCCGCTTTCCCTCATTTCACTCGGCATCAGTTTATAGAGGTTTTCCCAGATTCCTCTGAAACTGACCATTTCGGCATTTCTTATGACACTAATATTCCATTATATTCCTGTACCAAAATTTGCTTAGCCATTCCCCAACAGATGGGCAGCCCCTCGGTTTCCAGTTCTTTGCCAGCACAAAAAGAGCTGCTATAAATATTTCTGTGCATGAGGGTCCTTTTCTTCTTTTCTTGGATCTCTTTAGGGTAGAGGCCTAGGTGTGGGATCACTGGGTCTAGAAGCTCACACAGTGTGGTGACTTTGGGGGCAGTGTTCAGAGATGGAATTTAAACTCGGGTCCCTGGACTCCCAAGTCCGAGGCTTCTGGTTTACCACTTTACCACTGCATCAGCTGAGCCTCAAGGAACTTACATCCTGTTGGGGATGAAGCAACGTTGTAGCAGGCATACAGGAAAACAAATGCAAACCTGATACAAAGTCATCTCCCCAGTCTGGGCCTGGCTATTAGATAGTATCAGGGCTAGGCCTGTAGGAAATGGTGCTTGAGCAGGTCCTGGCTGGAAACTAGGGATTCCAGGAGATGGAGATGAAGATGAGGTGCCTTCCAAGGCTTCTCCTCTAGCTCTAGAGAGGTGTAAAGCACTTTATAAATCTTACCTCCAAGGATCCACCAACTCTCGAGGTAGGTACAATTATTATCATTTTGCAGATGAGGAAACTGAGGCAGGCACATAAAGGGACTTGCCCAGGGTCACATAGCTGGTAAGTGTCTGAGGCTGGATTTGAACTCAAGACTTCCTGACTTCAAGGCCCAGTAATCTATCTACCAGAGTGAATCTGTGAATTCACTCTTCACCCAGAGTGAATCAGGCATGAAGGACAGACTGTATAAATGGAGTAACAAGTCCCGTTTGAGAGGAATATACAATTATGGAGGGGAGTTGTGTTTGAGAGATGCAGAGAGTGTGTGTGCTATCTTTCAGGCACCATCTCAAACACTAGGGATAAAAATAAAAGCAAAGATTATCAATCTCTGTTCTCAAGGAATTAACATGTGAAGGGGGACAGACAACATATAGAGGGAGGCTGGAGGGGTGGGGAGGGTACCCGGTGGGGGAGGCACAGCAGCCCAGAGACAATCAAATTGGGACGGACATGAGGCTGCAGCCTCTCATGCTGCGGTGGCCTGGGTTTGGGAGTCCTCATTCAGGAGAGCAAAGAGAGACTTGAGTCAGGTTGGGAGACCTTTAAAAGTCCCACTAAAGAAGTGGTGTTTTATCTGAGGGTCAAGATGGAGCCATGAGAGCTTCTTGAGCAGAGGAGGGGAGAGCTAAATATGAAGCAGAAATTTGGAGAGGATCCTTAGGAAGCTGAGTCAAAAAGGATAGAGTGTGACTTAGAATCAGGACATTTTGGGTTCAGATCCTGCCTTTAGAATCACTTGCCTTTAGGCAAGCCACAACGCCTGGTATTTCAATGGCATTTTATGTCCTTAAAATAGATATTTCTCTGAGCCTCAGTTTCCTCATCTGTAAAGTAAGGGGGTTGGACTAAATGGCTCCTAAGACCCCTTTCTGCACTAAATCTATGATCTTATAATTCCAGAGATAGTTATCATTAGAAATGCTAAACTGATGGCTAGACTGCCCTGGGCAGGGAGGCTTTACTTTCCTCCTCCTCTTCCCTTTTTCTTCCTCCTCTTCTTCTTCTTCCTTTTCTTCTTCCTCCTCTTCCTTCTCCTCTTCCTCTTCCTTCTCCTCCTCCTCCTTGGGTCCAGGCTTCTGCCAGATGTTCCTGTGTGGTGGCCGGGGGAAGGACCCCCTCTGAGAACACTATGGGTCTGAACTCCAAAGTTAAGATTCCTAGCTGCTTCATAGACCAAGGAGTCAAGCAGGAAGCATTAATTAAGCCTTACTATGTACTAAGCATGACCTGTATAGCCTCACTCTTGGCTATTGAGGAATGACCAGGAAGGGAATGGTCCATCCCTCATGGGGTGAGGTGGGAGTCCATTCTGCTTTCTGGTTGGTCCTTGGTCCCTGGTGCTTTTCTCTCTGTTCCATACTTTGTTCCTTTGCTTCTTAGGACTGAGCAGGGCCCCTGGAGACTCCTAGGCCAGCCTGTGCAGAGGCCGTTTCTCCCAGGGCGGCCACCAGAGGGCAAACCTTCCCATCTTGTGAATGTCTTCAAAGGCATCCTAGACCCTTCCTTAGGATGTCAGGGCTGGCAGGAACTTTTTTTATTCACTCATAATATTTGATTCTTCTTTTGGCAATTCCATTAGCTTAAAAGTGGAGTCTTTATGGAGGACAAATAGTTTCCCATCTTGTTTGTAGCTGGTATCTTTGGTTTTTAATGAGGGCAGTTCACCATTTCCCATTTTAAATGTCTACACATGCCCTTCAGTTTCATTCCTTCATTGGACAAGGAGCAATGAGAATGAGACTCAATTCAAATGTATATTGCTATAAAATGTATCTAGCCTATATGAATGTATCCTTTAGAAACTTTTCTTTGTAGACTGATGGTCATAAAATATGCAGATACTTCTCAACTTTTAAGTAGAGAATTTGGAATGGGCAAATGGCTCTTAAGAATTTCCTTTTAATTATCTAATTCTCCAGTAGAAAAGGCCTGAGAGGAACTTTAGAACAGAGAATGTCAGAGCTGAAAGTGACCTTAGAACCCAGAGTGTCAGAGCTGGGAGAGCCTTAGAATAGTAATGTCGTAACTTCATATGCATAAGGAATATTGTATTTCTTGCTTTCTCGATGGGCAGGGGGAAGGAGGAGTAGAGGGAAGGAGAGAACTTAGGGAAAATAAAAATTAAAAAATAAGTTAAAAGGGGTGGCTGGGTAGCACAGTGAATAGAGCACTAGCCCTGGAGTCAGAAGGACCCAAGTTCAAATCCGGTCTCAGATACTTAACACACTTACTAGCTGTGTGACCTTGGGCAAGTCACTTAACCCCAATTGCCCTGCTTTCCCCCCTCCAAAAAGCAGCAATAAATAATTAAAAGTTAAAAAATAAAAGAACACAATGCCTGAGGTAAAGGCCTTAGAACATAAAACAGAACATTCAAGGTAAGCGGACCCTTAGAACATGAAGTGGTAGACATAAGAGGGGTTTAAATGAGAAGCAGTTGTGGCATAGTAGAAGGAGTTTGGAGTCACAGAACCTGGGTTCAAATCCTGGCTCTATATGCTACTTGTGTAACCTTGGACAACCAACTTATCTTTTCTTGGGCCTTAGTTCCTCTCTCCTCTTTAAAATGAGGGGCCTGCCTTAAGTGGCCTCTCTTCTGCCCTCTAACTCCAACTCTGTGATCCAGTGAACAAAGAATGGAAAAGCTGAAAAGTGTCTAGTACAGACTTCAGAATGGTTGAGACTGAGGTAACTTAAGACTCCTTCATCCTAGACGTTTTCTTCTCACATTTATTTCATGAGCTCGTGGAAACCAGGCTGTCTCTGGGAGCCAGGAGACCTTAGGTCTCTTTCTGTAGTATTTAGTGTCCCTGCTCTTATGTCCCCTGAGACACGTGCTATAAACCAGCAGAAGGCGTGAAGTAGACTGCCCCTGGTTCCTCCCTTCCCCTTTTAACCTCCCTTCTGATGCCCAGCCAATCTTCTCTCCTTTTAAAAGTTTTTTGGGTTTTTTTTTGGAGGGCAATTGGGGTTAAATGACTTGCCCAAAGTCACACAATTAGTTCTTGTGTTAAGTGTCTGGGGTCAGATTTGAACTCAGGTCCTCCTTACTCCAGGGTCAGTGCTCTATTCACTGAGCCACCTAGCTGCTCCTTAAAAATTTTTTGGAGACTAGGTCTCCCTAGTTCCCTGAGCCTGGAAGTGCATTGGTCCAAACCCATGGCTGATCAGCACAGAAGCTTTAATCTGTTCTACTCCCCACCTGGGCCATTTTGCCCCTCCTCAGACAGCCTGGTGCCCCCAGCTACCCAGGGATTCACCAAAATGGCATCAGCCTTCCTGTAGATGTCCAGTTAGCTCAGAGTGGTCAGCTAGGTGGCTCAGTGGATAGAGTGCAGAAGTCAGGAAGATTCCTCTTTTTGAGTTCAAATTTGGCCTCCAATACTTACTAGTTGCGTGACCCTGGGCAAGTCACTGAATCTGTTTTGCCTTAGTTTTCCCATCTGCAAAATTAACTGAAGAAAGAAATGACAAACCACTGCAGTATCTTTGCCAAGAAAATCCCAAATGAAGAGTCAGACACAATGGAAGAACAACAAAAGATGTGTGTGTGTATGTATACATATGTGTACATATATTTCTTTTATTTCATTTTTTGCTTTTTGGAGGGGAGAAGGCAGGGAAGTTGGGGTTAAGTGACTTGCCCAAGGTCACACGGCTAGGTTTGTGTGTGTGTGTGTGTGTGTGTGTGTGTGTGTGTGTGGTGTCTGAATTTGAACTGTGAATTTGAACTCAGGTCCTCCTGACTCCAGGGCCAGTGCTCTATTCACTGTGCCACTGTGCCGCCCCATATATTTCTTTGACATTCTTTGTTCTAAGGATCTTCCCAACGCTGACGTTCTCTGCCACTAAAATGAGGGAATCTTTTTAAAGCACTACACGATGCTAGTTGTTATTATAGGTGGCTGTGTGTGGCTGGTGCATAGGGGGCTTCCTGAAGTCAGGAAGTCTTGAGTTCAGATACAGCCATTCTAGCTGTGTTACCCTGGGCAAGCCACTTCACTTCTTTGCTTCAATTTCCTCAACTATAAAGTGGGGATAATAGCACCTACCTCTCAAATACTTTTGGGGGGGGAATGGTATTTTATAGCTATTGCTTTTCTTATATGCCATTTTAATAAATGCCTTTTCTTTGAACCAGTTGTTTTTACCAGCTGTTATGATGATTAATATTAGCAATAACAACCATCATCATAAAGGCAAGTTCACTTGTGGGCTTGAGAGCTATGGTCGTAGGAGTCTGGAACCACAGAGTAAGCTGGGAACCTTGAGACAGAAGCGGTAAACACCCTGGGTACACACCTTGTAAACTTAGGAGTGCTGAGGTAGGGAGGGAGCCACCTAGACACATAGCACTGACAGAGTGACTATAATGGCCATGCCCTTTGACTTGGAGGTCTCCCCGCTACACATATACGCTAAGGAGCTGGATAACAGAAGGGGAGAAGGGGGGAAAGGGCCCATATATACTTCAATTTTTATAGTAGCACTTTTAGTAGCAGCAAAGAATTAGAAACAAAATAGGTGCCCATTGACATCCCTAGGAATGGCTTAACAAAGTGCGGTATATGAAGATGATCCAATATTGTTGTTGGTTCTATCCGACTTTCTGTGACTCTGGCTCATAGCACACCAGGCCATTCTGTCCTTCACTATCTCTCAAAGTCTGTCCAAGCTGTGCTTCCATGACACTCTGTCCATCTCATCCTCTGACGTGCCCTTTGCCTTTTGCCTTCAGTCTTTCCCAACATCAGGGTCTTTTCCAGTGAGTCCCATCTCTTCATTATGTGGCCAAAGTATTTAATCTTCAGCTTCAGTATTTGACCTTCCAGTGAATAGTGTGAGTTAATTTCTTTAAGTATTGACTGACTTGATCTCCTTGCTGTCCAAGGGACTCTCAAAAGTCTTCTCCAGCACCACAGTTCCAAAGCGTTGATTCTGCAGCGCTCAGCTTTCCTTACAGTCCAATTCTCATGGATATACATTGGTACTGGAAAAACCATAGCTCTGATTGTAATGGACCTTTGTAGGCAGGGTGAAGCCTCTACTTTTTAGGATGCTGTCCAGATTTGCCATGGCTTTCCTTCCAAGGAGGAAGAGTCATTTCAGGGCTTCAGTTGCCTTTGGCGGTGATCTTTGAGGCCGGAAATAGTACCAAGCCATAAAAAATGGTGCCTGTGAAGAACACAAGAAGGAATGGGAAAGCTTATGTGAACTGAGGAAAAGTGAAGTAATCAGAACCAGGAAAAAGATAAATGTAATCATTACAACAATGGAAATGGAAAGAAAAGCAGAAAAAAGAGATATTGAATTTTGTCTAATTACGCCTAAGCTTGGCCCCAAAGAAACAATAAAAGAATACACGTTCCTCCTCTCTTTTTCAAAGTAGGCACACTGAAGGGCCATGGTTCTATTGTCAGCATATGTTGGAGCCAGGACAGCAGATGCTGTTGGACTTGGCTGATGTGCTGGTTGGTTGCCAAATGACTGTACAGACCTCTCTTTTGTTTTCTGTTATATATGACAGTTCTTGGGTTGAAGGATGTAGTTACCCAATCGGTCAGCAAGCTTTCATGTATTGACAGGCACTGTGTTTGGTGCTGGGGATGCAAGGAGAAAATGAAATGGCCCCTACCCTCAGGGAAATGATAGTCTATTGGGGAAATTGTGTTTACATATAAGTATGCACAAAACAAATAGAATGATTTTGAGAGGAAGCGCTAGTAGTCGGGAGTTCTGAAAAGACCTCATGTAGGAGGACGCACTTAGGCTGAGTCTTGAAGGAAACTAGGGATTCTAAGAGGCAGAGATGAGAAGAGAGGGCATTCTAGGCATAGGGCACAGCTCATGCAAAAGTCCAAAGGTGGGAGATGTAGCATCCTGTGTGGAGAATAGCAAGTAGGCCAGTACAGCTGGATCAGAGAGTATGTGGGAAGGAGCAGTGTGCAAAAAGATCAGAAAGGTATTGGAGGCCAGGTTGTGAAGAGCATTAAATACTAAACTGAAGAGTTTATATTTGGTCTCAAAAATAATGGGGAACCACTGGACTTTATTGAGGAGGGGAGTACCATGGTCAGACCTGTGCTTTAGACAAATCACTTTTGCCACTAGTGAAAGGATGGATTGGGTAGAAAAACAAAAGGTACCCAATATTTTTTTTAATGAGATAGGGTATTCAGATATCTAGCAGGCAACCAGAGATATAAGATTTGGAGTTTGAGAGAGAGAGAGATTAGGGCTGGATGCATAGATTTGTCAGTCATCTGCTTAGAAATGATATTTAAACCCATTCTACTCAATTTAATTCCACAAACATTTATTAGAACTTGCTGTGTGCAATAACTGCCTTAGGGAGACAAAATGAAAAACAGACCTGGACTTCAAAAATCTTCTGGGCTGCTGAGCAGATGTAACATTTGGAGAAGTTAAGTCCAGTATCACTTGAGAGGAGCTGAACCACACTGGATCACTGATACAAGCTAGATAAATAGAATATGAGAGGACCCACCATGGAGCCTTCAGAAAGCCCACAGTTAAGAGTCATGACATGGGTGGTGAGCCCTTGGAAGAGACTGAGAAGGCCTAGTCAGATGGTGAAAGAAGACAACAACATTCATGGGACAGGGATATTCATGGGGTAAAAACTAAGAGAGAGAAGAGTATCTGGAAACAGGGGTGGTCAGTGTTATATGATGCAAGAGATCAAGGAAAATGGAGATAAGGAAAAGCCATCAGATTTAGCGGTTAAAAGAGATCACTCGTGACCTTGCAGAGAATAGCTTTTGTGGAGCTGAATGGAGTTGAGAAGAAGCCAGATTGAAGGGGAGAGATAGAAAGAGAGAGAGAGAGAGAGAGAAGGCAGATTGCCAGAAGTTGAAAAGTGAGTGAGATGGAAGTAGAGACAAGTGTTGGCTTTTTCTAGTTGACCCACTCCTTCCCCTCCACCGCTCTCTCTCTCCCCTTGTGTCTATCTCTGTCTCTCTCTACTTTTCTCTTTCTCTCTCTGCTTCTCTCCTCTCTCTGTCTCTCTCTTCCTCTCTCTCCCCTTGTGTCTATCTCTGTCTCTACTTCTCTCTCTGCTCTCCTTCTGTCTCTGTCTCTCTCCCCCTCTCTCCCCTCTGTCTCTCCTTGTCTCTCTCTCTGCTTTTCTCTCTTTTTCTCTCTCCCTCCTTCCCTCCCTCTCCCCTTCAAGCTTTCTGTGTGTAATGTCTTCTTCCCTGACTGCCCACAAGCATACTTGATTCTCTTACTTAAAAAAAAAATTCTTCACTTGACTCAGTTATCCCCTCAAGTCTCTCACTGAAAAAAACCAGTCATCCAGCAGTTTAGGAGAAGCTTTCCTACCATGGGCAAAAACATTAGACAAAGAAACTGATCCCATGATGGGATGGGGAGGCTTTTGATAAAGAGGAGAGGAGGGAGCACATTGGTGGTGGGGTGACTAGCATGAGCAGAGGGCAGGAAATCCCAGGATGCTTTGGGGTGTAGGGTTCTGTCCTAGCATCCTGAGCATCCCCCTAAGGTCTTAGCACATAATAGGTATTTAATAAATACCTGATGAACTAAAGTGACTGTACATTCAGGGAATGGTGAATTAGTCTAGAGCAAAAAGATTGTAAAGGGGATTTGTAAGTGGTACAGCAGGAAAGGTAAGGTGGGAGGCCAGATTAATAATGGGTTGTTGGGTCCTGATTATTGATGGTTATGCATAGAGAAATTCTGTCTGCCTCAAGAACTGATAGAGACAACTTCAAAATCATTCTGGCTCTCATTAATTGATCAACAGTAGGTCCCAGGCCAAGCTCCATTTGGTCATTGTTTGGTCCACGATTGTCTCAGAGTGAATATATATATATAAATATATGTAATTGTTTTGTTTTTGTTTTGGTCAGAAACCCTGAGAATCTTGCCCCTCATATTGTTTTTTTCTTCCCCCCACCCCCTGACTAGGTAAGAGGCCATTCCCTGCCTCATTTCTTACCTAGCTTTAATCACTGAATGGGCATTGCCTCAGTCAAACTGAACCCTGTAAAAGACCTTAGATTAAAAAGGCAAAGATCTCCCATGCATCCACGGTCATCTCCAGTCATCTTGATTTATATCTGGCCACTGGACCCAGATGGCTCCAGAGGACAGACTGAGGCTGGTGACTTTGCCCAGCCCTGCCTCACTTAAATGCAATTAATTTGCAAGTCATGGCTTCACCTCCCAGGTGTCATGGTCCCCTTTGAGAAGGAAGGACAGACAACAACATCCACTCCAACTCTCTTCCTGTCTCTCTCCTTCCTTTCACAGCCAAACTCCTAGAAAAGATTCTTTAAGCTAGTTGTCCATCCACTTCGCTACTTCCTGGCTTGGCTTCCTAACCCCAGCATTCCACTGCAGCTCCAAGCTTACCTATATCTCTTAACCGTTCATTTCCAATGGTCTTTCCTCAGTCCCTGTCCAGCTTCTCCCAAGCTTCTGATAGCTGACCCCTGGCTCACTCCCCCCAGCTCCATTCTCCTCCCTTGGCTCCAGTGATGCCAATCATCTCCCCTGGCTCTTTGTCTCAGATTCTCAGGAATCCTTCCCTATTTCCTGCTCCGTTTTCTTTTGTGCTCTTTTCTCACTGTGTACTTTCATCTGCTCCCATGAGTTCTCATCTAATTTCTAAGCAGACCCAGGAACAGGCAGCTTCAGTTCCTTTCCTGTGCATCAGTCCCATATCTCCAACCATCTGCTGGACATTTCCACCTCGATAGCCCATCTCAATGCCAGCCTCATCATGTCTGAAGCCAGATTCATTATCTTCTCACCTAAATGCTAAGCCCACCTTCTCCTCCAGTTTTCCCTCTTGCTGATGAGGGGAACCATCATCCTTTTAGTCTCAGGCTTTCATTTGTTCCTGACTCTTTCCTCTCCCTTCTCCCTCCCTCTAATCCATTGTCAAGCTGTATCGATTCTACCAAGATCTGGTATTTGCCCCCTCTGCTCATACATATTGCCACCACTCTGGCTTAGCCTCACCTCACTTTCCACCTGGGCTATTTGAATAACCGCCTAATTCACTTCCCTGATTCCAGTCCCTCTCCCTTCCAATCCACCCTCTGCACAGCCACCAAAGTCATCTTCCCAAGACACAGGGCTGACTGTGGCATCATCCTGCTCAAAATCCAAAATGGACCCCATGCCTGTGAGGATAAAGTATCAAACTCCTCAGCACAATCTGACCACACCTCATTTTTCAGATCTCTCCTTCCCAGCCAAAGTGGACAACTAGCTGTTCCTCAACCTTGTGACACTGGTCCCCATTCCCGGATAAGCCCTGGCTCCCCACCCACACCTCTTCAATTCTTGGTTTTCTTTAAGGGTTGGGTCAGGTCAGGTGCTGCCTCCTATGAGAAGCCTTCCCAGATCCCCCCAAATGTTAGGTTATTACTTCTATTTTGTTCTCTGTACAAATACCTTGTCCTCCCTGCAGTGAAATGGGAGCTCCTTTTGGACGGGCCTTGAGGGATTTCATAATGAATCTTTGTTGAGAATGTCAGACCTGGAAGAACCCCATTGAACAGAGAACATTAAAGTTGAAAGGGGCCTTAGAACGCTGAAAGCCAGGGCTGGAAGAGACATAGGACATAGAGCACACGAGGGCAAGGCGGATGAGGACCTTGGAATGCAGAGCAGCAGAATTGGAAAGGCCCACAGAACATCAAATGGCTTTTCCATGGAGGTTTGGAAGGCAATCCTTGCGTGTGGAGCTTCAGATTGGTTGGTCAGTTCTAGCTTCAGAAGAGCTCAGGGCAAAACTGGGGCTGAAATTAAAAAAAAAAAGAACCACAAGAAACCAGCAGGGGCCACTTTATTGAATTCCTGGACAGGGAGAGTGCCAGGGCCCTATATCCCCATCAGAGATAGACTCTTGTACCTCAGACACTTAGAGAGACTTCCTTCCTCCTTCACTCCTTGGGCAATCACTAAGGGGTTGAGGGCCCTGTCTTGGGGCTGCCCTGGCCAGAGGGGGAAGAGAAGGAAGTGGAGGACCTGAGGTGTGGATCTCTGAGCCCCAGATAAGGGGCAGGAAGTTGGAGCCTCAGATGAGGCTGGAGGCACTCTCTAAAGAAAGGGGTAGGTACTCAGAGGGAGTTGTGGATCTCACACAACACCCAAAGATATACAGTGAAAAGATACACAACCTAAGCCCAATAGGAATGCAGCAGATCCCCATGAATGCTGAAAAACACAGATATATATATATATATATATATATATATATATATACATATAAGCACCCAACTGATTGCTGTGGACAGTGTCAGAGACACAAGCAGTGACACAATACACAGAAACAGAACCTGTCTTCCATGCTGTTACTCTCTCACATACACACTAATACAGTGGAGATACACCTACAGTGACAGGCCACACCCTCGGACATAAAAGGCCCTGGAAACAACACAGCCATCAGATAGACACCCAGGCACCCTGACACAGACACACATGAATTATTTTCCCTCTCCTCACTCCTCCAACCTAAGCCATCTGGTTCCTTTTCCTCCCTGGGGGCTGAGCTGTGCACTGGGCTTACTTCTCTCTTACACACACACATATACACACCATACTCAAACCACACACACCATATATATATGCACACATCATAGATGTACACACATCACAATACACACATACATATAACACATCATATATGTGTACACATCATGCACATACACACTACACACATCACAACATACACCACACACACATACACACACAGACCCGTGTTCTCACAGATGCTGATGGCAGCGGAGACCCCTGTCTCTGCTTAATCTTCAAGGATGAGGCCCTGTTCCCTTAGTCCCTGGGGTCAGTTCCCCTATGATCCAGAGATCCCAGTGAACAGCCTTATAGTGGAGCAAAGGAGAAAAAGCTGGCTCTGGAGGCAGAGGGCCATTGTTGAACCTCCCACTGGTACAAACTTGTGCAGATTACTTCCCCTTTGGGGGCCTCAGTTCCTCTGTGAAATCAGCAGGCTGGGCCAGGTGATCTCAAGCTAAGGACCCTTTCACTCTGGATTCCTCTGTTCTCTCCTGCCTACTCACCACCCAGATTTAGGATGCTAAAGGAAGACTGAGAGGAGGCACTGGGGTGGGGGCTGGGGTTGTACTTGGCTCCCCCCCACCCCCCGACATCCCATGAGTAGTCCTGATCCCCAAGGAGACCCAGGATTCTGTGTTCTTTCTCTCCTCAGAAAACACCCTGCTTCTCATTCCTCCTACCTTCCTTAGGCAAAGAAGGCTGGGAGTTTTGATAATGGATGGGGGGTGGGGGGGAGACAGGGAGAGAGAGAGAGAGAGAGAGAGAGAGGGAGAGGAAGAGGGAGAGAGAGAGAGAGAGAGAGAGAGAGAGAGAGAGAGAGAGAGAGAGAGAGAGAGAGAGAGAGAGAGAAAGAAAGAAAATATATGTGAAAATCCCAGGCTGAAGGTTAGCATGTCAGAAATGCCTCCCTTCTTACAGCTGACTCACTGCAGGACTCCTGCCCTAAGAGCGGGCCAGACCAAAGGCAGCCCCTCTGCTCTGTTGCCATGTTGCTTTTCCCTCTTCCCTTCAACTACTTTTTCAAGGACTGATAATCCAATGCTTATTACTTTTCTGCTATGGAGGTTATGCCAGTCTGCTGTCCTCCGACTCCACACAGAATCCTTGATTCTGAATTTTAGGCTGCTGGGTCAAAGTCTCCTGCCATGAGCACTAGTTTCTGCTGTCCTCATGCCCCTTCATGGCAGCTCCAGGCTGCCAGAGGCTCTATTGCAGTCCGTCCTACCTTCCCATTATGCCTTCTGGAAACCCCTTTCTATTTTGGGGGGTGGGGTGGGGGAAGGCAGGGAAATTGAGGTTAAGTGACTTGCCTAAGGTTACACAGTTAAGTGTCAAGTGTCTGAGACTGGATTTGAACTCAGGTCCTCCTGACTCCAGGGCCTGTGCTCTATTTACTGTGACACCCAGCTGCCCCAACCCCTTTCTATGGTTAACACTGTGCCCTTCACATTAGATCTGTAGATTTACTCTGCATATATTTTGCATTTTCTTATATGTATACATGTTTTTCCTCAATACCATGTGAACTCCTTGAGGGCCTGATCATTCTTGGTTTTTTTGTCCCTAGCACCCAACTTCAAGCCATTCAATAAATACTGAATCAAAGTGTCTCTTGCTGGGGGAGACCTCAGACTTAGAAGGGGACCCATTTCTCCTTTCCTATGGCAATCATTCCAACCCTCCTCAGCCTTGTGGGGAGGAGGAAGGGGAAGGGAGTGGCATAGAGTGTGTGTGCAGTGGAAGGAATTCTGGCTTTCCATGCAGGATTTGAACCTGTCTTTCCTGAAGGCACTCTGGACTTGGAGTCAGGACAGACTTGAGTTCAAATCCTGCCTTAGACACTTAACTAGCTCTGTTAGCCCAGTGACCCTCAGCTTAACTTGGCATCGGTTCCCTTCCATAAAAAGTGGCATACTTTATCTTTCTGGGTCTCCATTCCTTCATCTGTAAAATAAGAAGCTTGTACAAAATGACCTGTGAGGTTTCATCTCTGATCCTATGAATATTTGTGCTAGCCGGCTCACAGGATTGTTGTAAGGAAAGTGCTTTGTAAAGTGTTAGAGAATTTGGAGTCACTCTTTATGTTGTCCAGATGCCCAGGGAATTAAGGGAGCCAGCCAGAAGGGGAAGGAGGGGTCTTGAGGGCAGCTCTTGGTCCTACTATCTCCAGGTAACAGGAGGGGCCATGTCCCCATGGCTGAAGAGAGCTTGGCAGGGCTTGGATGAACAGGCTGGTAAGAGAACCTTCAGGAAAGAGAACCAGGTCCAGAACGTGAACGCCTTTGCCCTGCTCCCCTCACTCCCCCCCTTCCCCAGCCGACGCTGTAGAGACCAGAGTGGCTACTTTTACTGATTTAGATCTAAAAAGGGGCCTTAGACATTATCTAGTCCAAACTCACTTTATGGATGATGAAACTGAGGCCAGAGAAGATTAAGTGACCTTAGAGGTCATCTAGTCCAACCTCCTCATGTTACAGATGAGGGAACTGAGGCCAGACAGGTTAAGCAATTTGCCCAAGGTCACAGAAGGAGTAAGTGGCTGAGCCTGGAACTTAAATCGGGTCCTCTGATCCTAAACCAAAAGTTGTTTCTCCCGCCCCCCCCCCCCCATGCAACACTTAGCACCTTTTATCTGCGTATCACTGGAGTTAATCTAAGCATTCCAGTTCCCTGGGAATCTTGTTTCTCATAGTTACCAGGCCAAGGGTGAGGATGCCCAGTATGTGAAGCCTTATGGGAGGAGCAGAAGGGAGACACACACCACGCAGGGCACATTCACATTCAAGGATAAATTTCTTATACTTTCCCTCCTCTCCAATTCTTCTATTTATCCCCTTCCTTAAACACCCCTAGCTGGGGAGGAAAGGAGACCAAGAAAAAGGCAGCACAGGATAGTAGTGGATACAGAGCCTGTGGGGTCTTGGAGATAGGATGGCCCGCCTTGATTTCCATCCCAGACTCCACCAAGTCACTGATGGCCAGGGGTATCTGCGGAAACCATTCCACCCCTCTACTGGACCATCCATCACCACTGAACCCTTGAGGTGTAGTCACAGCCAGGGTTCCTCAGACAAGGCCCAGACCCCCAGCTCCAGACTTTTGTCCAGTTTCTAGCCCCTTGCATAACAACATCCACTTGGCTTCCTCATTTGCCAAACTAGAGGCTTTTCAAAAACTTGATTTGGGGAAGAGTTAACATTGCCCCAAAGACACCCGACTTGGAGCCAGACCTCTGCTTTTACCAGACCCCCTGCCAAGGGCCTCAGGATGCAGAAAAAAACTGAGTAGCCCTGCTCTAGGGGAAGCTGCCCCAAACTGGGAGTAACTCACTGTCTGACCTGGGGCCTCTCTGGACCTTAATGGTCTCACGTGTCAGAAGAGCATCTCTCCTGGGAGTGTGGTAAGAATCAACAAAATGGATGTGAAAGCCTTTGAAAAGTTTAAAACCCTGGACAGAAGGAAAGAATAATCATTGAACTTTAGAGCTATAAGGGCCCTTCCAGGTTAATCCAATCAAATGAGGAAACACAGGCTCAGATACCAGAATCTCACACAGCTAGGGACGCTTTCTCAGAGTCATGTTTTTAAATATATAAAATACATAGGATTGCAAAGGAAATCAATTGCATGGAAATAGTTAGCAATAAAATCATGGAACCAGGGTTAAGAACCTCTGCTCTTGACTGACTGCCTGAGACTCACCTGAGACTCACTGGAGACAAAGTAGTTAAAGAAACTGTAAGAAACATGTATTAAATGCCTACTGTGTGCCAGGTACTGGAGTAAGGTGACTCTACAGCTCAGAAATTTTGTCCTTGGGACAAACAGTGGGAAATAAGGCCTCGATTGGGGGTAAGATGTAACCTTGTGGAGAAAGAGACCCTGCAATAGTATCATGAAGCTGTTCCTTTGAAAGCCAAGGGAAGATACTCAGGAGTGGGGGCACACTAGTCCTCTCTAAATTTGGTGATGGTTCAGTCATTTTAGTCATGTCCAATTCTTGGTGATCCCATTTGGGTTTTCTTACCAAAGACACTGAAGTGGTTTGTCATTTTCTTCTTCATCTCATTTTGATGATGAAATTGAGGCAAATAGGGTTAAGTGACTTGCCCAGGGTCACACAGCTAGTGTTTGAGGTCAGATTTGAAATCTGGTCTTCTCCAGGCGGGTGCTCTATTCATTTTGCCATAAATTTGGTACCCTGAGGCAAAACCCAAGTTACCCCACCCTAGTTAATGTTTTAGTGAGGAAGAGGTCTGGGATGAGTGGAGAAGCAGCTGAAGCCTTAGCTCCAGGGACAAAGTAGGAGAGGTGCATTAGCCATCTAGCCTGCCCTACTAAGGCCCATCCATACTTTGCTTTGTTTCATGCTCACTCTATGCCTAGAATGTTCTGTCTCCATATTTTAAAGCTTGACTGAAATAGCACCTTCTCCAGTAAGTCTTCCTGATGCTTTTGGTTTGGAATGATTTTGCCTCTTGTAACTCATGTGGCATTTTGCATTTTTGTGATACTTTATCATTTAATGTATATATTCCCAACTAGATTGTGGACTCTGTGAGGACAGAGATCTCGTAACTTTGGATCTCCTTCCACTCCTAGGGGTGTTCTTCACACCCTGGATGCTTCATACTCAATATTCATGGGGCTTGGCTGCTTGCTTTCTCTGGGTGGCTGCTTGCTTTCCCTGGGAAGTGGGGGAAGACTTAAGCCTAGGTATGAATACTCATGAGACCAGCTGCTCTCAGGCTTCTTCCAGCATTCCAGATCCCACAGCCTGGACTCCAAGATGGAGCTATGTACCTGTGTGTGTGTGTGTGTGTGTGTGTGTGTGTGTGTGTGTGTGTGTATACACACTGGACAGAAAGAGAAGGCTCCTCCGATTCTTCTTGGACATCCCCCTTTCCCCTCCCTTCATATCACATCAGTTGACAAACTCCATCAACTTTACTCTTATAATATCCCTTCAATTTGTCCCTTTTCCTTACTCATGTGGCTTTTACCTTAGTCAGGGCTCTCAGTAATCTCATCACTGCTGCAATAATCTCCCTCCCATCATAAGAAAGACTACCCTCCTCCCAAACAAAGACAGAGAGGTAGTACTGGGACACATCCACACAAAGGAAGGGATGAACAAGAATGCTGCCACTCCACTGAAGACTAATGAGAAGAAGTAGTTCTTGAGAACCCAGGGAGAGAAATGTGTACAGAGGTGGGGGACCTTCGGCTTCAAGGCCATATGTGGCCCAATAAGGCCTCAAGTGCAGCCCTGTGACTGAATCCAAACTTCACAGGACAAATCCCCTGAATAAAAAGATTTGTTCTGTAAAACTGGGACTCAGTCAAAAAGCCACACCTGAGCATCACGATGGCTACCTGCGGCCTTGAGATTACAGGTTCCCCACCCTGGTCTAGAAGGTCACCTGTGCTCAGTGGGGCATAAGAAATGAAGGAAGGATATGGGCTGAGAAGAGGCCGTCAGCTTCTGCAATTAATAGATCGCTTGTAACTCTGGAGACAGCAGTTTCAGCCGAGTGATGAAGTCAGAAGTCAGACTCCAAGGGGCTGTGAATGTGAAATGAGAAAATGGTGAGTATAAACAGCTCTTTGTAGGAGTCAAGCTTCGAGAAGAAGCTGGAAGATGACTGGTAGCTTGAGAGATAGTATCAAATTAAGGTTTCATCAAGATTAGAGAAGATGCAGCCATGCTTGTAAGTAATAAGGATGGAGTCAGGGTTAGGAGGGATTGTATTAAAGAGAAAGGTCTATTGCAAGGGGTATAATGCTGGATAAGGAGGGGATGGGATCGATGGCATTGTTGCTCCACTCGTAGGACTGATGGGTGTGAAGGATGTGGGGGGAATCTGCCTGAAAGGAAAAGGGCCGTCTCTCCAGGCTGAAACACTGGAGAAGAAAGTGGGAAATCTATGGAGGGACTGTGTTGTATAGAAGTGGGGAAAAGAGAACTTGGGATTGTGTTCTTAATTTTTTTTCAGCACTTTGTGAAGTCCTCCACTGGAAGAGGGTGGGAGGGGGTTGTGAAGTTTGTGGAAGAGAAGGTTTAGCACAGATGCTGAGAGAAGTGGGATGGTCAGGTGGGTAACAGGTGAAATCAACAGAACCACGAGAACAATTTATGTGATGACCACAATAAATAAAAGCGACTTTGGATATTTGAAACTTGGAAAGAAAAGAAAAGCCTGTTTTCTGTGAAATGATCTGTATAAAACAGAACGTCCTCCTCCACCAGTTTCAGGTTCTCCTCTTTCAAGACGCCATCTATGCCACTGCCAAAATGAAATTCTTAAAATATACTTGACCACATCTTACTCACAGATTTTTCTTACTCTTTACTTACTCACACTTTTCCAGTGACTCCTCATTGTAGTCAGGATTAAAAAGATCATCAGCCTGGCTTTTAAAGCCCTCCACAAAATGGCTACCACCTCCCTGGTGTTATTTCCTAGTACTCTGGCTGCAAATGGGAACTTCAGCCACTGCTGGTACAAACATACGTGGGCTTCTGCCCCACATCCATAACTGACCCTCTCCTCACCTCCAAATCTTAGAATCCATTGTTCCTTCCAGGCCCAGGCCCAGGGCTCAGCTACACAAAGACCTTTCCTGAGTTTTCCCCCACTGACTGGCCATTCAAAAGATAGGATAGGATCAGGTGGGACAAGGGAGCTTGCTTGGCCATTCTGGGCCAATTTT
Source organism: Pseudocheirus occidentalis (assembly GCA_028646575.1). Taxonomy (NCBI): domain Eukaryota; kingdom Metazoa; phylum Chordata; class Mammalia; order Diprotodontia; family Pseudocheiridae; genus Pseudocheirus; species Pseudocheirus occidentalis. Next base: position 46,508,477 of record CM053594.1, read on the forward strand.
TCCTGAAGTGAGTGTCGTCCCCTGGGGGCATTTGGCCCAAGGAGCACAGCAACTCTTAAGGAAGAAGGAAGGAATCCTCATGGCTATGTAATACAATTTAGAATTCTGGTCTAGAAATTGCTTTGTATAACTTCATACGTACCTACTCATGGACCACACATAGTAGGCACCTAATATGATGGACTGAATGGACAGGATTGTGGCAACTCGCCCTTTGCACAAGGAGGCCTTTTGAGTTAGTGGGAAGTGTGAATTTCAACCCCTAGGATCTTCCCAACTCCAGTCCATCCATGCCACTGCCAGAATGTCTTATAAACCAATCCGGTCATGTCCCACTGTTTCTAAACTTGACATTCAAAGCCCTCCTTCCCAGCACTCACCTTAGTCCTTCCTACCTGCTTTATTTATGCCTAAGCCCTCTGAAGCCTAAATATCCCCTCCTTCTACCCCTTCTCTGTGCATTGTCATTTGCCTTGCCTGTAATGTCAAACTTCTCTCTGCCTGTTGAATTTTGATTCATCCTTTGACATCCAACTTGGATGCCATTTTTTCCGGCAACTTTCTCTGATCCTAGGTTTCCGACACCTCTCCTCAGGTGGAACTGCAGAGGACTTTGCCCTTATGTCATCCATCTATCATGTAATATGGGATGAATGATGAGCTCCATGAAGGCAGGGCCCCTGTCTTATGTAAACTTTGTACACCCCTGGGGCCTAGCCCTGGTCATAAAACACTGTACACAGCAGGGGCTTAGTAAATGTTTTAAGCTGAATAAATGAACTAATCATCAGTGACACATGGTGAAGGGGGATACTGCTTTGCCCCATGAACAATTCTTTACCTCTGTACTTTTCAAAATATTTCCACACCACTTATCTATCGCTGCAAGGTCAACATGGCATAAAAGGCAGATCTGAGAGATTACCAAGGCCTGGAAACGGCAGATTTGCCCAGCATCCCACAGCAGCAGGACTGAGTTGGATGGGGCTCAGGGAGAGGCCATGAGAGGTGGGAAGCCACTGGCTATGTGATATGACTGTGGATGTTTATGTGAAAAGTATGTTTATGGTTCTTGCACTTCCTAGTTCACATGGTTATATGTTAAGTGGATTGTAGGCCCCAAAGCACCACAGAAATTTGGCAGTCTTATCCCTCTAATTCTCCAGAAAAAGGACTAGAAATGGAGTTTTTCCTGAGGTCACAAAGGGAGGGACCCAGAGCAAGAGGTTTGGTCAGTCCAAGAAGAGGCTAGGCCAGCCTCTGACCCACATCTTCTCAGGATTCTCCTTGAATTACACAGCCATGAGGATTCCTTCTTTAAGAGTTGCTGTGCTCCTTGGACCAAATGCCCCCCACGGGACAACATTCACTTCAGGAAAAGTTGGCCCAGAATGGCCAAGGAAGCTCCCTTGTCCCACTTGGGGTGTCTTGATCCGATCCATGAGCTACTATCTTTTGAATGGCCAGTCAAAACAGGGCAGGGAAAGGAGAAAAGCCACAAAGAACATAAACCTCTGCCAGCACATGACCTAGGGCAAAGCTCTTGGCCTCAGTTTCTTTATCTGTCAAGTGGGAATAGTATCAGTTTTGTTGACCTAGCAGTGATCACTGAAAAATGACCCATGAGAAAGAAGCTCAAGAGAAAGAAATGGAAGGGGGGAGGGGAACTGTAAAATTTTAAATCTTTAATTTGTTTTTGCTTCCAAAATGAATGCAGATATATTTCTGTCTATCTGTATATCTGTACATGTTAGGAAGAGTGGGGAAGGGGAATCTGGGTGTCTGAAATCATGAAGGGCCCTGCTGGGAGGGGGCCATGTTGGGGCTTGGAGTGTGGTAGGACTAACCCTCCCTGATTGGCAGAGAGAGCTGTGGGGGGAGGGAGGGCAGTTGTTTCTCATGCAGTCACTGCCTTCCCAGGCATTTGGGATTTGGGGGGAGGGATATGGGGAAGAATGAGGTCCACTGAGGTCCTCCCCTACCACACTTGGCTGATGGATTATTGCTGTTGTCCTGGTAGAGGGAAGGGAAGCAGGAGAGGAGGGAGTTTGGATCGCCCAGCCCCTCCCAGGTGGTGGGGGCAGCCCGAGTGTTAGCAGCAGTTTGGGGTCATCACTGCGGACTTTGTGGGGAGAAAGATGGGGGTCATTCTGTCCCTCCCCTCTCCTGGAAGGGGAGTGGATGTCAGAAGAGGCCATGGGCACCAGATACGAAGAGGTGA
>CM053594.1:46511197-46526880 GCA_028646575.1 Pseudocheirus occidentalis
TCAGTTGCGCTGGTTAGTCAGCTCCTGTGAGATGAACTTTCGAAGGCGCTCCAAGTATTGGCTATAGAGCTCGATGTCGTTGTGCCCAGCACCCTCCACCCAAAGTGGCTCCACAGCTTTCGGGCAGCGCTCATACAGCGCCAGTCCATGTGAGAAGTCAATCACCTCGTCCTCAGTGCCATGGATTATCAGCACAGGCGATGTGATCTTGGAGACCTTCTCAATGCTGTGGGGAGGGGGACAGAGGGGTCAGGCTCCAGGTCCCCAACATACAGACCATCCCACCGCCCCATTCCGTACCTAGATTAGGAAATTAGAATGCTGTGGGCGGGGGGAAGGGAAGGGAGCATTCAGTTGGGTAGGTCTCCCATCTTAACCTTTCCTACCCCTACCCCTAAGGAAATGTCTTCTGCCCTTTTGGTAGCAGAAATGATGTTAAGATAACAGATGTGCTGGAAGGAATGAGGGGTTTCTAGAGATACTGGAAGTCAACATGTTCAATGCTCTCAATAGGTAGGTGAGGAAAAATGAAGCCCAGATCCTCTGACTCCAAATCCAGTATGCTTCCCACTGACCTACATGGGCTCACCTCATCTACCTTACCCCATACCCTGCATAAAATAATGAGGAAAAGGGTCAGGTTAGAGGTCAGCTGAGCTACAGGGTCAAATACTAGCTGTGTGACCCTGGGCAGTTCATTTTTCTCAGCTCTCAGGTTTCCCCATCTATAAAACGTGCATTTTACATGTATTGCCCACCGCACACTAGATACATTCATGTGCTACAGAGGTATGAGCTGCTATGGTGATTTTTCAGCTGGACATTAGGGACCAACGAGGCTGTCTAGCTCAGGGTCATGTAGCTCCTAAGCAGCAAAACTGGGACCTGAACCTTGGTCCAGGACTCCAATATGCTAGGCTGGTTTCATCAGTTCATTTTTTGGGGGGTGGGGGGTGGGGAAGGCAAAGTCTGGTCTGGTCACTAGGTAAAAACACCCCTACCCCATCCTTCCAGAGAGAGCTCCAGGTTTCCACCAAGGAATCAGACTGGGATCTCAAGACCCTTGGCTGGAATCAGGCTGGGCTTGGTAGAATTATTCCCAGATGTCTATGGGCCATCGAAGGATGAGGGGATGCCAGCAGGACTTCCCTCTGCTTGTTAGGGCTATGGACATTCCCCTGATGCCAGCCTGGCTACCATCCTTTGCATTGCTCACATTACTACAGCATTCTAAGGTTCACAAATCATTTTCCTGAGGTGTTGGAGCTGGGATTTGACCTAATGTTGACCTCTCTGGGGAAGAAGCAGGCTTCCCCCTCCCCTGCCCCAGGTGCCCTCTGCCAGGGAAATTCCCTCACTTGGGGAAGGCGTCAAAGCAATAGGTCTTCTTGGTGTCAGGGAAGGCAACCCTCATGCCCGATGTGAGGGGGGAATGCAGCACCACAGCAGCACACTCGTAGCGCGAGGCCAGGTCCACGGTGGGCACTGTTCCGATGCTCTGCCCATACAAGATGATGTTCTCTGGGCTGATGCCATACCTGGTGGAGAAGGCAGCTGAGTCATTGGTTGGGCCCAGATCTGCCCTACCCCAAATCTAACAGAAGCATGGACTGAGAGTTGGAAGGAGCCCTAGAAGTCACTGAGTCAAACCCTCTCAGTAGCCAGCTGAGGCTCACAAAGCAAGGTCACTAGGCCCACTGGACTCTCCCCCCACATCCCACTGGTTTCTCCCCACTTTAAGGATATGGGCTTTCTTTGGTGTGGGTCCACCAATCATTCATCCCCAATGCAGATCAGAGCCTCTCTGGGATTAGCATAGGACTGTGGAGGTTGGTGTAGCACATGCACATGCACGCACACGCACGCAAGCACACGCTCTCTCTCTCTCTCTCTCCACATGGCTGGCCAGGCCTGGGCATGAAGCCTTTCAGTTCAGTAAGACCTGCCAGAGCTGACATCACCCATGAGAGCCCAGGGTCACTTCCATACTAGGAGGAGGCATCAGAAGAGGATTCTGGTAGAAGTCTGATAGTAAGAATAATATCCCTTTCCTTGGTAGAGTGCCTTAAATCTCATATAATACTTTATACCTAGTAAAGTGCCACACAACTACCCTGTGAGAACAAGTGTTGCTAACCCTATTATACGTGTAAGGAAACAGGTTCAGAGAGGCTCCGTGACTTGCCATGGTTACACAGGCGGCCAGCAAGGATCTGAACCCAAATATACCAACTCCCAACTGACTGCTCCTCCTCCCACTCCCCAGTGCCACGAGGAAGGATGTACCAACACCCTTCCAAAGGACAAGGTAAGTGACCTGCTTAAGTCCCACAGCTAGCTCCAGGGCTGCAAGAAATCCCAGTTCTTCAGACTCCAAGACCAGTATTTTTCCCTATTATAATGATGACGATGAATTCTTCATATTTTATAATGCTTAAGGTTTACAAATAAACCCTTCCTTCCAACCCTGTCATTATCACCATTTTACAAATGGGAAAACCAAGGCTCAGGGAGGTTTCCTGATTTACCCAGTACCATAACCATGAAATATTAAAGCTGTCTGTCATTCCTTCCTGCCCTGCAGAGGAACAGTGGGCTAGGCAAAAGGCAAGTGGGGAATGCTCCATCCAAACCCTTGCCTGGGGGGCAGGGCCTCCTTTTCCTGTGAAAATGTTAAGGCCAGCTCAGATCCTGTTTCTCTGGGAAGCTTTCCCTAACCACTGTAAGTCCACCATGTTCCTGCCTTTCCCTATAGACCTTCTTTTTTTGTTTGTTTTTTGCTTTTTGGGGGGGGGGAGGGCAGTTGGGGTTAAGTGACTTGCCCAAGGTCACACGGCTAGTTTTTGTGTTAAGTGTCTGAGGCCGGATTTGAACTCAGGTCCTCCTGACTTCAGGGCTGGTGCTCTATTCACTGCGCCACCTAGCCGCCCCCCCATAGACCTTCTGATCTGCCGAAGTTGTTAGGCCACACAGCCATGCGTAGCCTCAAATGGTTAGCTGTTCGTGTAGATTTCTGGGCAGAAATTATAGGGAAGAAAATTTCACCTCAACATAAAGAAAATCTTCCCCACTACACAGAAGAGTCAAAACTGGAAGTGGCTTCCTCGTGAGTCCATTATGCCCCCATCAATGGTGGTGTTAAGTCAAGGTTACGCAGTGGTATGTTAGAACGATTGGGCAGTCACCCCCGAGATAACTCCAACTTTAAGTTTTCTATAAGTTGGTATAATTATTAGGCTGCAAGCTTCTCCAAAGCAGGGCTGTGTCTTATTTGTAGGACAAGGAGGCAAGAAGTAAATGCTTATAGTGAAAAGAACTAGTTCTGGGATCAGTAGGCAGCGATAGTGTCATCCCTGCTGGGGTGGACAATGTGGTTTCACTGTAACCCAGCCTCTCTTCCAAGGATCTCAAAGCCCTTGAGGAAGGTCTGGAAAACCCTTGTGATTAGGCAGTTGGGGTGGGAGAAATCAGTTTCTGCCCCCACCAAATAAAAGTAGCTTGCCATCTTTAACAGTTATATGTACCCAATTGTAGTCATGGGACTTGGGTTGAAGCTTTGGCTCTGCCACTGACTGGGTGACCTTGGGTAAGTCCCTTTCCCCATGTATGTACTGGCTTCCTCAACAGCAAAATGAGGCTCACATCATTTACTCTGTCAACCTTGAAGGAATGCCTTAGGGATCAAATTCAATAATGAATCTGGCCACACTTTGTAACAATTCCAATGTGAAGGATGCTCATTACATGGAGGGCAGTAATGAGATAATGGGAAAAACACGGCACTTGTAGATGACCAGCCTTCAAGGGCCAGCTCCACTAATTACTGGCTGTGTGTTGCAGGCAGGGCACCCCACCTCTCAGGCCTTGGTTACCTCCCTTAGAAAATGGAGACCATAAAACTTGTGCTGCCTACCTCCAGTCATTTATTGTAAGGGAAGTGCTTTGTAATAAAGTGCCATAATGACCATGCACATTTATGGTCACAATCAACTCTAGGGCCTGTGCTATTGCTCAAGCTTCTGTTCAGTCTCTTGAGACTCTGAGGAGGCCTGCCAGAAATGAAGGAAGTGAGCCTCTCCCAGGACCCCGCTTCTCAATTCCCCAAAGAAAGGTCAGAGGTTGGGCAAAAGGAAAGGAAGAGGCTAAAAAGGGAGGAAAAGGCTCAAGACCCATTCAGAAGATGAACTACCCAGGCAGGCTAGGACTACCTGCTGCCCACCAGGGATGGAATGCCCAGGTCACCTCTTCCTGGGTGACTGAATCAGCTCCCAGCTGGAGGTGTGGCCTGGGCTCTGGCACCACTCTCAGCCTGTATATACACCCCCATAACTACAACAGCCTTAGGGGGAACTTCTGCTGACGGTAGTATTGGTGAGCTGGTGCCTAGGAACAGTGCCCAGCAGGTTTCCTTGGCAACAGTGGACTTGCCAGCCTCCCCCACCCTAGTCCACCCTCAGGCTCCTACCAGCTGCTGCTTCCCACCTCTCTTCCCCCCCCACCCTCGGCCCCCTTGGGTCCTGGGAGCAAGTGGAACCAGTTGGGACAGGGGTACTACCAGGCTTCAAGTTGGGTGCTGAGGAAGGGCAGGGCACTGGGTATGTTCCTGCAGGAGGCCTGGCCCAGGTAGGGGAGATTGGAGGGGGGGGGGGGGGCGGTCAGAGAGAGGAAGTAATTTGGAATCCTTTAAGGAGCCAATGGGAAAAGCAGGAACCTGACATGCTCAGGTTCTTCCACTCCCTTCCCCACCCACTCTGCCCCCAGGCCAGTGGATTCAGTCTAACTGAGAGCAAGGAGGGAGCATAGAGATCACCTAATCCAGACTGAGATAGAAAATGAGATCCAGAGGAACTTGCCAAGGTCCCACAGCTAGTAGGTGGCACAGAGGAGTCTGAACCCAGACCTCCTAAACTCAACTGAGGCAGTCTTCCAACCATGCTGCTTCCCTCAACAACCATGGCCCTGTCTCCTTGGTAAAGCCTGCACAGGGGAGCCAGTACAATAGGTTTAAAGGCAGAGGTCCTGGGTTCAAATCCTAGTTTTCCCATTTACAACCTGGATGACCCTGTAAAATGGAGGGGCTGAACTAGATGGCCTTCCAGAGTTGTTCCAACTCCAGATCTGGGTTCATCTGTAGCAGAGATTCCCAAACTCGTTTGGCCTACCGCTCCTTTAAAAAAAAAATTACTCAGCGCCCCCCTGGAAATCTACTTTCTTTAACCCTTAATGGCTTTTTTTAAATTGGCATCTTTAAAAATAAAAAACTACATTCCCCCCCTCCCCCAATCACTCCAGTGTCCTTCTGGGGGCAGTTACCACCCACTTTGGGAACCTAGACCCTAGACTGTAAACAGACAACCTGGAGATGCTCCCCATGGGGAGGGAGAGGTGTGACTTTGGGGGCCATTTAGCAGCAGCCTATTCACAGGAGGGTCAGCTGATGCCTTCCCCCTACTAGCCCTGACTAGGCACCTGGAAACTGGCCTTTCCTGCAAAGATTTCATTAAACATTGTAGTAAAGAGAGAAAGGGAGAGAAGTGGAAGGGAAGCCCCTTTCAGGGTTCAAATCCTGGCCTTACTGATTACATATGTAATTTAGGGCAAGTTACTTCCCTAGGGGCCTCAGTTTCCTGCTTTGAAAAAAATGAGGGAGATGGACCATATATATGTGTAAGTCCTTATGATGCTAATAAAAGTAATGAGAGAAACCACTGACTGATATGTTGATTTTCAAGGTTTGCAAAGTGCATTACCTCACCTGAGCCTCACAACAACTCTGTGAGGTAGGAACCTCAGGTATTATTGATTATTCCCATTTTTCTGGTGAGGAGACTGAGGTTCAACAAGGCAAAACGATTTGCCCATGGTGAGTCAGTTGGTCAGTCACATGATGAGAGGCAGGATTTGAACTAGGACCTTCTTGACTCGGAGACTACTCTGACTACTTCACTGCACAGTGTCCCTTCCTGCTCTCAAGCTCTAGCTGTACTGCCTCTACCACCAAGTCTGTGCTCAGGCTGAATTCCTAGCCTAAGGAAAAAAGGATCCTTGCCCTAAGGGCACCCATTCTCCAGCTGGAGGTTGGAGGGACTCCCAGTGGCCATCTAGGCCCTTCCACTAGGCCCAGCCAAGGCAGCACCCTTCTCCACTGTCCAAGTGGGACCTTCTCTGTGAAGGGAGCTGCCCACCCTCCTGAGTCAGCTCATTCCACATAGAGGCAGCTCTCACTGGAGGCCAGCTAGCCTCTTTTCAGCTTCTAAGCTCTTGTTCCTTCCTCTGACAAATAGCCTCCAAATCTTCGAAGGCAGCCATGTCATCCTAGGTAAGTCTAAACATCCCTGTTCCTTCGACAGATCTGCACTCAAAGCCATTCACCTTCCTGCGCCATATTGATCCTCTTCCTCAAACATGGCACTCAGAAGTGAACCCAGTATTCTGGGATGTGGCTTGACAGGGGGCCAAGGAGACCATGAGCTCCCTGCTCCTAGACCCCCCCCCCCCCATCTCTCCGAAGACAGTCCAAGGCTGCATTAATGTTCTTGGCTGCTCATGTTAAGCTCAGAGTCCCCTAAAATCTGCACACTGTCTTCAGATGAAGTGCAGCTTAGCCAGGCCCCTCCTCCATTCTGTACAATAAAAAGGTGACTTTTTGAACCCAGGTAAAAGACTTTATCGTTATCTCTAGGCTCCGATCTTGTGTAATTCCACCCACTGTCCTGGTTTGTCAGGATCACCTGACAAGGTGTCATGCAGGGTGCTCACTGCCCCTCCCAGATCTGTCACCCACAAATATGATGAGTATGCCATCCATGCTTATATCTAAGGAACTGATGAAACTGTTCAACACGACAGGGCTAAGAACAGATGAGAAGCCTCGTCTGAACTGCCCTTCAGACTGACTTCAGACCTCAGCCAGTTGGAAACCCATATGACTGCTCCCTCACCTGGCTTGCATCTCTCCGTCTTTTCCAAGAGAAGAGCCTGAGAGGCTCTGTCCAGTGCCCTGCTCGATTCCCCCTAAGTCAGATCTCTCTCATTCCCCTGATCAACCAGTTTGGGAACCAGTGAAAAAGGAATAAAGTTAGTCTGGTATCATACCAACTGCCCTGCTGTCAACCTTCCTCTCACCACCAGGAGTCACACCCACCAGGACCTCCAGAGACTCTGTCCCCAAGCCAAGTCTGGGAACTCAGCTGCTCCAGCTATAAATGGTAGGCTAAGAGAAATCCCCCTTCAAGCCCTCTACCTGGCCAGCCCCAGCTCAAGAGCTAACCCAGCTACACATCCCAGTGGAACACCAGACCCTAGCTAGCACACACATCTCACCAACTGTCCCACCACTAAATGCACAATCCTCCAGCCACCATTTTCTTTTCTTTTTTCTTTTTGGAGGGGGAAGGTAGGGCAATTGGGGTTAAATGACTTGCCCAAGGTCACATGGCCAGTTTTTTTTTGTGTTAAGTGTCTGAGTATGTTAAGTGAGGCCAGTTAAGTGTCTGAGGCCAGATCTGAACTCAGGTCTTCCTGATTCCAGGGCCGGTGTTCTATTCACTGCACCACCTAACCGCCCCTATCCACCATTTTCTATCATTTATTTGAAGAATAATAAACATTACTATTGCTACTGGGAAGAGCATGACAAACCACTTCCCTATGGCTCTACACCTAATTTCTATGAGTCTAGGTCACAAACTGTCTTGATCAAAGCTGCCTTATCTGGCCCCAGTTTTTTGTTTCCTGCTCCCCAGCAAAGTCAGACTGCAGCCTCCAGGGTCCCTAACTATCTCTTCTACTGGGTCAGCATAAGCTCATTATATTTTACCCCCCTCCTCACCTGTTCTATTTGGCCAAACAGGCCCATGTCCTATGTAATCTGCTGGGGATGGCCACAATGCCTAGAATGCCTTCCTCATCTCTACCTCTTGGAACTCCTAGAACTAGAATTTCAGGCTTTTCAGCTCAAGGGCTACTTCCTTCAAGAGGTCTTTCCTGCTTCCTCCAATTGAGGGTATACCCTTCACCCCATGAACATATATTTATGTGTATGTGCATGTATATAAATATGAAGAAAGAGATAGAGATCTCCTTCATTTCCTTATCTGTGAACAAGTTAGCCTTCTAGAAAATGTTTCCTTCTTGAATTTTTATTTTCCTGGAACATAGTGGGTACTTAATAACTGTTTGTTAAATGACCGATGAAATCTTTCTGGTTCTTTGTGATAATAGACTTCTTTTCTAGATGTCCACTAGCCACATTTTAAATATGGTTAATATATTTAATTTAATAATATACTTTAATAACTTATTTTAGAATTTTTCAAGAAACCAAAGGCAACCAGGAAGTCAGGCTTTCCAGCCTACAGTTTGCAAACTCTAGTGTCTTTTTTGAACATGGGAATAGTATCTGTCCTCCTCCAAACCCGAGGCACCTCTCCTTGTGGAGGAGCACATACACAGCACAGATTTAATACATGTTGTCAGGAGGAGGAGGTCACAATGTAGGGTGGGATGTTCAGGGACAACTAACTCCACAGAGGAGGGAGAACTTGGGTCCAACTTAAGGTCAGGTATGGTTTGGTAGAAGCCGGGATGGAGAAGGCATTACTGAAAAAGGGAAGATGGGAAAGGGTGTGGGGGTCGTGATGATTCTGCTGACTAAGGGAGACAGTGAGGCCAGCATGGCTAGGATAGGACATGGGGGGTGGGAAGCAGTACCCATCAGTCTAGGGTCAGGAGAATGGAATAATGGGTTAAATGGTTAAATCCTAAGAGGTCTTAAGAACGGAGAGGGAAAGGATGAGAGGCAGCAGGGTGTAGTAAAAAAAAAAAGAACTGGATTTTGAATCACAAGACCTGAGATCAGATCTGAAGCTACTACATGTTTGACGTTGGGCAAATTACTAAACTTGCTCCTTGGCTCCTTGAAAACAGTTCCTTTGACCAACTCTGCAAGCTAAGAGTCAGAGTGCCTGAGTGGTATTCCTGGCAGTGTAGCCTTATCTTGGCTCTGCTCAGCCATGTGGGGATGGTGGATGCCCTCTTCTTCCTGACACCCCAGAGGGGGATTCTCCCTCCCAGAGGCTCCCATCACGCACATGCTTACCTGGTCCGAAGGGCCTGCCAAGCAGCATCAATGTCAGCATAGAGATTCTTCTCCGAGGGTTTTCCTGAGCTCACCCCGTAGCCTGAGTAGTCATAAGAGAAGATGTTGCAGTTGATGCGGGTGCCCAGGCCAATGTAGAAGCTGCTCATCTGGCCCAGGTCCACTGCATTGCCATGGGAGAATAGAACTGTGAACCTGGTGGGGATGAGAAGAGGGGAAGGTGAATGCTGGTCACTGCAGACTCCTCCCCTTTGGGAGAGGCACTGGCCTGCAGCAGAGCAGACCCACCTAACCTCGAAGCCTCCAAAACCTAAAAGCAAAGACATCTTCACTTCCTCTGGCGGCTGCTCTTCCCCCTCAGCACTTTCAGCTCTTAAGGGATCCCTAAGAGAAATCAGCAACTTAAAAGGCTAGACTGGGGGAGGAAACACCTCTAACCAAACCCAAGGAGCAGGCTGGCGGAGTCAGGAGGCAGTTGGCCCAGACAGACACACTCCTCACATCAGATGCCTGCTGCTTATCAGCATAAACAACTCTAATTTGTAGGCCACCTCCAGGTGTACAAATCTCACTTTCCTGTGAGACAGTACAAGAATCACTACAACTTGGGAGGTTACATGACCGCTCAAACTCCCAAGGCCAGGAAGTGGCAGAGCTGAGATTAGAAGGCAGGTCCCACCAGCTAGCTACACAGGTATGGATCCTGTGTGCGTGCACACACATGTACACATTTGACTGAGCTACATACCACCGGCCCAAACCTATCCACTGCCTTCTCTCACTGGTCGCCATGAGCATCTATACTGCCCAGGCTCCCTGCCAGCTCCCCTCTCCATGATACCAGTTCAGTTCCACCCACACTGATTCAGCATCAACTATAAGAAAGGGAAGGAAGACACCCAGGGAGTCTGTGACACCCCAGAAGGTGCCAGTGCCCTATCTGGGACCCAGTGTTCTTCCCCATGTCTTGTTTCTTCTGTTCCCAATCAGGCTGGACTTTTTCTCTGGCTCCTGGGGTCGAAGCCAAACTGGCTAGGACTAATGCTGGGGGCAGATCTAACGGGATGGGAGGGCCAAAAGGATTCCAGAATCACTGCGGCCTGTCACCAGAACCTCCTTCCGAGGGGCCTACCATCCCAGGGTTTGGGCTGCTTCGGGAGAGAGGAAGGAATGTGACTGGCATCCACAGACCTTCCTGCTAAGTGCATAAAGCAATCCCACCAAGGGGAAATATGTGGTGGAAAGAATACTAGGATCAGAAGTAAGGAGAGACATCTAGCTCTAGTCTTGATTTGGCTAGTGACCCTGGAAAAGTTGGCTCACCTCCCTAAGCCTTAGTTTGCTCCACTATTAAAATGGGAATATCTGCACTACTGTGAGTATGTGACTTTCCAAGGTTATCACGAGATTCACATAAGAGCTATAAAATACCACCCGGATGTGTCCTGTTGTTTCCAGGCTCCCAGCCTTTCCGTGTCCCAGCACAGCTGCCAGAATGGTCCTTCTGAGGCACAATTCCGACTGTGTCACTCCTTTGCTCCAGAACTCTGGGTGGCTCCCTATGCCTGTGAGATCAAACCTAACCCCTCGGCTTGGAGTATAAGGACCTCTGCAGTGTATTTCTTCCCTCTTTACCCGGTTAGCATTCCGGCCACACAAGACGCTCCCTATCAGCTGTTCCCTGACCTTAACCCTTCCTTTCCCCATCCCCATGCAGTTCCAAAGGCATCATACGCCTAGGACACCATCTCTCTCTACTGCTGCCTGGTAAAATCTGCCTGTTCTTTAAAGGCTCAGTTTAGGGGCTGACTCTTTCACAAAACCTTCTCTACTACCTCCAGCAAAAGTGATCTTTCTTGTTATTTTTCTCACCTACCTCTATCATAGTCTCCCTTGTAAGGATAGAGATGGCCCTGTGAGATCGCTGATATAGTTAATTTTGCACCTTATGTCTCAGAGAGCTGCCTGGAGTTCTGAGTGGTTAATCAAATGACTGTACCAGGGTCTCCCAGCCAGAATATGCCACACTCAGGCCTTCCTGGCTGGCTCTCTGGTCACAGTGTATCTCTTCAACCTTGTATTACACCTATTTTTCACCCTATTAGAGTGAGTCCTCTACATAAAAGGCCTCGAACAAAAGCGTTCAATCTGTTGACTGTAGAAGGCTTTGGCAAAATAGAAAGTGCTTTAAAAATTACCAGTAATCACCAAGAACTTCCCAGCCTTGAATTTGGGCTCCTAGCCTTAGCTCCCCCACTAGCTACTACAACCCCTTCATTTGAACTCTAAGAAGATAAGTGATTTGCCCAAGCCTCTCTGTTCCCTGACCAGGCTCCAATGCCACAGAGTAGTACCCATACACAATGCAAACCAACTCTTGGCCCCCAGGGCATCCTTCTCCTCCTAGAAAAAATGCACAGAACAGATACCCCCAACGCTGGCCGCATCCATCATGTACCAAAGTGGGCAACAATGTCTGAAGGGGCATTGGAAAAAGGGTGGAAAGGAGTGACAGAGAAAGGTCACGAGAGTCCCAATACAGAAGAAACCAATGCCTTGGATGAATGACACACATCTTTTATTAATAGAAACACTGACTAATGCTATGTCCAATTGATGCCCCCATCACAGGGTCAGGCTAAATGCCACTTGTCAAGTCCTCCTCCCACCTCACAAGCTTCTGACCAGAAAAGCAGGTGCCCAGGCCTTTCTGGGCATCCTCATCCTGGCTTGGATAATTGCTAGCCATAAGCCTAAGTGTAGGATAACCCTACCTGCATTAACCCACCCTTCACAGAGCTGTTGTTAGGAAAAGACTTTAGAGAAATGTGAGTTACTATACCACACATTTTCAAACTGAATGTTTTAACACACACACACACACACACACACACACACACACACACACACCTTTAATGAGGGTTTAAAGCAGAAGAAGCCAGCTCCATGGAAACCCCAAATGGCCAGAAAAGGCCCCAGAGTCAATCTTGGCACAGAGAGGCTGCCAGGCTTCCTCGAGGTCACTTACCTGGCCCCTGGCACACAGCGGACGTACATACAGGAAATGCGGTTCCCCCGACTGCTCTTGGTAAAGAAGACCTCAGTCGTGTCTAGATCACGCTGTGTATACTGGAAGTCGGCTCGCTCCGTCAGGTGCAATTTCCAGCGACCCAGAGCCCCCCCAGAACCCCGCCCTGGGGTGGAGGCCCCTCCACTGGAACCTGGCTCAGGCTCGGCCACAAGGGAGTAGGTAGGTTCTGGAGGCAGGAAGGCCAATTTGGCTGCGATTCGGCCAGGACAGGGTGGGCAGCAGAAGAGGCAGCAGAGTTCGCTGATGGATAGGCCGTTCATGGCGGATAGGGAGTCTCGCTTATGTGAGGAAGGACCCCAGATCCAAGGCTGTGCTACCCAAAGCTCTGGGGATACAATGTCTTCAAAGTAGAATTTGTTTTTTATTTTTTGTTTTCCAAAACACAAGTGGGAAAGACTGTGCTGTGCTTCCCCTCAAACTCCACCCTGTACAAAGTACCTGTTAGGAGAGCTGGATAGGGAACCATTGTGGTCCGAGCCCAGCCATAAGGGGCACCCGGGCCATTCTCCTCCAAGCTCCGGCTAGGGAAGGCCTGTGGGGTAAAGGAGGAAGAGAAGAGGCCATGAGAACAGTGTCCAAAAAGACCCACCATACTGCTCAAAAGCCCAACCCAGGGAAAAGCAAGAGCTCATTGGCTTCTGCCTCCCACCTTGGTGGTGATAGCAGGATTTTGAAGGAATCCAGAGGCATTCACCATCCACAAAAGGCGACTATGGGAAATTTGGGGGAAGGAAAGCAGGAAGGTGTGACCTGGCATATAGGAAAAGGGGTAAGAATGAATCTGTGGGGGACTTTGACTGGTTAGGAGCATAAGAACAGAGGCTTTAGAGCTAGAAGGGAGAGCTTATGCTTATAGAGCTTATGCCAGAAGGGAAAGCTGAATTCCAAAGAGGACCAACTGGGTAGAGATCACAAAAGCAATTAAGTGGCCGAGAAGGGATTTGAATCCAGGTCCTCTGACTGCATATCCACCACTTGGGATACCCCCTGCCTCTGAGCAGCAGTTAAATGGTAGTATAGGAACTGCTGGGAGGAGGACTCTGAGCTAGGGGAACTCCATCACACACTCCTGTCTGGCTATCCAAATCAAGAGTGCCTGTTGTTTACAGACCCTCCCAAGTACCCATAAAACAATCAGCACAAAGAAAGGGCTTCCCACAGAGTAAGAGTGTCTGGGGCTAACAGACATATCTGTTACATTACCTGACAGAGATATTTGCCCTCAAACTCACCACAGCCCCCTAATGCTATACTGTTCACAATATAGACATGCACACCCCTCATTCCCACACATCTGTATCCTTGCAAACACATGCTCACAGTCACACACAACGTCACTTTCCTTACACAGACATACTTCCTCAAATGCACGTGAAAACACTGACATAGATTTCTTTTCCACATATATCTCTCATATGTATGCACTGTATCCACACACACAATGTGCATCTCCTTTGCATGCACACACACCAAAAACATTGATCAATTTTCCTCATACAATCTGCCATGCAGATTGCAAAGAGCTCCTGTTCCCAGGCAGTCTCATACCTAGGTTGTCTTCTCTACACCCCCCTCCCCCCACAGGTGCATACACTAGGCTTCTCTCCCACACATATATAGTTGCCCACCATCTCCCCCTCACCAAACACATTCTGTAACACTTCACAAGATGTATACAAATCTCACAGGTTGTACACAAGTCTCTCCCACACACTACATATACCGTACACTATACCTCTTATCTGTACCGTGTCCAGGGTTCATGTACCCTGTGAACTGCACTTCTTAGTCAGACACACTGAGATCACACACACACACATACACACACTGGACACACCTGCCTCTCCTATACTGTCTCTCACACAGTTATATATTGTCATCTACATGATGTCACTCAGCCTTTTCTGTGTCACACAGCCCCTATAGCATCCCCCCTGAAATTTCTCCCACAAGCCCCCTCTTCTCATTCTCTCTCTCTCCCCCAGCCATGCTCTCACTCTTAGTGTCTCACAATCACATACAACTTCCTAGCCAGTTTTATACTCTCAGTCACTGGTTCCTATAGTCTATCTCTTACACAGAGTAATTGGCACAGTCTCCTTAGACAACTGTTCCATATGTATGTACCATCCCACAGTGTGTCTGTCCCATGCCCAGTGTTGTACACATGCTGTGTATTACATACATTGTATGCTGCACAGCCTGGTACACAAGCTCCCTAACACTCCGAGATCCGCATACAGGGCTGCATGCAAGCAGTGACTGTCACACATACCCTAGGTCTGTCAGTCTTACCTGAAGAGTCTATTCTCACAATAAATGTTGCTCAGCATGTGATCACATACCCTGTGTCTCACACACACAGTCTGTTGCACAGCTCCCTGTACCACACACCCTGTCTCACTGTCTTATTTACAGTGTCACACACAGCAGCGTATTGATCGTTACACCATGAGTGTCCCACACAGTGTCTACCCCACATCATGCTGTATCACACATCCTGTGACGTTCACAGGGCCACACAAATGCAGCATCTCCTAGTCAGTCAACAAGCATTTCTTTCAAGGCTCCCTATGTAGAAGCACTGTGCTAACTCAGGCTGGAGATACAGAGGAAAGCACAAAACAGTCCCTGCCCTCAAAGGGTTTACATTCCAACAGAGAAGATAACATGCAAATAAATACCTTGTACAAAGAGCTAGGCATGTACAAGATATGATCTCAGAGAGGAAGGCACTAGCAGCTGGGAGCATCAGGGAAAAGCCTCTTGCAGAAGCCCAGGAAACCAAAGGGCAGAGGTGAGGGGCCACGGAGGAGAGGCAGCCAGGTCACTGGAGCACCATCTGGAGCCCAGACTGCCCAGGTACGAAGAGCCCAGCCCTGCTTCTATGGGATCCTGGGGCAGCTGAGGGGTGACTGGAGAAGGATCACCATTTCTGTCACATAAGCAATATCCTGGTCACAGTTGGTGTCTCGCCCCCCACGGGCTCCACGCATGCTGTGTCTCATACACAAAGTCACACAAGCAGTGCCTCATCATACGCAGTGACTCTCCAAGCCTTGTCTTGTCCCGCAAGAAGCCTGTCACCAGGGCTGCCCTACACACCCAGTAATACACCCTGCCGGGATTGGCCTCCAGGCCAGCTAGGCAATAAGCATTTATTATGCGCCTACCAGGTGTCAGGCACCGTGCTAAGAGCTGGGGAGCCTGGGAGGGGCCGCCGGGGTCCGAACGCTCCCAGCCCAGGGCCGCCCCGGCCATCGGGGTCCCTCTGTACCCCCATCCCTCTTGGGTTACGCGAGTGTCCCACCTCGTCCTGTTGCCGGGACACGCGGGGGGGAGGGGGTCCTGTCCCGTCCCCCCCCTCCCCCGTCTGTCTGTGTCACACTCTCCCACTCTGTGCGTGTCCCTGGGCCAGCAGGGCCGTCCCGGGGCAGCGTCCGAGGCCTGGCCTCGCGCCCCCCGGCCCAGGAAACGGTCAGGTCCGGCCCG